>CM022394.1:117997242-118747097 GCA_011833715.1 Carcinoscorpius rotundicauda | reverse complement strand
TCTGGAGATCTACACGTCCCAACATTGTGCCCCTTGCTACTAGAGATAAAACTGAAGACCGATGCTCAGGAGAGTTTTCATGCTCATTCAGCCGGACAGTAGCATTTTTCCAGTCATCAAAGCCTTCGTCAGCCAGTTTGGATTTTTTTTCCAAAATCAAATAAACGACAAGGAGCACAAAACAGTCTACCTTTGCTCTCTGAATAAACCAAATATGTCCGCTTACTTTTTTCGCCATTTTGCAGTTTTCTTTCAAACATGCCTTTGGTTACAGATCTGATTTTCTCCCCGTCCTTTTTCACAGAGTTCTTGAAATCCGAGTCATTGTTTTGAAGGATGGCATGTGTTGCAATATAATCTTTTGTGTAATCATCTATTATCCACTCTGCTGGATCTGAACTTACTTTGTCTGAAAAACTTGCTGGAACCATTGACGTTTCAGGCACGCAACCGGCAGATCTTACTAGGCCTGCTGCTGATGACGTCACTTGTTCAAGCTGCAGTTCGATATGTTCAGGTCGTTCAGATTGTTCAAAACTGCTACTGCTAGGCCCGTCATGTGTATTCCCTCCATCGCTGTTGGTTTGAACATCATCGCTAGTAGGCTGTTCTTGCCTTTGTTTAGCAAAAAAGGCCTCCATCGTTGGTGTCTTATCCAAAACATTACGTAGGTTTTCATTTTTTAACTTTGCTATCTTCCTATAAGCTGCTCCACTCAATTTCGGCGCATGTTACTCATGATGATATCACTAGAATCCACTGATCATATATTGAGTATTGACAGTGAATTTGTTACTTTCACATTTCAGATCATCAGGATCTGAGTCATTTTCATGGGATCAAGCTATTTATGGCAGCCGCGCAAACCTCACAGAGATCCGTGAGCTGTTTGACCCCCAGTGACCCTCGCCCTCACAAGAATTGTGCTTCTTGTGGAGGTTTGGACACTGACAACATGATATAACTTACAGTAAGATATTGGGTGACGGAGAAACAAGTAAAAGCATAACGAACTCTACATTTTGACACCAATATCGCTTACCACGTTATTATCTATATTGTCGATTATATTGTAAATATGTTGGTGAACCATATATTCGTCCGGCAGACAATGAGTTTTATGGTAGTTGGTAAAACAATTCTCGACTTGCAACCATAAGTCCATAACAAAATATACACGAAAAAGGGGAGCTTCTGCACTACTGATTTATATTACTGCCGATGTATCCATGGTAACGGGTGCTGGGCTATTGACAATCAAATTATAAATTCTAACACACTTTACTATTTCAAATTCTATACTACCAGTAACAAATACCTGTATCGCCCAAAACTATCCAGACCCCGTGCGGTACAACTGCGTCCCCTGGGAGTCAACTTCATTGATAGAGCAGGGTCGGCGACCTGCAAAAACGATTATGCGTGACACCTGCAGCCAATTCCGCCGACACTCACCTGCTCCAGTGACTGTGCGCCTTTCTGTTCTGGTATTCTGGAGTCTGCCACTACCCCTTCTTTATTCTAACAAATGCCTATAATCGTTAGGGAATTTGAAGGAACTATTCTGTAAGGACTACATTGGAATCTAAACAAGCACATATTCAATCAATCAATTAAAAATAATCAATTAAGCTAAACTGTGAATGATGAGAAAGAATATTTCAAAATATATTTTTCCAGATAATAGCCTGAAGCAGCCAAAAATCCGAATTTTCATATACGCAATTTCACAAATCAAAATACGTTATTAGGCCATGATAAAATATTTTTTATGTAGGCGTAGCACACTGAGTAGCAGGTAATTCATTGTTTGGTGTGTCAACATGAGTAAATAACATGTTGGGGGTTTTGAAAAACACAAATAAATAACTGAGGTGAGGGCGGATGGGTTGATGAGATAAACAAGCATAGTAAAACACATCAGAGGAAGTGCCTTGGATCCAGAACATTATGTTGCTGAATAATCAATAAATATATTGATAATAGAGCCCTCTTCTTACCAAGTGAGTACATGTAAGCTGTGTAGTTTGATTTAGTTCATTGAAAAATTCCCATTCAGGAGGAAACTTCCATGGTCCAGGACTCCAGCTACTGGGAACTGGAAGTGGAAAGGACTCTTTATGCTCCAGTAGAAGAGGGGGTAGGGGAATGTGCACTGGACAATCTGGAAGAATGATACACTGGAGACAGTGCAATGAGTGTGTAAGATTTCCTATATATTTTGAAAAGCAGAAAGATCCTGATTGTAACAATCATGGATCAGTAAAAACCACCAGTCTGCTTTGCTCATGAAGTCTGTGAGTGATGGTCCTTTATATGTGAAATAGTGATTAAAAAATCATGTATATACACACACACCACTATATAAGTGCACAGTGGTCTTACAAAAACACGTCATCTAACAGTAAGCATTATAGGAGTATACAGATTTAGTGCTGATATAATGATAAACATACTTGACCAGGCAACATCTATCACCAGGTTGGGCCCTGAAATATAATGTATATCAACAAAATAAAGTAAAAATTATTAATACCATGTCTTAAGAAAATGATAAGTGCCCAAAAACGACACAGCTAGGATGTGCAAATAATGTGTGACAAATGTATTGGGAGTTGTCTGCATACCAGCCTGAATAATCTTCTCTAAAGGACAGTAGTTTCAAGCAGCTAAAGAACCAGTTAAATGACAAATTTGCTGAAAAAAACTTCATGTCAAGAGTGATCTTCCATGAACACATCAGAATATACCAGTTGTATGAGTTAATGAAACCAACCAGTAAGCAAAATAGGTGACAGATCACAGGAAACAAAGAAATTCCATTGTAAGTCTCATAAAATGAAGCAGTACAAACCACATAACATAGAAGAGAAGAAATCGGACACAGTAGTCAGTCCAGATACAAAGAGGAGAACAGGTGGAAAATGAGAGGTAAGGAGACAGGAGAAAAGGTGAAAAAACCTTCCTGGGCATCCAATGTCTTGGGAAGGTAGGTCTAATCAGGATAGAAGATAACATGCAAGGAAAGTAAAGAAAGTGGAAAACATTAATGCCATAAATACTGGGAAAAATGATGAATGTATGCCAGGAAAAATAGAAAATAGGTCTTAATGAAAAGATGGTACAAGGAACATATTGCAATGACTTCAGAGGGAGAACTAGATAGGACACAAATGTGAACATTGAGATTCTAATCAAGCAGAAGAAAGGAAGGTGGCAGATGGCTACATGAGATTAAGTCCCTAAATAAGGCAAAAATATCAGATAAAAGGCACACGTGGAGATGGAGTTTGGTGATGTTGGTATGAAATACCTCCTGGAGCAGTTTCTGGAGGAGCACTCAGGACACATGGAACGGCAGAGGCTGTTGCTCAGATAAGAGCCAAAGCAGAAGGAAACATGTCTATGCTAGCCAATATGATGCAACCAGCAGAATACAAAAAGGAGTGGTCAGGACAAGAGACATGACTTTAGAGAGAATTCTGGTCAGAAGGTAGGCACATTGGTGAAGACTTCTCCAACAGTGACTGAAAGCATCCTCCCCAGAGTTATAAGGTGAGGATCTAGAAATCAAAAAGAAAGAAGTCAGTGGTGAATGTAATTATATGTATATACAAAAACATACATACATATATTCAGAGAGCGAGACAGTACTCTCAGTTGAGCACACACCTTCAGAAATACCTGAGGATGAAGAGACCACAACTCTGACAGAAAAACCTGGTCAGAATGGGATAAATAGTTAGACACAGGTTTCATAATTTTGGGAATATGAAACACTAGAACTTTCATGTTATAATCAATGGTTTAGTACAAGATATCCCCAGCCTGAAAACAGAGATCTGGACACGGTTCCCTCTTACTTAGCTCGTGACATTGGAATTATCAGACTGAATCATAAAAACACACCCCAGAAACCCAGAAAGACAAACAACACAAAAGTAAAAACCTAAACTGAATAACATGAAAATAAAAAGTACCTACTCAACAATAACATATTTTAACTCTACTGTACAATTAGATGTGAATAGTAGTAAAGAAAGAGGAACTTTCAAACTAAGTAACATAAACACTGAAAATAAGTAAAAATAACAAACTGCCACACCCAAAAAATTAGCCAAAGAGACTAATATCCAAACAGTAATAATTATGCAAATCAGTACGACATTTGTTTAGAACAGGTGAAACTGTTTATTTTAAAATACCTGTTATAAGCTTTCAAAGATGTTATTCGTATTCACAGTCCCTCTATAGAATTGAAAGCTTCTTCTTCTGTAAATTAACTTGTTACAAGACTTTAAAATTATACCCTCACCTTAGTTGTCCTTCTGAAGTAATTAATACTGTTTTTCCTTGTATTCACTAACCTGTCATAGGCTTCCATAGCTTTCACCCATCTACACAATCCCTCTGCAGCAGTGAAAGCTATTTTTATTTTCTCTGGGTCAAAGTCAGCATTTGAAGTGTACTTATCTCTAATAGCTTTGATTGATTTAGCAGAGATGTTGTCCTATAAAGTAAAACATAATTTTTACTAGCAATACAGAAACTACGACTTTTTAACAGGCAAAACAATATGATTAATATAGCCTAACATCTCTGTTACCATTATAACACAAATGATAAACCAAAATGCTTTCTTCACACTAATAACAATACAGCTACAAACATTGTTTTTAAAATTTAAAAACACCACAGGTATAAAAATTATTACTCATACATAAGATCACACAACCAATACAAAAACTATCTGACTGACAAATGAACCAAAACAGCTGCTGAAATATTTCAGAAACCAAACTCAATTTTTACATAAATCTTGAAATAGAACTAAAGAAATTCCTTACATTTTAGCTGTTTATAAAACATTTCTAAAACTTGCTATATCACATATGTAAAGTTATATTTAAAAACGTTTATTAATATAAAATATCAAAAGCTGCGAGTTAAAAACTTAAGTTATGCAAATTATTACAAATCTACTGCTTGTTTGCCTACTTTATCATAGTTTGTTAAGCTTTCTAAAAACTTCATATCTCTAAGAAGATGCTTAGAAGGTCCCCAGAAATCTTCTTACATTTTGCCTATGAAAGGAAACATTTGCTATATTAAATTATTTATGGAATATCCTATATGCCATAACCAGTGAACAAAATAAACATAAGTGAAAAATAAATTAAAGCTAATCAGTACTGAATCAGATTATTTCTGAGTTTGTTTTTTCCAGCACAAACCCACGTGCTGTGTCTACCATGGGAAATCAAACCCTGGACTTTAACATTGTAAGTAATAAATTCAACTAAACATATATAATTATCTCATGGAAAAATACTGATAAACTGCTTTTAACCTCTTTTGTGAATCTAAGTTCAATTAAACTCAATAAATTACATGACATTAAATTGAATTTGGTGGTAAACATACACTTTGCAAAATTGTGCAGATTGCTGAGTTGTAATAAAGCATCAAGTGATCAGGTTACAAATATGGAAAAAAACTTTTTAAGAAATGAAGTACATGTAAAAATGGCTAAAACTAATCTTTAAAAACAATGAAAACAAAATAGTAGTGATGGCATATTTCTCCATGACAGCATAGGGAAGAATTAATGTACAGTACTGAAACTCTTGCTTACATGTGTGATTCTGGAAAAACTTTTTTATTACGTGATCTTTACAACTTTACAAACTTTTTATCCTGTGTGCAAGATTTGCATTATGGGTCATAATTTTTCTGTTTTACCTCAGTTTTCCATCACAGATAACTTTATTTTTATCCACTCGAATGTACAGAAAACAACTGAGCAGCTGAATTTATTACAGTGCATAGTAGAGCAAAATAAAGGTGAAGAAGTTACAGTTTCAATGTTTATGGAATATCTGGCAATTTTTTTGTCTTTAGACAAGAAGAAAACAATAAGAATTCAACAGAGATTGCTATACAAGACTGCAAATGACTCATAGCTACCATGTTCTGTCATCCTTACCAACTACTGACACCCCAAGTGAACACTGGTGCCACAGGTAATCTGCTATTGTACATAATGATTCAATTGCAGTCTAGCTTAATACAACCTATTTTGTCTATTAGCATTCTAATACACCATGTGCCTATGCTATTATGTTGGGATAATATAAATGCCATCCCTACTACTAAGCAGGACATATTAACATTGTAAAATATAAACAAATCAAAAAAACAATTAACTATTTTGTTTATTTGATTTATATGTGTATATATCTTTATTTAAGTTAGGTAGTGAAAATTTATAACCATTTTGTTTTCTTGAATATTTTTACAGATACTTTTTTAAATTTATGATGGGGAACGTCCCAGAGGTGAAAACTGCCATTGAGTATTCTAAAGTTATCTTCTGAATGAGATTAAACAGTTTCAACAAAAAGGACTGCAATTTTACCTTTTGAATCAGTTCCAACAACTCACTGAATTTCTTTAGTTTCTCTAAAATTTTTTCAACCTGGAGAACTTCCAGTACATGTCTGTCTAAAACAGCAGCTTTCATGGTGTCTCTCCAGTTCTTGTCTACAGTTGTGAATCATCTGTATTGTATGATAAGAGTATTAAGATGATGTAATTATTCAAACAATTATATAAAAAAATATCTAAGGTGTTGGAACACATTTAAAGTTTAAATGTACCACAAAATTATTTAAAAGGTGGTACAACCTGTAACAATAGATTTAAATCAATAAAAATATGTTTTCTATTTGTATTTCTTTCCTGTATGGAACGTTTTTAAACACTGCATTTTATTTTTATCACAACTATATTTTTCTATTTAAACTAATAAGTATAAGAAGATAATTGAATTACACATAGCACTATTAATGATATTTGATGTTTAAAATACTAAGCTATATACATAAATATCTGATTGATTGATTTAGTATTTTATGGCACAAAGCAACGAAGCTATCTGCGCCAAACAACCGGTAAAAATGTAGAAAAAGACATAAATGGAAATGAAGGTAAAACAAAAAAGTATAAAACCAATGTTGACACCTAGTCTACAAGGTTAAGATAGAAAACAGAGTGTAAAAAGTTGTAAGGTATTTACTCTAGCAAAAAGGTATAATCATAACCCACCAGGAAGACTAACAGGCAGGTTCAAGACCCACCATCAGTCACCTGAAGTTGGCCTTTCCAGTCCTGGTTCTGGGTTATGTGTCACAGCAACCAGTATCAAAATGTAAAAGAATAGAAGTATTAAAAGACACACAGTAAAATCGCAACAATGAGTAGCCAAATGTTCAGTGAAAAGAGAAAAGTCAAGTAAATGGAGTAAAATTTGTAAAAGTAAATGAAGGTAAAAACAAAACAGCAATTAAAACAGAAAATGGTGTAAAAACCAATGGTGACATCCAGTCTTCAAAGTTATAAACTATTTACTCTAGCATAATAATAATGATCATAACCCGCCAGGAAGACTAACGAGTAAGTTCAAGAACCACCGTCAGTCACCTGAAGTTGGCCTTTCCAGTCCTGGTTCAGGGTTATGTGTCATAGTAGCTATTATCAAAATGTAATGGAATAAAAGTTTTAAAAGACACTCACCAAAATCGTAATAAAGAGTAGCCAAATGTCCAGTAAAAAGATAAAAGTCAAGTAAATGGAGTAAAATGTGTAAAGGTAATTGAAGATAAAAGCAAAATGGCAATTAAAACAGGAAATGGTGCAAAAACCAATGTCGACGTCCACTCAACAAAGTTGTAAAGGACAACCTGTAGCAGAATAGGAATGATCATAACCCGCCAGGAAGACTAACAGGTAGTATATAAACCACCGTCAGTCACCTGAAGTTGGTCTTTCCGTCCTGGTTCCGGGTTATGATTCAATATGGCCAGTACAAAAAGGGTGTAAAAGTGTGAAATGATATGCAGCAAAAGTATAATAGTAACTCGCCAGGAAAACTAACAAGTAGTTCAAACAGAAGCGTTAGTCACCTGAAGTTGGCCTTTCCAGTCCTTGTGTCGAGTTATTTAATGTTCTGCCCATTGTTTAATGTCACATTGAATGAGAGAGAATAAAACTGTAAAAAAGGAGCCACAATTAAAAAGGTGTAATGAATAAATATACCACACTTAAATGAGATTAAAAAGATTAATGGCCATTAAAAAATTAAAAACGTTATTAAGGTGGACAGAGTCACCATCACCAATAACTCTGTCCAATGTTACAGACTGACCCTGGGAAAAAATATGTTCAAAGTATTGCCGTCGTTGAGAACTGTAACGATGGCAAGAAAGTAAAACGTGGCTGATAGTGATTTGAGTGTTACACAAACTACACATTGGTGCATCAGTTCTAGATAAAAGAAAATGATGAGTTAAAAAACTGTGACCAATGCGTAGCCTAGTGAGAACAACTTCTTCCCTTTGAACTTTACAGAAGCTAGATGGCCAAACTCCAATTTTGGGTTTGATTTGAAAAAGTTTATTGTCGCGTTGTTCACTCCAAGTGGACTGCCAACTGGTACGGAGCCGAGCCTTGAAGACAACACCATAGTCCATGTACGGAATAGGCATAGGGGTGATGGTGCTGAACAGACATATTTAGCTGGCATGTCTGCAAGCTCGTTCCCACGAATACCAACATGGCCTGGTATCCAGAAAAACTGGATTGAAGTAGCTGCTAATGAGAAATGGGCCAGTCGGTTTCAAATATCAGCGAGAAAAGGATGTGAGCTAATGTGTAGCGATTCCAAGGCAAGTATAGAACTAAGCGAATCAGTACAAATAGTGCAGTTGGAGTACTGCTCAGCTGCAATATGATCCAGGGCAAGAGATATGGCATACAGTTCAGCAGTGAACACAGAAACTGTAGAAGGGATTCATAGCAAACCATAGCAGAGCCCACAGAATCACCTGATTTAGAACCATCTGTATAAATGGGAACTGAATGATTGTTTGAAAGATATTCATCGAATAAAAGATGGTATTTCCAGTCTGGAGTATCCGCCTTTTTTAGGTGACTGAAAGAAAGGTCACACTTGGGGGCTGTAATAAGCCATGGTGGGATGCGTCAACCTGTGGAATCTGCAATGTTATCCAAGGACAGACCCAATTCATCCAATTGCGCCTGGATGCGAAGGCCAAAAGGAGCAATGACAGATCATCTGTTCTGAAAAAGTACTGCTCACCGAGGAAGGAAAACACATTCCCAGGCAGGATGTTTTGGTAAGGAACAAAGTTTCGAAGTATATTGTAAAGATAGTTGCAAACGGCGAAAATGTAGAGGAGGTTTATGAGATTCAATGTATGTGCTTTGAACTGGAGAGGTACGGAAAGCCCCAGTGCAGTGTCGAAGTCCTTGGTGATGAATGGGGTCCAGCATTTTTAAGGTTGAGGGTCTGGCAGAGCCATAGACCATTGATCAATAGTCAAGTTTCGATCTAATAAGAGCACGATATATCTTTAACATTGAACAGCGATCTGCCCCCTAACTGGTAGAAGAGAGGACACAGAAGATGTTCAGTGCTCTTGTGCATTTGACCCGAAGCTGCTTTAAGTGTGGTATAAAGGTCAGTTTACGATCAAAGATAAGCCCCAAGAACTTTGTCTCTGGGACCACTGGCAGCAAAACTTCATCGATATGAAGTTCAGGATCAGGGTGAATACCTCGTCGACGGCAAAAGTGCATGCATACAGTTTTGGAAAGAAAGAAATTAAAGCCATTCACCAGAGTCCATTTCCGTACACGATTGAGGGCAGTTTGTAGTTGCCACTCAATATATCTCATGTTTGACGACTGACATGAGATGTGAAAGTCGTCAACATATAGCCCATTCGTAACAGTGAGAGGGAGTTGTTCAGTGATGGCATTTATCTTTATACTGAAGAGTGTGACACTCAATATAAAGCCTTGAGGGACTCCAAGTTCCTGTACAAAAGAACGTGAAAGTGCCGAACCCACACGAACTTGGATTCTCCTGTCCATAAAAAAATTTTTAATAAACATGGGTAGATGGCCACGTAACCCATATGTATGGAGGTCTCGCAAAACGCCATACCTCCATGTTGTGTCATAAGCCTTCTCTATGTCAAAGAATATCGATACAAGATGTTGGCGGTTGAGAAAGGCCTCTCTGATAGATGTTTCAAGACGAATTAGGTGGTCTGTGGTGGAGTGCTGTTGACGGAACCCACACTGGGTGGGCAAAAGGAGGTTGTTTGATTCAAGGAACCAAACAAGACGAGCATTAACCATCCTTTCTAAGGTCTTACAGAGACAGCTCGTCAGAGCAATTGGACAATAGTTTGAAGGAATCTTCGGATCTTTCCCTGGCTTAGAGAAAGGTAAAATAATAACCTGGCACCAGGCATCAGGAAAAACATTCTCCTGCCAAATCTGGTTGAAGATAATCAGAAAGACATCAAGAGAAGCAGGAGATAGATGGTGCAGCATGTCATAATGAATATCATCAGGTCCAACAGACGTACTGGCAGACCGATGAAGGGCCATTTTTAGTTCCACCAGGGTAAAGGGACAATTATAGTCAAAGAAACAGTCAGTTCGAAAGGAAAGAGGTGATCGCTCTGCCCGAGTCTTGATGGCCAGGAAGGTAGAGGAACCAGCAGAAGTGCTAGATACCCGGCAAAAGCTTTCACCTAGAGTGTTAGCGATGTTCCGGACATCAGTCACCTCCTGACAATTAGAGAGTAAGATCAAGAGGAGAACAGAATTGTAGTGCCCATTACCTTTCGAATCTTGTCCCATATGATCTTGGAACTGGTTGTAGAAGATATGCTGGTTGTGAACTTAATCCAAGATTCCTTCTGGCTTTGACGTCTTACCCACCCAGCATGTGCTCGAGCCAGTTGGAAAGCAACCCGATTTGAAAGTGTGGGATATCTACGAAAATTATCCCAGGCCCATTTTTGAGCCTTCCGTGCTAGGTGGCAAGCAGAATTCCACCATGACGAGGATATCGTGGGAAACGTGTCGAGGTTTTAGGAATACACTGAGCAGCTGCATGTAAATACAATCAGTTACTGCTGCAACACAGTCGTCTATTGATGGCTGATCTACGATGGCAGGATCAAGTTCTGCGAGAGCAGTGAAAGTGGACCAGTCTGCCTGATCCAGCTTCCACCGGGGCACGCAGGTAGGGTGGCATCGACCATGGCCAGTCTCTCTCAAAAGGATCGGAAAATGATCACTACCTAGTGGATTACTGTCAACCCTCCATGAAAAATGGGAGAATAATGAAGGGGAACAAACTGAGAGATCAATAGCAGTAAAGGACTGACTTGGTGCATGAAAATAAGTGGAAGAACCAGTATTGAAAAGAGAAAGATTGTGATCAGAGAGCATCTGCTCTACAGATCGACGTCTCCCATTAATAACAGCACTTCCCCAAAGGGAATGGCGTCCATTAAAATCTCCCAGGATTAGAAATGGAGATGGCAACTGTTCAACGAGAGCATCAATGTCTGATTGATCATATGTCTCTCCAGGGGACAGGTACAGAGAACAAACAGTGATGGTACGACCCAAGGAAACACGGATGGCTACGGCCTCCAAGGGTGTGTTGAGTGACAAAGACAGGGTGAGCACATGTTGATCAACCAACAGTGTCACCCCTCCATGTACTCAACCATCACACAACTTGTCATTTCTGTACAGAGAAAACTGCCGAATGGAGACTGTATCAGCAAATTTGAGAAATGTTTCTTGTAAAGAAAGACAAACAGACTGGTTGGAAGCAATCAGCGTTTTGATATCATCCAGATTAGAACGTAAACCTCGACAGTTCCATTGTATCAAGGTGGCCATTTTTAAGGATGGGTAGGTGAAGTGGCTGAAGAACCCTTCGGTTTACGACCACGTCTTTTTTTCTTTACTGTCTTTCTTCAGAGGAGGTCTATCAACCTCCATGGATCCTGCTCTGGGTCGAGTGGGCAGGTTTTTGTTATTGGAAGAGGAATCCAGTGACTGAGGACACAGATGAATAATTGTTTTGTCTATTGTGGTGGGAGAAAATGATGTATCAGAAGAAATGCCTATATTTGAAACTGAAGGACATGGATCTTGAGGTTTGTTGGAAGGTATGGGAGGAACAGAAATGGGTGTGGAAGTCGATTCATCTACTTTTTTAACCACAGAGGTCAAAAGGCTTTTCATTTGTTTTGAAAACGATTCTCTTGGAGGCACAGAGAGATCTATCTGTCTGCACTTCCACTGTAGTTGTGGAATGGAGTGCAGCAGCATATGTCCGAGATGGAATTGTGGACAGCAATTTCTGAGCCTCAGGATAACTAACGTTATGTGTCGTTTTCAAATGCTGCACCTCTTTTTCCTCCAACCATTTTGGGCAAGAATGAAAGTAAGAGGAGTGAGAACCATTGCAGTTGACGCAATGTGGGTTCATGTCACAGTGATAGGCATCATGGTCCTTGCCTCCACAACGAGCACATGTCAGGGAACCACGCAAGATGTCTTTGAGTGGCCGATTCTCTGACATTGGAAACATCGAAGAGGGTTTGGAATGTATGGCCGAACCCTGCAAATGAGATAACCTGCTTTGATGGTGGTGGGTGCACATGGTGAAGTAAATGTTAAAACGAGGGTATTTGTTGGCAGTGTAACTCCATCTTTGCGAGTGGAGATGCGCCAGACTGCAGAAACTCCTTGAGTGGAGAGACCAGCGAGAATCTCTGATTCGGGAACATTCTTCAAATCCCTTTCAACAATAACTCCTCGTGAAGAATTCAAAGTAGCATGGGGTGTAACCTCAATCGGTATATCCCCAATTACCTTTGATTTCAAGAGGAGTTCACTGTGTTGGGATGTGGATGTTTCAACCAATATGTCACCAGATCGAAGCTTCTTTACTGACTTTGGAGAGCCAGCAAGTCCCTCTAGTCCATTTTGAATGAAAAAAGGGGACATTTGCCCTAAAGGTTTTTCCAAAAGAGAATGCAATATCAGAAAATGAGGTACGTGTGTTACTGATGTTGGAGATTGCTGTTCTGAGTATTCAAGACGTGGTCGCTTACCCATTGACTGTTTTTTAACAATTTTATTTAAATTTTTTGTAGGATCCATAGGAAAGAGAAAAAGTTTCGGTACACACTGACCCCACCCACCATGGAGCCCTACAAGGGGACGCACTACAAAGTCATGCAAGGACAATGCAGCAATGCCAGGGTTTCGTGAGCACTATACCCAAACACCAGCATCAGGCACAATGTCCACAACACCCATTGAAAACTTCCAACACTGGTACTTGGTTGGCTCTAGCCCAGGTAGACCAGCCGATTGACCCAAGGGCTACCCGTCTACAGGAATTCGAGGCCAAAGTGGTGTGTTAGGGTTGGACCCCTAACCACCAGGATCCTCTCCTCCCCTTCACGGGTCGCCACGCATGGCAAACACGTGGATGGATGTTTAGATCCCAGAGAAGGTAACCAGACAGAACAGAACCTTCCCTGGGAGGTCCCCTCACCACGTACAGGAATCCACTCCGAGGGGCATATAAATATCTATATAAAGAGAATAAAAAAGTCAGAGATAAAAGAATAATGTATAAATTGTCTTCACACAAGCAATAAAATACTACTTATAAAAATTCTAAAAACAATAAAAAAATATTAAAATAGTTGTAATGCATACCTTCCCTCCTCTGGCATTTGAGCCATAATATCAGGGGAAATAAAAATTGACTCAAAATATAGCCATGTAGCTTAAACTTTTAACCACTCATCAATTGTCTCTCGTAACATCAACAAATTGTGTTCCCACTCTCTGTAAAAATGAAAAATAAAAAAGTGACAATACTTCACAATTTAAAATATATAGTATACGAAATATAAAGGTATCAATAGTGTTTATCATAAAATAAAAGTAATATTTAACACAGAAAAAAATCATCAGAATATAATTAATTTGATAAAAATATTTTATCAAACCTTTTTTTACAATTATGAAACATTACCTTTAAGTTTTTCTGAAAACACAGTAAACATTACTTAGTATAACAAGTTTCTATTACACTATCATTTCAAACGTAGTCCTATTTGGATTTTTTCATGTATATATATCTATATTTATATGTATTTTTCTTTAAGAAAACAATACACACACATACACATGCATATGATTATATCTGTACTTAAAAAAAATTGAAAATGACCATTAACTATGTAACAAAAAAAATTAATTTTTTGCAGCTTACTTTAACCACAAATAGAGTTAGCTAGCATTCCTGTCAAATGAAATGTATGTGTATCAACATAAAACTAATTTATTTGTTGTGGGCCTGGACTATAAATGAAATATTCAGTTCCAGACTAGAAAGAAGACTGAATATTGTTTGTGAGTTTGTAAAATTTTAGTATATAAATAATTATTTCTCATAACTATTTTTAATAACTGTTATTTTAAATTGTATTGTTTTTTGTTTGTTTTTTTGTGTATCTAAATTGGTTTGTGTTGTATTAATCCTGTTGGCAAATATCGTAAATTTAATACACAGTGACATTTAATTATCTTATAAATTAAAATTAAAATTTCTAGCTATTTGAAATCATAATATGTAATGTATGTAACAATTAGTTGTAGACTAATAGATAAATTGTAGTATGTAACATATATAATAAATGTAAATATTATTTTCATTTCTTACCTCAGAGTTCTAGCAGTTAGCCCAATATGGCTTTACTATAAGAGAAACTCATATACCTAAGAGTTCATAAACTCCTGAGTGCTGTTTGGTGTGGTTAAAGCTTTATCTACAATTTGTTTGCACTCATCACAAATCCTACAAGATAAAAACTTATACATGTAATGCCATGTTAGTTAAAATTAAATAAAAGTAGGCATTTCTGAAGAAGACTCAAAAATTGCATGTTAAATATATAGAGCAATCAAACAATTTCTGTTAAGTTTTTAGTTTTTTCACATCTGTATGATCAAAGTATATTTTCTTTAACAATAAATCGTTACTTCTTGGTGTTCTTGTGTGTCAAACATATATACAAACACAGATATCTTAACCTTTAGTGAATACAGTGTAACATGTGGTTTCATACATTTGCTGACACAGTAATTATATCTCATACACTAAGCCAATAATGTACAGTGACTTCTATTGTTTACTTGCGTCAAAGAGGCATTAAAAACAGGAAGTTCAATTCCAACAGCTGTTCAGCAAACTTATTCCTTTCAACAACCATCCTATTCAGAAAATCCTCCACAATAAGCAGTTTGAATATTCCAACTGGAACAGCCTCTTGTAGCAAACCTGTAACCAGTTGAAGCAATGCAATAAAATATATATTAGTAGTACTGATACATTTAGCTTGAACAATCCACCACCTGACAGTTTATACCAGTATTCCAATGCACTGTCAGTGTCTGGGTTATTGTATCTGTCATGGATGAAGCAGTTTGAAAAAAAAACCTAGTATTTACACTCCAGTCCTCTTCAATCATCAGACTCACAAGCACCACGTTCATAATTACTACCTCTTCAGATGATTGTGCATTGGAATTTTGTAAATTACTTGCAGTTTCATTCAGAGTAAAACTCTAAACAACTTTGCTATCTTGTTGACAAAATAGTAATCAAAACAAAACATTGCAGAAATCTCAGGTCACGTAAACTGAAATTTCAGTAAAAAAATATTTTCTACTATTCTAAAGAGGGAAACACACATGCATGATCATTGTACAATACAACAGGACTGTTGATCTGTTTGCTTACACATAGTTATAGCATCTTTGCTGATTGATGTGTTAACACATCATTAGTACTTCATTAGTGATAACATGTTAATCCAACAATAATAGTAAGACTTTTCTCAATTGTACATAATTTCCAGTCATCATGTGAGTCTATTATTATGTTTATTGGGGTGAAAACCTGAAGGTGAAGAATATAAGTAATATAAATAAACAAACGAAAAAAGTTACAGTTATTACCATGAAATAAGACTTTATCAGTTAAAATAAGTTTCAGTTCTATATCAACAAAAATCATAAATAGCAAGAGTACTGCAAATGACTCAATGCAATCTAATTATTTTAGGATTTCATTTTCTAGTTCATTGATTTACAACAGTAAGTACATTTTACAATTTTTTTAATGGTAGTTGGCTTTCATTTAGGCATTTTATTTTAATTATGATCTGTAATAACTGATGTAGTTCGAAACTCGTTAGCTTTTGACTATAACATACATAATTTTTGTAACGGTCAGATATGTTTTAAAGTTGTCTTTCACAAATTATCAGTGTTACCTTTTAGCTTTGCCCCCCAGTGGCTCAGCGGTATGTCTGTGGACTTACAAAATCAAGGTTTCGATATCCGTGGTGGGCAAAGTACAGATAGCCCATTGTGTAGCTTTGTGCTTAATTCAAAACAACAACAACCTTTTAGCTCTTTTGAATATTTGTAGAGAATAATAACCCAATGAACAATAGATTCCTACTTCCTTCTATAAATACTTTTTTCTCTTTAATAGATTTTACAAAAATACAACTTAACTTATGCATCATTTGTTATCTTTTTTATGCCAGGATAGGTTATCAACTTAAAAATATTTTAATAAATTTATAAAATGACTATTGTCAAGTAGATAAGATAATAAATTAGATGACATAACTGTGAAGGTACTTAATAGTGTAAATTAATATTTACTGTGCAACAAAAAAAGGCTACACACTTTTTAAATTAACAGTATGCATCTGATACCCTCTCATTTTATGCTTATTGTTGATAAACTGATTAGATTAGATTAGAATTTATAACAGTAAAAAAATCTGTGCTTCGAGTTTTAATGGTGTTACCTTTTACTTTCTTTCTGGTGCTCATTTGAGATGTGATTCAATAACTTTTCCAGAGGGATCTCTGTTTTGCTATCTAAAGACTCATAAAGTTCCCGAAAATCAAATGGAACATTCCGAGATCAACAATTTTGTCTGCAGTGTACATAAATTTGTTGATCCAGGATTTATACTCATAAAACTGTTTTCTCCATACTTCAAAGCTGCTCTCAGACTCAAGCATATTAAATAGTGATTTTTTTCAGTCTAATGAAGATGCATTATTGGGAAATAAAAAAATCATAAACTAAAAAATACATAAAAATGTTATCATAAAACTGTTTTTGAACAAAATTTACAGACTGAAAACATATTTTAGGATTGCAAAAACTATTTCAGAATAAGTACCTACTTCTGTTAAACACCTTTTTCTTTTCTTTACTAACATCTCTAACTGAACACTTCAATGAATGAAGTTCTTAAAAATAAGTTCAAACAGTGTTAGGTAGTGCAAATCAAAGACCTGCATATCACATGACAAGGTTCTTGAAATTTCAGTGGAAAAAACTAGAAGGTTTCTATTGAAAAATTTAATAAAATATCAAATTAAAAGTATTCATATGTCTAATAATGTAAATGAAGAAAATTTATCTTCACAGGAAAACTTTGCAAAAAAAGAAAAAAAAACATGTATATGACTTAATGCAAAAGTTTTACTATATCAAAGAAAGAAAACTAGTTTTTTGAATCAACCATAAAAGTGAGTTTGATAAACCTAAAAAACAGAATTATAAATTCAAAATGCAAAAAAATTATTTTTTTAAAGTTCAGAAGTTGACATTTTTCATACACTGAAAATGTATTATAAATAGGTACTTACTTCGTCTTACATAAAGCTATCTCAACCTTTTTCTGCCCTCTAAGCATTGTAAAACATTTTCATGATCAGCCTGCCAGTTAATATACTTCACCAGTTTCACATCATACCTCAACATGTACATATAATGTGAATACTCTCCACTAATACATCGCATCATCTATATTTTCACAGCTACCTCCCTCTGCTATTGTTATTCAATCCTCACTTTCATGGCAGGTTATAAAAGAAGAACACCAGCCAAGGGTAGAGGAAGTAAGCAGCTATCAGAAATGCATTTTCAGTGCATGAAATATGTTAACTTCCAATACAGTCTTACCTCCTTTCATACAAAACTTGAATTCAACACTGCAAAGTTTTGGCATACAATGTGGGAACCAAGTGGAAAGTGACTGCCCTGAATGAATGTATGTGCTTTGAGATGAAAATAAAGCACACTTATGAGGTACCATACTGACCTCTGGAACAGGTATGCTCTTTGCTCATGAAGTAGGAAATGAATCTGACATAGAAGTAATCAAAAGTAAAATATAAACAAAATTAGCTACAAACACATGCAATCTCAACCAGACAAATGAGATTTCATGACTTGTCCTTGGCAATAGAAGGTTGATGATGAAAAAATGTGGCTGGGCCAAGTGGACTATGTTATCTATACATATATGTAACAAGCCTAATCATAAGTATGCAGAAATTAAGAAGTGGAAGTTAGCTTCTGGCTGAAACTGGACAAACTCCCAAAACCACTTTAGGAACAAGAAGTATAATACACCAAAACTAGCATTACAGGGTTTTAATGTTGCCTCAAATCAACATCATGAACAATGCAAAATATGTAACCAGTGTCGTGAACAGAAATCGTTCATCACCCAGTCATAAATACAGGAAAGAGATATCCAGCATCTAGAATTATCAGAAAGATTTGGAACACTTACTCAACCATAGGAACAGTGCACTTATGACCTGTATCCAGCACTGAGAAGCAGGTAAAGTCCCCCAAACTCAATTGTAGGAGCTGGAAAAGAACCTCCTGCAACCAAAATTAATGAGAATAGGAGTCTCTACCATAAACAACTATAAGAATAGAAGAGTGTCATCCTGCATCTAATTTTAAGAGGAGGATTCTGTATAGGCTGGGCCTGCTCCAACCTATTTGTTACTTTATTTTGACAGCAGTCCACCTGATGAAAAGCATCCAGAGGAAATGGAAGGAGGGAGATCAGCCTCGCCCTCTTCTAACTGGTAAAGTAAATTTCTAGTCTCACTCATGATCAATCTTTTCAGAGACCAAGAAATGGGTAAGAACTCTCATGTTACACTGAAAGATAAAAAATGGAATTAAATGTGGTGGGGAGTCCAGAGGACCATCACACCAGAGAAAGTACAATGGGTATCTTTAATTCCCTACTTTTAAAAGCATATCACTCCCAATTAATGCAATCAAAAGGTCAGCAAGCATGGGTGATAATCCCCTTTTGCTTTGCTCAGGAAGTCCATGAGTGATGGTCTCCAAATGACAGATACATATACATATCACAAAGTATGCTACAAGTGGTCTTGTTAAGACATTCCATTCCTTCAGTGAGTGTTATAATGTAATCATGACGTCAATAGTGCATATCTGACCAGGCAAAAAGATATGACAAAATGATGAAAACACATTGTGGAGGTGGGGGCCTTCCATGGAGGAGTTAGAATACACCAGCCTAATGAGTTATTATGAAAAATGGAAGGTTTCCAGGGTATAAAAGTTAGAAAATTGAACTCCAAAAGTTGTCAGGAAATACCACATAAAATTGTAAGGAGAGAACTAAACAAAAGTTGATGAGCATCAGTTCCAGTGAGAGATGAAAGTGATAGTCAAACAGCATCCATGAGCAGCACAAGTCTTAGGGATGAAAAACCAGTTAAGCAGTACGACATAAGAGAAATGGTAGAAGAAGCGGGTAACATTGAAAACAGAAATATCTAATTTGTGATTTCCATGAGCAATGAGGAGAAGAAAATAAAATCTTGAGGAGGGAGAAGATGATGGAACATGAAAATGAAAGTTCAAAAGAAGGATGGTAAAGATCTAAAGAATCACACTAAGATCCCAATCATGCATATTAAAGAAACATAGGGGACGCATGACTTGAAATATTAAAAATGGAGAGAAATGAAAGGAAAAGACAAAACCAACAGAAAAGGAATGTGTTTGACAAAGCTATCAGATATCTAGAAATGACCAACAGGGAGAACTCTTTGTCAAATAACCAGGTGAAGAACAAGGAAAGAGAATGAACAGAATGGTAGGAAGGAAGAAACTCACAACAAATAGATCAAAGTCTTAAGGTGTACTCTCTAATGTGTGTGTGTGTATATGTATATACATTATGTGTGTGTGTGTGTGTATATGTATATACATTATGTGTGTGTGTGTGTGTGTGTGTATATGTATCAAATGTGTTTGTGTGTCTTTGTATATATATATTTATATATAATCTCACCTTTGTGGTAAATGGACATGAAAGAAAGACTAAGGGTATAAGAAAAAAAAAGATGTAACACATGGAGTCAATCTCTGGGCTGAAACAATGCATCTGACAAAAGCCATGTGTGAAGGCAGAGTGTGGTGACAAACAATATATAACTGAAATCAACAGTATACAGATTTAAGGGTAAACAAAGGTTATACAAGTAAAGGCTGGAGCAGTGAAAATGATGGTTATATTGGCCAAGGCAGAACCACCAGTAGAACAAGACATGGTGTGGTTTGGAATAAAAATAGAACTCTTGAAAGAATATCAAATAAAATAGTAAGCATAACTGTGAAGAATTATCCAAACTTGACTGAACATGACTACCCCCCAAAGTTATTGGATAGTAAACAGAAGAAGAAAGAAAAAAATATTTGGTGATCCAGTGGAGAAAGGCAAAAATGAGATATCTCCAACTGAGAACATATCCACCTTCAGGCCTGGAGATTAAGAGACTATTCCATATGTAGAATCTTGTTGGGAGGAGAAAATAAATCCACTACCAGATTTAGGAGAAAAGGCAAGTGAAGACCACAAAGTAGTAATTGTGGGCCCAGAAAAGAGATTTAGGATCTGAAAACACAGAGACCTTGAACTGTTACTCCCTGGCTCTGTGATATGATTTACTACAGTGAAGATGTCGGAATGTAACATTACCACCCACTACATGATAGAGAGATGAAAAAGGTTCGATAAAGCTTGATTAACTGCCAAAGACTTGAGAATGGTGTTATGGAAAGATGAGCTCCAAACTGTAGATTACAAGGATAAAATGACATTACTAGTGTCATGAACATAAAAAAAGAAACCAAAGCAAAGCTCAACTCAGGAAAAAATAAAACATGTCAGTGATGGAACAAAACAAACATTTAAGCTCTTACTTTACAAAATTGGTATGATAAGGCACATATTGAAGAACTACAAAAAAAGCATAACTAACCAATGCTGTACCAATTGAGAAGGTGTGAAAGGAGGTAAGACCATATCAGAAGTTAACATTTTTCTTGTGTATTTCTTTTAGAATCTGCCAATTCTTAAGAGTGAGGATTGAGTGAGAATGGCAGAAAGAGCTAAGCTGCTTCAATATAAGTAGCAATATAGGTGGAAAGTAGTCACATGATATGTACATGTTCAGAAATGTTGCAAAATTGATGGGGGTATATAGACTGGTGCACTGATTGAGAAAAGTTTTTAACAATGCTTAAAGAGCAGAAGAAATTTGATATAGCTGCGTTTGAGATCATACTGGAATAATTATTATTAAAACAATGCAACACATGTAATACAATATGTTAATAATATAATAACACTTATTTATTGCTAAAGTACAGTTTATTAATACAATCACACTGTCTGCTTTAAACTCAATTATCAAATAATGCAAATATTACTATGTAACCAAAAGTTTACCAATACAATTACATAATAAACTCTCTAAAGACACAAAGCATTGTTTACTAACACAATCACATTGTAGTGTTAATGAACAAAACGATATAGACTATGATAGGACTACTGTGTCTTTTCCCCGTGTGCTGAGTAGATATATCAGATATTTGAGTATCATAAGCATGGGATGACTTTGGCATGACTGTAACCATTCTGCACATTACTCAAGCCTACTCAGTTATAGACTGCGTGATGATTCCCATGTCTAAATAAGTCATATGTAGAGTTTTTGTTTTTAATCTGCAATTTGTCTCAAAAGGAGAGTGTACATCCTGTCCTTCCATCACTGATATCATATCTCCTGTCAAGTCATTTGTATCCTCCACCTGTGTCCTTAGGTAACATAATCTAATCCTTTTCTCTCTATTTGCCCTGCAGATTATTCTAACTGCACTTCTTATCAAAAAATCATGTACATCTATAACCTTATCATCTCACATTCTTCTCTCACTCTTCTAGGCTTTTCTTCTAGAGGTTCTTCTCCAGAAGGCAAGACCTGAAATTTGTTGCTTAACAAAATACGCTAATTACAACTAAATTAATTACTTTTACTCCAACAGTACTCTCTCTTTCTAATATAATTGTCAGCAAATGTATCACTTGTATATAAAAGTTTAAGCTCCACCTGAAATCCTGCTTCCATTTCTCACAACCTGCACTTATCTTTATATAGTCTCTTCTATAACTGTTATAGCCTCCAATCTTGAAAAGTAGAAATTATACACAAATTGTACATCTTCATTACTAGATTCAGTGAAAGTACTTAACACTGAAGTTGACAAAAATTACTTCAGTGAATACCAGAAGACTATTGTCAAAACTGTTACTGTTAAGCTCAGCATTTAAAAAAAATTCTTTTATTACGATTTTTTCACTTTAAATAACGTTTACCTTCAATTGAATAAAACTTGATTGGAAGTGACAATAACTAATCTTTGATGTACACCCGTCGTTAACTTAAAAATAAGAGTACAATGTATTTGGCATGTTTTACTATTTACCAGTAGACATAAGCCTACAGTTTCGATGCATGTACTGTTTTTTAAAGTATAAGTAAAATTTACATAATCAAACGCTGACTTAAAACTATAACCGTCTTACATTTATTTACTAATTGTTTCACTTCAAGTTAGTCCTGTGCTATGTAACCTAAATTCCTTCAAATTATAACATTAATATTAAATACATTTTCGAAATATGTAAAAGCTTAACTTTTATGTATCTTCTCTCTTCTGTAGTGCCCTCTGAAGTCGCATATTAGACAATTATGAACAGATTAAGGCGCTTGTCAACACATTAGATCAGTCAAAGGACTTATATGCATGAAGACATCATTCACAGCTAAAGGTTCAACACTTATAAAGAGAATGTGATGAGAGGCAGGTCAAACATCTGTAAAGAGAATTGGATGAGCAGTATGTTGACATTTCTAAAAATGTAAGGCTACACTACAGTTATGACAGAGGTGGGGATAATATTACTAGCTGCAAGCTACATATGTGTGAAGTGTTTGATGTTATTCACATTTCACACTCATGGAATATATGGTTGTTTCCAGAGGTGAGATATACTTATGTATAGATTACATGAAGGTGCATCTCAGACAAGTGAAAAGAATATGGCATTAGCGACAGGTTAAACACGCAAGAAAAGAAAGGAAAAACTGAAGGTCAGACACGTGTGAACCAAACGTACATAATTTAACAGAATCTGATGATACATAGTTAAGACGCACATTAAGAAGCTGGGATAAGCCACAGGGCACTTACATGTGCAGTAAATAAGATGAGCCACAGATAAGATACATGTTAAGATTAGGATCAGTCACACGTCACTCAAGTGTAAAGATCAGTGTATAATTCTTAGTTCAAGTTTGTGTTGAGAAAATGGGATAAATTACAGGTTAGACACGCATGAAAAGAAAAGGATCAGTGAAAGGTGAGTGGCATGTGAAAAGAAATACATAATTTATACCTCACACATATGTGGTAGAAATTGGATGAGCCATACTTCAGATATAACTTTAGGCACTGGAATCCACTCCAGTTGAAGATTGAGTAAGTAGAAAGGATCATTCCACTTTAGACATATGTTGTGCAAATCAGGATAGGTTAATAGTAGAATGACTAATATTTGAACTTATCAAGCTCTGCCCTTTGATATAAATATGTTCATCATACATATTAAGTCTATTATAATTTGATCTTGAACGTTTTTGGGTAATATGAACAACATACTACAGGAGAATAGGATATATGTTATCTATATACCATGTATTCATAATTTTTGAGCGAAATAATATCAATTAGAATAACGTTTGACAATAGTGTGTAGATTACTAGCAACATTTTGTTTTAGAAATGATGAAATTACATTAAAAACTATGTGCTGTTAATTCTACTTTTGGGCTGTGTGTTCAGTGGAGCAGGGACTGATCTTGTATAACTATATTATACAAATGAAAGCTATATTAACTGTTTAACTTCAACTGTTACCTGGAATGATAAACCAATAACATTGTTTCAAATGTAATTGAGACTTAATGTGTATCCGTTAATTATGCTTCGATACTTTCTGACTCAGGCAAAATCTTCCCATCTATTTCCTCATTTGTAAAACAGTTTAGAATGAAACAAATTCTAGTTAGCGATGTCAAATAGATATAACGTTCAGGACGTGATGCTCCTGAACCTGCACCAAGAGCAGGTTATGTAAATTGACAGGCAATCCTGTTAGTTTGTAAAGTTCTTGTATCAGCAGGTGATACTGTCTAGCTGCGTTCATTTTGTTCAGTAGTTCAAAATTAGGGACGGTTCTACCTGAATCATAGTTCTGGTCTGACTGTTAAGTCCATTAAAGTTGAAAATTCCAAATCAGTGTTATTTCCATTCCCATTGTTTTCCTAATTTTGTGACAATTGTGATAAACTGTTTTATTTTCAAAATGTTAAACTAGATATATATTAGACATGTTCACAAGGTTCAAGGGGTTTAAACGAACTTCTTGTCTTTGTTATATAGGATATATATGCATATGGTTATGAGTAGCAGAGCTACTTGTTGTTCTTAATATTTTTTATTGTGACGATTTAATGTTGTTTTAATATGTATTTAAGTTGCAGTATACGGTATTTAGAAATTTATGTAACTTTTCTTGTTAAATGTGTATCACGGAAGCCGTGCCTATTCTGTAAATTTGTAAAAGATTTTCGAGAATAAGAATCAACAATATATATATTTTAATCAGTGATGTCGAAAAAACCCGCTTGTTGAGAAATTTATATGCAAAAACGGCTCGAATTTTTTATTTTCTCAACTCAAACGAGCCATTTTTGCATATAAATTTTTATATATTACAAATGTATCAGCGTATTTCTTATCATGTTGGGCTAAGTGAAGTTTTGAGAATGTTGACTAAGGATTAGAAATCAACACACGAAGAAAGAATAGAATATTGTTTGTTTGCTACAATCAATATATTATAAGACTCGGACGCTATGATTATGACAAACGCTTATTAACTGGAAATCTACAGATATTTGAACAGGTACGTTTATAGATTTCAAACATCACCAGCATCAGTGAATTTTCTTCGGATGTTAGTATATTTACGAAAACAATAGATATTTTCATCGAAAGGAAACTCACTTGTGAAAAATAGACCTAACTAGCATTCACATCAAATGAAGTGCATCTCTGTATTAGCATAAAAGTGATATACATCTCTTGAACTGTCAAAAAATACACTGCTGGCCAAAATCTTAAAGCCAATGAACACAAAAAAAACATGCATTTTGCGTTGTTAGACTCAACCACTTATTTCAGTCGTGCTTCGAATGATGAAAATAAGAAAAGGGAGAAAAATTTTTTTTTCGGATTTAAAAGTGAAAATGTGAAAACTATGAAATTAGACTAAATACTAGCTGGTCAACAGTTTAAGACCACACTGAAACGAAGCGTTAATCAGTAAACACGTTTTTTGTGTTCAAGCGTTAGCGTTATCAACATCTCCCACTGACATATCCTGTGTTACATTGGGTAAAAACATTGCAAAGGCTGAAAAGTTGACAGAGTTTGAGCGTAGCAGAATTTCGAGCTGCAAAAGCAAAGTCTCTCTCAACGTGCCATCGCTGGTGAGACTGGGCGTAATAAAATTGCTGTTGAAAAATTCTTTTAAAACACTGAGGGATACGGACCGAGAATTTCAAGTGGTCGGACCGAGAAACTTTCGTCGGCATTAAGCAGGAGGATTCGATGGATTGTGTAGCAAGACAGCAGCCAATCGTCGAACCAGATTAAAGCCCTTACGGACGCAGAATGCACCTCAAAAACAATAAGACGGCATTTACGAGAAAAAGTCTTTAAAAACCGAAAACCTCTTCAAAGGCCACGCCTCGTTCCACATCACAAAATAGCTGAGTTAAACTTTGCTGAGAACCACCAAACATGGGACGTAGAAAAATGGATGAAGGTTTTGTTCTCTGATGAGTAAAAATTTAACCTGGATGATCAAGTTATTTTCCAACATTACTGAAACGATAAGGATATTTCACCGGAGGCATTTTCTACACGACACAGTGAAGAAAATTTCATCATCATCTGGGGTGCTTTTTCCTTTCATGGAACAATGAAGCTTCAGCTTATACAGGGGGTCAAACAGCAGATAGCTACATGTTGGAAAGACCATTCTTATTCACTGAAGGCCTTCGCTTGTTTGAATGTGACTGGATCTTTCAGCAGGACAATGCTGCAATCCACAATGTCTGCAGGATTTTTTGGACTATCCAGTGTGTTCGCCCGAAATGTACCCCACTTAAAACCTTTGGGGTTGGATGGCAATGGAAGTCTGTAGAAATGGACGTCAATTCCAAAGAGTGCATGATCTCCATGAGCCATCTTCACCACTAGTAATAACATTCAAGCCAGCTTTCTGCAAATGCTTATTTTGACCATGCGAAAGCGAATGTTTGCAGTTATTCGCAATGACGGCCGTGCAACTCACTGACACTTCTTGTTGGGAATTTTTTACTCTGTTTAGGACTTCTTTTTGGTGAAGTCTTAAACTTTTGACCAGCTAGTATTTAGTCAAACTTCATAGTGTTCACATTTTTTCTATTAAATGTTTAAAAAAAGTTTTTTTTATTTTCCCCTTTTCTTCTCAAATAAGTGGTCGAGTCTAACAAAGCAAAATACATATTTTTTCTTTATGTTCATTGCCCTTAAGATTTTGGCCAGGAGTGTATTCAGTCCAAGACTGGATAGTTTATTTTTGAATTTCGCGAAATGCTACTCAAGGGCTATCTACGCTAGCAGTCCCTAGTTTAAGAGTGTAAGACTGGAGGGAAGGCAGGTAATCATCACCGCCCACCACCGACTCGTGGGCTACTCTTTTACCAACGAATAGTGAGATTGACCATCACATTATAATGGCCTGGCATGGCCAAGTGGGTTCAGGCGTTCGACTCGTAATCTGAGGGTCGAGGGTTCAAATCCCAGTCTCAACAAACATGTTCGCCCTTTTAGCAGTGAGTGGCGTTATAACGTTTCGGTCAATCCCACTATTTGTTGGTAAAAGAATAGCCCAAGAGTTGGCGGGGGGTGGTGATGACAAGCTGCCTTCCCTCTAATCTTACACTGTTAAATTAGCATGAAAAGGCGAGCATGTTTGCGACGGAGATGCGAATCCGCGACCCTTAGATTACAAGTCGCACGCCTTTACCCACCTAAACTGGATTGACTTTTTTAATATTCTTTCTAAAATGAATATTTTTTCCAATGAATCAGAATTAACTCTCTTTTCGTGAATCGTGGTTAAAATATTAAGTTTAAGACCAGATAGAAGAGTCAGTATTGTCAGTAAGTTTGTAAAACTTTTATGTATAAATCATCATCTTTAATAACTATTTGTAAAAACTCTTATTATAAGTTGTATGGTTGTTTGTATATTAAAATGCAGTGAGAAAGAAAATTGTGTGTATTAGTTTGGTTGGAAAGTATCGTAAATTTGACAGATATTGACATTTAATTGGACCTGGCAGGGCCTAGCGCGTTAAGGCGTGCGCCTCGTAATCCGAGGGTGGCGGGTTGGCGCCCGCGTCGTGCTAAACATGCTCGCCCTATCAACCGTGGGGGCGTTATAATGTCACGGTCAATCCAGTGATTCGTTGGTAAAAGAGTAGCCCAAGAGTTGGCGGTGGGTGGTGATGACTAGCTGCCTTCCCTCTAATCTTACACTACTAAACTATGGACGGCTAGCGCAGATAGCCCTCGAGTAGCCTTTCCGAAATTAAAAAAAAGATATTTAATCGATTTCTAAATTTAAAATTTCCAGCTATTTGAAATTGTATTTGGTAGTATAAATAACACTACTTTGAGTAAATTGTTGTGATGAAGAGCTAGAATTTTTACTTAGAAATATCTACATACTTTCACACATCCCACCATCACGTAGCATTAGCATGGTTTGCACATTGATTGTGCTTCGCACAGTATACGTTGGTGTTTGATTTCACAATTTAGAATCAGAGTTCAAACATTCAACAGAACCAGTTACAAGTGAATGTTCGTTCTATAAAATTATTCTAACATATACAGGTAATTAAAAATCTACGTAAAATATTTTCTCAACCCAAACGAGCTCTTTTTGCACATGTAATTTCAGAATAGTTTGTCATGCGTCTTTCATGTGTGTGTGTATATATATATATATTGATCATATGATTCGGTTCAACGAAGATGTATTAAAATCATATCTGAACAGTGGGAATTATAAAAGATTTTTCTTTATTTTCCACTTCATTTTTACTATAAATTTCAGATCTGAAATGTACAGTGCTCAAGTTCTCCTGGATGTCTGCCTCTCGCAAATCTAAAGGGAGAAAATCTATAATTAAGAATGTTTCAGTTTTATTTCACAACAAACTAATACCGTATAATTTGGTCAAGAATTCAAAATATATATTTCAGTCTCAGAGAAATCACTCCACAGAAATTTTCTTGTTCAATGTAAAAATTTATCCATATTAGCAAGTGTATTCCACATAACTTTAACTATAACCTTCCAAACTCAAAACTCTTACTGAATTCTTTAAGGGTACAAAATATCACTACAGACAAAAACAAAAGAAAGGCATGTAATTCGAGAGTTGTGGGTTTGAATCCCTGTCATACTAAACATACTTGCCCTTTCAGCCGTGGGGGGTAAAAGAGTAATCCAAGAGTTCGCAGCGGACTGTGATGAACAACTTCCTTCCCACTAGTCCTACACTTCTGAATTATAAACGGCCAGCGCAGACAGCCCTTGTTTTGCTTTGCGCGAAATTCGAGACAAATAAAACAATTGTTGTTGTTTTGAATTAAGCACAAAGCTACATAATGGGCTATCTATGCTCTGCCCACCAAGGGTATCGAAACCCGGATTTTAGCGTGTAAGTCCGCAAACATAGCGCTGAGCCACTGAAGGGGGCAAATAAAACAAATCTTCATAACTTAAGTTGTGAAGTGTAAGCTAAGTAAACTTTCCAAACATGCGAAATACTTTCTGATCAAACAAAATTAAAAACTATAACCAGTTTGGAGAAGTAGCATATGAAAGTTATGCTGGAGAAAGAAACATTAGACCACATTATATTCACTTTGATTAAATTTTTCGAACATTTTCATGACTTTTTTTTTCTTTGTATTTCACCAGGGCGGCTATCAAGACCAGAATTTTCATAACAATGATTGGTTTGTTTGGGATTTCGTAAAAAGCTACAAGAGTGCAATCTATGTCAAACGTTTCTAATTTCGTAGTGATAGATTAAAGGAAAGGAAAACAGTCAACATCAGCCATCGTCAACTCTTGGGCTGCTGTTTTACCAACATATATATAGTCACATTATTATTCACCGGTGAGTGAAATGGCGATCATGTTTGGTGATTGGATTCGATCCCGTGTTTTGTAGATAGAGAAACGAAGTCACTAACCACCAGGCCATGCTAGGCCTTCAAAGAAAGAACCTAACTGCCAAACTCTTATTCGAAATTATGTATAATCAATGTTCTATCTACATTACCTACTAAGACTAGTATTGTCAAAAGAAGCTGTAAAGCGAACCTTCGTATCAGTTATATTTGTTTTATTTGAACTTCGCCTGAAATCTTAGAGAAGTTCTCTTATTGTTTATTATGTGTAATTTACTTAAATTGATGCTGCAACCACGTTATAATTTCCAACTCCAGGTGTCTAACACACTGGAAAATTTTTCATTCCTACTTTTAAACATAAAAAAACAATTGAATTTATAATCACTATTGTAACTAAAATGTTTTTCACCAAACTATGTCATGACGTCACTTATATAATAATACTTTGTGCGTATTGTAATAGTAGTATTTTACTTAGAAACGGATAAAACAGTTACGTATAAAACGTACAGTGAAGACAAGAAAAATTAGTTGTTGATATTTATACCGAATCATTCTGTATTTGCATTAGTGGACTGCTTGTTTCGGGAAATGAAGTTGTTCAAAAAATTAAACGTGGTTTCATCCTCACACTTATCTGTTCTGCAGAAGAACGTACTAAAGATGGAAAACAAATTACTTGGTATACTACTTGGAAATCACCCCACTCGCTTTTAAATGCATTGCAACCATATTTTACTTTAACCTTTAACCCACCATGTGTTTTGATTGAAGAATAATTTATATTGCCTACGTTACGTCGATTATCAATATTATGGCAGTAGTATCACTTATATCCAAATCATTTCACAATATAAACAATTTTAAGATATTATTTTACTCTTTGTGAGCAACCAAGCCTGATGTATATACAAAGAAAAAAGAAAATGAATCCTGTCATTATTTATTGTTTGGAGAGCATTACAAATATAGTTTAACTGTTACAAAAAATCGATAACAAATATTTTATCAATCTAACCAGATATTAGCTCATTACGGGTTTTAAATCAGTGGTTTACGAAAATCGTGCTTTAGATCTAACGTTTTCTTTGATATTAGAACCCGTCAGTATGGCTTTACTATAGAAATAAAAAATATATTTCTTTTATCTCTTGTAAAATATGCCCCCCAGTGGCTCAGCGGTATGTCTGCGGACTTATACGCTAAAATCCGGGTTTCAATACCCGTGGTGGGCAGAACACAGATAGCCCATTGTGTAGCTTTGTGCTTAATTCAAAACAACAACAATTGTAAAATATATATATAGCATGGGTATTAAATCCTTATGTTGGTGAAACATTGAAGCTTCTCAGTTAACAAAAGTGTTTAAAAAAATCACTTCAAATAAACATGATCTTTGGCTACATTCCTCTCAAAATGATTTTAAACACCCTGTTATTTAAAGTTTGAATTGGATCAAATGCAGCCATGTATGGTTAAAAGGGAGTTTAATTAAAACTTTTAATTAAAATTTCATTTGTTAAAACTAGTTTTTTTTTTCACCGATCTGTTTATTCTCGTCGTTCAATTACTTACAAATGCGTTGTTGTTTTCAACACTTTTTATGAATACATTTAAATTCAAATTATATGGGCATGTGTTTGGTTTAAGTAGAGTGCATATTTGCAAAGAAGAAATAGAAACATAAAAACAGCTGAATAAGAGTTGTATAATTTAGTGTACGAATTAATCTTCTATCAAGAGACATTGTGAGATTTTAAGGGAAAAAATATTATAATTTATATATTTTCTCCAACTTCGTTACGATATACAGTGTATGATTTCTCCCGTATATTGGATTAGAGAACAACTCGGTTAACGTTTTTGCGAAGTGTAAAAAGTAAAGCATTTTCTAACACACTTAACAAACAACTCCATTCTATAAAATTCAACGTTAAAGAATGTCAGTATACTTTGACAATATATAGGCTTTTCCATGAGTATTTTAAAGGTCACCCACACTGACATCTGCATACATTGGAAATCAGCTCACCCAACTAAAAAAACAAACCCATGCATTAAAAAAAATCTTTTTAATGCCACAGCCATTTGTAATTTATAAGATATTATGAGTTCAGGAACCCAACACTTGAGACCCTTTTCTCATTGCATAAACATATTTCCTAAAACTATCACCGAAAACACAATTACCAACATTTACAAACATTCACGGTATTTCTTATCCACTGGAAATATTATGGTTTTGTCTACGTAAAATTGACAGTTTTAACATAAGTGTTACATTTGTATTTACTCCTGGCACAAAATTAGGGCAGTGTTGTACCAAATAAACTCCATGTATAGGAACTTGTGGATGAAAGTAAGGAGAAATATCATTACGTATCAACCACACAATATCCACCATATTAATGACGACTAGGCCTTTTCTACATCACTAGAGTCCGTCAGAACAACTGCGTAAGACAGCCTTCATCGCGTTAACGGAATCATGAGAAAAGAAGAGTACGTTGATATAATAGGCACTTGTGTCAAGAATGATGCTCGGAACTCGCGGCTTGGGCGTCGTTGGATCTTCCAACACGACAGTGGCCATAAGCACACATCGAAATATGTGCAATCGTGGTTGCAGAGGAACCATATAAGCATTCTAGAGTGGCAATCGCAGTCACCCGATCTCAACCCAATTAAAAATGTTTGTCGTGAGTTGAAGACCAGGGCTCATCAGCGTCATCCGAACAACTTGGAGGCCCTCTGTAAAGAAGAATGGAAGAAAATACCAATCGAGCATTGTCAAATGATCATGGAGAGCTGGGAGGAGAAATTGGCCAAGTAATTTACCTGAAAGGTTACACAACTGACCATTAACGTAGACGCACAAACACTTTCTTCCCCTCCTATGTTTGGTTATTTGTTTATACAATGTTTATTTGTTCAATTTACATAAAAAATTATGTAGGTGTGTATTAGTATAATATTTATAATATACTTTACTTTCATTATCCTTATCATAATACTTTTTAAGTTAGAAGGAAATAACCTATTCTCACTTGCACTAATTATTCTTGCCATGTGTGGGGTGAAGAGAAACAGAAGTTTCTGACCGCCCCTGGTTATTTTTCGTTCGTAATGAACGAAATCAAAATTTAACCAAAATTCCTACCTTGTCCTTCCTATTCAAGATACAGGGGTACGAACACTTTCTGTCGTAACTGTAATTGAGAACCCAGTGTGTAATTTTATAAACACGACCTGGAAATGCATACAGAAATTTGCAATGATATATGACCATTGTTTGTTTGTTTGTTTTGAATTTTGCACAAAGCTACTCGAGGAAAATCTGTGCTAGCCGTCCCTAATTTAGCAGTGTAAGACCAGAGGGAAGGCAGCTAGTCATCACCATCTACCGCCAACTCTTTCACCAGCAAATAGTGGGATTGACCGTCACATTATAATGCCGCCACGGCTGAAATGGCGAGCATGTTTGGTGCGATGGGGATGCGAACCCGCGACCCTCAGATTACAAGCCTTAACACGCTTGGCCATGCCGGGTATATGACCATTGAATCTGTAATGTCGTGATAGCCTACAGTATCAAGTATTGTGTAAACATTCGTACAGTGAACTAATTCTAAATTTGCGATTTGTTAGTGAACATTTATTTTATTTGTTATGAGTAATGTTTCTAACAACATCGTTCGTGTTTAGATTTTTGAAACGTCTTTTGTGGTTCAGAATTAACACACAACAACAATGTAAGTACAGTGTAACGGATCTACTAATATCTTTTATATCGATGTCTGTTTTATACATATATTTAGAAAATGTGTGTAACTTACAAATTTAATGCATGGGCTAAATTTCGCAGTACACATTTATCATTACATCAGTTTCTCAAACATCGGAATTAGCAACATACATGTGTGCAAATACGAGAATTGTTGCCTTAGCTACAATTTCTGGAAAATCTCTAGTGTTAAAGGTAACAAATATAACACAGAGACAGTATATATTCTTGGTTTGTTGCAGTTGGTATATTATAAACCTCTAAAGACATAACTGATTAAACCGCCCGGCATGGTCGAGCGTGTGACTCGTAATCTGAGGGTCACGGGTTCGCATCCCAATCGCGCCAAACATGTTCGCCCTTTCAGTCGTGGGGCGTAATAATGGTACGGTCAATTCCACTATTCGATGGTAAAAGAGTAGCCCAAGAGTTGGCGGTGGGTGGTGATGACTAGCTGTCTCCCCTCTAGTCTTACACTGCTAAATTAGGGACGGCTAGCACAGATAGCACTTGAATAGCTTTGTGCAAAATTCAAAAACAAACAAAACAATTAACAACAATATTTTTACGAAAACATCACATAATTTCAAATTTAGTATTTACGAGCAAAATTGTCAAAAATTAAATTCTAATTTGAGGTTACAGGGTATTTGTATTCATAATACGTAACAAATCAGTCGTCGTGGATAAATTATATGAAACGATAAAAACAACGAATGACTTTGTTTTTTGGCATGTCATGTAAGCTTTTGAAGATCTCGTTTCTATCTTTTGGACATGGTTACCACCCTGTCTGTCAGTTTTCTGAAACCACAGTTTGCGTTAGCCAGGAATTAAATTTTTTATTATTTTTAATCACACTAGATTGAATGAATAATTGACAAACTTGTAAATTTATTATGGAAAGCGAGACCTGTCAACACTGCACTAGTTGCACAGATATGAACAAAACATATCACAACAGAAAGCTGCTATTCACAAGCATATTGACTGTAGCTTCTTCGATCAGTGCCATTTCTGATGCAGTGAGTGTTTAGTTACAGGTTTCACTGCTACAGCCAGGTAAAGATTGTCAAATTTAACGATATTAATCTCAAATAAACGAAAAAGTTAACTATCTGAAACTAAACCGTATATCTCGCACTACCAGTGACCAGTAAATACGCGTGTTTTGAGAATGCTGGTCTCGCACAACGAATATCTTTATAAAGTGGGTATACCCGGCAAAAAACTTTCTGAGGTCGTCTTTTACAAGATGTCACGTGCCGCCCCAATTCTCTAATATTTGCATAGGTCTAGACAGTTGTCTTTTTTATATGCTTATAAAATAAGTAAACAAATAATAAAGATATTTTATGTCGGCTCAACATACGATCACATTTTACATGAACAAGCAAAACATACTGTGGAATTAAAAGTAGCTAAAATTTATTTAACTTCTGCATTTCAATCAGAAATTTCCACCAATCTGTGGGTTTGTTTATGCACTTGAATTATCTTTACTTGGAAAAGAAAAGGACAATATAAACCTACAATATTTACAACTCTAATAAGTTTGCGTTTCGCATAAAATTAACAAATATTATCAGACGTATAGATACGGATAAGATATTTGTGCACTAGATATCGCGTCCATCTTACATTTAAATTAGTTTATAGAGATAGCTTCCACAGTAAACTTGTGTGGAGGTTAGGGTAAGCCTTGAGACCACATAAATGCCGAACTAAATTCAAGGCCGTTCTGATGTAATACGCAATTTGATCTTTGATTAGCTTTGCGAGCACCGTAATAAACCATAGGACTTTCAGCTCTAGCGAACGAGCTATCAAGGAATAATATACTCAATGTTCATCAGAGGGCTATTGAAACAGGGCCTTGCATGGCCTGGCGCGTTAAAGCGTGCGCTTCGTAATCTAATAACAAACGAGTAGAAGGAGCCCTAGCCACTATCTGCGTCAGTGGCTTCTTTTATAAAGTCTGAAGGTGGAAATGTGGATATTGGCCACAGCGACATCAAAACATTGAGCCATGAACAGTTAGATCCACAAATTGACACGCAACCCATTAGGATTTTCCTGGTTATATTACAAACTAAAAAAAAAATTGAATGATGGATAATTTAAAACCATTTTAAACGCAGTTTATTTTAATCATGGTTTTATGATTTCTTGTTATTTGTAGAAAGTTGTATTGTAAAATACGTAAAAAAATCTCCAGACTGTAAGTTGCTATAAACCCATGTGTCGATCGATAGCTTAAAATTTCAAGAAAATAATGAACCACGTACATGACGTTGTACTGTGTAATTATTTGCATTATGAAAACATATTTGACAAGGCTGCCTTTATATTTGCAGATATAGTTTAAACTACACATTATTTGTAACTTCTCACTGTCGAAGTGATTTTAACTCTAACAAATAGGACTTGCGATGATATTGTCTTAATTTTTACATGTTTAACGGTAATTTCTGTAGATGGAATAAAAAATATTAAATTTCATTTCTCTTGCACATTTTCACAAAATTCTTGTACTTTTACATAAATGAATAATTTGCATTGAAATCTAATCACATATTTTGTGTTTGAAGTTTACACAATCACCAGCTATAAATCTCCTTCAACCAATAGTTGAGTCTTGTCAATCGTTCTAGAACGTGAGAACCCCCCCCCCCACTATTATATAAATGGTTAAAAGGCCGCATGACGTGCGTTTTCTGGATATGTTTTTGCGTGCACTTGCTACTGCCACAAGAGGATATGACCAAAACATATTCTGTTCCTGATAAATTTGTTATTTTCTGATTTAAACTTCAGAAGCTATAATTAGGATAAATGTATATTATGGTATACTGATTGTAGCAAACTAACAACATAAAACTGTCTTTTGGCTCGCCGATTTATACACTCTTAAAGTGCATTTCTTAAAAGTTCAGTTCGAAACAATATTCGAAGATGCGCTTGTGTTTCGTAAAACGTATATTCTTTCACTCGACAATTTTCTAGAAATTTGGATGGGACTTGCGCAAAACACGTTTAACAATGTAAGTTTTATAGATTAAACTAAATTGTGGATATTAATGTATAGCCAATGAATCCGTTACACCTCCCTCCTTGGAGAAATAAGTGTTACACAGGTTTTAACTAATTCTACATATTGATAACAATACATTAAATATAATACATTGTCAAAGAATTATACAATTTCAAAATCATAACGACACATAAATCGATACAAATAACCGTATTATAAAATTACTTAGCAATTGAAAGTGCTTAAACAAATGCAAAATGTTTTTACTTAACACAATCAATAATCATACGAAGGAAGGATTCTTTGAGAACTGAGATAGGTTTCAAAGGATCAACAGAAATTTTGTGGCTAGATTTTCAAATCATTTGAAATATAGGACAAACTTTACAAAGTGAGAAACACCTTCCCTAAATTTTGAACCCCAAAAATTCATAATTTCGTCAATCATCTTTTTGATACTTGAATGACCTACGGGATAGTTTATGGCTATCTTTAAATGTTTCGAAACAACATACTTTTGGAACAACGATTTTATAAACTACAGCCCAGTCTTCTAAAGCTCGTACATTTGGTGTTTTCCTCTCTTTTCATGAGCACTCCATTTTCAATACTATTCATTTATAACTTTCTCCTTTTCATTCTTTGGGAATAAATATTTAAATTGTGACGTGATCTGCTGATCCTTTTCTTTATCAGTCTTACTGCTCACAAACAAAACAAATGAACCATATTTTTAATATCCAATATTGTCGCTCAACAAAGAAATTCCTCAAGATAGATTTCTGGTGAGGGGATCTCCCAGAAAAGGTTCTATACTTTCAGTTTACCACCTCCTGCGATCTCAACATCCACCCATTTGTATACTGTGCCTAGTGACTCGTGAAGAAAAGGAAAGGTTTCTAGTGGTTGAAGGGTCCAACCCCTACATGCTACATTAGCCTTGAATTCCTGCAGAAGGGCATCTTGATGGCTCCCCCAGGATCAATTTTCTGGTCCTCTTAGGTTAAGATTAACTAAGTATCAGTGTTGAACGTTTTCAAGAGGAGTTATAGACATTGTCTGCTGGCAATTGCATAGTACAGTTAGCACTATACCCAATAATCTGGTGTTGCATTGCAGTACGTACTTTCGGAGAATTCCTTGGTGAGTAGGGACAGTAGTCAGTGAAATTTTAGTGTATTATAGACACCCCATTCTTAAGAAAGAAAAATAAATAAAACTGAGAAAAAAAGATAAACTGCCATGAATAAATAACTGTTCAACAATCATATCACAGCAGGTTTCTGTACCTAGACTTCTCATGTTATGCTCATTATCTAAGAAATCTCCCTTTTCTTATTCAAAAGGAATTAGAGCTGCTTGCTGGCTCTAGTTTCCTCAAGTCAATAAGAAAGCTATGCTCTGGAGGTACTTTAGAAACATCCTCAAAACACTAAGCTCCTCTTGAATTCGAAGAGCATTAGGGATATACTAATTGAGGTTATTCCACATGCTATCTTGAATGTCTCAAGCTATTTTTCAGAGAAACATCAATTCCAGACTGAGAGATCCTCGTTAGTTTTCCACTGAAGGTATTTGTGTGGTGCACTAAATATCAAATTGCAAACAAAATTATGTTGCCTACTAATGTTCTGGTTTTGACATTTCACATCACCAGATCCACTTGCTACAGTCAAGGGAAACTATCTGAACTGTAAGGTACGTTCATGTGTTTCCAACCCGCTTGGGTGTTTCCAGTGCCAGCTGTTCAGTCACTCGAATAGATGCCGTGTTTTTTAACACCTGCTCGGTGTGGTGACAAAGACCACGACATCTATGAGTAAGTCCTGAAACCACACTGTGCTAATTGTAATTGTTCACATTCCTCTTGCTTTAGTTCTTGCCGTAAGTAGGTTGTGGAGGATGAGATGTTACGTTTGAAGACAATGAACATCTATATTTTTCCCAGAGGATCGGAAGTTGTTGTCCCCATCTTATGCACTCTTCTACTGCTACAGGGTAAGTGCTGGCAAATCTCTCCATGCCTCCAACAGAGTTTGCTTTGTTTGCAAAGCATCTGAAGTTTTTAGCACTCCATGGTTAAGAGTTGACGAGTCTTCCACTCCCATTTGTCTCTGCCACTCCTTTCAGGGAATTCCTATGGTCCTGGGTTCAAGCATTTCCTTGAATCCATCTTCCACCCTTAGTAGGTGGAATATTTGTACAGAACTATTTCCAACAAAAAAACGTGGTCTAAAACAGAAGGGCTCTGCTTCTCCTTTACATACATAAAAATGACCACTTTTATACAGAGGAACTGTCAAGGTTTTATTTAATATGGATAACATTAAAAATTCTTGTCACACTGTGCCTTTTTTACTGTAAATGTTTCTGAAACCTTCCAGTGCCATTATCCTTTGGCAATTTTATCTGTAGATATGTCAGGTTGTGATGGAGGAGTGCACAGAGGGATGGCACTGCTGGTCGATCTGCTTGTACCCATCCTGTCTTTGCCATTTGATACACCCTTGAAGTCTGTAAACATCTGTTTCTTTTGGTTGTACCATTATTTGTTCTCTCCACCTCTCTCAATGAAAGGCCTAATGATCAACCAGACATTTATCCCTTCATTGATCAGTTACCATCTCCCTTTTTAATGCTGTTGGATTTTACTGGATACAGATGAAAGATAGTGGATATTGATGAGAGAGGTCATTTCATACAGCATACACTCCTGGATCACAACCTTGTTTCTTTCCAGTACTAGTTCTTATACAGATTTACTTTCACCTTGTCAATCATTTAGTGCTATTGATCTGTATGCTTCTTTTAACTTTTTATTTACTTTTAAGACTTGACCATGGTGAATGCATTCAATCTGCATGTATCTGAAAGTTGGACCAAGCCAACTGATCCTTTTCCACTGCTGTATTACAACTTGATTCTACTGTCAAATGTGAGCCATTTATAGATGATAGCATGGCAGCACTGACTGATTTGTATTCAATGTACATTCAATGTATTCCTAAAACCTTTATGTTTCCACACTATTTTTTCAATAGTGAAATCTTGTCTGGAATGCCTTTCGTATATCACACTTTTAAACTGCATCACCTTCCAACACGCACGTACATGGCAGATAAGTCAAAATCAGAAGGAATCTTTGTAACTGGTAGTAAAAGAGATGCTAATTGTGAACTTAACCAAAGTCGTGGGACAAGATTTGGAAGGTCAGTAGGCAGTATACTTCTTCCACTTTTTTAAATTGTTCTCCAATGGCCAGTAAGTTCCTGATGTCCAGAGCTTTGCCAATGCTCTTGTTGAAAACCTTTTCCTGCATCTATTACTTATGCTACATTCCCCATCTTAACCATTAAGAATTAGGAAGAGTGATAATACCTTTTTCTTTCAGACTGATCGTCTCCATTGCTGCTTTTTATAGTTGTGGAACTCAAAAACTTTTTCTTCATCAATCTGGTAATGCATCGGTCAGACCTGATAATAATCACTTCGAAATGCTGCATAATCTTTCTCCTGCATCTTTTGCAATTCTTCTGGTTGTTTTTTTTTCTGGCAGGAGAATGCTTTTCCTGATGCTTGGTTATGGGCAATTATCCAACATTTTTCTAAGCTTCAGAAGGATCCCAAGATTCCTTCAAACTACCATCCAATTGCTTTGACAAGCTGCCTCTAAGATTTTGAAAAGGATATTTAAAGCTCGTTTTGTTTAGTTCTTTGAATCAAACAACCTTCTCTCCCCCATCCAGTGTAAGCTTCGACAGCAGTGTTCCACCATGCACTACCATCTGATTTCACTTGAAATATACAATCAGGAAAGCCTTTCTCAAATGGCATCTAATTTGTTTCTTTTTACCTTAAGTTTTATGATACTGTGTAGAAGTATTGCATTTTGCGAGATCTCCACTTATGGGTTGCATGGCCATTTGTCGTTTTTATTGTTTTAATTAACTGGTGACTACCAATTCTGTGGGTTTGACATTTTCGTGTTCTTTCTGACAGGAACTTAAGGTTTTCAGTGTCATAATTTTCATTTATTTAAAAAAATGAATACTATTACTGAAACAGTAGCTAACAGACAATATATGACCTCATATCTTGTGTCATTCATTGAGCATGGGGTTTATTGATTGACAGCTACAGACATGCCTCAATTATCTACTGACGTGAACCGAAACTGTTTACATGCATTTTGTTACCAATGGGGTATTCGCCCAAATCCTTAGCTTTGTCAAATGCGTTCTGTGATTCCTGAAGAATAGTTCTTTTACCGTTCCTTTGACTTAAGCTGACTTAAACTCCAAACATGAAGCAGCTACGTGTCAACTGTTCAAGAACTCAGCAGATAGCCCAGCGTGGCTTTTCTATAAGGACACACGTGTGTGCGTGCACACATGCATAACATGCACAGTGAAAAAGGTTATTGACTGATCTCTAAAGTGAGTTTTTCAGACATTGTAACATTGGATATAATGATAATAATGTATCTTGTCCTTTGAGTGAAGGAAAGTTAAAGAAAAACACCATGAATTTAAGTTGAGAATGACTGGTATTAAAGGACACTCTTAAAAGATTTAGAAACATGGTAAATGGGAAATTTAAACATCAAACATGATGTATAAGAGAAGGTTTGCAGAAAAAATAAAAATTAACAGCAAGAATTTCTTCAAACACATTAAAGGAAAAGACAATACGAGAATGGGAGTTACAGGAACCTTGAGAGTTTATAGAGGAAATCTAGTATCTGATTATGAGATGACTGCTTCATTAAATTTCTTTTTTTCCCTTTGGTTTCTATTAATGAACATTTAAGAAGCCATTTACATCTTGAACGGTTAATAAATGGAAATAATATTAAACAAGATGCCTGCATTAATTCTGAGCTAGTTTGGAAAAAATTAAGGAGGTTTTTAAAAATGATAATGCACCTGGGGCAGATATTATTCTGAGGGTTTGAAGAAGAAAAAAGATTGGATAGGAGAGCTACTTGCTTCTAATTTTTTTCGTACTGAAACTTCTAGAGAAGTGATAAAGATTGTCACAGTAATTACAAACTCATTAGCCATACATCAGTTGTGAGAAACGTTGAGGGAAGTTAATTAAAGATGATATGCAAAGTAACTTGAAGCTTAGAATTTTATTAAATAACCAGTATGATTTCACAAAGAAATTGTTCCCTTGCAAATCTTTTGACATTCTTTAAAAATGATACTGCTTATATAGATGAGAATAAGGATTTAGATTTGATGTATCTGGATTTTAAAAAGTAGTTGAAGATGCTATATAAATGCTTAAACAACAAAAATTGGGGATAAGATAGCAAATTCAACAAAAACAATGGCTGGATGGAAGAAAACAGGATTGTAACAAATGCAGTTCAGTCAAACCTGATAGCTGATGTAAGTTGGGTTCCTTAAAGCTCAGTCTTAGGACCTTTACTATTTTTAATCTACATCAATTACATAGATGAAGGAAAAGTCAAATAACTTTAAATTTACAGATTATATTGAAGTCTTGGGTGTGGCCAGCTGTGAAGAGGATACTGCTGATTTACAAAAGGATTGTTTTATCTCATGACTTTGGCAAATAAGTGCAAGATAACAAATATTGGTTATCATAATTTGACTTGAGTATAATTTGGATGAGAAAAATCTTATGTATCACAAAGGAAAGGGATCTTAATACAGATGTTTAGTCTCTAAAGCTATCCAAACAGTGTGATACTGTAAGTGCGAGGGCAAAAAGGATTTTGCATTGTATCTGTGAAGTACTGAATACAAATTCTAAAGAGAATATTTTATTGTACAGGCCACTGGTCAAACCAAATTTAGAATACGTTCAGTCTTGGTATCCTTACCTTGGAAAATACTTTGAATACTTGGAAAGGTTTTAAAGAAGGTTTGCTAGATTAGTGCCTGGAATATGAATATCATACGAGGAAAGGGTGGAAATTATTTAAAATTGTTTTATTTTGAAAATAAAATTTTGAATTTCGCGTAAAGCTACTCGAGAGTTATCTGCGCTAAACTTAGAGAATAAGCTGAAATTTAGCAATACACATTTAACAGTATAAGTTACATGGATTTGTAAATATGTATTTAACTGAAACAAACGTCGATATTAAAATACATATGTATTAGTAAATCCGTTACAACACATTTTCTAAATGTACACTAGATATAATGTATACTGTTTGTTTATTTATATTTTTGCATATAATATATAAACAAAACAAGGCTGCAACTCATGCCTCTATCCATTAAATATTGTAATTAAAGAAAATGATTTTTGCATGGTGGAAGATAAGTAAGAAAGGATATTTACTTAATATAATGTGTTTATAGTATTTTCTGGTAAAAACTAACTTTTCGACAGGATCATAAAGCTAGATTGCTAATAACTGCAGATTCAAATAGAAAATAAGAAGAATAATTATGAATCTAGTAACTACATTTTCTAGTTTGAGTTAACTCACAATACCGAATAAAATTAGCAAACACTGATACAATATTGATTATGAGAGAAATAAAAACGGAATGTATGTGCTTACAGATACAGAATCAAATTAAAATTATATTTTGTTTAGTTTTGTCACACAGCTTTCACTCTGTCAGAGTTAATTTCTATACAACTAAATATAACGATTTTCAGGTAGGGCTATATTCAATGAACTCCAAGGGTAAGTCAATTAAAAACAAGTTGTGCAGGAATTGAAAACGTTAAACTTTGTTTCTTTGTCCAATCGACAGCGTCACCTTGTGGAATTTGTTCTCTCATAGTATTGAGTGGCTGTTCTGTTTGAATAACTTGAACTTGGTCAACAGAAAATATTATAATCAGTAGCTGCTTCAACTGTTATATTATATATTATTGCAAAATCCTCTTCGGCAAAATTGATTGACTGTCTCTAATATAGAGTCTAAAAATCTTAAGAACTACAACAACCCATTCTCAATGACTTTTTGAACTCCAACTTTACGCTAAAACTGCATGCAAACCAAATAAACAAAACAGTTTTAAAATCTGTATGACACTATAGATTTAAAAAACATGTACCTGCATATATATTTCACCCTCACTGGAGAATGAGTGTAATAATTCTGTTTAGAAGAACTGAGTAAATTTTGTTTAAATTCACATTATTTTAAGAAAGGAAGGGTTAAAATTTATCTTACTGAAAATAAAAAACTTTCATATAAATATTGATGTTCCACTGCATGTTTCTCAGTCTCTTTTTTGGAAATATTTTTGTTGTTGTTTATTGTTTTATGTGCTATATTCCTCTCACAAAACCATGATTCTTCAGGGTATTACTTTGTTCTCTGTCTTTAATTGAAAATGTGAGATACCTGGAAATCTTTGAAAACGAAAACAGCAACATATGCATTACTCTAATGTCAGTTTGTGCCACATTTTATTTATTGAATTTTGCTAGAACAAAATTTACTTTCACATTACAGGTGTTAAATAGTAATATATAATGGAAATATAGTGTCAATTTTTTTTAGTTTCTTAAAAATTAAAAATCATTTTAATTGAAGAAGAGTCATAATCTACCAAATTTGTATCAGTGTTACAAAGTCTTACCATTCTTACAATAAAATATAAAAAAATTATACTTCCACACTGTTCGTTTCATCTAGAAAAAAAAAATAGAGATCTCGTTTTCTATAACAAAGTTTCCATCCTAGGTATCACTCTAATGCTGGTAACCCTTCTCTAGACCTATTCTTACTGTTTAGTGTCTTTCCTAAGGTAAGATGTTCAAGACTTTGCATAATATTTCAAATAAGAACAAACAAGTACTTTGAAATTCAATTTTTTTCGAGGTACAAATATAGAATGTAAACCTAAAAAAACATTGTAATTTCAAATATTTTTAGGTTTACATTCTATATTTCTACCTCGATATAACCAGAAGTGTTAGTCATATATAATTTAACCTGTGATAATCCAAAAGCACATGTTCACATCTGCTCAACTTCTGCCTTTCGGGACAGGTCCCTGCCCTTCTTTCCGCTGCTGCCTTTGCCTCCAGCCAACACAACATTTAGAGAGACATCCTCCACTCAAAAAGTCAAGAATATTAATAATAATTAATTTATTTAAGAAAAAAAAACCACTTAACCTTAATAACAATCCACGAAAGGGGACGAAGAGGAGCCACAACGTTCCTGAACACTCCTGTTGGGGAGAGAACTCTGATTTCTCTCTCTCTAAACTGAACCCCTGCCACGTTAGTTTAGTTTAGTTTATCCAAAAGCATTATGTTGCTTTTATGATAATTAAACATGATCTGCCATTTGTATGCCTATTAGCGATGTAGGAAGTCCAATAAACAATCAATTTATTTATTAATGAAGATGAAAATGGTTGAAAAAATATGTACAGCATTTTATTTACAAGTTTGAACAGTTTGAAATAACTTGTGTAAAATCATAAACATAATTTTACAGCTGAGTTATGTGTAAAAATTTAGAATATTTTAGGGTTAAAACTTTGTGAATAATTAAGGTTCTTTTGTTATGAAAATGAAATGTGCCAGTTAAAAATTTAGTCTGTGAACAATTGGGAGTATCTAAAAGAACCAGTTATCCACTACTTAAACCCAGCCACTCACCTAGTTATGTACATTCTCAAACTTCAAGTCATGAAGTATTATTTAAGGATTTCTCTGTCATCACAGCAGGATCTTTAGACCCTGAATTCTATTTTTTAAGAAAAAGTCTACGATATAGTTGAAGATCACCTTAATGATTCACAAAGTTCTTTAGACCTAAAGTTGTTATATATGTATAAACATTGGTTTATCAGTCCTTTAACTGCTTTTCTTAACTAAATAAATTAATGATGATATAATTTCAGGTACATAATTTTCAAATTTTGTTGATGATGAAATAAGTTGTTTCAAAACATTCAAACTTCTAAATAAAATTTTTTGTGTTCTGTCAACTGCCTTATCTTCATTATTAAACCATCATGAATCCATTGCTAGCTGTTTATTTACCCAAAACACCAAATGATCTAAGTAATTTTGTAAATCAGCACCATCTTTCTTACAAAAAGCAACAACATCCAAGACCTAGAGAAATTTGTCAGTTATTTCTTTGTCTGTGTCACTTTGATGTAAATCAAAATTGGTAAAGACCCTGATACTATACCCAAAGGTATGCCTGTGGTGACATTAATTCAAGTTGTTTAAATTCTGTTTGTAACAAAAATATATATTCTTCTATCCAAAAGCTTTTCTATTAGGTAAACCAATTTATCTCTCACATATTTTTAACAAGTTTTGTATGCTTTCTGAAAATCAATATACACATTCTCCACCCTTAACTATTTTAATGAATGCAAAAAAATTATCCCTTAGTGAATACCCAAAACTTTCTAAACTTTGTTGAAATAATTTGCTACAAATCTTTTACCAAACTTTTAAAAAACTACCCATCACAGATGTAATGCTAACAGACCTACACTTACATGAACAGTTTTTCGTATAACCTTAAAAACAGGAAAAATAATCAGACTTGTCTTCTGAAACCTGTTCATTGTTCCTGGAATTACAAGAAATAGTAGCAAGTGACTCATGTTTGGTCTGTAACCTTCTTCACAACACTGAAGTAATATCTACTCCAAGAGAAGTATCATTCTTTCCAATCCTTGTAAGGTCAAAATTAATTTGATTGTCATATTTGATTTTGTTTCTATCTAGTCAGTGGCAGAATAATGGGAGGGAAGACAGAACTGCAGCCTAGGAGATTTAAGGCAAATGTAGACCCCAAAAATGCAGGCTAGGATACTGTATTTACATTGAAAAAGTAAGAATAATTTTAAAAGAAATGAGTTTTTAAAAAAAATTTAATTGCTAATGTAACTTGAAATTTTACAATAATTATGAAAATTTTTTTTCTCAAGGATTCATGTTGTTAAAATAAGAATAACAATTAAAAATGTATCCTAAATAGAAATTTAATTATTTTTTCATACATTTGTAGACTAAGGTGTATATTTAATCATGAAGTAATAACTGTATAACAAAAATAATATGCTTGAATAGGCTTTGTATTATTCACTGTTCTAGACCACTGCATCTAACAGCTGTTCAGGTTGAGAGATGTTACTTAAATCTATTTGTAAATATTTAAGAAGAAATAAAATTAAAAAACTAACAAACAATAGTAATGAGTCTTCTTGTGCCACCTCTCAAATTTGAGACCCCACTTCCATCGTAACATTTTGCTTTTAATGTTTTTACAGAATTTGTTGCTCTTAGTTCATACATTTCAAGCAACTCTCTTTCTTGTATGATGTTTTTTATTTCATGTCATCCTATTTAACCACCTCTCTTGGTTATCTCTCTCCTGTCACAGCAGTAATGCTCTTCTTTAAATGTATTTGTTATGCTCTTTGTGATTCATCCTGGGTTGGTACTTTCAGCCACACTTTTCTTGTTTTTTTTGTAAGGAGCATGTGTATTTTGCACTAAAACAGTAAACAGCATTCCAAGTGATAACTAAATAGTTATTTATTTTGAAAAGGAATGCCTGTTTTGACTTGTAATGAGTATGTGCTATTTGCTCTCTTAACCCTTTTGCTATTGGTTTGGTGCATGATACACGAGTTTGTCTACACATTTGCATGCATTAAGTATTTGCATTATAACTTTTGATACAGTATGTGTATCTTCACAAACTTTGGTAGACTTTTAGTAAACATTACAAGTATGCTATATAAAATAATCAGATGCAAGACTTTATATTTTTTGAGTTTCTTTACTAAAACTATGTAGGGTCAGTCAATTGACCAACCTCGTTAAAACATCATAAAAAAATTAGGAAATATAAATTATGCTTTTTTGTGCTAGAATGACCACATATTATAAGATGAAAATACAAATGTTTACTCTAAGTTGCTTAAGACTCATAATTGTACATATTATATTGACCTTACAGTCATGCCTAATTGCATTACAAATTTTTCATTGATGTTGAGCACATGCACTTATATCCAGTAAAATATAACTGATCTTTAATTTTCCCTGTCTTGGCTATGTTTTAGTGGACTAGTATTTTGTGATATATAGTCATATTTCAATTATTATTCATTATATATATATGTATATTGATTTTTCCGATTTAGAAATACATTATTAAACTTATTTTCTTAACATATAAAATGATAAATCAAGAAGTAATGGAAACAATTATTTATTTTGGCTATGAACTTTGGACTTGGTTGCTGCTGGACATAAGTTGCTAAGCCTTTTAAAATTTTGCATTGGAGGATATCACACTTTTTTTTAAATTCTTTTAGTTTTACATATACAGTTGAATAACAAAACAATCAGAAATAACCAAAATGATACCATTCAATTCCAATATAATTAATTAATCTTAGTTTATGAAATATATTTGGATTTTAAAAAAATATGAAACTTCAAGTAGGCTAAAGATGCAACCTTGAATTGAAGGAATGCGGAAGCATTTTCAGAGATTAAAATGGCAAGTAAAACCACTCTGGGGATATTCTAAGCTGTTTATTGGTTATTCACGTCATATATTGAAGTAATTGTATGTAATGAACCGTTTCCAAAAATGGAAAGAGGTGAATTGGGCCACTATGTTTGATTCAGTATATAAGCTATATCTCAGTAAAATAAAAAGATACAAGGTTCTTATTTGATATTATAACTTGATAATGTTTGTAATTTGAGTTCTTAAATTTGTACAAAATTATAGATTTGGTACGTTAACATTACAAACGTCAAATTTTAAACTGTGCTGCATTTAACATACCGTGTAACTCACTAAAATCTATATTTGGATGTGTTCTTTTAATATTTACTTTTAAATTAAGAAATTAACTCGAATATTATATTAAAGTTTGAATTATAACCTTCAGTTTGATTTCAAACTTACTGATGTAAATTCATAAAATAATACAATAAAATTTTTAATGCAAGGTAACAAACTTAATGATATGGTCTTTGATCTGTCATGAAAGGGTTAAATGACTTATCTGCCACATCTAAAACCATCTATATGAAATGCATAATCCAAGTTATAATAATTATTGCAATTAATATAGTCAAAAATAATTTATCAAATGTTTGTCCTATTTAAAATGTGACCCTCAACATAATGAATACAGCTAGAATAATTAGAGTTTGTCATCGGCAAACTTGACTAATTTATTAGTTCTTCATATCAGTATCATACCATAAATCCCCTGAGTTTCTCCACTAAAAACAAGGGTCTGTTAGATTGGTTAAACTTTGTAGTAAATTTTTGCTGCTTTTTTCTTCTTTTTTTTTCTTCCAGCTATATAATCCCCACTGTCCAGTCTTTACCTAACTCCTACTGGTGTGATTTACCTTGCTAATCTTTTATGTGGCACCTTATCAAAAGCTTATTGAGAACCCAAGTTCATCAAGTTTACAATCTTTCCTTTGTAACAGATAAGTAAGATTCTCCGTTGGTGAAAGCATATTTAATTTCTTTTACGAGATAATTTTTCTCTCAATCACTTTGTAAATCTTCTTTTACCAGACCTAGATTTTTTTTTCACTGTGCAAGTGAGATTAACTGACATATAATTTCTCTAACTTAATATGCCCTTTAAAAATAAAAGGCAACACTCTCTTGATTTATCAAAGGCTAAAGAAAAGGTTTTGAATAAATCTTTGTTCTAAGTGTCAAGTATTTTATTTCTTCAGTACTCAAGACTTCAGTTAAAATTTTCTGGTAACCATTTCTAAGCATCAAGTATAATATTGTTACAATTACTTTGTTAGTCATTTTGTATTCTACCTAAACTTAAATATTTTAATGATTTTGTTTTAATATATATTTCTAATAAAACTAAACTTGTGTAAAATATAAAATTTCAGGTTTTATTTTGTGTTTAGTTTCATTGTATGGATTGTCTGTGAATGTGGTTGGCCAGGAAGTAGCCCACAAAATGACCCAAGTCATGCACCATTCTTTGTGGAATACTCTTTGATGACTGAATAGGAAGTTTGTTTAATTAAATTACAGTTGCTTCTTCAAAACAATATGTAGACAGACCATGGTTTACAGTTCATTAAATTTCAGGATATCTTGATTTTTATTCAAAATTAATCTATCATTTCCTTCATTAACTTTATGAGTTGTTGTGGGTGTTGAGAATATTGAAGAGTGCTTTATAAAAGATTCATTGAAAAAGCTTTATCCACAATCAGTTTTGATAATTATACATGTACATGACTTCTCTGTTTATTGATGCTAAGGCTATAATTAATTTACTAAGTTATTTCTCACATGAATCATATATTGTTTTGTTTGAAAGACCTTAGTGGTGTATTATAACATGAACTTTGTCATTGTGTGTTACTATAAAATGATTGTATTGCTGTTAGCAATTTTTATTATAAAACAAATCATTATTCCTGTAAGTATTTCTCAAGACATGAAACCTAGTTTTTATTAACTGCGGAACATGGTAACTGCAGTAGCTTCTACAATGAAAATGTTTCAACCAACTTCATTCCTTTTTCAAATAAGGCTTGTCAACAAGGCAATAAAACAAGAGTTGTGATTTTTAATATCACTACTAATTTTGCAGGTGTTGCAGTAACTAGTATCCTATTCACTGAAGTAAGAATCAAAAGATGTATTTACTGAACTAAGAAGCCAACCCACTAGTTACTTTTACTAAGAAAATTGTTTCCAAATCATACTGAAGTCTGTTGATAATGTAGCCATTTCTCAATCTCTAAGACTTTGATTCTTTGCCCATCTAAGCATTTAGAATGCTTCTTTCAGTCTTTTATACTCCACTCAAGTACCTTAGGCAAAATCTCAATCTTTTTGTTTATATTTATATTTTACATAAAAATGAAAAAATCTCACTGATAAGTATAAATTATCAAGTTACATTCCTATTGCAGAAGTCAAGCAAACCTGTCCTCTTCTGCCTCTCATATCTCGTGTTTGTCACCTGAGGGGATGGGTCATTCTCATTCAAACATGTCCATGATATGATCTGTTGTTATGCGAACCAAGGGTATCTCTTCAGAGGATTCTGAGGTGGCTTTTGCAAATCATTGAGGATAATTTAGACATGCTTTTCTGCTGTTCCTTTTACTAAATTGACCTAAACAGAGAAACATTTTGATAAGCCACCTCCAGCCTCTTTTCTTCAGTTGGTTTCTTGGATTTTTGTGAGGTTTTGGGGAGCATTGCAGTTCAGAGCTTTACCTTTTTGTTTTGTATCAGCATCTTGTGTCTTCTGCAAAGTTGTTTGAAGTTTTTCTCGTTATCTGAATTATATGGATCTGTGCATACATCATTATATGGAAAACTTGCTCCTTCTTATCAGTTAGAAGAACAACACTCTGAGATTCTCCTTTCAAAATTGGGCTTCGTTATCACACTGAAGTAATATATTTTGTCACCAGTACAATATCTCATTCAGTTTGTATTTTTCAATACTCTCTTAAAATGTATTCAACCACTATACATAAGGCTTCAAGCCATGGAAAGAGCTGTCAGGCTTTTACTTCTCTTGGTTATCTCTTTTTTTTTTTTTGATGTGGGCATCCATTGAGCCTATCTGTCCTTTGGGATGAATGCATATGATGTCCCTTTACTGATCACTGTGGAATCAGTAGATCATGCATCCTGATCCTTTGAATAAGCTGTCTCCTTACATAAGAGCAACATTGTCATGTGTGAAATAGTGATTGGATTGGAACAACACTTTTATTCCACCACCTCATCCCAAGATCCATTTGTTCAGACATCTTTTCAGGTATGGTGTGCTTATCTTTAAGGTTGGGAGCTCTAGGGTACTTGGGTGGAAGACAATTCTATCCTTCACATCAATGTTCTTAAACTTCATGCAGTACACTGGGCAATGGTTCAAAGCATGTTTATCTTGAAGGGAAAAATTGACATGATACATTCTGACAATTCCATGGTGGTATGTCAAATTTCTCTTTGAGGAAGTAAACATTCTCAAGACCTTTGTTTTCATACCTTGAACCTTCTGTACTGTGCATATTCTTATCCAATGAGTCATTAATTATGTCGTGTTCCAAAGAGGTTAAATTTAATTTCAGATCACTTGTCTTAACCCAACTGAATTTTCCATCATAATTGATGCTACATCATAAGGTTTATAAGTGGATTTTCTCACATTTCAGATCTCTAATGATTAATGCCTTTGTGACTCATTGGAATTCTAACACTGAAGTTGTTTTGATCTTCAATACCTTATTCTCAAGCATTACAGTAGATGTGTTCATTTAGCACTGGACAGATTCATATCTGTATGCATTTTCTCCCAGTTTGGCTGTTTACCCAGGTTCTAACTATGGTTTGTTCTATTCCCTGTTGAGTTCTCTTGGTTACACCATATTGGTCAACTCAAGCACAGTTTCTGCTTCTCACTACCTGCAGGAGTGTCTACCTTTATTTCTTTCATATTCTCAGTCTCTGCTGAGGCAACCTTGATCAGACATTCTCCACCCAGATATATGGAAACTCCATCTTCAATCTTGGAAATTGTGTTCCTGTTCCTTTGTATTTAATTAAATCTCTCTGTAGGCCAGCCATGATCATTTATCAACAAAAGTGACATATTTATTGTCAGTTGTGTATTGAGAGGTATTTAAACCCTCTTCATTCTAAAGTATTTACCATATCCTGTTTTATGACATGGGTATTTGAGAAGGGTCTTGCTTTGTCTACAATGGCTTTATATAAGGCATCTTTATCCACTATTTTTAGGCATTCCAAATGTGGGAAAGATTTTGAATCCCCAATTCTATATGGTCTGCAAGAATTTTTTTGTATTCTTTAGCTAAAGCAAACTTTTCAAGTTACCAAATTGGGATTTCACAGTTGTTTTTCATGTCTCATCCTCCTTTTGAGGCCTTAGTTCCTTATTTTTTCTTCATTGTTCTCTTAAATACTGTTTTTGTTGTTGTTAAGTGTTGTTTGCAATTCATGTGCATAGGACTCTTTATCATTGCCCATTTGTCCTGCTTTACCCTGATAGATCTTTTCTTCCCAAGACTCATGCAATCAGGAAAGGAGGAGCCTTCTTACCAATCCATTTGCCAGCCATTTCTCACCTTTATGGCATCCCCAATCCTGATCAGTTGGTATGTCCTGTTGAACCTTCAAGTGTTATGTGGCTTGTACTAACTCGTTGACGTACTAGACTCGGGCAGAATGATTACCTCTTTCCTTTCAGGCTGATTGTCTCTATGACTATAATCATTCGTTTACACTTGTGGAACTCAACAGGCCCTTTGTTGGTTGGACCTAATGATATACACTTTTAAATACTGTGCCATTCATCTCCTGCATCTCTTGCTATTCTTCTGATTGTTTTTAACTAGATCTGGCAGAAGAATGTTTTTCCTGATACCTGGCACAAGGCTATTTTCTTACCTTACGCTAAACCTGAGAAGGATTCTAAGAATCCTTCAAATTACCATCCAGTTGTTTTAACAAGCTGTCTATACAAAATCTTAGAGAGGATTGTTAATTCTCATTTTGTTTGTTTCCTCAAAGTAAACAGCCTCTTTTCGCCCACCCAGCGTGGGTTTTGATGACAATGTTCCACCGTGGACCACCTGATTCACTTCAACCTTCAATCAGAGAAGCCTTTCTCAAACGACATCTTGTATCAGTATTCTTTGACCTTGAGAAGACTCATAATACAACATAGAGGAATGGTATTTTGTAAGACCTCCATTTATATGGGTTACGTGACCATTTGCCCATATTTATTTTAAATTTTTCATGGGCAGGCAATTCCAAGTTTGTGTGGGTTCAGCACTTTCCCGTTCTTTTCTACAGGAACTTGGAGTCCCTCAAGGCTGTGTTTTGAGTGTCATACTTTTCATTATAAAGATTAATGCCATCACAGAACAACTCCCTTTTACTGTTGTAAACTGGCCCGATGTCAACAACTTTCACATCCCATGTCAGCATTGAACATGTGATATATTAAGCAGCAGCTACAGACTGCCTTCAATCATATATTGAAGTAGACCACAGCAAACAGTTTTACCTTTTCTGTCTCTGCAATTGTTTGCTTGCACTTTTATCACCAACGATGTTTTCACCCTGATCCTAACTTCATATCGGTGAAGTTGTGCTACCTGTAGTCCCTGAATCAAAGTTCTTGGAATTTATCTTTGCCCATAAGCTGACTTTCATACTGCACATCAAGCAACTACAGGTCGAATGTACAAGATCACTGAACATCCTTCATGTCATTTTTTTCCACCATTTTGGGAGCAGATTGATGTTCTATGCTAACGATATATTGTTCTCTTATTTGAATGAAACTAGACTATGGATCACTGATCTGTGGCTCTGCCAGGACCTTGGCCTTAAATATGCCGAAACCCGTTCTTCAACAGGGATTTTGGCTTTGTATTGGGGCTTTCTGCACTTCCCAGTTCAGAACTTACACACAAAGTTTCATGAATGTCCTTTGCACATCTGCCATTTGCAACTGTCTACTGTGTGCTTTGAAACTTCATTCCTTACCAAAGCATCCCACCTGGGGTTGTGTTTTTTTTTTCCTTGATGGGCAATCTGCCATTGCTCCTTTTGGCCTTGTTATCCAAGAGCAGTTGAGTGAATTGGGTTTGTCCTTGGATAGCATTACTGTATCCACCAGTCACCCCATCACATATCTCATTACAGTCCACAAATGTGACCTATCTGTATGTCATCTGAGAAATGCAGATACTCCCTATTGGAAATACTGTTTGTTATTTGCTGAACATCTTTCAAACCATTCTTCCCTTCCTATTTATACAAATGGTTCAAAATCTGTGGGCTCTGCCATAGTTTGTTGTGATTCCGTGGTTATGCACAGAATCCCCTCTACAGCTTCTGTGTTCACTGCTGAACTGTATGCCATTTCTCTTGCCCTGGATCACATAGAAGATAAGCAGTATACTCAAATTGCACTGTTTATACTTACTTGCTCAGTTCTCTACTGGCCCTGGAACTATTTCACATTAGTTTATACCCTGTTCATGCTGATATTCAAAACTGATTTAATCCAGTTTATCAAGATTCCAGGCCACGTTGCGATTTGTGGGAATGAGCTTGCAGACACTGCAGCTAAATCTGTTTGCTCTGGCACTATCACCACTGTGCCTTTTCTATACATGGACTATGGTTCTGTATTGAAGGCTCAGTTCCATGGTTTATAATTGGTTTGCCTATTGCACTGTTTCCATAACACTGTTTCTCAGGATTTCCTGACATGTATTACTCACCAGACTACTAAAGGAGCTTGAGAACCCTTACAACCCCCAGTTTCCAGTCACTGGGGTGATGGACATCAGTTTTTTTTTTCATCCAGGGTGTTTGAATGTGTTCCTCCAGTCTTGGAGAAGAGGGTGAAGTTGGGTCCCTGGATGTTTTCCCAGATGTTAGTAGGAGTGACACCTTCTCGCTTTTGAGCCTACTTGTAATTTCAGCTGAAGTTTGACAGGATGTTATCCAGTTGAGGATTGTGTGGCTCTTCTTTTTGATCAGTGTTGGTTTTGTACAACGTTCACAAAAGGAGGTCAGCTATCTCCTTAAAATTCCAAATGCAAAATGGTTTCATCCCAGGTTATTGGTTAAGTGCAGGTTCTACGTCTTCTCTATAATTCTGGGTCAAGTGAAATACTCCTTTTCCATATGGTTGAGTAGTAAGGATGAGTGTTCATAATGCCAGACTAGATGAGTTCTGTTCCTTTGGTTGAGTATGGTGTACACAATCCCATCATTCTATGCCTAGTGTGTTGTCTTTTGGACTTTTTCAAGTGGAGGAGAAAGTTTGTCTATTTAGGTACTGTTTACATTTTCATCATGATGATTCCAGTGTGGTGAAGTGTATCATATTCTGGCTACAGGTTGGGATACAATCAAAACTAAGTGTGTGTGTGTGTGTGTGTGTATATATATGCCACTGGATGTAGTGCAGTTCTCCCACTCTTATACCAATTTTTATTGTGGTACACTCTTATTCTGTACAGATGTTTTCTGTATGGAAAATGCCTACACCAGCCTCAATGTAGAATTTTAGCCATACTTTCAGTGGATGCTTAATATGTTTTGGAAGCTAACATTTTCCTACACTGAAAATATATTTTTAATAACACTTTTCTCTGCTGACACTGTTCCTACCATGCTACTAAAAGCCATTTTATGTCTGGAATAAGGTGTTCATATATTGTATCTTAATAGAAGAAGTTTGAAAATTGGAATTCACCTAAAGCATTTGAGTGGGGTATAAAAGGCTAGAGCAAATTTTTTTTAATATTAAGCTAAGATGGGCAAACAGTGTAAATGCTGGAGACTTAGAAATATGCATATTATCAGAGGAGGTATTATTAGAAATACATTTTTATGTCAGGAAAATGTCACCTTTCAAACTACTTACTCATTAATTTTATTTACCAAGTAAAGAACTTCTGTTTGTCCCATAAAGAATGTTCTATATAACATGTATCAGTAAATGTCAATATGCATATGTATCTATTCCTTTTGGATTTCCACAATTCTTGATCAATCAGCACCAAACTTAGCACAGTGGTAAAGGATGGCTTGAGGAAGGTCATGGGAGAGGGTTAGTCCCATTTTCTAAATTTGGAAAAACTATCAATGTTGAGTATCCTTCAGCATTAGAATGACTATGTCACCACCGATATAATTTTTATAAATGGTATCTTTGTTTTCAGTATTGGTACCTTTATATATTTTTATTGCATTTTTAATGTTACTATGTTTAAGAAAGAAAAATAAGGCAAAATTTTCAATCTTTTGGTAGATACGAGTTTTTATTTCATTCATTTAATGAACAAGTACAGTGGCTATACACGTATGCACACCTGAAAGACATAAAGTGGTTGAAATATCAAAGTAAATGCCTATTTCAAGAGATAGTGCACATTTCAAAATAATTCAATCAAATTATATTAAAAATATTATTCAAGTGGTAATGCAATAATATTAATGTAACTTTTCCCTTTTCTTACAGTGTGATGCTTCAGAGACAAAGGTTACCTGGGGTATATGTTGTTCCATCAGCTGGTTCACCACTGAGTAAGTTAACCTCTGTATTTTAAACATCACTTTTACTTTAATACAAATGTAGTGTATTGTTTTATCATTTTTAACATTGGAAATTGTGGTGTTGGAGCAGATTTGTTTGAGTATATTGTGATAAAATTATCACTATTTATTTCAGAAGTTACTACACAAATGAAATACTAGTTCAAAGCTTTTACAGAAATAGAAAAGCTTTATAAAATATGTCATTGCTTTACCCATGGTTAGTTTTGTGAGAATCAGTGACTATTTGTAGCATTGCTACAGTTAAACAATGTTAGTTTGTATACTTAGCTGTTCACAAAAAGAAAACTAATAATGAAAGTATCTTTAGGGCTTATTTTACATTTTATTTATAAAATTGTACATGTATTTATTACCATGAAAATGAAAAGAATTCTACATTATTGTATTGAAAACAAAGAACATTTAATTTGTTACATTAACATAAAATTTAAGAACAACAAGAGACCTGTCAGTTCTTTCAGGCTATCCCATCCATTAAAGTAATTTTAGGTGAAACTACAAGATTTTAAAATACTTGCCAAGTCTTTTCTTAAACTTCATTAAATCTACTACATCTGAAAACAATCCATTCCAAAGGCCAGTTGCTGTATCAGAAAAATAAAACTGCTCTCACTAAAGATATTCCTGCCCAGTGGAAGTGAGGGAAAATATCAGTCTGGGCAAGATTTCAGAGTACCATTCCTGAGGACTTGTGTGCTAAATTAAACACCAAGCCTAATGAAATAACTTTATTACAAATCTGGTGTAAGATATTTGCAGTTATACAGTCACACTTGTCCTGCCAAGCATCCAGTTGTTGTTCTGATGAGATGGATCACATCTTCCTAGCCTTTAATGAGCCAAACTTCTCTATCACAGCTTTGAAGTTAATTGGATGAGCTAGTTCATGCTTGATGGAGAAGATGGCTAAGTTATTGAGCATTAATTGACTTATTGTGGATCTCAAGTTGGTTTTAATTTCAGTTTGAAAAAGCTCTTTATATGTTGTATTGCTCACACACTTAGTGAAAAGGAATATCCTCAATATGATGAGAAAGTTAGGGAAAAATTCTTCAAATCTCCACTTAACATATTTAAATATTCCATGTGCCTTTTGTCTACTGTTTTGTTTCTTGTGGCTTCATCATAGATTTTGATGTGTCAACAAAGATGATGAAATTCCTTCTGTAGTCCACTGTTGATGATATCATAGAATATTTCTTTGAAATGGTAAAGGGAGGGAGCATATCCATATCTGTAGTTTACAGTCTGCTTGTCCTAACCAATAATGTGAGGTGTAAGGAACATGGCTTTTTAATTACAATTTAGAGTAGTGAAATCTTGGCTACTTTCTTTGGGTCTGGCTTGTAGTGTTGATAAATTAGGTAACATTTCCACCCATATATGAAGAACATGTCTGTTCTGAATGTAGTGCACTTGGGTGTGAATTATCCATTGACTCAGTTATGATCTATACAGATAATGTTTTCATCAGTTCCTTTACCTTATCAATGTGGGATTTTAACTATAAGTGTAAGAGGGGGTAAGTATTTTTTGAAATTAACGTTTTGTTAAATTATAAATGTATTTCCACTCATACTTACCCCCTCTTACGCTCCTCCCTCCGTTCCTCTCCATTGAGAGCCAGTGTTATCCTGGCAGTTGAGTAATAATTGTAAATGTAAGTAGAGGGTAAATACTATTGGGAATACTCTTGATTTAAGAATATTTTAAGTTTTAAATTATAATTCATTTATAGTTCAATGAAATGCTTAAAATTAAGAAATAGAAATGTGTTTTTTTCATTTTAATTCTGTTGATTAATTCATCTTAAAATATCTTCCTTGGATCATGTACATAATTCCACATCTGTTTTCAGTTATAGTTCAATTTAAATGTTTCATTTTCCTTTCCTGTTTTTTACTGTTGATTATATACATCGCATGTCAACAGGAACCAGCAGACAGTAGAATGATATTAACAGCAGAGATACCTTTATTTTTGACAAAAATAATTTAATACACTATTTTGTACTGTAAGACGTGTAGAGCAAGGGCAAAGTTTTGTTATTTTGTAGCAGTTATTAAATCTTTTAAATGTGAATTTTAAAACAGAATACATAATTAACTAAAATATATAAATGTACATACAACTTAAGTGTCTCTCTATAACACTTATGTAAGAAACAAATGAAGTGCAACTGTAAAGAAAGTAGTCAATACTAGTGTAAACAGTTACATTTACTTGAGGACAACAGTTTGGTACTAATTTCAAATAACTGTTGTTGAATTATAGTTTGAGATTGTTTCTAACAGTTGTAAACATGTACATGTTAAAAGTATGTTTAACTTCTAAAGGTTAACTGTGTAAGGTAGGAGTTGCACCTTTCAGGGGTTGACAGAATGTAGTCTGCATTTCATCTTTGAAACATACTTTTCAAAAGAGCACATCAACTAAACAGGTTAACTGTGGAAGATGGGGCTTGCACCTGTGAGAGGTAGACAAAATTTAGTCTGTATTTTATCTTTGAAACATACTTTTGAAATGAGTACATAAACTAAATTACTGTCTAGACTTGCAGACTCCTGACCACCTATTTATGCTTCAAACTGTACTTTCGCACATTTAGTATTGCTTATAGTTTGTCACATAATACAAAAGTAAGAAGTTTCATTATTGCTTTCAATATTTCTTTTGAAATAAAGAAACAAAACTAAAATTATATAAAACATCAAACACTAACACACTTGACAATAATTTCTTCACAATATGATTGTAAAGTGGCTTAAATTTTGAATGTAGCCTAGTGATATGCAGATAGGAGTTAAAAGTGTCATTATGAAAAGGTTAAACACTATCCAGATTCCCTTTATCTCTTTCCCTCTCTTTTATTCTTCAAGAGAAAGCAAGTCCAGAACTTTGTCATTCTGTGGTACTGTACCTACCTCAATATTCTTAATATGGCTAGAAATACCAAAGAATTTAATATAAGCAGCAAACTTTATTAATGTACCAATAGTAACTCTATTAATACCATTAATACAAATAGTTAAAAACAGAGGCCCAAATGCTGGGCACTGAGGCTTTCCACTGGTAACAAGGATCTAGTTTGATGGAACTTTAGTACTAACCATATGCTTTCTTTCATTTGATTATTTTTCCCAATCCATACTGATGAGATTTCCTAAGCTAATCTCATTTCATAGCACATTATTAAAAGGTTTTCCCAAAACTGTAGTAAACAAGTCCAAATAACAAGTAATGTTTACAGAAAGATAAAGATAACAGATTTATGAAGCAAAATTAAGGCACTGTAAAAAATTTGACCTCAAAACTTTTAAATGTGTATAGTGAGTTATGTATTAGATTGATACTTTGTTTTGTTAAATGAAAATGTATTTTCCAGATTGTTTTGTTCTCAGTTTATTTTCATTGTGTGTGTATATCTTTTAAGCCTTATTTACTTAAACGTGTTAATAGAATGGTTTGGAGTGCTGTTCATCCACCAAGGGCTTTACCAAGGAGGAGTATTTCGTTTACCTTTGTACATGCCAGACAATTATCCTGATGGGGATTGTCCAGTGGGTGATCAACCTTAATTGTTTATTTTTTGAAATTATTAGCATTATAAAGTTATACAAAAACGTTTTTAAGACGTTCTTGTGAAATTTATTACAATGATTTCAGAAATATCATAATTTTGTGCATCATTTTTTTGTGTTATTGCTCATTGTATGGTAGAACATCATCAATCAGAAGTTATAGTAATAGTATGTACATTCATTCCAAGGCTGATATGTCCTTAATAAAAGTTCTCAAAATTATTGTACATGATTTGACATTTTTAAGAAAAATGAACTAAGGGCATTTAAAAAAAAAATTGTCCGATACCCTACATATGAGAAGTTTGATAATTGCATTGGGTTTTAGATCCCTACCAAAAGGTACATTTTTAAAGTATAAATTTATTAAACATTAAAATGTAATGTTTTTAAATACCTGGTCTTAATATGTAAAGTAAATATACAGCTTATACAACTTAATTGAATTTTAGCATCAAGTTTAGTCATTAAGATTAGCACAAAATTTATGCTTTTATGAATTTTAAAAATTCTAAGAAAAATGGCCTATTCTAGCTTTTTCTACTGCATTTACTTCTTATATTATTTTACCTATTAGCATTGTTCCTTTTATATTAATTGCATAATTTTTCTCTAAAAGGAGCATTTTCACAACTTCCTCTTTCTAATCCTTGTGGAAGCAAGATGGCCCAAGTTCAATAGAGTGTTTTATTTGGAAAAGCTTGTTTTCATGTTGCTCACTACAAGCCAACTGGCACAGAGCCAAGTCTTGAATACAGGACCATAGTCCATGTATGGAACAGACACAGCAGTGATAGTGCCAGAGCAGACAGATTTAGCTGCAGTGTCAGCGAATCCATTCCTGTGAAAACTAACATGGCCTGGCATCTAGAAAAACTTGATAGAAGTAGAGGTTAAAAGAGAAATGGGCTGCTCAGTTTTGAATATTGGTGAGAATTGATGTGAAGCAAGTCCAGGGCCAGTAGAGAACAAAGTGAGTCAGTACAAGAGAAATGGCAAGCAGTTCAGCAGTGAACACAGAACATGTTGAGATTCTGTGTGCAACCACTGAACCACAACAAACCATGGCAGAACCCACACAGTCACCTGAATTTGAACCATTCTTCTATTCCTATTTATATGGATGGTTTGAAATCATGTGACTCTATGGTTTGTTGTGGCTCAGTGGTTGCATACAGAATCCACTCAACATTTTCTGTGTTCACTGCTGAACTGTATGCCATTTCTCTTGTCCTGGAGTACCTGCTTTTCTCAAATGATTTAAAGAAAGACTACATTTGGGGACTGTAATAAGCCATGGTGAGATGGGCTGACCAGTAAATACTGCTATGTTATCCAAGAACAGACCCAGTGTTTTTGTAGCTCTCCAACTATTGTAGCACTTGCATCTTTTGACTCGGTTGTATGGTCTAAATTCATGTATATTGATTTGAAATTTTTATTCATCAGAACTTCAAGTGCTTTATAGAGATGAGGAGCTCATCTTGTCCCTAAGATGTTCACAGGTTTTAATGTGTTTTCTTCTAGAGCATCACTAACACTTTTTTAATTCCCTGTTTGCCTTGGCACTCAAATGATACTGTTTGTAAAGTCCTAACAGAAGGTATTTTATGTCGGATAAAAACTTTAAATTCCTTCACAGCATCCAACATTGGGCCACACACTATACTCCAACTAACCATGGCATCCTATCTTTGGTAAGAAGTGCAATTAGTCCATTTTCTGCTCCATTATTGATGGAAACACCATCAGTACTTATAGTGGTTGCCTTTCTTTTGCAGTTCTCCACACTAACTGTCTCAAATACTTTTTCAATTGCTGTTTTTAATCCTGTGGCAGTATCACTGGGTGGGGCCTGCAAGTCCAAAAATTTTGTAACAACATTTCCTGCCATAACAAATACAGTTTTTCTTCAATAACTTCAGTGTCTATAGATACATCTGAGATGAAGGAAAACAGTGCAGCATTATTAAGGTCTGCTCACAGATCTTACATCATAATGTCATTAATGCATGTGATAAAGTTATTCGCCAATTTCTCATTTATGTACGTGTCTCCATTTATTTTCTGTAACTCTCATAATGGCCCAAACAGAGAAAACAGCTATTCTGTTACTAATAAGTAACAGGTGGCAGTGAAAAGTTTTCCCAGTTTCTCAATCTGATAAGCATGTAAATTTCTCATGCATAAATCCATCTGCTAAGCCTGTAGTTTAGATTCAGCATTGACAGCTTGAACACACAGAATATGCCCTCCACTTATATCTTGGGCTTTGATCAGTTGTAGACGAAAATTACTGGTACCTTTCACAAAAACACTATCGCCTTGGCACACGTTTTTGTGGCTTCTGCATGCCATGCAAAACATTTTAGTAGTTTCTTTAACCAAGGGAATGTTTCTTCCCATTTTGGTAGGTAACTCCGAGATTGTTTCTCTTATACTTTTCATTGCATTCCGCAAAAGGCATTGACTGCTTGATCTTGCTGCCGAAGCAGCAGGAATGATCCCACTATGATCACTGACACTCACTAGGTGCCTGCTTTTTCCTTGACTTTTTCAACCTTGTGAAATCTGATACCTTCACTGCAGAGTTCCTTTCACTTTGTACGACTGTTGTCTTTACTAATATCACTTTCTCTTTTCAATTCTAAACTCTCATCATCTGATTTCCTTCACTTTTTGAAGTATTTCAACAAAGTCACATTCTTTGGTAAAAACCATACATTAACCACAGAACTGCTATTCTGTTTATTAGATGTACGGATTTATTGGGCGAAGTAAATTGTATGGAAACAGTCAGATATTGGGGGGAGGGCATCTGTTCACAAAAATCGCTGGCACTGAAACCCTGTCACCCACAGGTGATGTTATCTGTACACAGAAACTACCGCACAAGGCTGTTCAATATAGTTTTCACATGTACCTTCTAATCTGCACGTTACAATACGTATTGCCGGTTGGCAGGGGGAATATGTTGATATTTTTTGTATTTATAATACATTTTCATGTTAGACATTAACAATAAAGTATAAAATCTGACTTATTCCATTTAAGGAAATTGAGTTGTTTTATTTAGTCCCAAAGTTACTTACTTTAAAAGATCGTTACTCACCTTTCTAAACTACAAAACAAGAATGAAACTAGTTAATTCAACCTTTACAAATATTTATAAACTATACAGAAGTAAACCAGCTGGTATCTTTAACTCCTATTTACTCGCTTTAACAACACATTTTATTAATTAAATTAATCACCTAGACACAGTTAGTTTCATAAGATCTCTCTCAGTTATATAAGTAAATATTTTGTTATGTAATAATAATGGCTATATAGTATGTAAGAGGGTTTCAGCTTGGATTTCCTAAGGATAAACCTCACTGGACTACATAACAAGAATATAACTGGTTTTATTATTCGAAGGTAGTTTTCACAATTAAAACTGTTTTCGTTACAGCTAATGCAGATTTTGGTTGGTAGTTTTGGAATTTCGCACAAAGCTGTCGAGGGCTATCTGTGCTAGCCGTCCCTAATTTAGCAGTGTAAAACTAGAGGGAAGGCAGCTAGTCATCACCACCCACCGCCAACTCTTGGGCTACTCTTTTACCAACGAATAGTGGGATTGACTGTACCATTGTAATGCCCCCACGGCTGGGAGGGCGAGCATGTTTGGCGCGACGCGGATGTGAACCTGCGACCCTCAGATTAACGCGCTTGGCCATGCCGGGCCTAAGAGCTATTGCAGAAGATCAAAACAGTATTTCAATTTAATATTGCAGTCTGAGGGAAAATGTGAGTTGTTATAAATATCTATTTTCACGGATATATTACTTTGTAATTTATAAATTTACATGTTTAATAATTTAAATTTTGTTTTAAAAATTGAAATTCAAAGAAACACATGACTTAAAGAACTAATGTGCAATTGAGAACATGCTACTGCTCTGCGGTTTTGAATATTTTCAAATTTAACTTCAGTTGAAGATTAAATAAATAAGTGATACAAATTTGGTAGCTCGAGCAGACGACTATTTGAGACAGCGGAATGCATTCGGGATTTACAACTCTGGTGAGCGGGATTCTATATCCATGGTGGGCTGAGAAAAATACCGAATTTTGTAGCTTTGCGATTAATTAGAAACATAATATATAGATCAGAAAACTTCTACAGACAATATAATAACAAAAACACAAACTCTACAAAATTCTTCACAGTCAATAAATTTCTCGTCTAAATTGGTTTCATTATTTCTAAAAATATCTCAGGTTTGACATAATAAAAAGAGTAAATATAAAATAAATTAGTAGGTATCATTAATAAACTTCATATTCTTGCTCTAAGACGAATTGCTTATTTCTACTTTTATCAGTTAACACTTTAATCATAGTTATGTGTTTTCATGAACATCTCTTGACTGTTCTTATTTAAATTAATTAATAAAGTTAACAGTCACCATCTTTTTACTGACAAATGAATGTACATGATTTTTAATATTGGATTTTACAAAATATCTTGATTCTCCACGTTCTCAGATTCTAAATGTACTGCTCTATACAGCATGCGAGAAGAAGATGGACTATGACAGACATTAGAATTTTTAACGTTTCGTCTAAAGTTGTCATGGCAACTATGTAACATAAAATAAACATCTGTTTCTCGCGATATCGATTGTAGAAAAATGAAATTAATCCACTTAACAAAGAAAACACACAGTAATAACTACAACGTTAAAAAACCACAGCAAGGCAAATTCGAAGGTCACCACAACCTAAACGGGTAAAATTCCATACAAAGCTATGTAACTACTGGAATGTGCCTTCTTTGAAACAGTTAAAATATGAAAAACAAAATGTGCAGATAAAAATACAGTTGCCTTTTATGCAAAATTTCAAATCAAACTATAAACTGCGTTATTCCCCCCATCAACAGGACTGATACTGAATGGTATTCTCGAAACGGTAATTTTTAAAATGTGAACTTCAGATATCGTATTGAATCAGAACATGTTTCCCATACAGTTGCAACAGTCTGCAGTAATATGCAAATAGGTTGAGCTTAATTCAAACTCGTAAGATAGCTTATGATTTGTATGAAATAAATACATTTAATCTCACTTGTAGTTTGTTTAGAACATTCGAGCAATGCTACAAAGCACTATTTTCGCTAGCCGTTCCTAATTTTTAACACATATATTAGAATTGAATAACACTCGCCGATTAATCTTGGGCTATTCTGATTGAATATTTCGATGTGACCATCAACATTTTAACGGCTCTAAAGTTCGAAACACGGTTTTTGCGGCAACTGAACACGAGCCAGGGACATTCGTGCTAACAGCTGGTAAGCTGACCACTAAGACAGTAGTGGTGAACTTCTTGATATCGTTGATTTGTTTCTTACCCAGACTGTGGTCTGGGGTCCGAAATTATATTGCCGTTTAACATACTTTCAAAATGCTTGATAAGTTGAAACTTTCAGTTATAGACTATTAACTGATGATATGGTTTCAAATAAAGAACTGAATTAACATTTTAAAACAATTCTTAAAAGCATTACAAAACTGGTTTGTTCGATTACGTTTTCGTTTTCTCAATTCGAAATTCTCTGCTGTGAAATTTTCAGGTCCTCCATGACTCAACCACAATCGAAAACTTGATTTTATATGAAGTGTGCTATTTCCTCGAAAAGAAATCGAAGGCAACCTAGAGGACTTACGTAATTTAACTACTCGCATTACGGTACAGTAGAGTTGTCTCAGGTAATCATAAGACACTAAAATGGCATCACATAAGAGAAGCTTTCACGTTGCAATTTGTACTGTCGTGACGTCATTAAAACGTACGAGAAGTACCCTACACTCTCTACACTCCAACCCAGAGTGACACATGGATTTCAAGAAATAAGGATATTTCATACCCTTAATTTGGGTTACATTTACTTATGAAGAACACTTTTGGGGACCTTACAGAAGTATATGTAGTGATTTTAAATATTATTTTAATAACGGAAAGAAAAATATTCTTCTTTTAAGGTCTTCATAGTCCTTTGGATCCTTATCACCATCTTCTGCTTAAATTAGATTTTTAATAAAAACATAGACTGAAATGTAGCAGATAATTAACTAAGAAACACATCACGGAATATCCCGGAGGGGTTTCATAAAGAACCCGCTGACATCTCTTGTGTTACTTTGGGGAATAAACATGGCAAAGGCTGAAAAGTTTACAGAGTTTAAGAATGGCAGAATTGTCGAGCTGCAAAAACAAGATCTCTCTCAACGTGCTATCGCTGGTGAGATTGAGCGGAGTAAAACTGCTGTTGCAAATTTCTTAAAAGACTTTGATGATACGGAAAGAGAATTTCAAGTGGTCGGCCAAAAAAAATTTTGCTAACGTTGAGTAAAAGGATTTGACGGATTGTCCGGCAAGACACCAGTTGATCGTTGAATTAGGTTAAGGCCGTTACGGACGCAAAATGCAGCTAAAAAGCAATAAGACGGCATTTACGAGAGAAATACTTTAAAAACCGTAAACGTCTTCAAGGGCCACGTCTCTTTCCAGCTCGGTTAAACTTTGCTGAGAAGCACTGAACATGGAACGTAGAAAAGTGGACATACGTCTTGTTCTCTGATGAGAAAAAAATTTAACCTGGATGGTCCAAATGGATTCAAACGTTACTAGCACGATAAGAATATCCCACAGGAGACATTTTCTACTCGACACAGTGGAGGAGGTTTAATCATGATCTGGGATGCTTTCTCCTTCTATAGAACAATGGAGCTTCAGGTTATACAGGGGTGTCAAACAGCAGTTGGCTACATTGGCATGTTGGAGAGAGCATCCTTATTGACTGAAGACTCTCGCTTGTGTGGAAATGACTGAATCTTTCAGCAGGACAACGTTGAAATCCACAATTACCTCAGAACAAAGGTCTTTATTATGGCGAATAACGCAATTCTTCTGGACTATCCAGCATGTTCGTCCAAACTGAACCCAATTGAAAATGTTTGGAGATGGATGGCAAGGGAAGTCTGTAGAAATGGACGTCAATTTCAAACAGTGCATGATTTTCGTGAAGCCATCTTCACCACTTGGAATAACATTTCAGTCAGCCAAATGCTTATATCGATCATGCCAAAGCGAATGTTTGAAGTTATTCTCAATGACGGCCGTGCAACTCAGTACTGAGACCTCTTTTAGGAGTTTTTTTTGGTATGGTCTTAAACATTTGACCAGCTAGTATTAAGGCTAATTTCATAGTGTTCACATTTTGCCTAGTAAATGTTAAAAATGTTTTTCTCCCTTTTCTTATTTCCATCTTTCGAAGCTCTTCTCAAATATGTGGTTGAGTCTAACAATGCAAAATGCATATTTTTTTCTTTATGTTGATTAGCCTCAAGATTTTGGCCAGCAGTGTATATATTTTTCTCTACAAGTGAGTTTTCTCGTCATTAAGAATATAGAAAAACGATGGACTTTGGTTACACATTGTACAAAATAAAGGTACTGAAGAAGTTAAGGAAAATAGATACTTTATTGTTATTTACGTTTATGAGTATATTAATTGTAGTAAGTTTAGAGCTAAATGTGCATAATCGATTGTTAGACACAGTTTTTAACATGAATTATCAAGTACATAAGACCTCAATGACTCCTTAATTATAACACCGTCATAATTTAGTTTACAAAAACCGTGCTTAATGAAAAGAGAAGCTCTCTTATATATGGAGTGAAATAACTCAGAATGTTTCTTTTTGTAAAGCCAAGGTTACAATGAAGTGGTTCATAAAACATAAAATACAAAGGTGTCATCACTGTTATGTATAAAGCGTTTAGAATGCCATGTTGTTGTTTGTATTGTTGTTTCAAAGTTTAAACCAATAAAATATGTTGTTATTCATTTAAAATAACATTTAGAAATTTCTAGAATTAGGTAGATCAATCAATTGACTATAAATGGAATGTTGGCGGCCTAGTGTCTAGACGACAAGTTTCGTGCAAAAAGACAGACATGAGCAGATTTCTCTGGGATGTTGGGAAGTTACGCGATGGTTCGAGAAAAGAGGCCTACTAATATATAAACAGACGGAGACGCGAGGGAGAGAGAAGAGTCAGACATTAGTTTTATTCAAAACAAGAGATGTTGTTTTTCGTTTGAGAAAGTTTAAACGTTTGCTGTGTGTTTATTCAACTTGAATTTGTGACTGAAGCTAGATCTACAGAAGCTGTGATTTTATTTCGTCAATCTTTACGATTCATTCAAATTACTAAGTATACTGAAGGTCAACACGTGTAGAACTGTTTAAGGGAGAACGGGAAAATTTGGAAAACAACAAGTTGAGACATTCGTCGAAAACATCGTGAAAAGAACTTCGTCGAATTTATTGAACTGTGAATTGTTTCTGGACTTCTCCATTCAAACTTCGGAATTTCTTCATGGGACCAAATTCACACCCTAGACCGGAATTTTGGATTTCTGATCTGAACTTTTGGACTTTCATTCCAGATTATTATATCGGACACAGGCCAGTACCATTTTGTATTGTAATTGTTATGTAAATGTGTAAATATTTTGTAAACGACAACATGTCGTGTTGTGTTTGGATTTTCATTTCTATTATCTATGTTTCCATATTTATATTATTGTTTCGAAGTTTAAACTAATAAAATACGTTGTTATTCATTTAGGGTAACATTTAGAATTTTCTTGAATTAAGTAGACCAATCATATGTTTGTAAATGAAGTGCTGGCGACTACGTGTCTTGACGTGTAGTCTCGTGCAAGAACGGACATGCGCGGATTGCTCTGGAGATCTGTAGAAAGTTCGCGGTTATTCGAGGGGTCTAGGCCTACAATATATAAACAGACGAAGATGCGAGAGACAAAAGACAGTTTCAGTCATCAGTTTTTATTCGAAGAAAAGAAAGGAGAGTTAGACATTAGTTTTATTTCAAAAGAAGAGAGTCAGTTATTTGAGAAAGATTAAGTGTTTGCTGTGATTATTCGACTTGGATTTGTGACTGAAGTTAGATCTACGGAAGCTGTGATTTTATTTCGTCAATCTCTGCAATTCATGTGAATTACTGCTTGTGCTGAGTCGGCGAATTTATTGAACTGTGAACTGTGTTTCTGAACTTCTTCATTTAAGCTTCGGAATTTCTTCGTGGGACCAAATTCACACCCTAGACTGGAATTTGAGACTTTCATTTTAGATCATTATTTTAGATACAGGCCAGTACCGTTCTGTATTGTGATTAATTTTGAAGTTTGAAACTAGAATTATTTTGTTTTGTAATTAATTTCGAATGTTTTAACTTAATATCTGTCACTGTTATTATATAATTTGTTATATCTGTTACATATATAATAGCTTATTGTAATAAATTATACAAGCTGTTATCTGTGTCTTTCTGTTGCGTTCAGTCTACAAAAAATATAAAACATAAAAAAACGTAACATCACATAAATTATAACAAGTAAGCTTATGTGTGTGTTTGAAGGATAATAAAAACGTAGTGAAGGTATTTTTGTTTGTTTCATAATTTTAGCGTGAGCTCAGCAGTCTTTTATTCTGAACAAGAGAAAAGACAGCTGTATTGGAATTTTACTGTCCCTCTTGTAGTAGATCTATTTTCCTAAAGTGTGTTAGAAATTTTTTGACAACGAGACGCGAATAATGAACCTTCCAGGTACGTTAATACCAGGACGTGCTCTCTTAGTGAAGAAAAAAACGATAAATAAAACAATCGAACTCCGGTTTTGTATTGGTCAACTAAAAAAATGCACTTTACGAAAGTGATGCTAGAAAGTATGTGAGGTAAAAAAAATAAAATGAAAAATTTCATTTCTAAGTTTTTGTTGTTTGATTAGTTTTTTTTACTCTGAAAAACGATTATTTCTACAATATATTGTATAGTTTACATAAATACCTACATATATTTATAGCATGTAGTGAATAGTATAGATGATACTTTTGAATGACGATTCGAGTGTTAAAATAAATTAGTACTTTACATATCTCAAACTTATTAATATTATTCTTTGTTAATAGTCTTTGATATAACTTGACGTGCAAAATAAAATCTAAAAGCAAAATAATCATATGAAATACAAAATAAAGAAGCTTTATGGAATTTAATTTTGTTAACGGTATAACTCAAAAATACAAAATACAATACAATTCAATTTTGAAGCATAATAGGAACATAATTTTGTTCAAGGTTAGTGGAATACGTCATTATTTAAATATGATTGTGTTTTGACTGAAGGTAAGGGAGCAACCTAATTATTTAAGTGTGAATGACAAACTTCACTGAGAAAGTGGATTACATGATTTTTTTGTTGTAAATACAATAATATTTTTTTATCATCAAATTGGACGATATTTTTCAAAATTTTCATAATTCATTAATTGACTATGTAGTTAGGACACTCGTCTTGTAATCTGAGGGTCGCATTGTAGAATCAACGTCACACATACTCGCCCTTTCGTCTGTAGGGGGTGTTATAAAGTCATAGTAAATCCCACTATTTATTCTTAAATTAGTAACCCAACAATCATCGGTGGGTTTTTAACTGCTGTATTAAGGACGGTTAGCGGAAATTTCCCTCTTTAAGCTGAGCGCGAAATCCAAACAAAAATTATTTGTCAACTGACATTTTCTGATCAGGCAGTTGATCAATAAAATAGAAGCTTCCTCTTTTACAGTTATTAGATTTGTCCAATATTCCTAACAATTCTCTTCAAAATAGTCAACTTAATATTTAATCAAATATATAAATTGTTATGAATAACTTTATAATGAAGGATCTGATTTTCTGAATCTATCCTCTTCTGTTTTATAGCACGATGGCAATCTTTGGTAGTTAAAATATTAGAATTATTCTGCACTGTGCACCAGTACTGTTATGAGTTGAAAATTGTTTTCCTGAAAAATGTAGTTCACGAGAGAGTAAAAATTTGAAGTTTTCGTGATTGTGGATATTCTGCATCGAATTTAAAAGTGAAAGGACTGTTTAGTTTTAACATTTCGTTCTTAAACTAATAAAATATTCGTTTTATCATGTGGTGAATTGTATTAAGTTTTTGTCCTACATTTTCTGTCAGTACAAATTAATTAAAAGCAAACAACCATGTAAATCTTAATTTAACAACTGTGAATTGCTGGACGTATATTGTGACAGTTAATACACTTATAGCTGTAATACAAGCAATATAAACAAACACACAATTATTACCGAAATAAACATTTAATGTATAAAATATGTAAACAAACATTTCATTACATTTGGTTTAATATTTCACACAAGGTTTAACATTATATGTCGTAATAAGTAAATACTGTAAGAATACCGCATGAAAGGAACTAATAAAAAATATGACAAAATGCTTGTGAATTGTTGAACTAAAGCAACAGTTTCTTAAATTTAAATAATAGTTATGAATGTTCCGATAATATGTTAAAACGTTAAGTTTTCAAAGTTTATATTTAATAAACGTAAATAGTTAAATTACTATGTAAGTTTCTGTTCACCCAATAATATCAATGATACTGAATTTAAAAATTCTGTGCAATTTTGTAAGTATCAATCACATTCGTGTAACTGTATAGTGTGGAGATAAAAGTCATCTTGATTTTTTCTAACTCAATAGAGAACATATTAACAATGACGGTTTTATAAATTCATTTATTTATTCTATTTTGCAATTTTGAAGAAAATTCAGGATGGTTTCCGAGCTTTTCCAATAATAAACATATCTTTGCTGTCAGAATTTTCAATAAGAATAACAACGTTTTCCTTGCGGTGTCCTGGTTTACTGTTAGGTTTAATGATAATTAGTTCATCATAATTTTTCACATGTCTATCAGACAGAGGTCGCTGGATATATTTTTCAATTGCTTTTCTTTGTTTTGACGCCGGTGTTCCTCTCTGAAGATGTACAATATAGTGATGTTTAGTGGTGTAACACTCAAAATTTGAGTAATAATTTTACTATAACATGCATAAAAACAAATAAATGTTTCTATGAAAATTATAAATTATGAAATTGGTTTCAGTTATCTCAAAAATGTTTTCTGAAATCTGGGAAAACTATTTCACACATTGTTTCATGTAGTAAATAAACAATGATATACAGCAGACAATAGCTTAAATACTGTTTTCCATTTATATTTTACACGTTCACAAAGGATAATTAGATTGTTTATATTATTCTCTGGACAAGATGAAAGTACGGTTATAATTAAATGTCAAGTGTTCTGCTCAATTTATTGTTATATAATTTAAGCATGAAAAGTTATGTCATCTGAACTACAAACGACTGGTTATTTACTTCATGTTACAAAGCGAAATAGTTCTCAAACTGTCTTATTTTTTTTACAACTTTGGAGTAAATCACGCACCTAATAGTGCTTTAAAATATTTAATAATTTATTATCAGTAGTAGTAGTATGTATGTGAATGAAAAATTACGAAAGGGCATTCTGATCTTTATGTTTTCCAGATGTTATTTATACTATGAACATTAGTAAATGTAATCAGACTTATCAAACCTCAATAGTATCGAACATATATTGGTCTACTTTGGAAAAAAAAATCGCATGCATTTAAACGACTCTGAACATTAAATATTCTCTGAACGCATCTTTGTCAGTAGTCGTGAATAATCCAAGGAATTAACAACACTTATTTTAAACATGCAACATCTGATTGATATTGTACACATAGTTTGACGTAGTGTACATTATATTAAAATGGAATGTTTTTAACTGTAAAAATGTAAATTTACTTGAACCAAATATTAATTATAACGTAAGATGAATAAGAACTTAATTGAATTTCGAACCAAAGTATTCCTTTCTTCAAGGTCGTTTTCATATATCGTCTCCAGGGTTGTTTGTTTTGTCACTTTTTGATTTCTTGATATTTTAGTTTTTGTCTTCTTAATGTTCTTTGTGGGGATCTTATTCTCACATTCAGTGATCAGTGGCATAGCCTCCAGTATATCTAATTCATAAGTGGATATCTTTTCATCATCAAGCTGTTTTTGTTCGATACGGTTTTTCAAAACATGCCGTTCTTTCCGAGTTTTTTCTCTCCAGTTGTAAAAACAACAAAGAACGCTGCACGATCATTACAGAAAGTAAATAAATAAGAATCACGTGTTTCAAGACCATTAAAATACACATTATTATTAAATAAGCTATGGATAATGCGTTACAGTTATAACTATAAATGTGATTCATACTTAACCAACAAATAATTGTATGGACAAGTGTATTCAGTTATAATGTTTCGAACCATGAAACGCAGTACATCACATGAAGCCACATGTACCAACACAATACGTCATATAAAGGTGGAGATCTCAAATTAATACCTTCCTTGAAATCAGATCTATCAACATAATTTCTCGTAAGAAGGCAGATACATGAATATAGCATCTCACGTGAAAGCAGATGTTTCTAACAGCAGTGTGAGTACAGAAACCAATATCTTCAAATGATTACTCCCTGTGTTCCATATATTTGAACTATAAATAAATTGAAGATAACATGTATCTTACCACAAAGTAACAAGACATATCGAAATGAGTGCTGTCCACCAAGCGCATCTTGTAAGTGTAGGTTTTGAAACTGAGGGGAGCGTAGCTTTCGGACCCACTTTAGTTGGATCTTAAAACAGAGAGTCGTATTTAAAATCAGTTTACTTACTCTACCGATTTCGTAAAACAGAGAAATAAACTTCAAATGTAAATTAACAATAATAGTGATGTGTATAATTATTTAAGCCCACCAATAATCTTAATTTAACATATTTAAAATTTTAATTCAATAAATACGATACTTCTTCACGACGAGAAAACCACTTGAAATAAAAATGTATCTCAGAATGGCTGGTATGGGTATTAACACTTTTATTGATAAGCACAGAATAACGTTTTAAAACGTTATTACACGTATCAGTCGTTGTGAGATACAAATACGATATTTCTTGCATTTATAATGTATTTTCATATTAAAAAGAGCCCGGAATGGCCAGGAAGGTTAAAGCATTCGACTCGTAATGTGAGGGTCGAGGGTTCGTATATCCATCGCACCAAACAGCTGACGGTCAAATCCGGCATTCGTTCGTAAAAGAGTAGCCCAAGAGTTGGCGGTGGGTGGTGATGACTAGCTACCTTCCCTCTTGTCTTACACTGTTAAATTAGGGACAGCTAGTGCAGATAGCCCTCGTGTAGCTATACTCGCGGAAAGCTGTTTTCACAGACAGATTGTTTTAATTAAAGATCTTAAGATCTTCTTAGTAATGACGTGAAGCACACGGGTGTGTGGTAGAGATACCAGTATGTTTGTTTGTTATTTAATTTTGCGGAAAGCTACGAGATGGCTTCCAACGCTTTCTGTTCCTAATTTTCAAATCATATACTTGAGGAAACACAGTTAGTCAACACTATTTGTCTGAATGTCTGAGTCCATCTGAAACTCGTGTAAGGGGATTGACCGTTATATTAAAATCCCTAACTTGTACCACTACTTTGCTTCTTACGAAAACCCACAATATACCACTAGTAACGTTTGTTTGTTTCTTTGTTTTTCAATTTAAAGGAAAGGTACACGAGGACTGTATGCGTTTACCATCCCTAATTTAGCAGTGTAAGACCAGAGAGAAGGCAACTAGTTATGACCGCAAAAAGCCAACATTTGGGATAATCTTTTACCAAGAAATAGAGGGATTGACTGTCACTTTATAACGCTATCACTGAAAGAGCGATCATCTTTGGTGTGACGAGGTTCGATCCCGTGACCTATGAACTAGGAGTCAAGCGTCCTACCAGTAATGAAAGATTTATATGAAATTATTATAACTCTCATTATGAGATAATGTTAAACAAATTACTGATTAATATCTCATTATGTACTAGAATCACCAAGTTGGCATTTTAAGATATATTTGAAATTTCAATGGTATCTTAATGTGAAAATAGTGGCGCCAAGTAACATTGAGTCGTATAACTTAATACAATTATGTAAACATAGAATTTCTGAGTAAACGTTTTCTTCATAGTGTTAGGAGTCTTTCTCTTAAAACCAAACTTTGGAAAATCTCTGTTTAGAGGCCCGGCATGGCGTTTGACTCGTAATCCGAGGATCGCGGATTCGAATCTCTGTCGCACCAAACATGCTCGCCCTTTCAGCCTTAGAGGCGTTATAATGTGATAGTCAATCCCAGTATTCGTTGGTAAAAGAGTAGCCCAAGAGTTGGCGGTAGGTGTCTTACCTCTAATCTTACACTGCTGAATTACGTATGGCTAGCACAGATAGCCCTCGTGTAGCAATATATATTTATGTATTTGTTAAGTATTTTACTAAAACAATACCACTTAATCATATATATATGTTTTTATGTAAATATAAGATTTTGACGTTTCAACAATTGTTGCCACTTCCTGGAAAAGCTTTTCCGAAAAAAGCAAAGCTGTTTAATACTCTAAAAACCATGGAAGTTATGAAGAAGTGTCTTATTATAACAATGTTTTTCAACAAAAATAAACATATTTTAACTTTTAGAAAAAACAATAAAAGAAAACCATTACTTCTACAAATATCTTTATTATTAGCTCCTTCTTCATCAGTAATTTTATCTCCCGGAGAAGGTGTACAGGCGTCAGCAGCATAAGATGTCATATAAGTCCCTCCCGGGTAGGCACTGGCATGGCCGAGCGCGTAAGGCGTGCGACTCGTAATCTGAGGGTCGCGCTGAACATGCTCGCCCTCCCAGCCGTGGGGGCGTATAATGTGCCGGTCAATCCCACTATTCGTTGGTAAAAGAGTAGCCCAAGAGTTGGCGGTGGGTGGTGATGACTAGCTGCCTTCCCTCTAGTCTTACACTGCTAAATTAGGGACGGCTAGCACAGATAGCCCTCGAGTAGCTTTGTGCGAAATTCCAAAACAATCCAATCCAACCCTCCCGGGCACGGTAGGCAGTAAGTTTGTAATCATGTCATAGTGACCAGGAGGACATGGATTTAAAACCGTTAAAAGTACATAGCTAAGGATTTATGTACTCAGTGTTAATTTTTATAGTCCTATCAACGAGTTTATTATCAAAAAAACAAATTTATTGTATCAAAAGTACGTTATATTAAAAGTTTTTTTCAGCTTTTTATGTTTAATAGAAACTATTAACGTTATTGTGTGTAATATATACTTACAACACCTGTCAGCATCTCTTCGGTATCCCAAAGTGCAGTTGAAATTCTCGGCTGGAACATACACTGGGGAAAACAACAGAGAGTTAATATTTATTTAGCACGTTTTGTGTCACCGTTAGAATTTTAAGGAGTTTCACAATGAGCACGACGCATTTGTTATAATATTAATTATGACTCACTCTGTAAAATAACTATAAATATTCGTTTCGTGAGAGGCCCCCAGTGGCTCAGCGGTATGTCTGCGGACTTATACGCTAAAATCCGGCTTTCGATACCCGTGGTGAGTGGAGCACAGATAGCCCCTTGTGTAGCTTTGTGCTTAATTCAAAACAACAACAATACTTTCGCGAGAAAAATAAAACATGTCGTGCTTCAAAACAGTTTATTAAAAGTAAACTTTTGTTTCCTTATGTACTTCCTAACTGAGTTAACTAATGAAACTAATCACACAAACCTGGAAATTTAGGAAATTACACACGATCTTTTTTTTTCTAGGTACATTTGATTTCCGTTGGTGTTTCTCCTACAAAATTCTTATTTGTCACAGTTAAACTGTTGTCGTAATTTATGTTAATATCAGTTATGAAAATACAGGTTCTTTTGGGAATATTACGTTGGTAAAATGTATCAGTATATGATTATGAGGTGCCTTGCAAACAACAAAGTATCAAATAATATCTTTATATGTAGAAGTTGCATGAAATGCATTCCGAGTAAATTTTCCATTTGAAGTTGATATAAAACAAATACTTATTTTTTTGTGGATTTATCAAGATAAATAATATTGGGATCTAACACCTTTCACTGTAAATTTGAAGTGTTGTTTATTCAGAATACGTTCTTAAAAACAGTTTGTAGATGTGATTTGTATCTTTACAGTTCATAAGATTTTTCTTCAGTATATAGAAGTTGAGTTCATTATATTAAAATAACTTTGGAGCCTCACCACTTCTCTCTACTAATCTTCCATTATCCATTTCGTTTCTGATCACACAGTTACTACATCAGTCACGTGACTGGTATGTCTGAGTGTACAATAACATGCATATCATTCAATTATTCAGCTGGTGATCTCGTTCCTAGGTTGAGATATATTTTTATGTACTGTCGCCTGGGTCACTTAGATGGTTTTTATCTGTGGCGTTTGGGTTCGTACGACTTGTTGCAGGTCTTTTTTCGAATTGTTCTGGCTAACCAAAATTATGTTCTCGATGCTCTTGAGTAAAATAAATATCTTTGTGTCGAAAAATTAAAATTCTCATTTGAATATATTTTCATGATTTGAGAATATAAAAATTTACATTGGAAAGGTCGGTCACATACCTTTTCCAAAAGCAACCAATTTTCGATTACATCACACCATTTACGAAATGTTAAGCGACACCATAAAGTTGTTCTGATAAATTATGTTCTTCCGTGACTTTATATCAGATTGGTTCACATTATTTGCCAGGTTGCTTGTTCAGAACTGTTTTGGTATGGCTTCTAATCCCTATAAACTGTAAAGTATTATTTCTATGAACATTAGTGGCAGCCTCTGACTAATACTGTATGTTTATTACAGGAGTGCCGATAAGATTACGAGTTCGTCTTCATCATGATCCTGAAATAGCTCTTTTCAGGGCATCTTTAGCATCAACCAATGGAATGTGATGCATCTTACAAGAGTATATTGTAGCTGTCAATATCAACATGTGCACCTTGGAGTTGGGCAATATCACCCATTACAGGAGTCCTGATTAGCTGGACCAGTATATGGACGAACAAAGAGTGTAGTATTGATGGTAACATTTATAGTAATTATATGTCGACATGTTTACCAATACTTATTCCTGCTCATACCACACTTCAACATCGACACTTCCTCTTATAAACATTTAGAAAAACACATTTTATGTTATCTCTAAAGTCATAAATCCTTGTAAGTACTTTTAACACAATTGTAATAATCTATTTTATGCATTTACATTTCTGAGGAACCCACTTGAAGCTAATAAATTTTGCAGACATTCTACAATGGGTAAATTAAACCTTTTTATTTCAAAACTCATATACAATTCGACGTTTCTAGGTTATAAAGCGATGAGGAAGGAGATTTGAGATAACGGTGCTATAGAGGAACCTCAGTGAACAACACGATACTCACCCAGTTGTGAGTTTTACTTAAATTCTTGTAAAGAAAATAAAGCAAATACAATACTAATGTCATTTATAAAATACATTATGGCAACTTCCATGTATTTTACGTCGGAGAAACAAGCCCAAAACTCAAAACAACTTTCGTGTAACACAAAAAAATAGAATCTCACGTTTTTAAATTTAACACTGCAACTCAAATAATTATACTACAGGTAGCATTTAAATACTAAACAGAGAATCCAACATCACCAGACGATAAACCAAATAATTCCTTGTAATACAAGAGCAAACACACATTAAACTAACATAAAGAAACACTTTTATATCTAAATTAATAAACTTCAAGAAATCTTGTTCGATGTATTATAATTTGAAGATGATACTTTTACTTTACAACATTTTATAATTTACAAAATATTCTGAGAACACTAAGAGCAATGCAGCTGGTATTAATAGGAAATTACACGAAGGTTGTTAAAACTATCATATCAAGATAAGACAGTTGTCATTATAATTAAATGATATAAAATATAATGTCCTGGTTTATTAAAGAAATCGATAAAAACACTGTTTAAATAAAGTAAATAGGAGTATTTTAAAATTCTTATTTGGTGCAGTAACAGTAGAGACAATAACATAAAGAAATTATTACTTTGTAAGTTAACAAACGAATAGTATGAATTATTTGACCAAACCAACTGAATACCATGATTAGAGAAGTATCCAGATTATTGGTAAGTGTCACTAATATATCAATATATATCAGAGAAACACAAAATAAAATATAAAACAAGAGCTGAGATGTTAGTTTTCAATGAGAAAATTCAGAATATTTGAGAGTAGTTAGTTTTTACAGTGGAAACCGGTAGTTCGTAGTTAGCTAAGTTAGTACAAGCACTGTATGTGACCGCAAATAGAAAGTTAAGTTCTTGCTTTCTACTTTGAATAAGCTATCAAATCTATTAAACAAAAGCGAAAGATTACCTCACACTCACAGTTTGTGGTCCCTACACAAAGTTATCAGATTTTCATTTATTACACGTGGACTGATATCAGTACAGCTACAATTAGAGATACCTTGAAAATGTTTAGACAAATTACATAGAACTGTACTTATTGTAGCTGTACTAGTATCAGTCCACGTGTAATACATGGAAATCTGACAACTATATGTAGGGACCACAAACTGTAAATATGAGGTAATCTTCTTTCACTTTTGTTTGATAAATTCGATAACTTATTTAGAGTAAAAAGCAAGAACTTAACTTTCTATTGTTGTTGTTGTTGTTTTGAATTAAGCACAAAGCTACACAATGGGTTATCTGTGCTCTGATCACCACGGGTATCGAAACCCGGATTTTAGCGTGTAAGTCCGCAGACATACCGCTGAGCCACTTGGGGGGGGGCTTAACTTTCTAATTAACTGTAGAGAATGAAAAGCTTTTCAAATGATCAAGCATACATAGCTTTTCTTATAGCAAAACCACATCGGGCTATTTACTGTGTCCATTGAGAGCAATCGAACTCCTGATCTGAGCGTTGTAAATCCATATAGACTTACCGCTGTCCCATCGCGAAAATATTTCATTAAAACAATAACTCCATGATCATAGGTTATTTAATGTTTAGTGTTAACTGATTTTATCTGTTGTCAGTACAAAACTGGTTGCTTATCAGTTCGATTATAAGACTATAATCGTGACGTTTTTCTAATGAATGATTAAATGGTACAGTAGATTATACTACACGTTTTTAAGCTGTGAGTTTTTGTATCTATTTTTCTTTGTAAATATGCACCATACTTAAACTAAACACATACTTATTCAACTTGGATTCAAACATATTCATAAAGAATGTGAAAAAACAACGTATTTGCAAGTCATTTAAAAATACTGAACAATAGGAGAATGAATTTAAAAGAAAACAACAGTTTTAATAAATGAGGTTTTAATTAAAGTTTCTTTTAACCAAAGAAATTCGTTTGTCGCATTTATTCCAGTTTAAACATTAAATCATCGGGCATGTAATATCATTGCTTCGCCAACTTAAACATTTTCTACCAATCCTATACATATTTTACAACGCGTAAAGAAAAAATATTTTTGATCACTGTAAATGAGACATACTAACGGGTTCTAGCATTCAAGAAAACTCCTAAACCGCGATTTTCGCACACCACTGACTTAAAATTAGTAATGTGCCAATTGAAAACAAATGAGGCAGAAATATTTGCGAGCAAATGTGATGTTAAACATAATTATTAGGCCTTACTAGCCTCTGCATTCCCCATCAAAACTTTATACTATTAAAAAAAACATCCGTTTATGGTAAAAACGAAGTTTAGAATGAAAATATCTAGTTTATATAGGTAAAAATGAATGTGGAGCTAAGTTGTTTATGTTTGTGTGTTTTCTTTCAGTAAAGCCACGTCGGGCTATCTGCTGAGCTCTTCGAGGGGATTCGAACCTCTGATTTTAGCGTTGTAAATCCGTAGACTTACCACTGTACTAAAGGGGGGTTGAAGAGCTAAGCTAAAAAAAATAATCGAACGGCAATGGTATTAACAGTTTGAAACTACAGTACAGAAACTTTAAACCGATTGAAAGTGTAGTGTATCAGTAAGATATCTTTACATTTACAAATGTTTAACCAAATCTTTAGATTCCTCAGGCTGATTTGTCAGAGAGCATCTTGTTTACTTTCAGCCTCGTTAACTACCAAGCTCTGTGAGAGAAAAATCAGGAATTCCATAGCTCTAACCAATGAATGCAAATAAATATCACAAACACTCAGTAGGATTGATAAAATATTGGTTGTCGAATTTTTAGTGGTAGTTAAACTATATTTCAAATGATTTACAAACGATAATTAATGACAGAATTAATTTTCACTTTTATTTTTTTGAACATCCGGCTTGTTTGTTTACTAAAACATAAAACGTTGATATAAACTTTTCACTGAGAAATAATTAAGTTAAAAGTGACACTATTGTCATCATAATCTTACGTATACATGGGAAATATAAATAATTTTGTAGTCAATACACATGTTGAAACGAGCAAATTTGCACATTTTCACTAACGTAAGGTCTGAATAAAACAATATATGAATCAAGATGTACATTATTTATGTAAAGTTACACAAAAATATTTAGAAATGAGTACTTTTTCCGAGATTTGCGACTGTAATGTAAATCCCTTTCCTTATCAGCCCCCAAATATATTCTTCTATCATGTTTTCGTTCTACGCTTCCCGGTCACAAAAGCAAAGTTTAAAGAGAAGAATAGGCCTTTTCCATTTACTTTAGGCATAAGTAATTAGGAAATACCATTTTGTGACCAGGAACAAAGAAAGGTAAAAATTTTGTTAAATAGTGTAATCTTACGTATACACAGGCAATTAATTTTATAACCAATATACGTGGTGAGTGAAATATCAAACTAAAAGTTTATGGCTGAAAGAAAATTAAAAACATGATGGACGATTTCGATTTAGATGTTATTTCTGTTAAATTAGTATTGTTTAATAAATGGAAATATAGTTTACAAAAACTTTGAGTTTACCTCTGATATCATGTTTGTATTCACCTTCACGGTTTTTGCATGTGTAAATTCCCGCGTCTTCAAATTGAATGTTGCTTAGCACTAATTCTCCACCGTATTTTATTTGCATTCTCTCACTATAAATAACTCGCTCATTGTGATTTGAGTACCAAATAACTGGTTCTTCTCTCCCTCTTTTATGAGCTTGGTTTGAACAAATTAATGTTAGAGTAGAACCACGTTCAGTTTCGTAAGCAAATTTTAAACCTGAAACAAGCAGGAAACTTCCGAAAATATAAAATAATTGAGTGAAATTAACCATTGAATTCTCTCTGTATTGTGCGCTTTATAAATCACTTTCTGTATTGTTTCTAAGTGAAACGTCAGTGTTACTATGCGCATAAAGTATTCTTGTTTGAATGACGTCATGAACTGAAGTGTTAGGTGGAAAAATGTTTTACTAACAATAATGATTGCAAAGTTTATTTTTTGTGTAGTCCGAAAGACGCTTGAACTGAGAAATTATAATCATGTTTATGTTATGCAGTACCAACTCAAGTAATTTAGATTTAATAAACAATAACAACATTTGCCTGAGATTTCAACTTGAAATTTAGGTAAAAGCAAACAAAATGTATACGAAGTTTTGCAATTTCTTAGTAAATTCTATGATATCAACCATAATAAGACCGCTAACAGATGTTTCATGATACATATAAATTATAATTGAGTAGTTATAAATGTATAAACATTGTAACAATATTTAAATTAAAATATCAGTTAAAGCTATTGTTTTGATTTAAATGCAAAGCTTAACAAGAGACTATCTATACTCAGCTTACCACGGGTATTGAAACCCGGTTGCTAGTGTTGTAAATACGCAGACATACTGCTGAGCCACATGAGTTAAAGATTACTTAAATATGTAACTTACGTGATAAATACTGCATTCCATAGTGTCATATGGAGATTAATGACTACAATTAGCTGTATCAAACATTTTGTTCTTCAAATCTAATCAGATTTCAATAGATCTTTCTCACTAATAACGGTAATACTTTCATTAGATTCACTGTAAGGCCTGGCATGGCCGAGCGCGTTAAGGCGTGTACTCGTAATCCGAGGGTCGCGGGTTCGCGCCCGCGTCGCGCTGAACATGCTCACCCTCCCAGCCGTGAGGGTGTATAATGTGACGGTCAATCCCACTATTCGTTGGTAAAAGAGTAGCCCAAGAGTTGGCGGTGGGTGGTTATGACTAGCTGCCTTCCCTCTAGTCTTACACTGCTAAATTAGGGACGGCTAGCACAGATAGCCCTCGAGTAGCTTTGTGCGAAATTCCAAAACAAACAAACAAAACAAACAAGATTCACTGTTCATGGTTGCCAGGTAAAATACTGTCATAGTTATGTTGTAATGTTGCATCAAAGAGTTAATTACAAGTTGAAAATAGGCTACTTATTGAATAGTTGTTTTTATTAAATTAATTTTCTCAACATAAAATTCAGTTACTGCATAAAAACTATGTGGTTAAAGTGTCTAATTTTTATACATAGTTACTCATCATCATATATGAGTTGTATATCTGTTTTGGTTTTGGTTTTGCAATGTAATACTTTTTAAACATTTTTTTTCCATTTAAATGTGCAATTTTGTGGTAATTTTAAGATGACATAAAATAAAATAATTGTAAATAGACTCACCTCTAGAAGATTAACCACTTGAAAAATATTTTTGATTTACTCTTAAAATCATAAATCTCTTTAAGTAATGCAATTTTCTGTTAGAGTTTGTTTGTTTTGAATTTCACTTAAAGCTACACGAAGGCTATCTGCACTAGTCGTCACTAACTTAGCAGTGTAAGACAAGAGGGAAGGCATCTGGTCATCACCATCCGCCGCCAACTCTTGGCTAATATTTTACATTGATCTGGTCTGATCTTTTCACTTACAAAGAGTTCTGCACTTCTTTCTATTATCATTACAGGGATAAATAAGTTATTATCACCTTCCACCTGCAGAAGAAAGGTTCATAATTTTGTATACGTTCGTTATTACGTGTTTAGATATAAATATACATGCATATAGCAAAAGTCGAAGTACATATACACAAGTCATAGTTTTGTCCATAAGCCAAACAGTGTAAATTCCATATTGATTTGATGAAGTTGGTTGCAAAATATGAGCTTTTTCTTTGGTTTAGAAATGGAAAACACTGCTTCATAAGCAACTTATTACAGCAGGTTGTGAATAAATACATCTTGCTATAAAAGCTGGTGATGTGGACATGGATGGAGTTCCATATATTGCTGTAATAGTTGATGGAGAATGAAGTAAGATAAGCTATTGATAGAAATACACAGTCAACTCAGGAATAGCTGTAATTGCTGGTCAAAAGACAAAAACTATTGTTCTCAGATGTAAGAAATAAATTTTGTTGTGTATGTACTAGCAAGGAAAGGAGAAGAGATCAAGCATACTCCTTGTTACAGAAACTGTAACAAGTCTTCTGGTACAATGGAATCTGACATAATTGTAGAAAGATTTCAAAAGTCAGAATAGATCCATAAGCTCCGATATAAGAAAATGATTAATGACAGTGATTCATCTGTACATAGAAAAAATATGAACTGTATGTCTTATGACAGGAGTGTAGACAAAATAGAGTACACTAATCATGCTGTAAGACTATATACAAACACTTTATTCCAAGTAGCAGGAAAAAGTGTAGAAAACTGCAAACACTTGAGCAAAAACAGAATACTGAGATTTTAAAAATGTGCTCATGGAGCTGTTCGCCATAATGTACAAAATAGTAATTATTCAGAAGAACTGAAGGAATATTTACAGAATGCACCCAACCATACATTTGGAAATCATAGGAAGTGTAAATACTATTACCCTTCCCATGAAGACATATCTGACATCAAAACAAACTAGTTGAATAACATACCTTATGAAACGGTATTCTGAATAATGACTGCCGGTGATGTATTAGTCAGAAAGGCTCACCGTCTGATAAGTAACTGAACAAGTAATTTAGCAGAGACTTATATGCTTCTTGTGGCAAGTTTTATCGGTGACAAACAGATTTTAGAAGGTGTTTTTAAACTGCGTTTCGACATATATGTCTTGTTTTATTCAAGATATAAGGCATCACCGGCCTTGTAATTTCCTTTTGCTGTTGTGCATGTCTTCAAACAAGTTATATTTTTATAAGTTTATATTATGAATCAATCTTTACGTTACGAATGTTTGTTGTTGTTTATAAATGCAAGTATTTTTAGTGTAAATATAATTTTTAAAATAATTGCTTTTTTTACTTCGTCAGAGTTTACAATATTGCATCACAACACAAATGACTATATTGTTTATTCTGATATATTTTACAAAGTTACACAGATCAACCTTACAAACAGTTTGGATTTATGTTAGTTTTTATCATGTAGTATAAAAATACATTAAGAAAATAGTTTATAAATACTTTCAATATTCTGTAGTTATTTCGTTGTGTTTTTATAAATAATAATATTTTTAATTAAAAATTGCAAATTTCGATCCGTTTTGAACTTATTTGGTTCAGTGACGTCAGCCGAGCTTTTCCCACTTGGCTTGCTTGTTTCTTACCTTCGCACAATCTACCTGTGCTAGTCGTCTAAGACTATATAGAAGGCAGCTGGTCATCATCACCCACTGCCAATTTAGTGGGCTACTCTATTACCAACAGATAGTGGGATTAACCGTCATATTATAACGCCTCCATGGTTTAAAGGGCGAGCATGTTTGGTTTGTTTGTATTTTAATTTCCGGCAAAGCTACTCGAGGACTATCTGCGCTAGCCGTCCCTAATTTAGCAGTGAAAGACTAGAGGGAAGGCAGCTAGTCATCACCACCCACCGCCAATTTTTGAGCTACTTTTTTACAAACGAATAGTGGGATTGACAGTCACATTATAACGCCCCCACGCTGAAAGGGCGAGCATATTTGGCGAGACGGATATTCAAACCCGCAACCTCCAGATTACAAGCCAAACGCCTTATTCACCTAGCCATGCCGGACCTAGAAACCTTATTTACCAACTAAATTTTCTAAATAACACACATATGTAATTGTTTCTTGTCTCCTAGAGCGTTTCTTAGGCTGTTAGGGTAGGGACACACGACTGCAGTTTTTGCAATTCGTGATAACTTTAGTTAAAGTTATCGTTTATAAAACAATTTATTACGTACCTAATTATGTGTTGTTTGTCAAGTCCATATTTATATTTCCCTTGAAAATTGAACTTTTTCACGTTTATCTATAATAGTGTTAGTTTCCAGTGATCTATAAGTATAGGATAGTTTTTTATATGCAAAAACGGCTCGTTTGGGTTGAGAAAATATTTTACATATTTATCTGTCTCGCCAAACATGCTCGCCCTTTCAGCGTGGGGCCGTTATAATGTGACGGTCAATCCAACTATTCGTTTGTAAAAAAGTAGCTCAAAAATTGGCGGTGGGTGGTGATGACTGGCTGCCTTCCCTCTAGTCTTTCACTGCTAAATTAGGAACGGCTAGCGCAGATAGCCCTCGAGTAGCTTTGCGCGAAATTAAAAAATAAACAAACCATACATGCTCGCCCTTTAAACCATGGAGGCGTTATAATATGACGGTCAATCCCACTTTCTGTTGGTAATAGAGTAGCCCACTAAACCCAAACGAGCCGTTTTTTGCATATAAAATTTTCAACAAGTGGGTTTCTCGACATCACTGATTATAGGATAGTTTACCTAATTCTGTGTAGAATGTGGCCTTTCCTAAAGGTGATAGTATTTCTTAAATTTGTAAAATGAAACTGATATCACCAATCACCGTGTTCTCACTACGCATACAAAGTTGATATTTTTACATACGTAAATATATATACAATAATAAAAATAATAGTTTTTATTGCACAATAACTCTAAAGCTAGAAAACGTGTGTGAATACAACTAAGAAGGAATTAAACATAGGCTTCGTTTTCTACATGGTAACAAACTCTGTTGATAATTGCTTACCAGACAACAATACCTTTTATGAGCAAAGAATTTTACACTATCTTTCTTCATTTGAAGCGTTTTGAATTTATATTATAAGGTCCATCTAAAAATACAAGTTTATAATATTCAAAGTGACTGACTGTACAGTGTCTTGTGTGCTGATGAAGCTGTGTAGGCTCATATGTCGCTGAACTAAATATCAGAAAATAATATGAGTTGTTATTTTCTCTTTTAATGTACTCAGTAAAGATAATTTGTAATTCAATAACGTAATTTTAGGTTGACGATATAATATTTATATTGCAGATAAAGTATATCTATTATAAAGAACAACACACACTACAAAATATATAAAACCGAAACTCGTACTTCAGATAATACAGATCATAACGTTATGAAACCAAGAATACACAAAAGTATTACTGGACAGTTCTCTGCAGATCACTAATACACATGAGGGTCAGCAATCTGACTGTGTTGTTTATTAGTGACAATTATTTTTATTGTTACTTGTTTTATATTTCCGTGGGTGTTGCAATAGGCTTGTTTCCATTCCAGAAAATTAGTTTACTTTTTATGGGATACTATAATTGGCTTGTATGCGTTCCTAAATATTAGTTTGACCAATTGTTGAGTAGAACTCGAAATAGCAAGCGAGTTCTAATAGGAAGAGTTAGTTACATTTGTGTCACGTGAGATCTTATCAATGCAATAGAGATAGTACTGTACATAGGCTCCGCCTTTAAACTGGATCATCCGACTGATTGTAATATAACATATTCATGCTTTAACGTTATCTATTGGTGTAAATTAGTAATAGTTCTCTCTGGAGAAAAACTTTAAGAGAAAATATGAATCTTAGTTTGCTTTGTGGTTTTAAAGATTACGTTAAACTGTACCTGTGGATAATTTTTAAAAGTTTTCTAATTACATTTTTATATTGTTATTTTAGTGCATTTCTATTCGTTATGCTCGTGTAAGTTTCAAGCTTGATTACATCGGTGTCACCGCCAGACGGCTTCAACAGAGGCACTCTGAAAATAGAAATACAGTACAACACTAGGATCAACAAACACTCAGTTGAGTGCAGTTATATTTACCAATTCAAGCAAAAATTTAAGATCTTTTTAGAAGACATAGATTAAAGTGATTTACGTGTAATGTCAAACATCGCTATTCGACTAATAATTCAAAATAGAAAATGGAAATATATTGTATTTTAGAAAGTTGCAGACACCTACTAAACTAGATTATAAACACTCTCCCTATTCACTTCAGAATATTTAAAATTATTACCACTGACTTATCATTATAGTAAAAGCTAGAAAAAAATATTTTTTTTAAATATTAGCACAAAAGCTACAAAAATAGAATAATTATTCACATTAATTAGATGAATGTTACCATTAAAAACTGTTTCATTCTTTTACATATTATACTTTAAAGCATTCTTCAAATTTAGAACTATTAATTATTTTTATCCTAGCAATAACTGTATAATAGATGATAATTATTTTTTACACAAGGAATTACTGTATTTTAACCATTACTTTTTAGCTCAGGAATATCTGTGTTATAACCATGAGTTATTTTTTATCATGGGGATAACTTATTATAGCCAGTAAAACTGAAATAGAAACCTGTATAACCCGAGCGTTTACGAGTGGTGGACCTTATTTCTTCTCGGGTAATCTGGAAATGCCCAGTATAATTGAAGGAGTTATATATAAAGATTTAGTTTAGTAACGTCATACCGGTCATCAGACTTTCCTGGAAGTATTTATTTCACTGTGTAGTGTTATAAGCGTCTGATTTCCCGTGCTATGTGGCCGATGGCGAAACTGTATATGAAAAAGTGTTGGTGGTATTTTAACTTTGGAATGGATAAAATATGTGTGTGTTTTTATAAACTGTGTTTAGGTGTTTAAGTAAAAAAAGTACAGATAACACCTGGATAGTGAGTAAGAAAGATATGTTTACATAAATCAAGTGTAGATAACACCTGGAGAGTGAGTAAGAAAGATATATTATATAAATCAAATATAAATAACACCTGGAGAGTGATTAAGAAAGATATGTTTGTATAAATCAAGTATAGATAACACCTGGAGAGTGAGTAAGAAAGATATGTTTACATAAATCAATTATAGATAATACCTGAAGAGTGATTAATAAAGATGTGTTATATAAATCAAGTATAAATAACACCTGGAGAGTGATTAACAAAGATATGTTTATGTAAATCAATTTGAAAACAAGAATTGTTTCATTAAAAAGTAAGTGCAGAATAAAGTTATTTTTCTGACCGATGAAACTAATGGCCGGAGATCACTGATTCAGAAGTGTTGAACAGTGTTTAGTTTGATAATCCAATATGTTTCTATGATGTTACTAAACTAATTCTTTATATATTACTCGTTCAATTATACTGGGCATTCCCAGATTGCCCCTGAAGAAGAAAGGTCCACCTCTCAAAAGCGCTCGGGTAATAATGGTTTCTATTATAGTTTTATCAAGACTTCTTGGATCTATGTGTTTTTAGCATATCATGATTGTCGCCATTATTTATCTTTTATTTTACGAGAACCCTTATTATAACTATTAATTGTTTTACGGCCTAGGAATAACTGTATTATAACTGTAAGTATTTTATATCCTACGAATAAACGTATTATATCAGGTTGTACGGAAATAAATGTCGTTTTTAAATTGCGAAGTTTGAAAAAGTATAAACCATTGTTGTAAAACATGCTTTAATCAAAGTAACAGCGATTTGCTTCAACACACTTTTGTCAACGTGTAACAATGTTGCTTATGTCCCTGTTGTGCAATTCAGAGTTTCTATGGCTAATGAACTACCTGAAAGCTTCTTCTGCAGCTGTTTGGTTTCGAAAGCATTTATTGTTCAAAAATTGTCAAAGTACTTGAAAAACTTAAATTCTGTAAGGTAAAAGACTGGGGAATAAGGTGGATGATGCGGAACCTCGATTACCAATTCGTTAAATTTTTGGAACGTAGTCCTTGACAGGTCTTATAACGCCGATTTTGTTGGCTTTCAGTTAGTTTATGCGTAACCCACTTATCCAACATTTCGTCTTTCCAATCGTGCTAAGATGGTTGGCAATGATTGATTTGCTTGTGTCTAGCTTTTCTGCAAGCTCACGTACTGTTGTGCAAGGGTCTTTCTCAACTGCTTCCCTTAATGTGCTTTTATCTAAGAATGGCTTCCTTCCACAACCTTCGTGGTCTTCAAGACTTTTATTTCCGTGTCGAAACCTTTGGAACCAATGCCGAATTGTACATTCAGTAACAGATCCATGGCTAAATGTCTGATTGATGCTCCTGTGTACTTTCGATAGCTTTTTGTCCAAGTTGTAAAGGAAAATCAGACGATAATCCTTCTTGTCCAAGCTGCCTCGGATATTGCAGTTTTTCTGGATATCAGGCCACGTTGGTATTCGCGGGAAAGAGCTCGCAGACAGGACAGCTAAATCTATCTACTCTGGCACTATTACCACTGTACCTGTCCCATACATAGACTATGGTCCTGTATTCAAGGCTCGGCTCTGTGCCAGCTGGCAGTCGACTTGGAATGAACAAAGTGAAAACAAGCTTTTCCAAATAAAACATTACATTGGACATTCGACATCTTGCTTCCTTAAGGATCTGAAGGAGGAAGTTGTTCTAACTAGACTACACATTGGTCACAGTTTCTTAACTCATCGTTTTCTTTTATCTGGAACTGATGCACCAATGTGTAGTCTGTGTAACACTAAGGTCACTATAAGCCACATTTTACTGTCTTGCCACCGTTATGACTTTCAACAACGGCACCATTTTAAACATTTTCGATCCCAAGGTTTGTTCGTAATGTTAGACAGTGTTATTGTTGATGATGACACAGTCCACCTTGGTAATGCTTTTTAGTTTTACAAAGGCCATTAATCTTTTTATGTCATTTAAGTTGTTTTTTAATTTACACATTAAACCTTTTTTAATGTGATTCCCTTTTAAGAATCTCAGTCTCTCTAGTTTGATTTGAAATTCGAAAATGACCGTCACATTAAATAACTCGATACCAGGACTGGAAAAGCCAACTTCAGGTGACTAATGCAGCTGTTTGAACTATCCATTAGTCATCCTGGCGAGTTATTATTAAAATTTTGCTACACGTTTTTTTTAAAACTTTTATTCTTTTACTTTTTAAATGTGGCCATAATGACACATAACTCGGAACCAGGACTGAAAAGGTCAACTTCAGGTGACTTACGGTGGTTTTTGCACTTACCTGTTAGTCTTTATGGCGAGTTATGATAATTACCATTTTGCTACAGAAAGTTCTTTACGACTTCTTTCACTGTAGTTTTTCTCTTAATATTGTAGACAAGATGTCAACATTGGTTTTATGCAATCTATGTTTTTAAACGCTGTTATTTTTTACCTTCATTTCCTTTTACGAATTTTACTACAGTTGCTTTGCTTTTGCCTTTTTACTGGATGTTTGGCGCAGATAGCCTACCTGCTTTGTGCCATAAAACACTAAATCAACCAACCAACCAACAGTGAAAACAACAGGACAAGAGGGCATACATTCAAAGTTTAGCAACATAGGAGTTGTCTGCAGTTTAGACAGTATTACTTTTCAAACACAGTGCTTATTTTTTGTAATGGGCTGACCTTAAGGAAAGTGGATAAAGAAAATTTAACTGAGTTCAAGAAAAGATTGGATGAATACATGTAGTTACAGCTGGGAGTTGGAAGGGACATCTTTGAAGGGTTTGTAAGCTCCTTTTAATCCCTTTAGAATTTTATGAAAATCCTATCTGTTGCTTAATAATGGATTGCATTCCCTTGTTCAAAGAATCAGTCATTGTTATGAATGATTTGATTTATATTCTGGCCTTTTATAATCTATCTTGATAAATATGCAAAAAAATCTATTTTGAAGACTTCTTTATAGTAAAGAATTATTAAACTATTCCAAATTAAAGTTTAATGAAATCATTACACCGTAAGATATTATGTGAAACAGTTAAGTGTAATTTTGATTAGATTGAATGAAACAGGATAAGTTTTCAGTTACCAATCCATCATGACATGCTAGAGTATTTGACCACTGCACTTTAGTCATTAGAGAGAGAATTATTCTTGTTAGCTACTGATACAAGTATCTCGTTTCTTGGTTTCGCAGTAACAACCATCCCTGTTTCTACTGGAAGTTTATTTTCTCATATAGTAATGATCATGTAGTACAAATTGATTTTCTAGTTTTATAAAGTGAAACTAATAGACAACAACCTGATCTCACTTCCATATCTCAGCATGAAGTAAATTCTTAACATGCGCTTTTCTTGATTTCAGTTACTCGCATGTCATAAGGCATTGAAAAACTTTCTACTTTAAAGGTCACTTCCAGTTTCTCTTTTGCTTGAACTTTATGTTCACATGTTGTTTCTACCAATCCTCTCTTTTTCTTTATCTCTCAGAGAAACATCCCACCTTAATTTGGTATGAACATTTGTGGGTAGAACCAGTGTATTACAAGGATTTACATTAATTTGCTCATGGACAATTTTCCTAAAATAATGATTTTTTTCTTTGTAGTGTAAGAAGTATTTCTCCCTCAACTTCATCTTATAAATCTAGTTAATTTATGTTTTCATTGATGTTTTGTTAGTTAATCCTTTTATCATATTGGGTTCTGTCTCTTTGTCTTAACAACACATTAAGTCCCTGCAGGTTATATTTGGTATCATTTGAAAGCTCTCTTGCCACACAGGTCCTTATCTGAAATTTTCACCAATGTGTAACTTTAATTTATATTTGAAACATCTCTTTTGAAACATCCTCTATTTGGTTTATATATCCATCTAACTAAGCCTTTCAGTTTTTATAGGAAGAGTTAATGTTTAAATTCTACAGGATTTCGTATTCTTCTAACTTTTATGCAATACATTTATTAGTTCATCTGCAACTTTAATGGATTATAGTTTTATAGCTAACTGATGAACTTCCGTTTAAGACATATGTGTATTTTGATACAGTCTGCTACTAACATCATCTTCTGCTATGTTATCTATACATTTAAATCAGTCATTTTATAAGGAGCATACAGGTAGGATATTTAGGTAATTATTTTTTATATTTTCCACATGTTTTAATTAGACTTGTTCTTTATTCTGTACTATGTTCCAAAACTTTATCCTAGATACATTTTTCTTGTGCGATACTCTAAACTTGTAGTTGTTATCCAATGTTGACCAAATCTGGCCCTTTTAAGTGACCAGCATAATGGATGGCTTGTTGTTCACTTTTCCACGTGTACATTTTAGAAATTATTTCAAACTGTGTTTAGTACGACTCTTTTGTTGCATTCCATCATAGTGCATTGGCTTTCTCTATTGACCGATACTGAACTGACCAGCTAAATTATCGGGCTAAATGTAGTTATGCTATGTTTGGAGTAGTCCAGAAGGATCTTTCAGTAAAGAGTTGCACCGCAGTGGCGATAATAGGTGTAAACAAATAAGTTCTCCAATTTCATATTTTGTAGCAGAAGGCATTAAGGCTGAAATTCCTGAACCAATGCAGAAAGAGGTGTCGTTGATTTTGTATTTATATTTAATAATTCATTTTTAGACATTCTGTTACTGGTGTTCTTTTCTACTTTATCAATTGCTTTATTTTTTAGCTTTGTCACTAGACCATTTACAGACTTTCTCAACCTTGTTGTTGTTATTTTCATATATATTTTAATAATTTTATAAGTCTTATTTGTCTTCAGTGAGATTTTTCCATTTAGTGGTACGGTGTTCAGATTGAAGGCTGTAATATTATGTTATAAACACTAAAAACCAGTTTTGATACCTTGGTGCACACAGTTAAGATAGTCCATATGTAGCTTTGCACTTAACAACAATCAAAGAAACGAATCAGTCAGATTTATTTTAATTATTCATAAAGTAGTAGATCTCTATTTTACTACTATCTTATTTTCATGTGAATCTTTTCTACTCTGAGGTTTCTTTCTGCTTATTTTGTTTCTTTGTCCTTTATTTTTTCTTTAAATCTCTTTTTATCTTTTACTTTACTGTCTCTTCTATTTCAGTATTTGTTCAAATTTCTGTATTTTTTCTCTTGAGTTAACGATCTTCTCATATCAGTAATGGTTTGCTCTCATTCTGTAACCGTGGATTCATTTTCAACAGTTGAAAATGTGCACAAAAATAATATCTTACTTCATATATCGTTTTGCAATGCCATTATTTCTTTAAAATTTACTGATTAAAATAATTCTAAAAGATCAGTCCATTTAAATTATAATAAAGTAGTTTATTTTTACCTACTACGTTTCTACAAATTTCAGCACTTTTACACCACCGTAAAGTGTCGTGGGCCTATCTACCAAAAGACATTAATTAACCCAAAATAAATTAACTTATTTGTACAAAATAAATCAATAAGCGCGATAATAAACAGATATCAAAATACTTCACAGAGACATGTTGCAAATTCAGCTATCTATCTGAGGAAATCTATGTTAAATATTTTTCAACTAATTTTATCGTGTAACAACTCACTCTCTAACTCTCGGCACTTCATTGAACATCGTATTTATAATATATTTGTTTGCTTTGAATTTCGCCCAAATCTACACAAGGGTTATGCTAGTCATTCCTAATTTAGCAGTGTAAGACTAGAGGAAATGCAGCTTCTTATCAACTCCCCTCTCCAACTCTTGGGCTACTCTTTTACCAAAGAATACTGGGATTGACCACAGTTTATAACGCTCTCACAGTTGAAGAGGCAAATATGTTCGATGTGTGATGGGGATCCAAACCCGCGACCCTCAGATTACGAGTTAAGCACCCTAACAACCTGGGCATGCGGGGCCCATTTGTAATCTGTATTTGTCCTAGATATTTTATAACTTGCTTGATCATAACGCTACGTACTCCAGGAGTTTGAATATCCACTATCGGTTTGCTTGGCCAGTCACATCTCCAACAGAATTCCATCACCCAGCAACACTTTAGGGTGATCTGGACAGTTGTTCATGGTTATCATTGGGGTAATGGGAACGAAATTTATACCATACTTCACTCAAGCTTAACGATCTCCTACTTTGATCCATTTCTATCTTCCACGAACGATGACAAGGGCTTGAACTTTAGAAGATGTTTGTCATAATTAAATAGTGCAAATAAATTAATCTTTGGTTCTTTAATCATTTCTAATTTCAGTAATGTGTTATTTAAAACATCCCATCAGTGCTGGTAAAACATGTTTTCAATGTCGAATTATTAATTTATTTTATTTGCACAAGATTAGTTGGAGATTATTGAAAATGTTTAAAAAATGACAACCATTTCTTCGAAATGTCCACATTATCTTAAAGATTGTGACAGTAATTTCCAGTGATATGTCATATGAAACCAATGGCAAATTGGAAAATTACTTTTAAACTAAAACTAGGTAAAACTAGAAAGATGAATATCATGCCAGAACAATGTTGTCCACAAAATTATGAAGGAAGCGCTCCTTCATCTTTCTGTTTTTTTTTCTCTCTCTTGCTCAATGTACATGCTTGTATTGGAGGAAAGTATTTAGAATAAACATAAAACACTAAATGCCCAGCTCTAGAATTATGTATATAACACAGTGATTTATTTTAGAAATACAGCACGAATATCATACACTCACTCACAAAACTCTTAAGTTCACTAGTTGAGTTGGCTAGAAATTCACTTATCAAGTGTCTGAAAAATAACTAATATATTTTAACACCAGTAATTTGTAATTATTTATATAATTTAACATATAACACCGTAACAACCTCCGCATAGCACATTTGAAAATAAAGTGTTAAATATAAACTACATATATCAAGCTTTTCAACCAAACCTGTATGTTTTTATATATAACAAATAATTGAACTCATAAAACAACACATTTTAATGTCATTTTTATGATAAACTCTATATTATAAAAATTCCTTGGTTGGAATTGACCGCACAATATAACACTCCCATGACTGAAAAATAAGTATGTCCGGTGAGTTGATTCGAACTACAACCTACAAACCACCCTAATCCCAGGTCAACGAGCCGTCTAAGGATAAATAAATAATTGTGACATTAAATTCCAGTACATAAATGCGTAAGTTGAAAGGTCAGTATTAAGCAGTACAACAGACCTATTACTGTGTGAAAGATATTTTAGATATTATCTGGACACTTGACAGAATATCAAATTTTGTGGGAACTTTCGAAGCCGAACCATCAATTGATAACATATCAACCAATCACAAACAACGCCGAGTAGACCGGAAAACCACGGCATGAGTTGAATATTAAAGACTCGCCTTGAGTCAGTTCTTGAATTCTAGAAGTTAAGTTCATAAAACTATTGATCCCTACTTCCTGCTGCATTGTGTTTTGAAATTATGACTATTTAATTTGTTGTCTGTCATGATATTATCAAAACGATGTTGGTTGTTTTATTCAATGTATTCATATACTTTTATATTTACTTCAACTTAGCCAGCTATAGAATTCAGTTGTTAATAAATACAGTAAAATTTAGTGACCTGTTTATTTCATCTTCTATTTTCACGTGGGAGAACAATAGCTGATGTTTAAAATAGTAGGCCATAGTAGCTTAAGAATTGACAGTAATACTACAATCTGGCTACCTTTCATATAGGCCCAGCATGGTTAAGTTTTTAAGGTACTCGACTTGCAATCTGAGGGTCGCGAGTGCAAATCCCCGTCACACCAAACATGCCCGCCCTTTCAGCCGTGTGGACTTTATATTGTAACAGTCAATTTCACTATTCATTGGTAAAAAAATAGCCCAAGAGTTGGTGGTAGGTAGGTAGAGATGACTAGCTGCCTTCCCTCAAGTCTTACACTGCTAAATTGGGGACGCTTAGCGCAAATAGCCTTCGAGAACCTTTGTGCGAAATTCGAAACAAACCAAACCTTTATCTTATCACTTCCAATTTAGGAACAATTAACATGAACATCTGAAACAGAGAAATAAGGCACGTACTCATGCAAGTTATGTTAAATACGTTGGTAATATAATATAAAACAGCTTAATTCAGAAACGATCTAAGTTTGAAATTTAATCGATGTTTTAAACTTTGATAACACATGTGGCTCTAGGCTAGGCTCTCCACACTACGTTTTTATTTAAGGCTTATTATACCAACATTTACTACAATTACAAGGTTTCACGACACCCCTAACGGCCCCCTTGCTCCCCCCCTCACTAAACAAAGTAATGGGCAAACAGTAATCGTACTATTCTATCTGGATAAATGCATTTTAGCTTTTATGGTTTAATTTGCGTCAAAGAATCAAGTGTACACCCAAGCACTATAGCTGTATTTTACAAACAAGGTTTGTGTTTTTCCTTTTATTATCCTATTAATGTACTTCTATTATATATTTGCTTCTGTGCTACATACTGTGTTGATTGGAATGTGAAAAACATGTATAAAGATATTCACGGTATGAAGATTCATTCTGGTATGAAATTCGATTAAATGTATCGTAAATTGGTGTATTTCATGATTCAAGAAGTTTTGTCATCACTGCATCTGTTTCTATGTTTCATTCGTATCAAGCCGTATGTATATTTTTTAATGATTGGCATTAAAATGTTTGAGGGTAAAGAGAACAGTTATGAGTTAAGTATTTAAATTTTGATTATTCTATGGTAATACAATAAGACAGTTGATGCTATTTGCGTAGGGATCATGAATTTCTTGGAACGTAAAAAAAGTACATTTATAGGTACATTCACCATGTTTTAATTAAATGTTCTGTTTGGGGTACTTGTATTTGTAAAATGACTTGGGTTATTATGGTGATTTAAAGCAATGTCTGACGCTATTAACACTTGATTTATATACTCTGTTTGACAAAAGTTTTTTTGACTAATTTTCTATCGTCGTACTACATTTATGTTGAGCAAGATTTATATGGATTATTTTAAATACAATTTGACTGTTAATAATCTTCCGCGTTTATAATGTAGCAATGAATCTATGATGGGTAATACACGTCACACATAATCCCAATAAAATTAGCTTCCACAGAAGGATAACAAAATGATACTTGTCCTCTGGAATATGAGAAACATATTTCTGTATTCATTCAATACAACTTGTAAATATACTTTTTATTCAAAATTTGCCTTTAGAGAAGTTTATGTTGACGTGCATGCGCAGTAAAATGCTAAATGCTGTTTTTCATAACTTGGATTTTAAATCCGAAGTAGATTTATTAGAAGGAATGTAAAAACAAACAAAAAACGTCTTTTGTTTACTTGATTTTATCACAGAATCTAGTCATATTGAAAAGTTTTCCAATGACTCAGTCTGCATACTTACGATAAAAAAACCTGTTTTCCATGCCCGTTGTACGCAGAGCATCGATAGCTCATTGAGTGGCCTCACGTTTTACAAGAACCAAACCAAACCAAATCTATTTAATAAACTTTTTGTTATGCTATTTTATTTCTTTCCTATACCATTACCTGGTGGGTATTATCTAAACTAATGTCGTTGCCTATAGCAACGCCCCTTTCTCTCGTCCGTATTTTTTGAGTGGTAGCGTTTTAAGTCATGTGGTGTAAAATAACTGTAAATTGTGTGAGACTGGTGTAGCTTATTTATCTCTCTTTGTAAAATATAAGTTAAAAGTTAAAAGTTTATCTGACTCTATATATAAACTCTGCAATAGCGACTTTCATACCTCGAAAATTTGAAGGATTTAAGACTTTTTAATGTTGTATTACGATTTCAGTTTCCAGTATTTGTAGCTGATGTAGCTTATTTATCTCTCTTTGTAAAAGATGTAAAATGTAAGTTCAAGTTAAAAATCTATCTGGCTCTGTATATAAATTTTGCAATAACGACTTTCATATCTTGAAAATATGAAAGGATGAGAATTTTTAATATTGTATTACGATTTTAATTTCCAGTATTTGTAATTTTACACTATAACTATAAATTACAGTCATAACTTCTGAGTTATGGTTTTAAACATTATCGTTTTTTATACAGTCCATTTTCCGAGGACGTTGTAATTGAAGGGCTTAAACTCGAAATGTCAATCTTAGATCTACAATGTTATTCATTTAATCTTGTGATTACAAATTTCAAGTTTTTTCATTTATTATCTAAGTTTTTACGAAGTTAAATTACTTTTGTTTTCATGTGGCTTACATTTAGGTTAAACAACGTATTACTCATAATCTAAGGTACAATTGTAATTTAATACCATAACTAGCAAATTAAATTATTGATAGCTTCATTGGATTTTTCATTATGTGTGCATAATTTGATTAGATTGATTGAATGTTAAGTTGGCACCATAATATTACATTTGAGAACAAGTTGTGACAATTTGTTGATTAAACTTGAATGTGTTTAAACTCTCAAAGTGAATGATAAATTTAGTTTGGTTTCTTCTTATAGTAGGAGTTTCAGCTATTATGAAACATAACTGAGTTGATGAACTTTATGTGGGTAGTCTAGTATTAAACTTAAAATTTCATTGTATGACCAACTTGCACCTTTTATATTTGTAGTTACCTAATCCTTTCTTGGGTTGAAATATGTACTCCAGTGTAATTAGTAATTTAGTATTGCTCAGCTTTACCTTCAAGGAGTAATTATTTAAAAAAAAAATTTATAACTTGTAAATATTATGGTTTTAGGATGTTTAGACTATTTTGTAGTTAGATGGCAATTTAGATAAAAAAAACAAACCCAAAAAAGCATAGTTTGTATTCTTGTTCTTTTAAAAGTTCCAACTTAAGTACTGACATTTATTTATGTAATAGACATTAATTCTCCCATATGCTCAAAACACCTTTACCAGTTTTGTCCTTCTTCCATGTTCTCCCCATCTTCATTACTCCTTTATTATGGCTTAAGGTCATGACCCTTCTATATTTCCTGAATCCCAGTCTCATGTGTTCTTTCTATTTGATTCATATGCTTCTTTTTCCTCTCCTTTTTTTTCTCTCTTTCCTTCAATCAGTTTATTTTAATTTTATCTTAATTCCTTTGCTCTGTTTTTACCTTTTACTTTATCTCCTCATTCTGACCTTTATTATTTTTTATGGGACCATTCAGTCATTTTTTTGCACTTTTGGCTTCAGTTTCTTCTTCTACTGTCTCTGTTTTTATTTTCTCACTCTGGATGCTTTCCTCAGCATATTGATTCTCTTTTTCCTCTTTCCTTGACCTTAGTCTTGTCCTTTTTCTCATTGCACTAATCTTTGAAACTGTTCCTGATTTTTTTTGTTTTCTTGAGCTAGAGCTGTTCATCAACAATATGTTTTTAATTCTATGGTTTCCTAATCGTTAAACTACAGATAATTCTGTTGGCTACCTGATCTTGCAAATCTCATGGAATAAAAACTCTTTCCAGTTACAGATCATAGTGTGACTACTTTCTATTCCCTCTCCTATTGAGTAGGCTATCAAAATAGCTTGGCAGTAACTCTTCTATAAAGCTGATTTTCAGCTTTGGAAATTTTGACACCTCCTCTCCCTGCTTGCACGCTTATAATCTCCTTGTGTTGGTGAGTCTTGGTCTGTCCCTGTTTTTGATATTAAACCTCCTCTTACTCATCATCCTCCCACCTATCTTGTTTTATATGATCTTCTGCATCTTCAACATATTCTTGGAAAATTTGTTGATCCTTGTATAAAAGAGACTCACTCATCTTCCTTGTCTCTTCACATCATAAAAATCTTGTTATTGAAGAATTTTCACTCTTCTTCTCTTCCTTGATGAAAGACTCTCACTTTTGGAATCTATAATTTCTCTCTATATATGCATGTCCTGTTCAACTAGCTCAAAAGGATCTGTGTTCTATATTAATCTTTTCATCCTTTTCTGTCATGGGGACTTAATTACTTTAATATGACTAAGGGTATTCCATCTGTAACCCCTTCATCTGACTTCCTTATTTAGTGTCTTTCTTTCTAGTTTAAGGGATAGTTTTTGATACCTCTGCTTACTCTGGGGTCTGATCTCTGAAGGAGCAATCTCTGTTTATTGAAATTCTGGAAATGTCCACTGTATCAGAAGAATCAATTACTATGGATTATCCCTGACAACTTCTTTCGTTTTAGGAGTTGGACTGCCAGTAAGTGTGATTAGTTTTTTTTTCTAATTTCTCTCTATAGCATTTCCTCATTATGAGAATATTCCATTCCTGATTGTCTTATGTCCAATTAAGGCTGTATTTTGCCATCCTACTCAGACTAACCCCATTTCATGAACATTGCAATCACCTGTTTTTCCTGTGGCTTACCTCCTTTTACAAGGACTTATCTCTTTTCACTTTAATCAGTTGGATTTCTCAGCTTATCTGTGTGTCATATTCTTTTTGGGGCAGATGCAACTTACATCCTCTTAACATCACTTTCTATCAGATTAGTTGTCTCACAGCCTCTATTGCTTTCTTTCAGTGTTTATGTGTAGTAGAGATCTTGCAGCCTGATATCTATATTTGTTTTATTCCTAGCTCATTAAACTCTCATCAGTGGGCAGTTTCATGTGATTTTAGTTTTTACCTTCTTCTGGTCATTTTCCCATCTATCCAAAGGCTTTAGTGTGGTGTATTTTGCCAGTAAATTTTTTATTTCTATTTCCATCACTGATATTATATTATCTCCAAGTCCCTGACACCACCTAGTATATACAACTCATTTGGAGGCAAAAAACTCTAAAATGGAACAAACTAAACAGGAAAAAAACAACAAATGCCCCCACAACAGGTGGAACTAAATGCTATATTAATTGTGTATGATGTGTTGTCCTCCAGTGACACAGTGGTATGTCTGAAAACTTACAATGCTAGAAACCAGATTTTTATACCTATGCTTGTGGTGGACAGAGAACAGATAAATCATTGTGTAGCTCTGTGCTTAACTTCAAACAAACACGTGTTTGGTGTTAGTGGATTCCTCTGAGTAGGTGGTTTTGTTTCACATGAAATACTTACCCAAAATCTAAAAGACATCAAATGCCCACATAACAAGTGGAACTAAATGCTACATTAGTTATGCTTGATGTTATCTGATTCCTCTGAGTGGCGAGCTTTGTTTTGTATGGAATACTCACTCAAAATCCACATCGAATGGGAAAGTACAGTGTTAAACCATCCATCTGTACTTAGGTTGGTTTTTGTACACGACTGCTGGAGTAGAATATGTATAAATGAACTGGCCATTTCTGCATCTGTTACACAAACATAACAACAACAACAAAAAAAGATATCAAAATAAAATCTGACAACTCTAGGTGTACTCTTGCCCTTACATGTCACTTGAACTTACTGTATTTAGTTATAGTAATCAGTTGCACTGTTTGTTGGTAGGGGGCAAGTTCTAGATTATTATACCTGATGATGTGGTTTACATACATTTTCCAGTACTCTTCCTTATGTGTATTCACTCCTCCTTTTAATGGGACACATGAAAACCCATATTTTTTTAGTCTCAAGCTGCTGGAGAAGTTGATATGGGAAGTTTCTTTTGCAAGTGATGCCCACCTTCTGATGCAAAACTAGTTGGGCCTGTCCCTTGTTTGGAATGTAGTGCCGTAGTGTTACTTGGAAGTGTAGTACAAAGCATTCCAGTGCAATATCTCCAAAGAAATTTCTGGTGGAGATATCCAATCAAGTGAGACTTGGATTTACCTCAGAATGTAGGGGAAGGTTCCTCTTCCTTCCACATATCAATAATATCTTTCTCATGTGAATATTTGACCAAGAGGGAATGGCCAAAATCCCTTGCCACACTACACATTATGATATTTCATCCATTTTAGTGACATGTCACCACCAATAGTAGGTTTTCCTGACATTCTTTGCTCTACTGTTTCAGTACACAGTACAACAGAAAGTTGGGTGAGTATTTCCTGCTTGAGATGAATATGGCTGTTCCACTAGACAACCCTCATGAGCTTTTACTTTCTAATGCTATTTAAAGAAGGAGGTCAACTTTTTAATAGTTCAGTACTGATCCTTTCATCATCTTCAGTGTGAGATTCTAGCTCTTAGTGGTGTAAAAAGGTAAATGATAGTTCTAAAGGTAACTTTTTCTTACCTAACAACACATTTCAGACACATACATCTCTCCTTCATTTTTCACCCTTTCTTTTCACTTTCTCTGCATTTCAGTTGCCTTATCAAGAATGATACTGTGATTATGTGCTAGTGTTCATGGATATACTGTGCATGGAAAATGCGTCACTTTCCTTTTGGTGAAGGATTACATCATCTGCTGGTACAATACACGTAGGCACTAATAGGAGAGAGAATTTGTTTAAGGGTTGCGGCATGTAAAGGAAATTCTATGGCAGTTATGCTTGAAGTAATAGCTCTTAATAGTAGAGAAGTAAGATTCTGCCTGAAAGATGCTTATTGGTAAAGAAAATGTCAACCTTAACAAATTTGATCTGTTTGAAAAGAAGACTAAGAACTTCTCATTGAATGATTAGTAAAATACAGACAACTTTTTAAACACTTAATGTTTTCGAGGACTTGCATTAAATCTGTACTGAAGATCTGTTTGAATAGTGATATGATGAGGTTGGATTTCTGTATGAAGCAGATGCAGTTTTAAGTCTTTTAAACTGTTGGTTTATTTTATTTACTCGTGAGGTATGTGCCACTGTTAGAAATATAGTTGTGGAAAACTATACTCAGCTGAGATTACTGAGTTTGGTTGTTTATTTAGTTTCATTTTTAGGGAATAACAATGACCATTTGGCCCATATGGACTGTCCAGATGTTTGGTTACCAACTTATTATAAACTGCATACAGAAGTTTCTTCTCCTATATCTACTCCTAAGTCCCCGGCCTCTAAATCAGTCTCTTTTTAAACTGTCTTCAACACTGTATCTTCTACCATGCTATTTCAACCACTCGATTACAAAAGTAAGTACTCTATTTTATGTCTGTATTTTTCTATTCTGAACTTGCATTGTAGAGAGGATGTAGGTATTATTATGATTAGTAGAAGACCATTCTGTTCCTTGTACTATTATATATTCTCATGTTTCTCCTTGTCTGATTGGATGTATGATTTCTCTAAAAGAAGCTATTATGATTATGTTTTTTATTTTAAGAAATTTTCCTTAGTCTTTCAGTCATCAGGGCCCGGCATGGCCAGGTGGGTTAAGGTGTTTGACTCGTAATTTGAGAGTCATGGGTTAGAATCCCCATTGCACCAAACATGCTTACCCTTTCAGCTGTAGGGGCATTATAATATGATGGTCAATCCCACTTTTCGTTGGTAAAAGTGTAGCTCAAGAGTTGGAGGTGGGTGGTGATGACTAGCTGTCTTCCCTCTAGTCTTACACTGCTAAATTAGGGAGGGCTAGCACAGATAGTCCTTGAGTAGCTTTGTACAAAATTAAAAAACAAACAAACTTTCACTCATCACAGTTAATTTGTTGTCTCCCCTTTTTTCCAGCTTTGCCCAAAAAATATTTCATTCTTTTTTACCAGTATAAATAATATTAAAAATTTAATTTACAATCTTCATGTCAGCATCTTTTTCCCCAGCACTTGTGTTATTGTGTAATTCAGTCATTTATCTTATGATTGTTAACTTTTTTCTGATACAGGTTTATTTCAACAAACAAAAGTTTAAAAAAAAATTATCTCTACAAAACTGTTTATGTTGATTGAAAATTGCATACAGTTGTTACATTTTAAAATAATGAGTTTTTCTTTGTTGTAGCAACTAAACATTAGTGGAATACAATTTAGCATTTTTTAAATAACACTAAGCAATGCCATGTAAATTTATTTGTGTACCTTTGAAGGCTAAAATTCAAAACAAGTATGTGAAATGACAAGTTTAATATCCATGTAAAGAGTAAATTAAACTTCTTTTTGTGATAAGTTCTCTCAAAACATAATTATTAAACACAATTTTATGATATGTGAACAAAAATTTGTTTGAAGTAAATTGATACAGTTTTTAGTAGCTACTCCACTTTTATGTATTCCACTAAATCAGATTATCAGGCATTTTTCTATATGCAAGATTGATAATTTATGTGATGCACTTCTGTTCACAAGTCTGCATAAATATCCTCTGATTTATAAATTTCTTGAATGAAATTACAGTATTACAAGTTGTTAAACTATTACTGCAAGTATAACTAAAGCTTTATATGTACAGTTTTTTTTAAATGTTCAATTGTATTACAGAATATGTGTCATCTTTATTATTGATATAATCTTTATCAGTGTGTTATATTATAATCAAATAGCATGTAATAAAGCAGAATATAATTTTTTTTAAATATCTTTAGATCTATCTAACACTGAAAATTTTAATATCAGAAGTTGTGGTATTATAGGCTCTGTATGTCTTTTTAACTAAAATACAATTTAATAGGGTAGTTTTATATCCAGTGAATAATATTTAATTAAATGAATTGATAACGTGTTGTTGTTGTAGGAGGTATAAAATTAATAATTTTTATGTTAAAATCACAATGGATTAATATTACAAAGGACATGCACGAGGGTCTGTACTAGACTGTTTGTTATTTGTCATTTTAATTATTGACATTGAATGTGTAATAACAAATTAAATGTTTAGGATTTTAAACTACATGAAAGGTTGTGTTGTTGTATAGAGAAATTTGGGGAGTTGTTTGAAGACCTTTTAATCTTAATAAAAATAAGGTTAGGAATATTGGTTTTTCACAACACTACTTATTCATATAGACTTTTTGGGGAATTTAAAGTGAAGTTAATAAGGAAAAATAATATAAATAGAGAAAAATTGAATACATAATTTTTGAAATTCTTTGTACTGAAAATACAGCAATTAAGCAATTGCAAATCTGGAAGATATAATAAGAGCAAGTTTAAAAGTAAATTAGTTATGATTTTAGTAATTATTAAAATTAGAAGTTGCTATTATTGTATTTTTTGAATTAATTATTAAGCAACAGTAAGTTCACCACTAAACATCAGTTACAAATCTCTAAGTGGGGATTAACAATAACCAAAGAAACAGTTTAGTTATTTTATTTCTGAAATTATTGTAATTTGCAGGTACCTGTGACCTATCACAACAGTTTTTTAAATATAATACTTACCTTCCCTCACAAGATTAGTTATTATTGTTCATTTACCCCCTCTTTATGTAAATTATTTTCTTTTTATACATCACAAGCCTTCTGCTCTCTCCTCCCATTGGAATCTTTTCAATTCCAACATCTTTCATTCAAATCATTATGTGTCACCTCTTAACCTCTAGGTATATGACATGCTCACATTATGCATGAGTCTCCATCTACACTCCTCTACCAATCTCGTTTGTCAATGTTGAATTCAAGTGTGCCCTTTCTTTATTGTTGTATATTCTAATCTGTTTTCCTCATGAAGTGATTAATTTTCATTTCTATTTGATTTATTCACCTCAGTTATTATATTCGATTTTACCAGTTCATTCAGGTTGCTTTTTTTCTGTATTTATGCTCTGAATTTGAAAGTTCATATTACTAATTTGGGGGTTACAAGCCTCAGGTGCAGGTAACCTGATGATAGATGTATTTGCATTAGGGGATCGAACTTTACATGGCCCACCATTTTCAACAGCTGCCACAAACACTTCTGAGTCATTACTGTTTGAAGAGGAATTTGTCCATTTTTTTCTGTCTTCAAAAATTATCAATTTTACTGATCCTATCTTGTGGTGTCTTCTAAGCCTAAATCAGTATCCATGGAATTATGTTTCAAGTTTGTGATGCTTTCTCCATTATTAATTAATTGTAATTATTACTTTATAATTATTCCCATCATTTTTCTTTCTTTCTTTTACTTTTTCCTCAACTCCCTGATTACATGGGGAGAATTAATATGCCATGCTTCTCAAAGACTTATGCTTATTTTGCCTTCAACTTCCATCAGGCTGTCTATCAGGTTTTATATTGACAGTTCTTAGGTTACTCAATACCTTTTTGGGAGTGGCTCCCAAATTATTTCTCACTCTTAGTGTTATATACGTGGTTTCTTTTTTGTTGGGTCATGATGTTATATTGGCTCAGGTTCTTGATTTTTTTTTAGGGTTTTAAATATGAGCTCCCCTTTTTGTTTTTTCATTTTTAACTTTAATATAATATCTGTAATTGTGGGGCATTAGGTGTTGTTGGCCCACCTAAGGCCCCACTGTTACAAATATTTTAGCCAGTTTTTGTCAGAGCCTTATTTGCCTCCATCTTTCATTTACCAAACAACTAAAGTACTATAAAAACCAAATTAAATGTTGTCCTCTCACCTATTCAACACAAAAGTTAATGAGATACAAACAATATAATTTACACAATCAAATTTATGGCTCTAACAAATAATTTTAGTGAATAGCTAATAAGCACATAGGTTAAAAAAAAGTTACCACTTCCAGTTTATTTCCCCATTTTCTTCCCTCTTCATTGAGCTACTGCCTTTTCATTGTCTCCAAGCCAATCAGGAATTGGTGATTAATAATTGTGTCCATTTCAACCACTTCATACTAATGTCCAAGTAATGGTAGAGTTATTCTGAACTGGGACAGGTGTTTTCTCATGGGGGTGTGGATATCATCATATGCTTACTTCATATGATGATATCACCTGTTTATTGCCCTTCTCTTCAGTTTGACCTTTTTGAATTGGTTAATCAATTTCAAGTCTTCCTTTTAGCTGTGCTTCAGCATTTTATGTGTTTTGTCCAATGATTCTTGTTTTTATATGTCACCTCCATGCTGAGAATCTGTGATTTCATTATTATATGATCAGCTGGCTTCTTCTGGCTTATTCCAAACTGTAATTGGACACTTTTTTGGCAGCTGCATTTTGTGATGGCTTGGATGGACTGGTTGGTTGAAACTTGGAAGTCCTTTTTCTGACCCACTTACTATCTTATCCGACAGGGGGAACAACTTTTTGACTTGAATATATGTCAAGCTCTGCCGTCTCCTTCATGCTCTCTTCTCTCAATCATTTACTGCTTGCAAGGTTCTATTACTTTTTGGGAGTTGGTCTTCCATAACATCACTGATCCTTAGTGGTCATACTTATTTATGATCCCTTCATAACAATGCTTTGGGCTGGATGGTCTCTGGATTTTTGTTCTTTCCATGTCACTGTTTTCGAACTTCTGTCTATGCATTGGGCATTTTTTCTTATTCTTAATCTTGCCTAACATTTAGATTGCTAGCATATATCACCCAGAAAAGGGACAACCAATCCATAGATCTGTGTTTTGGTTATTGGTTATCTTATGCTGGGGCCACACACATCACATTCACATTATTTCATGTACTGTATAAGGTGCTTCCAATCTGGTCATGGATATCTTTTGCACTCTGACCAACTATGTATCACTGAATGGTATTACATCTCCTTATTTTCAAGTTTCTTTGCCATTATTTGGGGGTCTCCATAAATGAATGCTTTTGCTATGGGCATATACACCAAATCTACTCTCTTTTTATTGCTTGTATCTTATCCAGTAGCTCTGGCAGTTGATACCTGTAGCCTGGATTGGTCACACAAGTGTCTATGTGTCACATTCACTTGATTACTTCATTTAGTGATTTCTTGTTCACTCTCTTCCTTGTCAAGTCTTCTTGATTTCTTCCAATGACCAGATTAGCCTTGGTGTCCAAGGACACATTGACTGCTCTTCTTCCCCCTTGTCCCCCATTTTATTATCCCTCCCTTCTTGATCGACCTCCATCACATATTTTACATCTTATGCTTTATGTTCTGTGTCTTCGCAGCTCAATCAATCCATTTTACATGGGGGTGTAGATGACATGAGTGATTAGTCTTCCACAGTTTGTATACTGCTTGGGGGTCCCACTGGTATGAGTGATGAATATTCTCACCTAGCTATTTAACCATGATTCTTCATATCAGGTGGTAATACCTTTCATTTTTCTGATATCTTAGTGTTTCCATTTCTTCTGTTCTTCCCGTGCTTATGTGTTCTTTCTGATTTATATTGCCCTCACTGATGCTCTACCCTTCCAGACTGAATCTTTCATGTGGTCAATCTTTCCCTTACTTTATCTCTGTTTGAACCACTTCTTAATGTTCAATATTACATATATTCTGCAGTACATAATTCCTCTTCTTAGCTTGTAAACATCATCAGTGATCAGATTTGTTTACCATTGACATTTCACTTACCCTTCTACTAATATTTGTATTTCCTTTATCAGGTTTGTTCTTCCTACTGTAGATCTCAGAAGGCCTGTTCCTCTTTTTCCATTTATTCTCTTTCCCATCTTTACATTTCACCAGATCTGACTGTACTAATGTATCTAGTCAGGGGTTTACATTCTACTAGAGTCCATTTTGCTACTTTTAGGATACATGATCCTAATTTTTTGTCCTTTGGCAATTATCATTCCTTTTTAATTTTCATCCTATCCTTTATCAATTGGGTCCACCTTTAGGTTCAAATGGCTTATTCTTCCTCCTGGACTTGTTCCAGTAGTCCTTTCATCAAGTCCTACACCTGACTGTTTCTCTTGCTTCTTGTCTTTATCATCCAATGCAGGAGATTCTGGATTCTGTACATTCATTTCCCACAGTTTGTATCATCATGTGACTTCCTCTATGTTAGAATTGCATCTACTACCTGTGGCTGTTCTTCAGACTTTGGTGTGAGTTTACTTGGTAAAGTTTATTCATCCTTTTTTTTTTCTGGGGTCCTTATCTCACTGTTTATCACATGTATCCTGCTCAGTGATAGGTGGTACCCAACCAGGTATTCTTAAACTCTAAATCCATACTGCAAGCCATGCTAACTCTTAATCTCTCATCCATGACTGCACACTTATTGTCAAGATGAGGTATTCCACATGATTGCTCGATGGTTATTTACCTTGTAATAATTGCTATAAACATGCCCATTCCAGACCTTACTATCTGTGGACTAGTGGATAAAGCATGAAAGGATTTCTGCTCATCCACACCATGCCATGAGTGATTAACTTAGTATGATCTATTTTCCAAACTGTAGTTTCATGGTTAGCCATTTTACTGTTCCTGGTGATGAAATTCCTCTAGATTCTTCACTGCATTGCCACCATCCTTCCTCAAGTTGAGTATGGGAGTCCTTATCACATTCTACTTCCAAGCCACTAGGGTGGTTGACTGTGGAAGCACACTCTTGAATGAGTTCCACAAGAAACAGAACCATTATTTGAGAGTAGGGTGGTAGTATTCTGCTGGTGTAGCTAGGGCATGGCCTACATAGGAGTTGAGCCTTTACCTTACTGCTTAGCATGATCTTCTGATCGCATTAACACAACAACTAGAGTTGAATGATTTCTTTCCTGGATGATATGGCCTCCTATTTCCTTTTACACAAACAGTGAAACTGAGTTGTCTGCTTACTGTGCGACATAGCCTCCTGATGCATATTACATGTACACTTGAGTTGAGCCATTGCAAATTGCAGTTCACCCCTATCATTGGGAGCTGTAATCCTATCTTTGTGTGGAGGTCTGTTTCCAATGTTGAGGTTTTGTATTTGAGTGAATTAATGAACATTGGTTCTCACATGAGTTTGAATTGTCTATTTTCCTTCCCCAATTGCTTCATCTCTGTCTTGGGTCAAAGAGGCAGTTTGTGAGATTGTTTCACTTCTATCCTTGACTATTCCTTGTTCTCTTCTTGTCAGGATATTATTCCCTTTGGATGTGCTGATCTATGTCACAGTTGGGGGAATTAATTCCAAGTGATAGACATCCTTAGGATACTAGATGGCAATTCCCAGATCAATATAATGGTGATGATTCTCATTAACTACCCAGAAATTTATGTGGGTCTTTAATCCCCAGTTCTTGAGTTTGAGGTGAAAACAGCATAACCCTTATCCTACTCTCACATGTATGTCAGTATTCCTGGAAGTGGCTTTGGATATAGTTGACTTACTGAGTATGGTGCATCACACCATAGCTACTCTACAACTGACAGTTACCACCCTTATATATTACACACACTATATACGGACAAAGAGAATACTGACTAAGAAGTGGTGTGGTTTCCCTCTTCTGATTTTGGGGTCTATTTCTCTCACTGTGAGAGGTATATTTTACAGGTACTTCTGTTATTTCTTTGCACCAGTTCCTCCTCCTCCTCAATGTGGGATTCTAGCTAATCTTGTGAGAGGGGATGAAAACCCCCTTAAAAGTTATAATTGTTCTGTACTGAAAATATATTTTCAATAGGTACTTACCTCTTTTCACAGTTCCAACCCTTCCTTCCCACATTTTTCTGATGCTGAATTCTTCTGTCAAACTTCAAAGTTTAGTAGATAGTTTGGTGGAGGAGTGTAGAGGGAGACACGTACATCAGGAGAACATGATCTTATTGGTTAAGAGGTGATGCATAACTTGCACGAGAGATAGGGAGAATGAAAAGCTTGTGGCATGCACAAAGAAAAATTTTGTACATAGAACAAAACTTATTTTGTATGTGGAGGTAAATGTCTGTCAGAAATACATTTTAAAATTATAACCTTTTCATAGACTAACAATGCTCTTTTCACAATAAATAAACAGAAAAACCTCGTTACTTAAGAGAATCAGTTCTTATAACTGAAGTAATATAAGTGGGCTAAGGAGTATGCTGAATTTTAGTATTGCATTGAATATCTAAGTAATGTTTGTTAAGTATTGTTATTGTGTTTCATATCAGGTGCTTTATGGACAATGCCAGAAGTCAAGATGAAAAAGTTACCACCCTGTTAGACTGATGGAGATATCATGGTGCTTATGGTTGTGGATGTTCTAACATGAATTAAGACGTTGTTCAGAGAATGATTTCTCTGCTCTTTTGCATGTTCAGTGAGAGTTGTTCAAAATTATTTTGTGGAAACCCAAACTCATGTTACTGTCATCATGGAAGATGATGCAGTATATTTTATTTAATATTGCTCAAACATTCATGAAGAAGTGACTTCTTAGATATGAACACATTTACATAGAATAAAACTAAAGGCATTCTGTTACATTGAATAGGTTAATGACATTGTTAAAGTTATGGCTTGTTATGGATATCAGGATTTTTTAAGCAGTCTTAAAAGGCCTCCAGATAAAAGAACACAAGAGGTAAATTTCTTTACAACTATTTGTATTTATTTAGAGAAATAAATAATTAAAGATTAAAATAAATGTACATTAAATGCAACTGAAGAAATATTCAATTTGTGATTTAAGGATAGTATATTAGATAGATCTGCTCTACTCTTTATGGGTTTATTTTTCAAATTAGCAGACTTCTAAAATACTAAAAGCTTTTTCTTAGGCTGTATCATGCTTTCAACAATTATGTGACTTCAAATTCTGTATGTCCTCTATGCAATGCAGAGCATATGTCAACTTACTCAGAATTTTCCACTCTCCAACATTCCCTATGATTTATTGTTTATGTGTAAAAAGATAACAGAATTTCTTGTTGACAGTCTTGCTGTTAACTTTATTATGAATTATAAAATCAACATTAATTCTGGTCATGATGCTCCAAGAAATATTGGGAATTTATACTCATTTGGAGGTCTTACTTTCACAGTCTGTCTCTAGCTGACAGAGAGATCACATAGTAACATTTTTAGTATTTATTAATCAATATATTCAGGTTATTAATGTTAGAATGTCTGCTGAAGCCCCTGATGGGCTTTGCAAACATGAATGCAAATTTGCATCCTTTATATGGATAAAACAGTTTTTTCGTTTTTACTTAAGCTTATTTGCCTTTAGTATATGAAGCAGAGAATTTGTTTGCTAGTCCTGATTCTGATCTTTCTAGTTTTCTCAGGTATTTTACACTTTAAGTCTTGAATATATTTCTGTTACACCTGAGTTTCATGTTAGAGGATTCCATTTTGGAATTCTTATATCTTTCACACCATCTGGATACCCAAGTTATTGAACATGCTTTTAGGAATCAGCAGATTGTAAGTAGCCTTCACATTCATCATAAGGAGAACTTTTTAATAGGGCCTTCTTCCACTGATCTCTTTTTCAAGTTTTTGACCCTCAGAATAATTATTGGAGAAATTTTTTTACCTTGAATTGTCATCAGTTTTCTACCCTTTGTGTCGTAATCTGTCTTATTTTGAGACTTTCTTCTTTTGTGCAGTTGTTACCTTTCAAATTCTCTTGTCATCCATATTCTTTTGGTCAAAATTAAACTTTTATCTTGCACTCTCCTTGGATGCAACTCTCTCTGATGTGATTTTTATTGACATGTGGCTTTTTCTGGTCCTGTGATCATTTTTAAGCCATGTTGCATAACATGCATCTTTTTCATTATTTCTATTACTCAAGAAGGAGCTTCTTTTTTTTACCAGTTCCTTGTTCTTTCCATCAGCTTAACCTTGACTTTTTTTTTCTCTTGAATAATTCAAGCATTCATGAATCATCTTCATTCAGTTATTATTGACTTTCAACATGAATAATTGGCTTATTCTGACCTATTTTTCTACAGATCCAAGCACTAATTAGTATTGACACAATATGTGGCATATCTCAAATTTTAGATTAATACAATTCAAAGATGACTTCATTTTTCTACTGTATCATTGCAAACCTTGCAGTCTAATGGTCATACTCTTTTGTCTTCTACTGCAAAAGACATTCTTTTTTGGGGACAATGTCATTTCACTGGGAACATGTTCAAATATGACAGCTCTAATGAGACTTTGCCTTTCAGTGGTATTTTACCTCAGATTTGTTATTACACAGTATAACTATTCCTTCCATCTTTGTCATGTCTGTACAATGGTGGTTAATTTGAAGAATTTGTAATAGCTGAGCCAAACTTTCTCACTTTTCCTCTAGACCTTCATCTTTTCATTGATGCCTCTTTCATATATTTGAATACTTTGTTGAGAAATAAGCATTGTTCTGGCTTACAAACTCCATAAGAAACAACAGCTAACATCAATATTTTAGAATTGTAGGCTGTTCAAAATTTTTGTCTAAAGTTTTTGCTTTTTTCTGCACCATCATTTTTTATTGGCTCACACAGACAATTCAATAGTGGTGGCTTACATCAGTGATCAAGGTAGTACTTGTGCTTGCTGCAGTTTCTTTACTTCTTTGGCTTTACAATTAACATGTTCAACTTTGAGTATGTCATCTTTCTGGTTTGCTGAACATTTTGTCAGATTGTCTTTTACAGGATCATCAGCTTTTTTTCAGAGAGTGGAATTTTTCATCCTTCAAATTTTTGGTAGATGTGCAGATGCCCAGGTCATTCAATTATTGATGCTTTTACTACGTTGGACAACCATCTTTCTCCGTTTCACTGGTCTCTAATTCGAGATCAAAACTGGTTGTGGAGGCAATGAATAAATTTTGAAAAATATTTTTTTCTTATATGCTCAATGATATCAGCTTCTTGAGATGCCAGGTTCTCAACTCTGGCCAGCTCTGTGGTTTTCCCTATTACAGTAATTTGCTAAAAATGAACTAATCCTAGTACCTTCTTGAGAACATATGTTTGAACCTTCTTCAAACATTCATTTTTCTTGGGAGTATTTGATGTCTTTGGTTCCATGGTTGGCCAGTTCCTCATATTTTAAAGTGGCTTTTGTCAGTACTATTTTCTGATTTTCTGTCAATTCATTTGGACTGTCTTCACAGTTGGAACATTGGTCATGTTTCTTATCTGTTTTAAACTTATCAGTAAGTTACTTCTTTATATTCTTATTTCATAGTTATTTATGGCTTAACAGCTTCTTCTATTGCTGATTACAGAGCTGCTTTATCTACTACTTTCAGGTGCCATAGAATCCATCAATTTCTCTTAGTTCCATTGTACAAGATCCCCTTTCAAGTCTGTAAACTTCAATGACCCAAATTCCCTGGACACTGTCATAAATAAAGTTTAAATTTAGCATTATATTTCTTTCTATCCTTCTAGAGGTGAACAGATAAGGCTGCTTGTTATTGAGTAGCATTCAAAACGTTGGAGACAAGACTTTTAATTTCCATATGATGCTTTATTACTGCAACCAAGATGTGAATTAAGCTATATCTTCCTTTTTTCTGTTTTTTCCATAACCTTAGTTTGTTTTCCTATTGCACCACTTTTGGGTTGCTAAGCCTATGCTTGGATCTGCCTATGTGCTTTTGATTTTCTTGAGGTGCCTGCTAACAAAGCAAATTTTGAGACTTAATCAACATTTTCAGATTAGGATTTAGAGGAACTTAGCTCCAAGAACATGTCCAGTCTTTTGTTATTCTTCTTCTGAGAAGCTTTTACCACAGACCCTCTTACCTGTTGTGACCACATATAAGAATTTTTATGGCTATACAGGTTCTATTATTATTATTACTCAAGACTAAAAGGTACCTTGTTGAGAAGAATGCATTTTCTGAGTGTTTCCCCTTTGGTTTAGTTTTTTTAAATCTGGTCTGTTCCACTTGATTCCTTCAGGGATTTGGTCTGTTGACCCTTACTCTGGTTCTGGATTCTCTTCTAAATGTTTGGCACTTGACTTTTGTTGTTATTGTCTCGGTTTTCACTGTCATTTCTAAGAACTTCTAAGAACCTTATGTTTGGAGAACTTGTATCCCTTAGGATAATCTCCAGTTTCTTTTTCCATTTCATTGTGACATTCTGGCTTTTATTACTTTAGACTTAAGCCTCTGCTTTTAATTTTACATTTTTAGGATTAAAATGATTTTCAATTTAGAAATACATTTCCACATCCAGAAGGAATATGTTACAGTGACTGCAAACAAATCTTATTTTTGGTGGAAAAGCAGGGCTTGTATGCATTTTTCTGATGAAATAATTATTGTGTAAGGTGGGAGAGTGAACAGTTCTTACCAAGTTAACATATATTCTGCATTATTATTAACAACATTTTCAAATCACAATTTTACTGACAAGATTAAACAGCTCAACAAGAAAAGGTTTAGTATTCAAAAGGTAAGTATGTGTTTGAAATTTATCAAAATTCTTAAAATGTAAAATTGTCTATGTTTTCTTAGATATCAAATTTAACTCATTAGGAAATAATTTTAAATGGGTAACTTACAATCAGTTAGTTGTTTTTGTTAAAAGCAATAAAGATTTTCACTTGTTGAGTCGTGAAATATACACATGTTTGATAGAAGCTACAAAATGAATAACTGGAGAAATTTAAGAGATTTTTAGACATCAGAGTTTTATGTAAAAGAAATATTTTCAATATGCAGCTTGGTTCCTTGTTTTCCTTTGGATATGAAATGAAGATATGTCAGATGATGACATATCTTCTGAAAATTCAGAAGAGTTTGTGCTAAATGTTAGTTGACAGATGGAATCATCATGATATTTATGGAAGATGCAGAGAATAAAATTGTCTTAAGATAGTTTGATTGGTTGAACGTCAATGAAGATGTTTTAAAGATTTCTACTGGTTATTTACTCTTATTTTCATCAGCATTATGTACAAGAAGTATAACATTTCTAATGATTCTTACATGTTTGAGAAGACTGTTACTGTGAATTAATTCTTTTTAATTTGGAGAGAATTATAGAGACTTTTCAAGTAGTCTGGATGTGGATGATATTCTTGGACATTGCAAATTATACTGTCAAATTACATGTTTATAATCAGCAAATATTAACATTCAGTAGTAGCAGACATGAAGTGTAATTAGACTGTCTAATAAATAAAACTTTTAGGTATTAACATTTACTCTGTGTATAAAAAGTAGGATCTTGTGTGGGGTATTTTGCTTGTTTAATAGAAAAGATGAAGATGGTTTATAAAAAAAACAAAAAAAAACTTTTATTTACCAAAGCAATGAATATTTCGTAATTCAATCTTTTTAATGTTTTATTTTATGAACCATTATTATCTTTGTTTTTAATAGGTATAAAAATCATAAATAGTATTGTTGCCATGTTTGACTTTGAAATCACACCTGGCATATTTGTTTTAATTCCTGAAGCACCATCTTTAGCATACTCTGTAATCTAGACTATCTAATCATCTTAACCTTCTAATTACCACATTGTTTGTGTACTGTTCATATTGGTGGAATCTTAAAGTTGCATATGCTGAATAATTTAATGTTTTATCTGTTACAACACTCCTTTTTAAATCTGACTAAACCAAGCTCAGTTAAATAACTCACATTGTATGTAAAATACATAGGGAGATTAAGCAGTAATTCATGGGTTTAATTGCAGGGATTCATTTTAACTTTTAACTTCTTTACGTAATGTGATACATATATGGTACATGTAAACAAATATGTACAACAATTTGTTACATAAAGGAAACTTGTACTGACTTTATGGATCCTATTTCCTTAAACATCTTCTCTGCAATTATCATTCTGAACTAGTCTGTTGCTGCTCGTTTAACCTCTGTTTTGTTTCATTATGAATTCTAAACCTAAATCATCTATAAAAGTTTAGAAAAGCATGTTTAAAAAAAGATGTTGGCTATAATTGTAGGGTTATGGTCCCTTATTTCTGTTGATCTATCTGCATATGTAAAGAGGGCATATTTTTATATCACACACCTCTGTTGCAGAAATAAAATTGACACTTACCACTAAAATGTAGGTTAAAACAATCAAAATATAACCAGTTATATTATTTAACTACAATTAATTTAACAAAATTGTGTAACAAAATGATTTTATAACATATGGTATTAAAAATGTCAGTTGTATATGGTATATTTAGGATATACTTATGTATCCTTAATAAGTAAACTACTACTTATAACAAAAACGTTTTCATTGATTTTGACCTTAAATGTTGAAAATTTTATCCTGCAAATTATTACAATTATTTCTAACTCTACGGAAAATAAATTAGAAGTCAATCATCCTTCTTTTAAAAACATAATGGAGAGGGATAGAGAAATTTATTTTTATGAGTTTTTGTCTTTGTTCTTCAATTCTACTGTGAAAAATAAGTCAGGGTATCAGAGAAGGTTAAAGAATAGGTTTTTGGGTAATTATGTTTATTAACTGCTAAGTTAGCTTAAGTGGTTTAATGGGAATTAAAAAATAAATTGTAGTATTCTATAGCTATGTAATAAAATCTCTAGAAGCATGTTAGGTCATAAATATTTATGAAAATGATGACAAAATAAATTAATTGTTGCTTATCTCTTTACTTTTACACCAAAGATTAAGGTGTTAGTGATTTTTGTATTTAGCAAAAACATACAACTGATTTATTGGTATTTATTTTTCTCTTCATTTGTTACTGTTTGGTAGTAATGATATAAAATTAATTTTAATAAATTTGAGAATTTAATTATTTTTTTTTAATTGTTAAATGAAATCTGTTCGGTAAAGTGTTTTACCAATTTGCAGTAAAAAGAAAAGAATTTGCTAACAGCTAATTTGGAAATGTGTTTCAGGACTTACAAATAATATATTCATATCTTCATGGAATTGAAGCTTTGTCTTCTCTGAGAGAAGCTTCTCTTCGAGCCTTATGTAAAACTGTCAGATATGAACATCATGATGCCAATGACCTTCTCTACTGGTAAGTAAACAAATACCTAATGTACTATTAGAAAATAAACAACATTTTACATTGTTCTTTTTGTTATCATTATATGGGTGAAAGATTTGTCAATTTATTTTTCACACAAGTTATCATGACAAACATTATCTTTTGTGGGTTTTTAGGCCTAAACTAATCACATAATATATAAGTATAATTAGGGATTTTAAGGCTAATAAGGCACTTTTCTCTCTGTGTGCAAGTTATACAAAACTAAGAAAAATGTAAAAGGTAAACTATTTGGAATTAAGTCCATTGTAACACTGCAGATATACTGTTGTTCTTTATATCAAATATTTAACACCTTAATTTTGGCTTTTGTGAAAAACTTTTGTGAAATAGTTTACAGTGGAATTAAATTAATAAGATGTAACTCAGTATTTAGGGTAACATTTAGAGAATCTTTAATAGGAAATACTTTTTAGGAGCATGAGTGACAATCAAGACACAAAGTATGTTATAAAACTGGATGTTTACATCTGGTCTTGATAATTAACCAATAAAAGTTATAGTTTATCCTGTTAAAGGTTTGTGATTGAAAAATGCTTTTAATCAATGCATCAAACATTCGTTTTCATAGACCACCCTGTTTGTTTTTATATTTATTTTAGTGGACCATAGTGTGACCTATATCACCTGCTGCTATGTTTCGATAATCGTGCTACCATTCTACAGACTGTGTCTTGAAAACTGTTCTACAAAAATATGAGTACATATAATACAACATATGATTTAAACTACTATACACAGTTGTCAAAACTAGATATAACAAATTTCAAATTAGAATTTACACTGAATTTTCTTAAGAGTATTCATGTAGATTGTTAAATCCTGAAACTTCTTACCATTAGTTTTGCTGAGTCAGTAATGACTGTAAACAGAACCTTTGAGTTTTTAAAGAATTATCTGTTAATAACATTGGACCTTAAAACATTTTTAACTCTTTATATTTAATGAGTTCCCCCATCCAGTTTCACCTCAAAATGTTCTTAATATGTTATTGCAAATATTATTTAACCCTTAATTTTCTGACTTATACTATTCACTAACAGTGGCCTGCATATCACATTGTATTCAGTAGTTTTGTTTATGCCTGTTACCACACTTCATTGTGAAAAAACAACTTACCAAATACATAGAAAATGGTAACAGTAATTAGTGGAAGTAACTGGAATAATGCCTCCAAGGGGTTTAGATAACAACAAGTCTAAGCTTATGACACTAATAACTTGGTGCTGATAGACGTAGAAAAGATAACTTAGTACGTACCTCTGTGCCTGACAAAACAAACAGTTGGGATATTGATAGTATTACTGTTTCACTCATATTATTTGGTACCTTGTAACCAATAATCGTAGCCACAAGCAATTTGATACATGAATAATTTTTGTTTAAAATGTCTTTTAAAATTTCTGTGAATGAAGTTTAAAAACCATTAAGTTTTATTTTTTAGTTTGAAAAACATTATTCTTGAAAATTATTTGAATGGATGGCAACTGTCAGTTGCAGAAACACAAGTGTAGGTGATGACATTTTGAAAGTCTTTCGTCTTCAGGCAGTTGCCGTCCATTCAACTAAGTTTCGTCATGAATACTATGTCTAAACAACTTATAAAAGAACAAAATACCTGTTTTTAACTGCTTAGCTTACTGATGAAACTTTTTAGAATTAACATCGACTACCTGTTGTGTAGAGGACAACATCTCGAAAATCTTCCACCCTTTGTCTTTGGGTCATTGTATGTGTATGCAAAGAATGTGTAAGGTGTTGTCAGTCTTTTATTGAATTGTGGAAAGTGTGTTATGATTGGTTGGATTATCACTGTTTCTGATTGGAGGAGAGATTTCCTTATTTTTGGTTGAATCTACAGGAAATTTCTCCTCCAATCAAAAACAAAGATAATCCAACCAATCACCATACACTCTCCACAATCCACCAGGACACTCTAAAAGACCAACAACACCTTACACACACACACACACTGACCAGAAGACGAAAGGTGGAAGACTTTTGAAACGTCGTCTTCTACACTTGTGTCATCACAACAGGCAGTTAACGTCCATTATACAAAGTTTCATCATGAATACTTTGCCTAAACAATCTTATCACAGAACACTTAAATTACTATTTTTAATATATATTTTTATGAGCTTCAGCTATGCTGAAACGTACTTTCAGATTATGATACTATTTCACTGGTAATTTCCTGCAGTTTACTAGATTGAAACAACAGGTTAATGGTTCCCAATACATGTAAAATTGTTATAACATGCATGAATGGATTAAATCCATTCAATCCTCACTTAATAGAAGGGCCAGCAGTGAAGCCAAAGAAAATATTCTTCAGTTTAAACATTAAAGAAATTATCCATTACAATTTTATGTATACTATTAGGCTAAATGATCATTACACAGGTAAGTTTAAGAAACTGGAAAGTGGAAACTTCTAAAGTTATTAAAATGAAAAATAACTTTGATAAATGTGTATATACACATGTATAGTTGGAAATGTTGGATTACGGTTTGGTAACAATTATGAAGTGAAGAATTATTGTGTGTAACTACATAATCTCATTGTCAAAACAGTACATCCAAAAGCTTATAATGCTAAAAACTGGTTTTTTATACCCTTGCATAGATAGTCTGTTAAGTTGAATGACACTTAAGGTAACAGTGACCTTTAAAAATGGACAAATTTACATGCTCAATAATCATTGTCAAACACTTCCTATAACCTTCAAGTTGACCACAAAACAAAAGTATGATGTTGCAATCTGTAAAAGTACACTTTCAGTCGTGTATAATATGCATAATTATTAATGAGCTCTAGGCAATTAAATTTAATTAATACCTTCATTATTGGTAATTATGATCATAACTAGCTACATTTTGGGGTCATTAATTAATTACAGTGATAACTTCCCCATTATAGCTAATATCAACATCAAATGTAGCACATTTATTTTATTACTCTTCCATAGCAAAAAAGTTTTAATATTCAATATTATTTACTCTTATTATGAGTTTAATTACCACTAATGAGAGCATTAATTAAAACATGTTTAATGAATTGCTCATAGATTGTTAAAGTTGTAGAAAATTTGTAAAGATATGAATTCAAACTATGAGGATGTTCACAAAGACCTTATGTATTTTTTTTACATATTTTTATCATTCATAATTCATGGCACTAAGACAGTTTATGTATTTCTTTATCTCTGCCTTATTAATTATGCATGTTACATATATGACTGATAGTGTACTTTCGGAGACAGTAACGTCATACTTTTGTGCTCAACTTGAAGGTTATAAGAAATGTTTAATATTTTCCTCATCATGTAATTGCCCAGTTTTGGGGATCAGTGCTACCTTAACAAACAAATACAAAATAATGCTTGATTATAACACAGACACTTTTAAGGTTTTCCCAACTTTAAGTTATTGCAAAATTAGCTTCTTTTTTGTTGTTATTAGGCTCAATTAACACATATCATATGCAATTAATAGTATTGTTATTTATTATTTTGGAATAGTTATGCTAAGCTTAACTGTAATCATTCAAAACGTGGTAAATACATCAAACGAAGTAAGTTACATAAAGGGATAATATTATTTATTCAAGGCACTTAAATACCATTAATATGTTAAAAATTTCACTTATCTTTGTAACATTAAGATTGTTTTAGTTTGTTACTTTGAGTAGAAATCAAACAAGTTATGAGGCAAAATGTGTGTATGTATGTAGCTTTAACAATTATTATGGATAGTAACAGCAGTGATATAATGTAATTTTTCAAATCATAAAATAAGACCCATACTCATTACAATCGTGAGAAAAACATATCATTATTCTACTTGCATATTTATGCATTTTGAATGTGTGTGTGTATGTATAAACAAACTATTTTAAGTTTACGTGTATGCTATGAAACTCACTGACGTTATCGTTATCAGTTTCATACGAAATATTGGATTTGTTAGATATAGATCTTTTTATTTATATATTATTATCAGTCAAAATACACACTACTAGATGGCAGCACAATGAAAGAAATTTGTAGAATTTATTTAATTACGAACTGTTGTTGTAATTTTGTATTTTTAAGTACTTATTGGAGTCCCTTGCTCCTAGATAGCAATAGTAATACTATGCCGTACTTTTTGAACCATAGTGTAAAACTTATTACGATCTTGAGAAAATTGTAATGTTGTTATTCTTAATAAATATTTGTGCATTATATATATACACACTCACACACGTATGAAAAACCAAGATATTCCAAAGTCAAGTACATATCTCCAAAGTTATAAGTTTTTGTTAGTAAAAAAATTTTAGATTTATTAGATAAATCTTTGTTTTGTTTTTTTCATTTACCTATGTATCTGTGTTAATCAACACACTTGTCAACAAACAAACTACTAGATGGCAGTACCATCAAACCAATTTGTAGATTGTATTGACTAGTGTCATTTCGTATTTTTAGAATTTCAAATGCGAATTGGAGTTTTTTAGTAAACAATTTTTGTATATTAAACATACAATAACCCGTATCTCTAAAATGTCATAGGTGTGTGTCTGTGTGTAAATGTATACTCAATATTAAGGCGTGCGACTCGTAATCCGAGGGTCGCGGGTTCGCTCCCGCGTCGCGCTAAACACGCTTGCCCTCCCAACCGTGGGGGCGTATAATGTGACGGTCAATCCCACTATTCGTTGGTAAAAGAGTAGCCCAAGAGTTGGCGGTGGGTGGTGATGACTAGCTGCCTTCCCTCTAGTCTTACACTGCTAAAGTAGGGACGGCTAGCACAGATAGCCCTCGAGTAGCTTTGTGCGAAATTTCAAAACAAACAAACAAATATTAACATTACGTTACGAACCTTTTGTCTATAACTATTTGTGTTACGTATACACTATTGTATCAAGGGAATGACGAGAAACAATTGAAAACACTGCAGGATCAATTTAAAAACAGTTTGTACACATATATATTTACACAATTTATTCATTATTTTGAGTATTACGTAGGAGCAATCTTAGTCATTTTGGAATCCGGGGCAAAATTCAGTAAATGAGCCCCCCATAGTGACAAGAAAACTCGGAAAAAGTTTAAAAGACGAGAGGGGTGGGGGGCATCTATTCACGCCTTTACTGATAAGGAGAAAACAACGTTTCGACCTTCCTAGGTCATCTTCAGGTTAAGATATCACTGTTGCATAACTGCCATTTTTTTTTTCTGTTTGTTGACCTACTATTATAAGATTTTTGTGCCAGAATATATATTTGAATAATGAGCTTGAGCCTTCTATTTGTTTCATCAATCTATGTGAAATAGTAAATGTAGTCATACACGTATGTATGGATTCTGCAGATTTTTCAAATCATTAATGTGCTTGAACATTCAGATCGATTTACTGTTGGTTACGTGAAGTTAACCTTTTCATAAAATACCATACGTAGTTAATTATGATCAAAGCAGTTATCTCTAATTCCTGTTTTTGCAGTCGTCGTGTTGTTTAGTAATTTCCTGTGTGTTTGAGGTGGAGGGGGATGCACTTAACGAGTCCGGTTTGTTCAGAGTTGCGGTTGACTTCATTCTTGTAGGTGGTATCCTTGTTACCAGCCTTCCTTACAGCTGTTACTGAAGTTTTCTTGTTCTCGCATTTGGGCAACACGTGCACATCACGTGGAGTATAAGCATAAAGCAGTCCCATGCGATATTATTAATAAAGAATAATAACCTTTCTTTATTTCTCTGTATAGTTGTGAATAAAGTAGTAGTAAATTGTGTTCAAACTTTTAAGTGTTATAACTAGTTAGAAACAACCAAACAAGAAGTGGGCTGCGTGTAAGTTACAAAGTTAATCGTTATCACGGTTATGAATAACGACATTTACAGTTAGTATATTTAGTGAACAATTCTGGTATAATTGGTAATATTTTCTGCAAACTTGTAGTAGTAGTTTACTGTTATTATAGTCGAATTGTAAATGTATGAGTAATTTGTTTGAGCTAAAATAAGATGATTACTAACTTGTGTATGGTCTTTATTTTCATATTAAATTGTTACGTGATACTTACAAGCCCCCCAGTGGCTCAGCGGTATGTCTGCGGACTTACACGCTAAAATCCGGGTTTCGATACCCGTGGTGGGCAGAGCACAGATAGCCCATTGTGTAGCTTTGTGCTTAATTCAAAACAAACAGATACTTACAAATATAAAAAAGAATGATAAAGAAATTAGTTATGCTTCTTAAATGATGAATTTTATATAAAAATGAATGTTTTTGCACGTAGATCGCGTTATGTATCTTTGAAATGCCAATCAGATTTTAGTTATCGATTGTAATAAATGTGTCAAAAGCAGTGGAGTCATTTTGTGTCCTCGTCTTATATTTAAATAATTTTATAAAAATAAATTTCTTTCTTTCGCAGTCGAGGTGAATTGAGTACGTGTTGGTACGTTTTGCTGTCTGGTTGTGTCTTCATAGATGGGTCGATGTTCTTACCTCGAAGCAGGTAAGTGAAGTTCAGAAAATGAGATGCTGTTGGCCACTTTTAATCATGTGACTAAATAACCGCTCCCATTAGAGGGTCGATTTTGACGCCGTCAAACACGCCAAAATTGTTAGACTCGCATATTTTGGCTTTACCTCATTTCCATGTTCATATCGTGAAATGTTCAACATGCGAAGTGTTATGTTCATTCACTCGATAATGACGTCAGCGCCCTTGGTATAGAAATTAATAATCTGCGCACACAACAGCACCAGTCACCATGGCAATGGAAGTTCTGATGCATATCCGTAGTGAAGGTGATTCCATTCGCTAGATCAGTTTGTTTGTAGTCGGAAATGGAACAGAAAGCATCGTAAATAAAAATAAAAGTGAGATGTTTATAAATTATAATGATTGACTGTGGCTGTTTGAACAAATACAAATTTCAACATATTCTATGACAATCTTGAAGGATATTATGTAAGTTGGCTGTGCACCTCGCTTGACGATGACACATTTCATTTAACAGTATCATTGACTTTTTATTAAATATGTCATGTTCTGTGTATTTCATTGTATTCTGAAAATATGTTTTAGTTTTTTCAAAATACTATAATACACATTTTTCCCACTTATTGTTGCTCGTTTTTCAATCTCATTTTGTCGGTCCATCATGGCCAGCTGGCTGGCGATCAACTCGTAATCTGAGGGTCGCTGGTTCGAATTCCCATCCAACCAAACATACCCATCCTTTCAATCGTAAAAGAGTAGCCCAAAAGTTTACAATGGATGCCTTGACCGTAGTCTTTCCCTACTAAATTAGAGATGGCTAACACGGATAACCCTCGTGTAGCTTTCGTCAAAATTTAAACCAAACCACACCCATTTTGTTGTAATTTTTGATAACTATTTACGTATTACAAACGATTGGCTGCAGTTTGAAGACAGTGTGCCTTGTGTAACAGTATTCGAACTGTTTCACACATTAAATTTCATAGCTTTATCGCCCTACACAGCAGGTTTCTTAAGTTTGATAGAATTTGGTGATGTATTAATTATATCCATGAGCTTCACGTAGTTCAACGTAAGATGAAATCTTCGTGTTTATAACGAACCAGAATTAGCAGACGTTATGAACAAAGTTAATTAGAAATCTTAGTGTTTTGGTAATGCACGAACTTGTATATTTATCGTAGTGAAGAACACGGAAATGAAAACTTACAAGAGGTAATTAAGACCGGAAGTACCCGACATATTTAATAAATTTGTTGAACAAGTAAAAGGATAACTTTATTTTGACCTTATTACCGTACCTCTCCCCACAGAAAATCTGAAGACTTACAACGTTAAAATCTAGGTTTCGATACCAGTGGTAGGCAGAGTACAGATAACTCATAGCTTTGTGTTTAACAACCAACAATCAAATGTTATTATTATAGTAACCACATAAAACACCATATAATACATTCATATTAAATTATAACATATCGATTAGGTAACTAAATAAAGGTTTTATTTCAACTGATTCATGTTGTGTTGGAACTAAAAGTATGCAAATTTTAATACAAATACAATTATTTTAATGGGCTTTGATAACCCTTAAAACAGAAAGTCATGGAACATGAATCTATGTCATGCTTCACATAGTTCTAAATCTCTCATGATTCCATCACTCTCTTTTGTTACATTTACCAGTACTGCAGACGTTGCTGTATTTTGATGTGTACACTTTATTAATTAGATGTACAATGGATTTATCATGTTTTTAAATTTACAAAATAGAATGTCACTTAGTTATGAGATGACATTCCATTTGATAAATTTATTAGGCTTTTGAGACCTGATTGGATGTACTAATAGTTTGTAAATCGTTTCAAATGTTTCACACGTGCGATGTTGTTCTCTGAGTGAGTAACAAGATGAACTGAACGACAAAACTATGTTCTCTCTTCTCTTGGTTGTTGCCTAATACCTGGTGCTTATTTACAGAAGCAAAATAAAAACGTTGTCACGTAATGAAGTATTCACCCTGAACATCCACAGAGCATTTTAAAACAACTTTGAATCACAAATACATTGTCATATTACATCTTTAGATGTGTTAAAATATACCCTGCTTTGTGGAGGAAGGGAAAACTGTGTAAGTTAAGTGGAAAACCTTTAAGTTAAAAATACCATTGTGAGACCACGGCGATAACTTTATGTTGTTTCAGGAAGTTGGTTATCATTTGTGTTTTTGAGTAAGTATACCTTACTTTATATTTACACGAGTTTATGAAATGTTTTCAATAACTACTTACCTTGGGTATTTGTGAAATAATGATGAAAAAAAATGAAATTCTCTACATTATATAAATAATTTCAAAACTTTATCATATGTATGATATAACAGTTTTGCAAAATACACTTAAAATTACATTTATTTTAAATAAAACAAAGTTTGTGGTTTTATGTTTTTTGATTTCTGAATATGTGTATTCTTTCCACTCATTCAGTTCATGGGTAATAACAAAACTGTTAGCATAAGTTCTGTCATTGGTGAAGTGAACATAAAGAAGCCCTTGTTGTTTTAGAACTCAAAATATAGGGAAATTGATATGAAGTGATACATGGACTTTTCTCTACATTAAATTACTTTTATTTCTCTCACCAGACCCTTTTAGGCAGCAATGTACAAAATATTTTAATGTAAAGAAAAGTCTGCTTATAATTCAAAATACGAGAGCCCTGTATGCATTGAAATATGGCATTGAGACATGTTGTTTCCAGGAAAACTGTAATGGGTTTGTCAAGAATATGGTGCTGAAATACGAATAGTATACTGTGGCTTACATGGAGTTTCTGTGCTTCAAATTAAATTGGATATATGTAAATATTAATTATGATCAGCGCATGACACCCACTTGGTAAGGAATATAGCTGGTTGCAAATACTTTTTCTTAATTTTTTTTTTTTTTAGTTGTAAAGAGTACAATGCATCATTTCAAACAGTTTGGTATTCTTGTTATTAACAATATTTTGGCCATAAACCCAATAATGCTTCACTTTATTCATTGATATGCTTTATATAAAACAAAAGAACAAGATTACTGTATTCTGTAGCACTTTTAGTTAGGGTGTTACGTAGATAGTAATGTTTTGTGAAGCAAATAAAGGCCAACAGTTTGAGCTGTTGTGTTTTACCTAAGATGACTTGTTTGGCTTATTTTGTTTTAATATTAATGTTTAAGTCATCGTTAATGTATATCAATTATATATGTATTATATTTGTTATTTACTTCATGCCTTTATCGAATTTTTATTCCATAGATGGTGAGTTTTTGCTTTAAGAAAATGTATACATTTGAATGCTTTATAAATATTGAACACCTTAACCAAAGTTTTTAATGAATTATAAAGGTATGGGCAAGGTGGTATTCTTTTCTTTACATGAATCACGAGTCTGTGTTACGACGTGAAGACTTTTATTAGGAAAACTTCGAACTAAAAAAAAAAGTAAAGCTTTTAACATTGATAACTTGTTTGACCACAACAACAGAACCACACCTTTGTTTGGAATATTTTTTTATTTTTCTAAACTGTTTAACATTTAAGTTAAATTTTTAAAATTGACTTTGGAGATTAATATTATAGAGAGGGATACTATCTATCCGTTAGAAGCATCTTTGGGCACGTGCTACGTGCATAATATGTGATTTTACTGAATTTTCTAAAGCCACAAGCAAGTCGGTAAATGGTGTTCAAAGCGGTCAATTTAGATATTCTTTTATTTTTGGCCGTCTGGTTTCTCTCGTCAGTCGTCTACTTTTCCTTCACTTACAGATGTGGGGAATGTGGCAAACTTCCAAATATTTTTCCGGGTTTTTAATACTTGGACGAGGTGCCTGTAAGATTTCGTGACTTGACTGCCTTGGCCTGGACAACTGTGTAGCTCTTCGCCAGGAGACAAGATCAACTTGTAGATTTTTCTGTATATTTTTTTTGTCAGTTTTGTCATTACAGCCTTTTTAATACCTATTTTTAATTTAGCTCGTTTTTATTTATTGTATTTAAAAAAAAAATTCTTCATTTGAATAAATCGAAACGTAAAAAAAATTTGAACAACCAGGTAATGACAAGCTATTCAAAGAACGTTTTAAACAGCAAGTTAGATAACTGGGAAGACTGATGGAGAAAGTGACATAGGAACAAGTAAGAATAGATAGATGTGTCCACTATGTAGATAAGTACGCTCGTTTGTTTTTGAATTTCGCGCAAAACTACGCGTGGGCTATCTGCGCTAGCCGCCCCTAATTTAGCAGTGTTTGTTTGTTTTTCGTATAGCAAAGCCACAAAGGGCTATCTGCTTAGCCCACCGAGGGGAATCGAACCCCTGGTTTTAGCGTTGTAAATCCGGAGACATACTGCTGTACTAGCGGGGGGCTTTTAGCAGTGTAAAACTAGGGGGGAAGGCAGCTAGTCATCACCACCCACCGTCAGCTTTTGTGCCACTCTTTTACTAACGAATAGTGATATTGGCGGTAACATTATAACGTTGCCACAGCTGGAAGGGCGAGCATGTTTAGTGCGGCGGAGATTCGAACCCGCGACTTTCATATTACGAGTCGAACGCCTTAACCCAGTTGGCCATGCCGGACCAGATAAATATGCACACGCAGATAACTTCATATATATGTATATTGCTTTATTGATACAGATCAATTAACTGATACATTTATTTGGATGGACCAGTTCAGTAACAAAACAATTAAAAATACATACTAAGAGAAAAAGAAGAAAAAATTGACGGGGTCATATTTCAAGTCAAACGTAAAATTTAATTATTTTAGGATGTTAAATATAATGAATAAAAGTATGTTAAGGGTTAGCGTGATTTAAACAACAAAACAACGAATCAGGGGACACATCAACAGAATAATTTAAATAATTAGTTGTCTGGTAAACTTAATTAATTACCGCCTGTTTAATTAGGACGATGAAATTGATATCATTTCTTAAAAGGAAAATACTTCGTAATTAACAGTTTAAAGTATTAATTATGTTTTGAAGTAAACGTTGAAGGTACTAGATTGTTTTGTTGAAGAAAGTAATACCATAGTTACTGTATATAATGATCTTATCAGTCATTGATACAGAATTTAAGAAAGAATTATCCTTCAAGTCCCTTCAGACCTAACCCTAAAAAAATGATAGTAGGATAATTATAAGATAGAAACTATTCAAGTAGAAATCGATGAACTTTATTTTAGTGTATGCTGATTTAATCTGATTCAATTGCGATTTAAACGTCTTTTTGTTACAGTAGAAAATGTTTATAACATCTGCTGTCTAAACTGTAGGCCTGGCATGGCCGAGCGCGTTAAGACGTGCGCTCGTAATCCGAGGGTCGCGGGTTCGTGCCCGCGTCGCGCTAAACATACTCGCCCTCCCAGCCGTGGGGGTGTATAATGTGACGGTCAATCCCACTATTCGTTGGTAAAAGAGTAGCCCAAGAGTTGGCGGTGGGTGGTGATGACTAGCTGCCTTCCCTCTAGTCTTACACTGCTAAATTAGGGAAGGCTAGCACAGATAGCCCTCGAGTAGCTTTGTGCGAAATTCCAAAACAAACAAACAAAGTCTAAACTGTATTCTCGTCACATCATATTGGCCATTTTAGCTTCGTTTCATTTCTGTTAAGTTGACTGTTAGCTGTTTACTGTTTATTAGATTTACCTTCCTGTATTTTTCGAACAAAGAGCATGTTTTATTTATTTGAGGCTACTATGTTTACATATTTCAAAACAGCATCCTTTAAGATTTTAATTAGTGGCATTTGCACTCGCATTAATATAGATGTACATTCATACACGCTATAGATGTCGAACAGTAAGATCATAACGCATTATGGGTAATATGATCATCCGACATTTGTTATATCGCTGACTTTAATGAGATGTTAGTTAGAAGGAGGAAACAGACTTAATAGAGTATTATCAAGAGGTTATAATTAAACGAACTTGTGTATATATTTAAAATATTAAAATCCACAAACGAATAACGTTTTACAATACATAATTAAAATTGTATTAGAACCAATTAACGGCTGTAACTCACCCTAAACATTTAACATGGTGCTATGTAAGTACAAAATCATCATCACGTGACTAGTTTCATGACAGTTTACAATTAAAAAAAAGATCATAACGCCATCCGGATACTTTCTGATTTTCTAATTCTTCAACCTTGTTTAAGATCAAGTTGTTTTTGCTGTACGTTATATGAGTCACGTCATTGGGTTGATCTAATATAATTGTATTTACACACAGGATGATACGTCCAGTATAATTAACGTTTCACTGAAATGTTACACGTAATTTATTTAGCAATACATTGTACGTGTACCTTAATTCTTTTTTATTCATTCGTAAACATGCCACAAACACACAGAACTATAAGGAAATATCAACATTTCTGTGTGTGAATTAGTTAATTCCTATTTCTCTCTTTGGTAAACAATATTTTTGTGAATAATGAAGTTCATTTTATTAAGGATAACGTCAGTAACTTATAATACGTAATAGTAAGTGAATAATGTTGAATAATCTTTATCCTCAGTCTGATGTGTTGTCACATAGATAAAACTGGCGAAAAATTACACTTTATCAACTTAACTTAGCTCCCAATGTAACCAGTTGTCGATCAGTCAACAGTACCTCACTGCTTTGTCTGTCATAAAACAGTCGATCTGAAGAGTTCAGGCCCGGCATGGCCAGATGGTTAAACCACTCAACTCATTATCCGAGGGTCGCGGGTTCGTTTCCCCGTCACACCAAATGTGCTTGTTCTTTCAGCCTTGGGGCGTTAAAAAGTGCCGGACAATCCCATTTTCCATTGGTAAAAGAGTAGCCCAAGAGTTGGTGGTGGGTGGTGATGATAGCTGCCTTCCCTCTGGTTTTACACTGCTAAATTATGGACGGTTAGTGCAGATAACCCGCGTGTAACTTTACGCGAAATTCAAAACAAACCTGAAGAGTTGTAACCTGGGCGAAAGGCCTAGTCGACACTTTATATAGAAGTTACAGTGTGTTGACATATTATACTTTACTTTCACTCAGATGTTTTTATTAATATGTTATTCATGTATTTTATAGTTGTATTTTAGAATCATTTTTAATTTGTCTATACATGTCACCATGATACATCGAAACGATGTAATTCATTGGTTAATTTCTGAGAGCGTGCATAAACATTTGCAAACCAGTTTCGCACTTAAGAACACTGGATATGTGCAACATAAACAACGTAAGTTTTGGAAAGTTTATAAGCTATCACCTCATCATTACGGCCACGATGAAAGCATTAAAATTAGTTATTGTTAATAAACGAATGTTAATGAAACTCCCATTTAGTTCACAAAATATGGATCGTGCCAAGATATCTGTTGCATTAAATCTGAACAGTTTATTTTAATACATTAAAGAAAAATAGTTTAGACATTTTTTCAGAGACACCAAAATATTTCTCTAGTAGTCGTCTGTACGTCGCCACTTTTATTCAGACGTTTTTATATAAAAACGTGTGACGACATTAAACAATTTCTGTACCTGAAATATTACAGAGTTCGAAGTTATAATTGTAATCAATACCATGTATTTCATAACAGTGATGTATTATAATATGGGTAGCATTATAAGTACTGTGTTATCTGGACACTTGTCGCTCATACGTGAAGTAGAACGTTTGTGTTATTCAGTTGTTTGTATTAACATTTCTCATAGAAAGTTATCTAGGTGTTTGTTTTAACACCTGACATAGAAAGTTGTTATCTAGATGTTTATTTCAACATCTCTTATAGAAAGTTATGTAGATGCATCTTTTAACACATTGCAAAAAGTTATCTAGACGCTTATTTTAACACTTCTCATAGAAAGTTATCAAGGTACATCTTTTAACACCTCACATAGAAAGTTATCTAGATGTATCTTCTAACACCTCTCGTAAAAAGTTGTCTAGGTACTACTTCTAACACCTATCATAGAAAGTTATGAAAGTAGAAAGTTATCAAGGTACATCTTTTAACACCTCACATAGAAAGTTATCTAGATGTACCTTCTAACACCTTTGGTAGAAAGTTATCTAGGTACTACTTCTAACACCTATCATAGAAAGTTATGAAAGTAGAAAGTTATCTAGGTGCATCTTCTAACACCTCTCGTAGAAAGTTATCTAGGTGCTTGTTTTAACACCACTTATAGAAGGTTGTTATCCAGATGCATCTTCTAACACCTCTCGTAGAAAATTATCTAGGTGCTTGTTTTAACACATCATATAGAAAGTCGTTTTATCTAGGTGCTTGTATCAACACCTCACTTAGAAAATCGTGTTAAAAGGTGCTTCTTTTAACACCTGACATAGAAAATTGTGTTAGCTTATTATCGACAGGCGTTAACACAGTATATTATTTTAGAAAATGACAAAATAAAACTGAACAGCTCCTCAGAGTTTATTGAACGTGCTTGACTTGCAATTGGACAAAATGTAGCTTAAACCTAAACTACAACATGTTTATAAACGTACTGTTTATGGCATGAGCTGAGTGAATCAACCACATTTCTTTACAGTATATATAAATCTATACTTAGCTTTATCGTAATATAGTCGGTGTACCTTCCCATGAGGCCATGCGTCATTTCATCAAGCACAAAGAAATTGTCTCCATCTTATACTCTCAGAATTGTGTTTTACAGATAATTCAGCGTACCTAATCATCATGTGTGTGTGCGTGCGTGCTTGTAAAACATGGTTACATATTTTATTGTAATAAAATTTAACTTGTTGTGTAGTCGTGCATATCAGAATTCGGTTAAATTGTATTGAGATTAAAGTTTGATTAGATAATAAGATAACTGATAATAATGTTATTAGTGTTTGTTTTTAGTTCCATTTCATATACTGTGATTATCCACCTAACTATGTCGTTATGACTATTTTATGTGCGTAAGAAACCACTGGTGTACTTACCTGTTTACCCTCTCGTATGGTTAGTGCAGGGACTGACGGGAAGACGACAGGTGTACTTGCCTACTGACGTTCTCATGTGTATGCAGTAAACTGTGCGCTTGAGATTACGTTAACGTTGTCAAAAGTTCACTGATGTGTTGCAAGTTTTCATTTTTCACCTATTGGCGTTTCCATTCATTTGTAGGCTCCACGGTAATAATGTACACCAGAAGTTACGTTAAACGGCATTTGTTTATGTAGAAATCCGGTGTAACGATATTCCTCAAGTCATGTCTCAGCCAGGTTCAGTGGGTGGAAACAGACGATGGAACTCGTCTGGTTCTAGGTAAGCTCTGTCGCTTCTAGTGTTCTAAAGATTAGCAACCTGATATATACAATTTTTCATCCTACATGTCTATATGCCCTGTACGTATAAACTTTTACATATTTTTCACCGGTAGTTTATTGCGATCAAGTGAACGAGTTGTAAACAAACAGACCAAACGACTGTTCTCTTACTTTACTGCCACCACTCGTATCTCTTCCGAAAGCTGTGTCGTCGTGTGTCTTAATTTGTTGTTCAACGCCTGTCACTTAGAAGTTAATTCCTAAAGTAATCCCTATCGTGGAAGATAAGTATCTGTGATAAACAATGGACACTTTTTAAGAGCTAATCTTATCCTATTGTTTACCAGCATGGGTACATTTAGAGCAAGACCATTATAAGAATCTATAAACAATTAAATACCTTTACCTCATAATGTGATAATGTGTTGAGACGTTAAAATAATAACACTGGTTTACAAAGAAATTGAGGCAAGCACAAAAATAGCTGTTTTAACTTAATTTGGGGGTGCTGAATTCAGATTTGAAATCCATTTTTACTCATCACCTCTAGTTCTTTAGATATGCATACTGTACATTTTGTACACATATATATAAGACGGATCACCAGTTTCAGGAATCGGAACAAAGACCTTGCTTCATTTTTCGACATGGAAAACAAGTTGTGCTACTGCACAAATGTACCTGGCTTGTTCACTTTCCTTGATTTGCCACATAATCCTTCAGACTGGCGTCTTTTCATAGACTCTTCCAAGCGAAGTCTCAAGGCTGTGCTTCTGCACAATGGGAATAAATATCCCAGCATTCCCACTGCACACTCTGTCCATCTAAAGGAGTCCTATGACAATATGGAGCTTCTTTTAGAAGCTGTTAAGTACAACCAGTACCAGTGGAGTCTGTGTGGGGACCTCAAGGTCATTGGTCTTCTTATGGGTATGCAAGCGGGCTTCACAAAGTACTGTTGCTTTCTCTGTCTCTGGGATAGTCGAGCTGTATCCCAGCATTACAAGCAGAAAGACTGGGGGTCTAGAAGCACTTTCGTTCCTGGCGAACACAGCGTCAAGGAGAATCCTCTGGTTGACATGAAGAAGGTGCTTCTTCCTCCTCTTCACATCAAGCTTGGTTTGATGAAGAATTTCGTGAAGGCCATGGACAAAAATGGTGCTGCCTTCCAACACTTGTCTACTGTGTTCCCAGATCTCAGTGCTGCTAAACTCAAAGAGGGCATTTTTGTCGGACCTCAAATCCGAGAAGTGCTGAAGGATACTGATTTTGAGGAGCTTTTTACCTTAAAGGAACTGAGAGCATGGGAAGCATTTAAGTCAGTCTGTAGTGGCTTCCTTGGTAACACACGTGTACGAAATTATCAAGCCTGTATTGAGAAGTTGCTAAAGACTTATGAGGATATGGGATGCCGAATGTCACTCAAAATTCATTTTCTCCATTCCCACCTCAACTTCTTCCCTCCAAACCTTGGAGCAGTGAGTGATGAGCACGGAGAAACATTCCACCAAGACATTACGAAGATGGAGAGCAACTACCAAGGCAAGTGGAACCCCAGCATGATGGGAGACTTCTGCTGGATGCTCTTGCGTGACATCCCGGAGGCAAAATACACCATATCATCTAAGAAAACACACTTCTAACTGTCTGCGGTACTATGAATTGTGTACATTGTGTCATCTAAGTATATTTATTCCGTCAATGTTCTTTATCTATCCTGTTTTATCTGTAATAAGCTGCTGCAACTGTTGAAATAAGCACGTATATACTCTGTATATGCTAAAATGAGACTATTTAAAAGCCAGAAAACTAGAGGTGATAGAGCAAAACTGTTTATAAATTTGAATTTAGCACACCCAAATTAGTAAAAAACACCTATTCACATTCTTGCCTCAGACAAAAATTATTTTTTTGTAAACCAGTGTTATTAATATCATAACATGCCTACGTGAAAGTTGCTGTTGTTGTATTTCTGCCTTTATCACGTACATGTTACTTTAAACAATTAAGCGAGATAGATATAAATCATGTTGGCCATGTTAGATACCCGAATTACTGAACTTCAAAGCGTTTGAAGTTAAACTACATCCAACAAAGAATGCTGTGTTATACACCTCGACCAATTTTACGTGATTTTCACGACGTAATGATTGCTTTTGAAACTTAAGTAACGTGCTTTAATCTCGTGGGACCGAGGTGGGTGAAAACTGAAGGGAAATAGTAACAACGAGTGGCAACGAGCTAATAAAAAGCAAAATTAACGTCACGGTAAACTTTGATTACGTCACTTATCTCTTATGCAAGCTCTTAAAAATCTGCCAAATATTTTTTTATTTTACTAATCTTGGATCTAATAATATTTAAATGTGAGTTGTATAAACTTTGTCAAGTGAACATTTCACCGATTACGTACATTTTATGAAAGATTTATTCAGTGGTTGGTTGACTCGTAAAAGGAATATCTGGCAGTTTTGTATCAAATACGAAACATTATTAGTGTTTAATTTAGATACATAAAGAAATAATTTGGAAAAGTTGTAGCTTTAGGTAATAATTTGGTAAAGGATTATCTTTGCTTTGTATTATAAAAAAATGAATTTGTTAGTTCTTATAAGTGGTGTTAAGCAAGCTTCTGAGAAGATTTAAAGTCTGTTGATTTTAACAAACTCGTATCTGTTTGTACCATCTTTCTGTGTGAGATTTCGTCATTAATAAGGGGGTGTGTGTGAATGACCTGGTGTTCATCCGTAGTTACGATTTACATTAATTATGTAGTGGAAATATGACACGAGTTAATTAGCTGTTTGCATATATTTACCGTCTGGATAAATGATTCTATATGTTTATGACAGGAGAATAGTTTGTTTGCTTGTTTTAAAGTATAGGTTTTCACTGTGCACTGATAAAAATGTGAATTATAAAATATTAAAATTACCAATAAAAATAACAGTTCGTTTTATATTACGTAACTTATTTATTAAATAAAATTATAGTAATGTCATTTTTAACACTAACAATGTTCGCTTGATATTCATTATACTTTAAGCCTATAAATAAAACAAAGTGTGGCATATTTATGTATAACCGAAACTTCTGTTTATATTAATTTCCTGTAACATTATATTACGGTGATGGTATGAAATGTATTTTACAGCCGTAGTATCGAATGTAGTTACAGCTTTGGGTTGGCCGTATTTTGTGTTAATTTAAATGTATATTAACTTGACGTTTAACAGTGATCGAGACTTTATTAATATTATATATATGTATTTTAGAAGTCTACGGTTCCCTTTTTATGTGCATGTAATATTGCTTATTACGTATATTATTTTATCATGGTTCACGTTAATGCAGGCCCGGCATGACCAGGTGGTTAAGGCACTAGACTCGTTATCCGAGGGTGGCGGGTTCGAATCCCCGTCGCACTAAACAGGCTCGTCCTTTCAGCCGTGGGAGCGTTATAATGTAACGGTCAATCCCACTGTTCGTTGGTTAAAGAGTAGCCCAACAGTTGGCGGTGGGTGGTGATGACTAGCTACCTTCCTTCTTGTCTTACACAGCTAAATTAGGGACGGCTAGCGCAGATAGTTCTCGTGTAGCTTTATGCGAAATTCAAAAACAAAATGTTCTAGAAATGTGCGCGCACCTTACTATCTAAATGTGCATGCTCACGTACATAATTTAAAAAGATGTAAACATAAGATGGATATGAACATACTTTGGAATACATTTTAGACAACAAAAACAAAAAAGCTCCTCAAAGTTTTTAAAAAGGCTTAACGTGTTAGGTCATAGAATAACACTATAACTATTTATTGATATTTTTAGTTATGGTAAAATTTAGCACTAACTAACTAAAGTCAAAACGTATATGAGTTACAGTGTTAATTTGTCTCTTTATCGAATGTAGACCGTATTTAATAAAAGCTTAACTGATATTAGGCCTAAATCAGGGGGAATAATGTTTTTTTTTCTTTCTGCTATTAGACTTATTTTGTATGATTTACAAAGTTTGTATTTAAATAAGTATTGTTGTAATAAATACTTTGATTGCAAATATTTTGTGTATCTCTGCTAGTTTACAATAACGAAATAGATAGATACTATACTTTAATACCAATATCATGGCCACATTGCTGTGGGTCCGGCATAGCTAGGTGGTTAAGGCGATCGACTAGTAATCCGTAGGTCACGGGTTCGAATCCATGTCACACCAAACATGCTCGCCCTTTCAGTAGTGTGGTCGTTATAAAGTGACGGTTATTCCCACTATTCTTTAGTAAAAGAGTAGTCCAATTGTTGGCGGCGGGCGGTGATGACTAGTTGCTCTAATCTTACGCTGCTAAATTAGTGACGGCTAGCGCAGATAGCCCTTGAGTAGCTTTGCGCGAAATCCAAAACAATCCAACATATTGCCATGAGAAGTTCTTTGTGTGTGTGGTAAAGGTTTAATTATTAGGTTTACTTCCGTGTGGTGTATTGTTTTTCCTTTTTTTGTGTTAGAAATATCTTACAACATTTGATCTTCACACAGCTGTTCTGTAGTTTTAACTGTTTTCTTAATGGGACACAGTGGAAGATAGCATCTACACATTTTAGGCCCACCCCTCATTAATAACCATATCTTACATATACACTTGTGTATATCTTTGTAACTCCTGTACGTACAGCGAAGGTTAATTAACATAGTGTTTCAATGAAAGAGAGTATTTGCACTAGTGCTTATTCCAACTCAAACAACATTAGAACTGCCGCCACCAGCGGCAGCCAGTAGAAATACAATCAGCCCTCCAAGACTATATTAATCTACGTACCAAGGAAAGATGACCTAAATACGTCGAAATATGAAAAACACACATTTGATTTTTCACGTAATATGTATTTTGTTGTGCCATATTTTGAACATCCAAACAGCACCAAATTCTGATTAAGTCGCCACATTTTAATACAGTGTTAGTTTGTATATATACAGAGTGTTCGGAAAGTCACTGTGCAGTTTTATAACAGCATTAATTTAGTCTATTTCAAGCCAGCAACTGATAGTGGTGTTTAGAAACAAAATAAGAAGGATCCAGGCCTGTATTGATGACAATAGTGGTCGCCAGTGACGCCTTTTATGAATGTTGTTAGTAATGCTAGTGTATCGCTAGATGTACTAGATTGTGTACTGAGAAGAAACTGTTGAAAACTCTAGTCTCCTGCTACATGTACTAAATTTGTGTACTAAGAAGAAACTTGATAATCCTAGTCTCCTGCTAGATGTACTAAATTTGTGTACTAAGAAGAAACTGTTGAAAACTCTAGTCTCCTGCTACATGTACTAAATTTGTGTATTAAGAAGAAACCTGATAACTCTAGTCTCCTGCTAGATGTACTAAATTTGTGTACTAAGAAGAAACTTGATAATCCTAGTCTCCTGCTAGATGTACTAAATTTATGTACTAAGAAGAAACTTGATAATCCTAGTCTCCTGCTAGATGTACTAAATTTGTGTACTAAGAAGAAACTGTTTATAACTCTAGTCTCCTGCTAGATGTACTAAATTTGTGTACTAAGAAGAAACTGTTGATAACTGTAGTCTTTTGCTAGATGTACTAAATTTGTGTACTAAAAAGAAACTGTTGATAACTCTAGTCTCCTGCTAGATGTACTAAATTTGTGTACTAAGAAGAAACTGTTGAAAACTCTAGTCTCCTGCTAGATGTACTAAATTTGTGTACTAAGAAGAAACTGTGGATAACTCTAGTCTCCTGCTAGATGTACTAAATTTGTGTACTAAGAAGAAACTGTTGAAAACTCTAGTCTCCTGCTACATGTACTAAATTTGTGTACTAAGAAGAAACTTGATAATCCTAGTCTCCTGCTAGATGTACTAAATTTGTGTACTAAGAAGAAACTGTTGATAACTCTAGTCTCCTGCTAGATGTACTAAATTTGTGTACTAAAAAGAAACTTTAGATAACTCTAGTCTCCTGCTAGATGTGCTAAATTTGTGTACTAAGAAGAAACTGTTGAAAACTCTAGTCTCCTGCTACATGTACTAAATTTGTGTATTAAGAAGAAACCTGATAACTCTAGTCTCTTGCTAGATGTACTAAATTTGTGTACTAAGAAGAAACTTGGTAATCCTAGTCTCCTGCTAGATGTACTAAATTTGTGTATAAAGAAGAAACTTGATAATCCTAGTCTCTCACTAGATGCACTAAAATTGTGTACTAAAAATAAACTGTGGATAATCTTAAAATTCAAATTCAAGTAATGTTTTTGCAGTTGGGTCAATTGCCACAGATGTAGGAATCCTGGTATAAATAAGATTATTATCATGTGAATCGTGAAAGATGGCCAGTCAGTATTATGGTTGTTGAAAAAGTTATTTGTATTAGGGTTGTTATAGACTACCTCCACTAACCGTTGGTGGTCGAACCTTTGTAATTTCGCATATTTTTTTCTCGAGAAATCAAAACAAACAATGGAGATAGCACAGATAGCCCTCGAATATCTTTGTGCGAAATAAAAAAAACAAACAGTCATAAAGTGTGTTCGTACTATCCCAACCATGTTATAGGAAACATTAAAGTCAACAATTGTTTTACGTTATTAATATTATATTTATGTATATGACTGAAACATTTCAAGTATATCCAATTAACGTGGTTTTTATCACAAATTGTACAAATGTTGATTTTTTTATATATATACGTGTATGTGTGTGAACAATAATTAGTCTCAGAAATTCTCATGGTGCTTAATACCTTCCGTATATTTATATGGTAACTTTACTTGTATAGAAATCTGTGCTTGACGTAAAAACCTAAATCTCTTTGATATCTAGCTCTTTTACTGAAGTGAACTGGATTACTTTACATTGACAGTGTGTATAATAAATAAACTAGTATTCCGAAAAGTGTTTAATCTCGAAGTCTAACTTTAACAGAGGTCCGATTTAGTCTACCCTTTGATCGACACGTGTTGTTTGATTATGCTTGTTTCGGATAATTCCACTCCTCATCAGTAACCTTGGACACATTTTCAGCAAAGACAGAGAAACTGGACCTGTATCACAGTTAAACATACCGTTGGTATATTAGCGGCTGTATAATGTGAATAAATTAACAGTGGCTGATGACATTTTTTCTTCACTTCACTTGCTCAGTGTACAAATTTTCTTTCATAGTAATTATGAAACACTTACACACCAACAACATCCCAGTGGCACAGCGAAGTGTCAGCGGAATTACAGTGCTAAAAACCGGGTTTCGATACCCATGGTGGGCAGAGCATTGTGTAACTTAATTGTGTTTCTTAATTCAGACAAACAGTATACACCAACGGTATGTTTAACAGTAGTTATAGTTTACTAGAAGTTTATTTTTACAACTTCCTTTCCAGATTGTACTTTGTGACTCAGTGTTTGGCATCTTCTGTTAGAAAACTGTTGTATCCGTTATTTTACTGCGCACAGTTAGACGAACTTTTGGTGTTGTAGATTTATTGATTTCCAACGAGATTGTCACAGTAATTACCAGTAGTTCTGAAGTTTTATTTTGTCTTAAGGGGGTGATACGTCACCATACTTGTTTTATTACATTTTCACCTCACAGTTTTGGTCGGGTTTAAGTTTACTTGAGTTATGACGATATATTTTTCGTTGTGTAGTTTTAAAAGTAATCTAAGTACGACACGAACATTCTAGACCATGGACGTTTGGGTCAGTGATAATGATTTCAATTGTAATCCGAAGCACAAGTTTCTTGCTCGAGCTTTGGGTTTATTTTAATGATATTTGTAACTTGTTTTATTAAAAACATTACCGTGCAACTCAAGCAACAGGTATCATAGTAGCTTGATACAGTCACAGCTATTTGTGTAGATTATCACGCTGATCTTGATTCTAGTTTTACACCCTAAAATCCAGGTTTCGATACCCGTGGTGGGCAGAGCACAGATAGCCCATTGTGCAGCTTTGTGCTTAATTCTAAACAACAACTTGATTCCAGTTACACCTCGACATAGTTTTCATTATTTACAAACCGTCTTTGACTACAGTTTACACTTAAAGACTGCGTGCTATTCCTCACTGCATTCTGTTTACAGTTAGTGTTTTATGTTTACCGTCATGCTTTAACTTGACTGATGAGGCCTGGCATGGCCCAGTGTGTTGAAGCTTTCGACTTGTAATCTGAGGGTGCGATCAAGTTCGAATCCCGGTCGCACCAAACATGCTCGCCATTTCAGCCTTGGGGGGTTATAATGTGACTGTCAATCCCACTATTCGTTGATAAGAGTAGCCCAAGAGTTGGCTGTGGGTGGTGATGGCTAGCTGCCTTCTCTCTTGTCATACACAGCTAAATTAGGGACGGCTAGCACAGAGAGCCCTCGAGTAGCATTACGCGAAATTAAAAGAAAATTGACTGGTGATATTTTTACAACTATCACGTTGTTTACCGAAATACAGGAAGGAACACTCATCACTGTGAGTCGTGAAAATCAACAGCGGGAATGCCCTCTGGATACAGCGTTGGTGAAAATAATGTCATTTTCTAAGAAACTAGGTTAGGTCGTATGTACATGTTTTATATATGAGAAGAACATGTATGCTTGTAAATATTTTGCATGGATGAAACTGGGCTATGTGTAATGTATATATATATATATATATATTTCATTTGTGTTATACCAAGCGTATTGTAAAATTTATATATATGTACATTTGTGTTATACCAAGCCTATTGTAAAATATACATCTGTACATTTGTGTTATACCAAGCTTATTGTAAAATATACATGGGAACATTGGTGTTACACTAAGTATATTGTGAAATATTCATATGTACATTAGTGTTATACCAAGTGTATTGTCAAATATACATATGTACATTAGCTTTCTACGAAGAGTATTGTAAAATATACGTGTGCATGAGCTTCCAACAAAGAGTGTTGTGAAATATATATGCGTATATCAGTTTTCTGCTAAAAGTATTGTGAAATATATGTGTATATCAGTTTTTCTACTAAAAGTATTGTGAAATATACATGTGTATATTAGTTTTTCTACTAAAAGTATTGTGAAATATACATGTGTATATTAGTTTTTCTACTAAAAGTATTGTGAAATATACATGTGTATATTAGTTTTTCTACTAAAAGTATTGTGAAATATACATGTATATGTTAGTTTTTCTACTAAAAGTATTGTGAAATATACATGTATATGTTAGTTTTTCTACTAAAAGTATTGTGAAATATACATGTGTATATTAGTTTTTATACTAAAAGTATTGTGAAATATACATGTGTATATTAGTTTTCTATTAAGAGTATTGTAAACTTTTTAGCACAAATATACTTTAAAACGTTTTCGGAATTTTTATGTAGAGTTAAAATTTACATTTTTCAAGAGTGTGGCGTGTCATCTATCGATCCGTCTTGTTTCGAAAGCTTCTTTAAAATGTAGATTACATGTACATGTGTGACAAAGTTATTGTTTAAAGTATTATGTATATAGGACGTTTCATGGCAGAATGTGCTTATAAACAGGTCATTTTCCCAGGGAGTTTAACAAAAGTGTGGGAATCAGTTCCGAAGAAAGTTTAGCTTTTAGACTTTTTATGTTTGTGTGTTGACACATTTCAGTGTAATTGTGCAAGGTGGTTATGTGTGTAATATTTAAAAATCAAGCAGTAGTGACAACATTGTCTCATGATACTGTACAAGCAGTGTACGCGGTTATACGTTGTATCAGACTGGCCCTTAATTTAACAGTATTAGTGGTAGTTTGTCTCATGATGTATTTATGAATTAGTTATAAGTTGCTAGGGTTAGAAGTGTTTCAACGTTTACTTATAACAATGTAAGTTAAGTACATCTAATTCCACTACACAGTTTTGGATATTTTTTTTTACATGGGGAGCTGATCAAAGCACGTGTCTTCCGAACACATCATGTGTATACAGTGATATAAGCTATTGTACTTTGTATGTAGTTATTAAATCCATAAATTTTTAGTGTACTATGAAAGCTACCGTCGTAAGTGGTCGAGTTTTATCCAGTGCTCTTTATTGCTGCGGTGAAATAATAAGTTTCTCTCTGTACCTATAGGGGGCGTCAGGATTTTCTTTTTTTTCCCTAAATCTCAGTTGCGTTTTTGATGGTCGAGGAAATAGTGCTGCAAAACCTGTTAACGTCTGCGTTATAATTTCCTGTTTATGAGCTATTTATTTGGTTAATGTGTTTTTTCAGCCCGAAATGAGCATTGGTATGAGTAACGTACTGGGCAGTAATTGATTATCAGCTTAATTAGGCCTACATTTGCTATGAATTTCAAAAATGACCCACACTCCTCACCTTAATCGGTTCTAACAACGTTAATGTGTGCCACCATATATTCAGCTGTACTTACCTGTTACATAGAGAAACTTTCCAATGTATTCTTTTTCTACGTATTCATTAATGTGTGTTGTTAATACCTTTCTAAGGAGTTAATGTTTAAACAAATTACATAATGCTGGCATTGAATCATTTATAGACTACGTTAAGTGTAGAAGTGGATAACAATAAATATCTTAGTCAGAAACCGAAAAATTAAGCAATGTACTCTTAATAGAGTATAACCTTACTCCTAAATTATAATTTTTATTTTTTTGAAAAGGAAGCAATGTGTTTCATGAGAGACGTTTTCCATGAGTGGTATTTATTTATTATGCGTGTTAATATATAATATATATGTTGATTTTTTGTTTCACAAAATTGTGTCCCCGTCGCACCACACATGCTCGCCCTTTTAGCTGTGGGGACATTGTAGTTTTACGGTCAATTCCACTATTCTTTGGTAAAAGATTAGCCCAAGAGTTAGCGGTGGGTGGTGATGACTAGCTGTCTCCCCTCTAGACTTACACTGCTAAATTAGGGAAGGCTAGCGCAGATAGTCCTCATGTAGCTTTGCGCGAAATTCAAAACACACCAAACCACAAAATTCTGGGTCCGCCCTGTAATTGACTCTCCACCCCCTCATAGTAGTTATCATTTTGCTGTGAAGACGCTGTACCACATTATAAAATGTTAACCACATAGGTGATGTTCACAAGTCGTTAATCACCAAATTCACCCTTCCACAAACGAATCAGTGTTTTTTGACTTATGTTCATTGTTTGTTTTTTCGCTTGTGTATTAAACAACTTCTTAATAACCTTGATATTGTTTTCCTAGCTTCTGCTGTTTTTTCTGTATAAAGAAGTTGATGGTATTTTTTTTTACAATTATTTATAAAACTACGTTAACACGTTACTATTCAATATTAGATTCCTTTGTGACTTGGACATGCTTAGACTTTGGCGCTTGAACAGTTATTTTTATGATGAGTTTAATACCATCTTCCTGGATACATTGCTGGTTTGTAGAGACTGTATGATAATTTCCGTTTGTATCTATGTGTTCACAGAGGCTGTCAAGTTTTGTTGATAGATATGTTTGTTTAATTTCCTCTGCAGTCCATGTAATAAAATTTACTCTGAATGCTACTCCTTACATGTTATCAAAGCCCGAAATGACCTAGTGCATAGGGCGTTTGATTCGTTACCAGCCGGTCGAGGTATAATATCTCGTCACTGATCATGCTTGTCCTTTCAGACGTTATATTAAAGTGAAAGGTGTTATGTATTAAAATTTATCTCAGACGAATCTCTGATGTATTATGTTACTTACCTCACTTATTACGATTCCAAATAATCGGACATTTTACTTTAATTTAGGAATTAGTTGAATATCGATATATGTCCCATTTATAATACTTGCCAAAATTGATACATAAAATTTTCTTTCTTAACACCAATATAATTTTTAAAAACGGTTATCATAAATAATGATTTATATACAACAGTTTGATAATCTTAGAGACAATGCTGAGTCTTCTATCTGATCTGGAACTAAATCTTTTATCGATGGTTCACGGAGAGCGAAGTAATTCTACGTTGATATACAGGTACACTTCATTTGACGGGAATGCTAGGTAGCTTTATTCTGGTATGATTTGATGTACATTTTTCACAGTTAGATTTATACATTGACTTGGAAGTAATACAGACGTCCGAAGTTAATTCTCCAAAGTTTAAGGATTCGTAGTGTTCGAAATCTTTATACATTTCTGGTCAAAGATATGTAATTTTCCGATTAATAAGCGTTCGTTGCAATTATAGATTCCGAGGCTTAAAGTATTCTGACTGTAGCAAATTCACAACAGTATTCTCAAACTGTCTCTTGGCGTGTCGGTTTGTTATCTTTGGGCGAAATTCTAGAAATTTCATTTGTCCCAACAGTTTTCGAAGACACGTTAGTGCTTTCGTAAAACATATATTGTTGATTCTTCCTCTCGAGATTCTTTTACAAATTTGGAGAAGAGGCGGGACTTTCGCATTACACATTTAACAATATACGTTACACGCATTTCTAAATATATATTAAATTGAAAGGAACATAACAGTAAATCCATTACAAGGACAATTCCACTGTTCTACTAGAATAGTCCAAGGATCGGCGGTGGGTCAAATTGACCAACTGCTTTTCTTCTATTCTATAATTTCAAAGTTAGGAATGGCTAGCGTATAGCCAGGGCCCGGCATGGCCAAGCGCGTTGAGGCGCGCGACTCTTAATCTGAGGGTCGCGGGTTTGCATCCGCGTCGCGCCAAACGTGTTCGCCCTCCCAGCCGTGGGGGCGTTATAATGTTACAGTCAATTCCACTATTCGTTGGTAAAAGAGTAGCCCAAGAGTTGGCGGTGGGTGGTGATGACTAGCTGCCTTCCCTCTAGTTTAAACTGCTAAATTAGGGACGGCTAGCACAGATAGCCCTTGAGTAGCTTTGTGCGAAATTCAAAACAAACAAACAAAAGCGTATAGCCCTGGTGTAGCTTTGCCCGACATTCAAGATACTTCAACATTGACGAAGAATGAAACCATTCTTTCAGAGTGAAGTATGAGCAACTGTGTTTCCTTAAACATGTTAATCACAACATAATTTAGAGCTAAAATCATATATGTGGCAACAATGTGTTGCATGGTCTACTCTAAAAATTTCGATCTTACGTGTTTTTTTTCGTTGATAATATATGAGCGTATATACTTTGTAAATAATTATACTGGATGAAAATTAAAACTTATATTAAGAAAGGCTTAGTATGTTCGTCGGTCAAGCAGAGAATTGTCGAAAGGTTTAAACAAGAAAATTATATGTTTTATAAGAGTGCGCGTGCGTTTTTCTTGTAGCAAAGCCACCTAGGACTATCTGCTGAGTCTGCCGAGGGTGTTTTATAAGAACCACCTCATATTCTGGAAGAATGTCGAAGCAGGAAGCGAATATAAAGGTCCAGTTTCAAGAATATCCGGTAAGGATTTGATATGCTCAAGATCTTGTGATTGAGTAGCCTGCATTTAATAACTAAATGTTTCTCCGTGTTCCGTGAACTGACTTAGTGGGTATATGTTACACTCACGTCGGCATTATTCAAACGCATAAATTATTCATCATCGTCTGTGCAAATGTTGTGAGATTAGCGCCAGATCTCACGTGATTAACAGCATCATTGAGAACGAGCCGTACTGACGTAGGTTGTAAAACGTGACTGGGAACTGCTGTTTTCACACATGTTATTATATTGATAAATGTTTAAGATTCCAAAGACACAACTATCGAAGACAGAGCAGCTCTGTGTTTTCTGTATGAATAAAATACTCACATAGCTTAGATTTTAGAACAATATTCTTCGAAGGATTTCTTCAACCAATCATGACTAACAAAAGCCTTCATCCGTGAAGGATGAAAGGGAACTTTCCATTCCAGTAGCCATTGTGATAACGCTCGCTATATTTTATATTGCTGTTAATAAGATAATAAACAATTTCTGAAGTCGATGGAAAGTCATTAGCCAAAAATTCACAACCTTTCACGTCTCGAAAATAAAAGTTGTTTTCTTGAGCAAGACGACTTAAAAAAGGTTGAAATCCACGATGACGAGAAACCCACTTGAAGTACAAAGTGTGTTCTCAAGACGGCTGGTATGGGTGTTAAACCTTTAATTAAAATAAAGTAAATAACAATCTTTCGACCTTCTTAGGTTACCTTCTGATTAATAAAGAGAGTTTGAAACTGACAGATGCTGGATGAGAGTATGAATGGCTACAAGATTATAGAGGGCGTTACAGTTAGATGTTAGATTAGTAATTAATATAGGTATAAAGGTGTTTCTTTATGTTGGTTCAATTTATGTTAAAACTTTAGTACACATAGCAGCCGACTTTAGAATACAAAATTGAAATCGCACCAATCTCGTTTGATATCATACATGTTAAGTCTGAAGCTACTGCAATGAAGTTTAGCGTTTGACGTCTGCTTTGGCGACTTGTTGTAATTCATAGGCCTAAGACGTCAAACTTTTCGCGCAAAACTTCACAAAAGATGTAGAACAACACTAACATGGTAGTTTGTAAAGAAACCTGATCTCACGGAAATGTCGTTGCACAGCCTTAAATAAGAGCAGGAAAAGCTGTTGTTGTTTGTTGTAGTTGTTTTGAATTAAGCACAAAGCTACACAATGGGCTATCTGTGCTCTGCCCACCACGGGTATCGAAACCCGGATTTTAGCGTGTAAGTCCGCAGACATACCGCTGAGCCACTGGGGGGCGCAGGAAAAGCAGATGGATCATTGTCAGAGAATGTGCGTGTTCTTCAAAGCTAATATGCTGAACTTTACCATTGTTTTAGAGAACCAGTTCAGTAATTTTTACAGGCATGTCATCACGAAAAATATGATTCTGGTAATTTATTGGATTATCTTGGGTTTTCTAGGTGTTCTTGTATGAATAATTACTGGTTTTTTGTTGTTTCTTTGCCGTAAGTGCAGAGATCCAAGAAATTCCATTTTCATAAACTCATGACCACCGCACAATAAAACTGTCTGTGTATAGTTGGAACTCATTTCTTCACACATGTTAATTTGATGGAAGAAGTGGAATGTTTACACATTTGACGAAATATAATTTCGTCATCGTTCCCAAGTCTACAGTCTTTGTCATTGAATTTATCAGTCGCATTGTTTGGAATAGTAATTAACCAATCATAGTCGTTCTGCTGGTAATGCATGTTATACATTGGTTGTAAATTTATTGAACTGTTTCTTCGAACGCTAAATGCCAATACAAAGTATTGATCGATAAACGGTCAACTCTTCAGTTCTAAGCATATTGTGGGTTTTGTCTTTTTCTGTGGTTTCACAATGCGACTTAATTTGCTACAAACCAGATTACACATAAGCCTTGTTTCAGTTGCGGTTCTTTGTACTTGAACTTTAATAAGGGTAGTTTATTCTGACTTCTGCTCACTGAACACCATCAGTATTTGCGGTTTTGATTGAATGTGAACTTTTCACACGTCCTTACTTTATATATTTTTTAGTTTTCTCTAGTAAGTTTAACGTATGTGTTTATTTATCTTTACGTAATAGCATTGAGGTCATTACATAAGAAATAATGTGACCTGGCCTGATCTGCAGGTTGCTGAACATGTTCGCTCTCACAGGTTTGGGGTGATATTATGTTATGGTTAATCTCATTATTCATTAATAAAGAGTAATTTAAGGGTTGGTGGTGGGTACTGCTGAAAATCTTCCTTCCATTTTAGTCCGATCCTACACGGCCAGGTGGTTTAAACTTACTCGTAATGTGAGGGTCGCGGGTTTGAATCTCTGTCACATCAAACTGTGTTTGCCCTTTTAGCCGTGGGTGCATTATAAAGTTGGTAAAAGACTTGGCAGTTGGTGGTGATGACTAGCTGCTAATGCTAAATTAGGGACAGCTAGCGCAAACAAACCGTTTCAGTCCATCATTTCGAACGTAGGGACAGCCAGTTCAGACTACTAGTTTTATCTTGTATCTTTGTGCGACATTCAACAAACGACCAAGGAATAGCGCATTATGGAATTACGTTGTCGACATACTAGGAATAATAATCTTACTGTGATTTTTTTTTTCTAGATGAAACAAAAAAACAATGCGGGACCTTGGAGACCTGCTGAACTTCCGTGTGTGTATGTTAAAATGAAATGTTAACATACATGTGTGTCTGATTTATACATGAGTATGCCCAGAACTTAACATGGTTTATTGCGTTTTACAATTATGGTAACTTTCATGGTACTAATAATGTTTTTATGATTACAAATAATGTATGTTATAAAATTGGTTTCAAGATTTTTTTGGCTTCTTTTTTGCACAAGGGTATAAAAAAAACAGTGACCTATTTATTGTGTGTAGTTTTGTTACGTTTTAACGTTTAAAACTTTCAGAAAGAATAGCTTTTGTTAAACATCACTTTACCTCTCCAGGACTAGAACTCGTAGGCAGTTGAAATTAGAACTTGATGTTGTACGTGTTTTGAGATTCCATGAAAAGTACATTTCTGAGCTGTGGAGAATCCAATTACTGCCCTATACGCACTTAGTTAACTTTGTTATTTATATATGCATGGAGCTTTGGATGTAAATACGATGGGGAATAGTTGTTCTTATTAGAAATGCATTATACAAGCCCATCTTATACGTCACTTGTTTACTACAATTAGCAGATATTTATCTCGCGCCGTTGACGGAAGAGGTGCTTCAGGGAAAAACAGGAATGAAACATTGGTAGTGGAGAGCCACTGAATATGGAATGAAACATTGGTAGTGGAGAGACACCGAATATGGGATGAAACATTGGTAGTGGAGAGACGCCGAATATGGAATGAAACATTGGTAGTGGAGAGACACCGAATATGGAATGAAACATTGGTAGTGGAGAGACACCGAATATGGAATGAAACATTGGTAGTGGAGAGACACCGAATATATGCGGCCATATGGTGTGAAAACGGTCATTTCCGTCGAACTGTTTATTTTCATAAACTAAAGAAACTAACTCAAGTTTTAAGCGTACTTTTCAATAATGTTTTGGATATTAGAGTGTTTTATTCAGAATAGAGATTTTCCAAAAGCAATTGCGAGTGGACGCTGTAAACTTTATCCATGACACATATACTTAATGTAGATCTGACCCTTAATGAGCGCCCCTATATTTTAAAAATAACATTTTTCAAGTTTAGCATAAATCGAAAGCTTTACCCGTTTTCTACGTAAATAATTCGTTTTTGTCTTGAAATATTTACAACTTAATCTTAGTAAGTGATTAGAAATAAGTACAATTTACTTGAATTTCCTTTCCACTTCACCAGTATAGCTAATATCAGCTTAAAATATTTCACACTTGTTGACATTATACTCTTCAATAGCTTGATTTTTTAAAATTCAAAAATATTTACCACTTGTTTTTTATAAGTGTTTACTGTTAACGAAGACATTAATTTAAAATTAACTGCCCATAGCTCGTTTGCATTGTGGGAAATTTGCAAACATTCTTATTCAATCTATGACAATGAAAGAGGTTAGTTTTCACACGTTTTTATCATTTCTAAGTAAAGTTATGCTGCGAAAACCGTTTATGTAACGTGTTTTTTTTTATTCCTGCTGTATTACTTATACATATTAGACATATGACTGAAAGTCTGCTTTCTGATACTGCAACACAATACTTTTGTGCTTAATTTGAAGGTTGAAAGAAATGTTTAACAGTTTCTTTAGCATGTAAACTTACCTAGTGTTAATGGTCTGTGCTAACTTAAATGCCTTTAAAAGTTTCCAAAATCCCATATTTTTAACAACGTTAAATAGCTCCCAAAGTTGTATTGATAAGGGACTTAAAATTCCATACCCGACAATTGATATTGCGAACGTTCAGAGGTAAAAAACAGTGTTGTCTGTTTAGGCAGCACTGTATAACTTAGGCATATACTCGTTAAAATAAGAAACACTCAACACCGTTGAAAGAGGTTCAAAGACCTATTTCATTTTCAGAATTATTACCCTTTAAGTGCTATATTTATCTTTATTATTATTGTGAACGCCCGCCATTTGTTCCACACACGTGATTTTATTTACGCTGTCATGGAATTAATATTAATCCACGACTCTAATTCAAGTTATATTTCTCTAGTTAGACGAGAGTCGTTGAATCACTTTGCTTATACATGGATAGTGTAGGTGGATAAGACAATCATTATCTCTCTTGAAGTCCGGCATAGCAAGTGGTTAAAGCACTCGACTTGTAATCTGAGGGTCGCGGGTTCGAATTCCAGTCACACCAAACATGCTTGCCCTTTCAGCCATGGGGACTTTATAATGTGACGTTCAATCCCACTGTTCGTATGTAAAAGAGTAACCGGAGAGTTGGCAGAGGTGGTGATCATTAGCTGCCTTCCCTCTAGTCTTACACTGTTAAATTAGGGACGGCTAGCACAGATAGCCCTCGAGTAGCTTTGTGCGAAATTGAAGAAAAACAAACAAACAAACCACCATAAAGTGTGTTCGTACTATCCCAACCATGTTATAGGAAACAGTAAAGTCAACAATTATTTTACGTTATTAATATTATATCTATATCCCTCGTGTAGTTTTGCGCGAAATTCCAAACAAACCAAAATTTTTCTGTAACCTTTGAAGTTTTTAAAAAAAGTAATTTTATTTGACAGAGTTGTTTGCCACATTTAGAAAGCCGTGTTTTAAATTTGTACTCATTAAACTGTGACTAGTTTCTGTAGCAGAATTAGATTATCGTGGCATTTCGACATTCGCCAAGTTGAAAAAGCTTACAAACGGTTAGGTTTTGTACTTTCGTTACATTAGATAAGTGGTAATGATTACACAAGTTGGTAAACGTTTCCATCACAGACAGCTGAGTCCCTCTGGTTGTGTGATCAGGTATATGGTATTTAATTTGGAATGTTTAGTTGATGATTGCTTCAGCGCAATTTTTTCGCATTAATCATTTTGATTGTTAGTTTCATTTCGTCTTTTCTATAGTTGTAGATATTGTAATATTTAAATAAAAAAGTACTTTGTAAGTTTTAAATACACGAGAAACAGTCTTAATACGCCGGAAGAAGAGAACTGCATACATCAAATGTTGTTTCTCGTGCTTTATTTACAACTGTTGCTGTAATTGTTTTTAAAAGACACCAAACCGGTTTTGGTGTGTAACGAAACTCCTATGAGATTTGGGCCAGGCATGGCCAAGCGCGTAAGGCGTGCGACTCGTAATCCGAGGATCGCGGGTTCGCGCCCGCGTCGCGCTAAACATGCTCGCCCTCCCAGCCGTGGGGGCGTATAATGTGCGGTCAATCCCACTATTCGTTGGTTAAAGAGTAGCACAAGAGTTGGCGGTGGGTGGTGATGACTAGCTGCCTTCCCTCTAGTCTTACACTGCTAAATTAGGGACGGCTAGCACAGATAGCCCTCGACTAGCTTTGTGCGAAATTCCAAAACAAACAAACAAACCTATGAGATTTGGGGTATTTATTAATTTTCAGTCAATGAACGTTTGTCCCAGAACAATCAGTTAACAAATATTCATTTATTAGGTGGTTATTGATATGAAAAATCACGAAATCTGGCTCGAATTAAATAGCTTTATATGGAAGTCCAAGCTCTCTTACTAAATAAAATTACACAATACAACGATCATTTCATTAGCTAGAATTTCCAATGTTGGTTTACTCGTGTGCTTGAGGCTGTCGTAGAAGTTCACAGTTAAGCATATTAGGTCAGGTTAGTAACACTTGTACATACTAACCCCCAGGTCGTCCGTAACACTAAATATGTATTGTTTACACTTATTTCATTTAAGCGATTGCTTGTTTTTCAAAGTGGTTTCATAAGGAATTAACAGCCTACTCAGAAAAATAGTATGACCTTGAAGTGTAAATATATCCTGTGGACCCTGTCCTGGGAGGTGGAAAGTAGCTTTCCGAATTCAAAATATATGTGTTAGAGGCATGGTACATTTGTTTGATTTGAATTTCGCGCAAAGATACTCAAGAGCTATTTGTGCTAGCCGTCCCTAATTTAGCAGTGTAAGACTATAGGGAAGGCAGCTAGGCATCGCTACCCACTGTGAACTCTTGGGGCTACTCTTTTACCAACGAATAGTGGGATAGACAGTGACGTAATAACGCCCCCACAGCTGAAAGGGCGAGCATGTTTGGTGTGTCATGGCACACTGAGGACTATAATGCTTATTGTTTTTGCGTCTCTACTTCTCTCTCTTTTTTTACGTTTGACTTCCCTTTCTCACCATTAACACGTTATATTTCACTAACGTTGAAGCTAGAACTTAACGCATCAAATAATGTGTGTATGTTTTTAATTTATAAATGTTTAAAGTTTTCCAGTTCGTGCGATTCGAGTGAATTTGTGTGTTGAAGTTATTGATTTCTATTTCTTATCCTGGTGTAAAGTAACTTAAAAACCGAGACGTATTGCAGAAGAAAATTATTTATCTAAAATGTATTTATTTGAATGGTAAAAGTCGTGCATGAATATTATAAACCATTAGGAATCAACATTATTTATTAATTCTTCAAATTTCATTTGTTCGTTTTGTATAAATGGTCGAGACCTGTAAATCAATGATGGCTATGTTAAATCACAAGAGGTCTTTGACCTGGCTGTTTGTGACACGGAAAATAACGTGCACGTTGAAATACCAAATGCTATAAATTAACATCCTATAACTGTTATTATTACCTATTTATAACAAAAAATAAATAATCTGAGGTTTCATCTTTCTGTATAGATGCATTACTTACATATTTTTATATGTTCATTATTTCTTATACATTTGAAAACTCTTGTATAAGAAATACAATGAATCGGGGTTCTCAGTAATCATTTCCGTATAATTTATTTCGGGCGGATGGAAGGATACCCCTAACATAGGGCAAATTATTGCATTAAAATTTGAATGCGATTATGTGGCTGATTATGGCATATTTATGTACACTTAATATCGTCATTTTTATAATAATAGTATTTTCTAGTATATTTTCAAATAAATTATTCAAATAGTTTCTTCAGAAATTGTCGGAGGATACTGTGTTATGACGAACCTTGATATGTAGGCCAGTTTAACCAAGCGGATTAACATGTGGTGTGTTGTGACTAAATCATAGTCGCGCCTATAAATGATACTTATGAGTATGCAATATATCGTTTTTTGTAACACCTCACTGCAGTATATACATTGTCTTCCGCACGATCAAGCTGGTCTTCACATCTTGTTTCACAACCATCGTGTTCGTCGGTTTCCTGAACCAGATCGTGTGAACACGGAAGTGCCTTTTGAAATACTCGGCATATTTTGGCCGTTTTTTTTTGTTTTTGTTTTTGCGAAAGCAGTATCGTTCAGGGAAAATAAGTTGAGATACCATATCAACAGTTAACTAGTTTTAAGGTTACCTTCGAGCTACATTATGTGTCTCTTATATTATACTGCCTAGCGGTTACATGTAGTGTTACCTAAAACTCTGGCCTGGCATGGCCAAGCGCGTAAGGCGTGCGACTCATAATCCGAGGGTCGCGGGTTCGCGCCCACGTCGCGCTAAACATGCTCGCCCTCCCAGCCGTGGGGGTGTATAATGTGACGGTCAATCCCACTATTCGTTGGTAAAAGAGTGGCCCAAGAGTTGGCGGTGGGTAGTTATGACTAGCTGCCTTCTCTCTAGTCTTACACTGCTAAATTAGGGACAGCTAGCACAGATAGCCCTCGAGTAGCTTTGTGCGAAATTCCAAAACAAACAAAACGAAACCTAAAACTCTTGATAAAACCTAATATAAACAAACCGTTTCTGAGGTCAGGTCATAATTTGTTACCAAATACAAAACCTTTTTAAATATAGACTATCTATAAATATTTATGAAAGGCTTAATGAAATTCCTAAAAAAATCAGACAGTCCAAGTAAAGAAAATCATTTCAGATTAACAAAAGTTCCCTTTTTATATAAACTAGAATATTTGCGTGGCATAACTTCGTGGCTAGAGCGCTCAATTAGCAATCAGTTTTGTCATCTTACAAAATTTATTTGTGTGATTTCCAAATAAAAATGAATAAAATGCTTAAACGTATATATATCTGCATCTCCAGGATCTTCATCTGTAAACAGTGCACTTACTGATTTTTTATTTTTATAAATTTATTTGCCCTTTCCAAAATAAATACACATATAAAGATATAATTACTTGTCTCTTTTCACGGATTTTTGTTAAGCACATGATACACCTCATCATTTTACAATGTCACAGCCTATTATATGAAGAAAACAACGAATGAAACTCTGAAAAATCGCTACAGACAAATGTAAATACTATTGGATAAAACAGGTTATAAATTATAGAGTTTGAGTGCATTATGTTATAACTATTGTTTGTTTCGAAGGTCCAATCCAATCATACAGAAACCCTTAGGTTCTGCGTTCACTCTTCATGGGGCTTAAGCTATACCTGCCAAATTTAATTGAGGCCAACCAGAAACCATGGATTTGAAACGCAGACACACATGCAGACTGTAACCTTTGGAAAGGGACATATGAGCCCAGACCCAAATGCTCGCATTCATATGTCTTTCTTCATGGCGCCTTCAGATTTGTTGAAGATCAGTAGAATCATAGCGGATTCCCCAGGGATAATTTAAGGTAGTCTGACCTAAATACTTATTGTCCCCCCCACACATCAATACACAAGGGGTCTTAAATGTACGTTCCAAGTTTGGTTGAGAATGGTTTAAAGCTATGTGTTGGAAAGATAAACACGTGTACAGTTATTTTTGGGAAGTTAAATGGTAGGTAAGACTGAAGGTAAATCTTTGTAACACTTCTGGGGGGTATATGCCAAGTTTGGAGTAAATAGGTAGGTCAGAAAGGTAGATCCACAGACAATCAGAGGCCTTTTGGGACTGGTGGGGTGGAAAATTCAAATACAAACCGCTTTGTATCATTCCTGGGGAGGTACAAACTTGGTTAAGTTCCTGTAAGTATATCTGAAGACAAAGACTATAGATGTGAGAGGTAGACTGACTTTAGCAAGGTATTTTGCAGCATGTGATTCATCTCCAGTCATTGTTGAGGTGAAAATAACTACTAGAGAATTGAATCAGATTACATTATTAGTTAAATTATTAACTCATTTTCAGCCCTCTGTATTGTTGTTGCATTATTTACATGCCTTGATAACAGAAACTGTTTGAGCACTTCTTTGGTTGCAAAGTCTAGTATCGAATAATCATTTGTGTACGTGAACTCCAAAGGTAAAAATTTACATACCAAATCACGTGAATTGTCAGCTGTTAGTTATTTTACATAAAAAAAAATAACCTAAGGGATGCCACTGATTGAATTCAACACTTGCCTTGTCACATATTAGCCAACTTTTATAATCATTACAAATAACACCTGTAATATTTGTGCTTTCTTGTCCTAATGCACTGTAAGGCCTTCAGGCGTCACCTAAAAAGCTAGACAATTCAAACTGGAATTATATAATGAAAGTAAAGGTAATTATGGACAGCAGTATGTTTCAGCTAAATCATTCATCTCGAGGATGGTTCTTTGCTGATGGTTGTTTAGAATTTCACGCCTTTTTCTGCCATTTGTTGTAAACATCAGATGAACATCTGTTTGTGATGGGTTTAGTTTTGTTCTTCATTAAACAGGATGTCTTGATCATATCTCAGTATGGGTCAGGTCTCTAGCAGATTTTATACATTTAAATTTAGGTCAACGAAATTTTTTTAGTGTCTTATTTTAGCTGATTACATCGTTGGTTTGTGTAACGTTAATCGTATGTGTTTATTCTTTTCATACCCATTTTCTGTTTGGATTTTGTCTTGTCTGGAATTTTGTAAATGTTAAATGTTACTTTTCATCATAGACGATTCTTATGTTTGCACCATTCATCAATGTAGATGCATTTCATTGTAGCTTTAAATGATTTAAATGGCATTTTCTGATGTTGTATGGCTGTGTGCTTGTCTTTCGGTTTTGTTGTTCTTATTTAGATGTCAGTAAAAATAAATAAATTAATTAATTTTGATGGATGGTTTTTAATTTCACTAGAAAATATGAAAGTAGAGTGTTAATGTAGGTGTATCTTCTTGCAGCCCCCAGTGGCTCAGCGGTATATCTGCGGACTTACAACGCTAAAACCCGGGCTTCGATACCCGTGGTGGGCAGAGCACAAATAGTTCATTGAGTAGCTTTGTGCTTAATTCAAAACAACAACAATCTTCGTACTGGTTGTCTTACACGAAATGGGATTCATGGGGTCAGACTGCGTTGAAACCTCTTAGGTTGTTTGTGCGATTGCTCCTTTGGAACTGAGAGTTTGCTCTGTGAAAGTAACTTTGCTGGATTTGTATGTTTTAATGACTTTCTATATTTCACATTTCGTCAACGCTTTGTCATCAGATATGTCTATACACAGGTTAAAAACATTTAATAATGTATTGCAAGGTAAACGCATAAGTCTGTAAAGAAGTATTTTACCCCAATACTGTCCCGGATAAAGATTGTGATTCTCAGTGTATTAGAACAAAATGTAACTGTTCTAAGTATGTGGTTCACTTTATAACCACCCTGTATTTTTTTAACTCAAGTAATGCAATGAAATATGAAAGAACGTTTATAAGCGGATACAAGTGCTTATTCTGTGAACAAAGGTTAAAACTATCAAGTTTCGTGATCTTCAGGTTCACAAAGTCTTATGATTTTATATACGATAATGTTTCAGTTTTTTATATTTTTTCCTAGTATAAACAAACAAACTATAAAGTGTTGACATTACAAGACATTTTTTAAAACTTTGTAATTTTTTAAAATAGTTCTCAGTTCAATATGTTGCACCCTTGTAACAGTATGAAAAATTTGAAAATCCCACATATCTATTCGTGATCAACTTTTCTTTCTGTTTGGTTTCCGCTTGAATAACATCTTTTGACGCTCGAAAGGAATAGCTAAAGTAATTTTATCGTGCATTCATTCACTAAACAATCTTGTAGTTCGTTTCCCACAATTCTTTGAGCGAATAACAGTGAATGTCTGTGAATGTTGTAACTGCTTATACTTTGGACCGTGAATCGTTGTTCTGCAGCATACGGTGTGGCTAGTGTATAATTGTGAAAATAAAAATATTTGGTTGGCTTTACTCGTAAAAAAACAAAAACCTTTTAACTGATAGAGCTGTAAAATATCTACATGACGTTTTAAACTGTAATTTATTTGTGTTTCAGAATATGAAAAACTTACTGTATTTGAAATGCAGGTTTACAATTTAAGTGTCACAGATATTTCAGAAAGTAATAATTATTCAACTAATGTACCTTACTTGTATTTGTTTAGTATGAAATAATGTCACTGATTTCATACGATTTTATATATATTGATATTTTAAATAAAACTTAACTTAAGGGTTGCAATGTATTATATACAATTTATCGAAATGTACCACTACAAGAAATTATAAAATTTCTAAATACAGTAATCATAATCTGAAGTGAACTTGAGTTAACAAAGGCCCTCTATCACTGGTTTTGACCAAAAAAAATTTCCTTTTGTCTTCTCGCCTATTCTTCATATATTTATAGGCCCGACGTGGCCAAGCGTGTTGAGGCGTTCGACTCGTAATCCGAGGGTCGCGGGTTCGCATCCCGGTCGCACCAAACATGCTCGCCCTTTCAGCCGTGGGGGCGTTATAATGTGACGGTCAGTCCCACTATACGTTGGTAAAAGAGTAGCCCAAGAGTTGGCAGTGGGTGGTTATGACTAGTTGCCTTCCTTCTAGTCTTACACTGCTAAATTAGGGACGGCTAGCACAGATAGCTCTCGTGTAGCTTTGCGCAAAATTGAAAAACAATACGTCATATTAAATAATTATTATCCAAAGTTGAGCATAAAAGAAAGAGCCAGCAAGGAAGATAAGAAAATAAAACTGGAAATTGAAAAACAAAACAAAAAGGGATCGTAAGGAAACAAGACTGGAAATACTGTAGACATTTTTATTCGAACTAGAAATCCCTATTTGGGCTCCATGCTGTTACCAATAATCACATGTGATGGAGTCAAAATAGAGATTTGTAGTTTGAGTTAATAATGTCTACAGCATCCCCATTCTTGTTTCCTTACGATCCCTCTTTGTTTTGTTTTTAAATTCTTAACTTTTCATTTATTCCCTATAGCTGTTTTGTTTACATAATATGTTGGCTTAACACTTAGAAACACTATAATGTTTTTATCTACATGATACGTATTAACCTGTTGCAAGCTGCAGAGTTATTATTGTTACTTCTTAGTATATCTTACATCTAACTGTGTAATCAACAGACTTCTCGACAACTTATTTCATATTCAACCCAGATGTTCTTATAAACTATGTCATAGAAGCTGTAGCTCATACACCCTCCTACTTTGTGATCCATTGTTAGAGAAAGGGTCGTTATGCCTTCTGTAAAACACACCTATTGTCGCCTTTTTCTCTCTATGACAGCAACTCTTCCTTTCATTTTTCATTCTAACTTCTCGAGGTAGTTCGTGCCGAAACTTGTGCATTTTAAAGTTTTATTCAGAATAGATTTCACGTGAAACGAGTGCTCCTATCTTTTCATAAGATATGTAAAATATTTGTTGCAATTTTAGATATCTGTATATATGTCCGTATCTTTTCAAAAGAAACCATTGAAGAAGAGAATTTAATTGTTTGCTGGTTTCTGTGTCTTCTTAAATTTATCTTATTGTTTTTGGTGGTTCTTTATTCTAATTCATTTATCACGTGTATTGAAGATAACAGTACATATATATACATATATACCGTGTCATACACATAAATTGAAAATACATGTTATGTATAATGCGTGGTCAATTGTGAATACATGGACATAATTTATCATTTTGAAAGTTCCCATCTGGAATAAAAAGTACTTTTACACTGGGCCCGGCATGGCCAAGCGTGTTAAGGCGTGCGACTCATAATCTGATGGTCACGGGTTCGCATCCTGGTCGCGCCAAACATGCTCGCCATTTCAGCCGTGAGGGCGTTATAATATGACGATCAATCCCACTATTCGTTGGTAAAAGAGTAGCCCAAGAATTGGCGGTGGGTGGTTATGACTAGCTGCCTTCTCTCTAGTCTTACACTGCTAAATTAGGAACGGCTAGCACAGATAGCCCTCGAGTAGCTTTGTCGAAATTCCAAAACAAACAAACAAACTTTTACAATGTAATACATGTACGTATGCCTTGGAGTAGCGGTTAAATCTTGTTGACGATCTGAATAGTCCAAGTGTTGGTCATAAGATGGCGTTAACTAGCAACCTCACCTCTAGTTAATGTTTATTCAATCAGAAATGATTAGCCAATGAGCTGCTTTGCGAAAAAAAAAATCAACAAAAGATAAGCATTTCTTTATTATTTGAAAAGAAAAATGTGGTTGAAAGATAACTTGTTACACTGAGATAACCAAGTTGAACAAAACGAAAACGCAGCGTAAAAAGCAAAGAACGGAATTTCTAAGTAGATATGACGTAAATCCCAGAGGTAGCCTGCAATTTCTTCAACATAATGTTATCTTTAATATCTCGGCCTCTTCGTGCAAATGCCAAGCTTTGTTCTTAATTAACACACCAACAAAATGTCAAGGTCGCACTGTGAAAACCATGGTTAAGGTCTGAAGATTTCTGAGTCAACATCGTATCGATCCCGGGATCCGCCCTGTGAAACCGTTCTGTGGAAATATTTAGTGATCCATGGAAAATAAATTGATCGTCTCATTAATTCTCCACTTCCAGTAAAATATCGCTAGACGAAATAAAACAATCGCTAATAATTATAAACACTTTTATAATACTTCTGTTATTTTTCATTGACTTTCCTCAAACCTTTGTTCTTCCAGCGTTCGCTTTCCTTACAAGTTTTTGTTTGTACGTCTAAGTTTGTTAGAGCCTAAAGTAATTCTTTTCCAACCAGCATATATTAAATAATGTTGTAAGTATTGTGTTTCTATGTAGTTGAAAGTAAATGTTAATACAAATGACTAGAACGTTAAAGATTAGCAGGAATTTTACACAAATAAAATAAATAAGAACAGAATTGTTAAAGTTCTTAACTTTGAGATTATTTACTGTAAATCCACAAATTGTGTATTGGTCTCTTACACAGGTTAATGGCTTTGTGGCGGTAGGCAATGAAGCAAGTTAGCTAAAGTGCTTTGAGGTATGTTGCTAGGACTAAACTAATAACCAAACACTATTTATTTTTGAATTTCACGATGTATGTCGCTAGGAATAAACTGATAAAAAACAGTTTTTGTTTTTGAATTTCACGAAATATGTCGCTAGGATTAAACTGATAACCAAACACTGTTTTTGAATTTCATGCAAAGCTACTCGAGGGCTATCTGCGCTAGCCGTTCCTAATTTAGCAGTGTAAGATTAGAGGAAAGGCATCTATCCATCCACTGTCAACTCTTGGGCTACTCTTTTACTCCTTAGAACAGCTAGTGGATATTCCTTCAAGTAACTTTGCACGAAAATTGAAAAAAAACACACAAAAAAACGACAGTCTTTGGAAGTTACCGTAAGGTACGTGTGTGCAAATCCTCGCCTGGATTAATCAAAAGTTAAGGAAATAGTAGATGAAATAGTTTTAATATAATGTTACGATGTTTTTACTTTTGATCCCTGTAAAGATCAGAAAAGGCACAACACTCTAATGTAGATGCTTTTATTCTGTGAGGGCTGTCGCAAAATATTTGTTACCCTGGCTCAGCGGTTAGGGCGCTTAACTCGTAGTGTGAGGACCACGGGTTCGAATTCCCGTCACACCACACATGCTTGCTTTTTCTCTCGTGGAGGCTTTATAATGTGGCGTATAATCCTACTATTCATTGGTAAAATAGTAGCCTAAGAATCGACGGACGACTTTGGTAATTCAAAACCACAAAATATAATGTCTTTGGTGGAGAGAGTTCTCTTAATAACAGGGTAACAGAAAAATAAGTAGGTTGAAAAAAATTATGAAAATGATAGTAAACAAGAAGGAATCCTCAATTACCACGGCACTTATATTCCTTTTAGGCATGATTAGAGTAATTAATGTATGATACGTTTATTTCCCTTTTTATTCGCTATATGTTTGTGTGCCAAAAATACCAAACATTTAGCGTACGTATAACTTATTCAAATTTATTGTTAATAATGAGGACCCGGCATGGCCAAGCATGTTAAGGCGTTTGATTCGTAATCCGAGGGTCGCATTGTTGAATACCGGTCGCACAAAATATGCTCGCCCTCCCAGCTGTGGGGGCGGTATAATGTGACAGTCAATTTCACTATTCGTTGGTAAAAGAGTTGGTGGTGGGTGGCCTTTCCTCTAGTCTTACACTGCTAAATTATGAATGGCTAGCGCAGATAGCCCTCGAGTAGCTTTGCGCGAAATTCAAAAAACAAAACAAACAGGTAATCATGATTTCTGATAGCCTACCCTCTTATCTTTTAGGCAGGTTTAAAGTACATTAATCTATGAGACCCTGAACATCATCAAATATATCAACTGGAAGAGGTTAACTTCCTGAGTGCTAAACTATAATTAGATCTCAAATAAATCGAGAAATGACGAGACTACGAGCTGAAAGTTTGTACTTTGGAAAAGAAAAGAAAAACGAAAGCTCAGAGCCACTCTATGAGCCGCTGTGCCATAGCTAAAAATAAAAATATTTGTATTTCCATCAAGTTGATGTAGAAAGTTTTGGCTATTGCCATATTTCAGGTAAAGTTCCTAATTGGGTTTAAATGATCGTAATTGAATTTAAAGCATCAGACGATAAGGGTTCTGATATGCATTTGAACTGTGCATTTTATATCTCCTTATTTAATATGAAAATTTTCAAATGTTTTATGCATCTATCCATGTGGTTTCAACATCAAACTTCGGTTAAGGGAGTAACTAAGTTTCTTTTACCCTAATTACCTATTCCATTGGATTATTCATCTAGGGAGTTACGTTTGCTTTCTCATATAAAAACGGACGGTTATCGTTTCCATTGGCTACCAGTTGAAATATTGAAGTTACAACTTCCATTATTTTTCAATAGAAATGATTAACTGTCATGTGGGTAGTACGTGTGCCCTGAAGAGAACATTATTATTTTTTCTTATATGGAGAGCTATGTTTTTGCAGTGTGGAACACTTTTTGTGGGAGAATTCTTTCCAGTTAAAGTACCAGTATTCACAAATTAATAATTTTGATTGTTTGGTTATGATTAATTAGTAAGAATTGTTTCACTTGATTTCCTTTGTTTGAAGTCTCTTTATTTCACTACTCTGCAAAACCTGCTGCTAATTCTTAAGAGAAATAATCAAATGCGAGAATACCACAACTCTCGTTATAGCATATCAATACAAATCAACAATTCAAAAGTTAAGTACTTGAAAAATTTCAAAGAGTATAAGTACACATTACGAACGAAAATTACGTAAATATGTATTGCAGAATAATAATGCAATAGGTAATATGAATACAAAATGATAAAATTCAAATTTAGTTTCTGTTGTAGGTCTATATCTATTTGGTTTTACTTAAAGGTATGTTTTACAGTAAAATGAAACGTTTGTTTTATGTTTAGTGGTATGGTACTTGGTCATACAATGCTCCTTCTTCCTTCGCAATTTAATTTTGGATTTTCATATATTTTGTTTATTCTAAGCCCAAATGTTTTTTGCGTAACAAGAGTTTTACAAACTGTAATCAGTGTTCTGTCTGGTCTGGAACTAAATATTATTTATCAACGGTCCAGGTTCACGACGAGCGAATTAATTCTCAGTTGATATTGCCACACCTTGCTTATACTAGCTTGCTCTTTATTCTTAACTGGCCTCTCAACGCCTTACAAGCAGACTTTTACCAATAGAGATATTTAATGCCGTTTAGAAATTTTAATTTAATGAAGTTGAATGATTTGTAATATTTAAAATCTAAAAACATTCCTGGTGAAATATCTGTAGTTTTATCACCACCATAGTTTCCAAGGTTAATAGTATACTGGCTGTAGTTGACCAACAGTATTATATTACTGTCTCTCGGCGCTTAGATTTGTAACCTATATGGCAAGATTCTCAAACTTTGAACAGTATACGAAGGTGCACTAGTGTTTTCGTAAAACATATATTCTTGATTCTTACTCTCGAGAATCTTCTACAAATTTAGAGAATCCTTTGTGATGATATAGAGAAATCGTGAATACAGATATTATAGCTTGTACTATTTACAGGCGTGGGTAGAAATAAGAGGACTATTGATATTTATGTTAGTGCTGTTATTGCTGTGAGCTAAATAATTTCCTATATTCGTTCAAAGTTCGTAAGATATTATGAGATTATTAGGAAAAATATTTTTGATAGGTTATCTCAAAATACATGCGTATTTTTTAACATATAAAATGATGTTCTTACACTACAATTTGTTGAATATTAAAAGTAAGTTCAGTCCAAAAACTTTCAAAGAGGGCGGTTTTGGACGTATCTTTTTTAGTTTGTCTTTGTTAATTGATAATTTTAAAGTAAAATACAGTATCCTCAAGTCTCCATACTATCTAGTACCAATGTCTACCTATCAGGAGTAAATTCAGTATATATATATAAAACCACATTGTCAACATCATTAATTAAGCAGTTGTCAACATTTTTTTTTGCTTCTGTTATTATCCTTTCAGTGAGATAGCAATTAGGTGAGGAAGAACGAAGCATCACGATAGTCAGCAGTAGGATGAGCAAACAAGAACACTTTGAAAACAACAACAAACATAATATTGTAGTTGGCTTGCTGCACAATATCTACCAAGGTGGGCCTTAACAGATCCTGAATACCTCCGCGTGTCATTTTAAGACTTCTATGTTTGATCTGCTTGGTCGTGAAATGTGCTATCAGATTTTAGTCACCTTCCCACTACAAATCACTTTTCACAGCCCCAGTGCTGAAAGATTGAGGGAAATCCTTATTTTCAGTCAATAAACATGTACAAAAATTACAGTTAAAATGAAAAACAACAACAACAGAATAGGTAGTTTTGTTTTTTCAACAAAAATGTCTTCTACTGGCACATGAGAGGATTGTTAAAATTATGCTTCATCTTTGATGTTTTGTGCATGGTAAGTTGGTACGTGGTGTTCTTGAAGTAGACGATTGTTTGGTTTTGGTTTTGTGTTCTTTCTTGTGCCAGTTTCTCTGGCTTTATTTAGAATGTTTTAGGAATGGCGGTGATTTAGGAAAAAAGTCTGAATGTTCACAGTACAGCAACTGAATTCGTCATTTTCACTAGTGATTCTACGTTATCTCGTAAACTGTGATTTCGGTCTTGCTTCTGTGGACTGGATGATTGTATGCGTGTTCTAGTGAGATTATGAGGTACAGTGGTGTTAAGTTTATCAGGATTAACAGAAAGGAATGTATAAAGAAATGGAAGTAATGTGTCAGATATGTTTTGTATGTGTATTCTAGAGAAGTAATATGCCATATTTTTCTGTGTGTATTATTGGTAAGGGGTATGCGATGTATATGATGTGTGTGTGTTTATTCTGAGGAAGTGATATGTTAGATACGTTGTATTTGTTTATTCTAGAAAGTGATGTGTCAGATATGTTTTGTATGTGCGTATTGTAGGGAAATAAGATGTCAGATATGTTTTCTGTCCATATTATCGGTAACGGATATGTGATATATATGTTGTGTGTGTTTATTATAAGGAAATGGTGTGTCAGATATGTTTGTGTATTCTACGGAAGTGATGTGTGAGGTATATCGAGTGTCTGTATTCTAGGGAAGTGATTTGTGAGATATATTGTGTTTGTCTGTTCTAGGGAAATATAATGAAGTTATGTAAGGTGTGAAATGTTTAAGATTTGATTATGTACTGGTATACATTCCTACCACATCACCAATGTATCTGTATCAATGGCTTAATGGACCATGATACTGGTTGAGCATAAAATCTTCCGTCCAACCAACGAAACTGTTTGGTAACTTGGGTCTTTTTCGAACCTTTGGCCACATTTTACGACTCATTATGAGAGTAGAGTCGGTGTGTCAGTGGAGAACTTATAAGGAGATGGTTGAAATAAATTTTAAAAGAATTGCACCTTAGTTCCGAGGTATAATAGTGTTGATGTCAGTGGTGAACAGAGTAACATTTTCTTAGATAGGGTCAAAGATTAGTGTATTAAAAATATCTAGAGTATATTTTAAATCTTTATTAAGTGTGTGGTATAAGTTTAGTAAGGGATACCATTACACAGTCCGTATAAAAAGTGATTTCGGTTAGCGTATTACAACTAATATTCAGGTTTATTAAATATTTGTATCAAATTACACTAGTTTTTATATCACTAGCTGGTATGATTAGGTTCGTATTTTACGCAGGTAGTAACTCGATGTCTGTAATGCGGTAGGTACTGTCTTGAATAATGTCTTTATATTGGTACAGGAGCTTTCTGGAGAGACTTGTACAATACTCAGTGCCTACTAAAGTGTTATTTTCGTAGTTTGGTCGTAAGATTGTTATTCACTTGATATAGTATTTAATGTTAATATAACAAGTACGTGGACGGAAGGTGTAGATGCGATCAGCTCATCTATATGTGTGTGAAACACGTATTACAAAATATGTCTCTAAATAAAACTTGTTAAAATGTTTTTGCCACACAGGGATTTGAACTTCAAAAGTAGCACCCCCTTTTCTAAGCCAATTTTGTAAATTTCATATTGGAAGTTTTTGATGTGTGTGTAAGAATATATTTATTTACATGATTAAAATCACCAAACTCCAACTTACGTTTATTTTTATATTTCAGTTCATTTGAGTAACTAAGGACGATATGTTATTTAGGTATTTCAGTCGCTTCTTATATAAGACAAAAATTCAGTAATGAGACATTGCATCACTGGTTATAGTTTTACGAATGGATATCTGAGTACATTCTTCATTTCTTGTTAAAAATGTCATTATTTGTTTTTTTTCGGGTGACAAACGACGACACTGACTCATGTGGACATGCTGCTACTCAGCAGTGGTATTTTCTTTATAATATCATTTGTGTGGTTTCCTTTTTAGTTCCATTCTATAATGTAGTTAAAAGGCTACTCCTGATATTAATCGAATCGTGAGAAGACGAGCACGTGGCTTCAGGTGTATAATGAACCAAGCACCAATTCCTCTTTGGATTCATTATTTTTCTCTGTTGGATGCTTTCCACCAAACGACAGCCTATGTTCTCATCACAGTTTGGCTCAGTTATTACTCTTGTGACTGATGAGTTCTAATAGTTTGTTGCTTTGTGAAGATGCATGATGTAATGTGATGCGTTTCTTTTATAGGTTTTATAATAATCATATTAATCAACACAAGAACGTATGTCTAGCTTATACTTGTGTACCTTAAAGAACTGATTCTTTCAAATAAAGCAATATGTCAGTTATTATAAACACTTCTTTCACGTGTTCCACTTTCACATCAGTATTCACTCAAGTATTGTTCTAGTAGCTCTCTTTGACTAGAATCTTTAATCAAATGTTATATTAGTATGATTATCGGTGTATATTTGAATATGACGACCACATAATTAAATTCCCTATATTCTTAACTCAGTCGAAGGGTATGGATGTGGATCTTTGAAGTTACTTTCAGGATTCTTTGTTTGTTTGTTTTTAAATTTCGCGCAATATTACACGAGGGCTATCTGCGATAGCCACCCCTAATTTTGCAGGGTAAGACCACCTACTGCCAACTCTTGAGCTACTCTTTTATCAACGAATAATGGGTTTTACTGTAACATTTTAATGCCCCCATGGCTGAAATAGTGAGTATGTTTGGTGTGACGGGAATTCGAACCCGCGACTCTCAGATTACGAATCGAACGCCTTAACCCACCTGAATGCTATTTAAGGATACTATTAACGATATTTTATTACTTTGACATGTATATATCACACGGTTTTCTTTATTGTTTTTCTCTATGTTATTGGTTTACCACAATTATAACTATGCTCTTTTGGGCAAACAAGAACTGTATGGTATTCGTCACTGAATACTTCATTATTATGGCAAATTATGTAATAACACTTTCCATATTATTATTTTGAAGTCAAAAATAGATAAATGTGTATAGATAAATGAAAAACATCTTAATTGTGAAAAAAAAAGTTGCAACCAAAACACTAATCGAAAGTCGGAATGAAATGAAAACTGGTTACCAAACTTGTAGCTACATTTATAACATTGGTGAGAACTGTACAGCTAATATTAATTCGTGAGTTAGCATGGTTGCGTTTCTCTGTTCAAATCTCTCTTTGTTGTCCTACAAATAACCTAGGAAGGTCGGAATGTTGTTCTCTGCTTTAATTTAAATGTGTTAATATCCATACCAGCCATTATGAGATGCACTGAGAAAATAAGAAAGTAGCCCTTACCGAGAATGTCCTCATACATGTTTTCATGTGAAAGCATTGCCAATTTGGAAGAGGCAAAAAGTCGATAACAAATAAATATAGGTGATCGAATATTTCTAGAAGCTATGTAATTTACAAAGCAAATATTTTATTTCAAAATGGTGTGAAGTAAGCCGTGGTTCTGCTACTTGATTTCAACTACAATAATTTTACCAATGTCTAAGGTTGATTGATTTACTTACTGTAAATAGTATCTAACAAAGCTACTTTATCTCCATCTATTTTGACATTCTTCCAAAACGTTTGTAGCAATGGCTTTTCTCTGTAGGTTACACACCCTGAATAACTTGTATTTTGCTCACTACTGGCACAACGATACGTCTAAGGCCTAATAATGCTATAAACAAGTTTCGACACCCGTGATTGGCACACCACAGATAGTCAGTTGTGTATCTTTGCTTTTAAAAACGCACATACAAGGAAACGTGTATTTTGATATATCCAATGAAGTTGATCAAGGAAGTGCTATACTTTTAAGATTTACGTTATGTGAAACAGTGCAAATCTTTATAAGTGTAAACGTAGAAAAGTATATTTAGTTACACAGGCAGCCAGCTTGGTTTTAAGCTTCGCACTTGGTACATAGCTTGACCTGACTGGAAGTTACTATTAATTTAATTTGTATTTTATTCATTTATTACAGCTGAAACGGGACATTTTGTTGTGGTAACTATCAGACTAATCCGTAACACAATCATAAATAAAATATTACGACTGACTTGTAATGGTTGGACAAACAACATATCAGATTATTTTGTCACTGGTGTCTGTTGGAACTATTTCTTGATGGGGTTCTGATATTAAGAAAAGTATACAAGGCAGTATGAGTGAATCGTAATATTTGTATGCATGAATAAACCTGCGGCACTTGAAACGTGATAATAATTCGTGGTACTTAAAATAACTGTACTGTGATAGAACTCTTGCTTATATAACACTGGAAAAAAATATTACGCTATGTGCAGCCCCCAATTTCACGTGATTTGTAATGGGATCACGATTTTCCCGTTTCGCCTATGTTTCCGTTACGTAGAACTATATTTTCCTTCATTCTCAAGGTGCTGATACCATCTATATAAGTATAATATTATTGTCTGTTGTAAGTCCATGTAAATATTTCGCAGGGTGTGGATGGATCTTCACCAAAATTGGTAAGGTATATCAGGTCCGTGGGGAATTACAATTTTCAATTTTGCTCTTTTTGCGGTGTTTTTCTTGCCACTGATTTGCCCCTTTTTGACAGATCTTCAAGTCTGGCATGAAGGTTTGTTAGGTCCATGAAGAGATACATGCAAATTTACAGTTTTACATTTGGTGTTTTGTTATTTTTATGGGCATTTCAGGTTTTTAAAATTATAAATAAAGGAAACAACTTTTTTATGTTCCAAGATAACCATTCATTAGTCACAAATTACAAGTACCCCATCTAGTATAATTAATTCTGATTGCATGGATGAAATGTTTAACAATTTTTAATATTCATTGAAATACTTTAGTTCTTGAACATTTGCTAAAATATTCCACAATTCATTTGTATAGGGTGGCAACAAATTGCATGTAAACTTCGTTACAGTTTTTTGGTTGTAATAACAGATTTTCCATAATTCAATAAGGTAGATTTCGAAAATAATAATATTTTTTTTCTGTAACGTAAGGATATTTTACAGAAAAGGAAGAAAAACTTATCTAAATCAAATTATTATTTTTTATTTAAATTAATTATTTAATTATTTTTTATTATTATGTATGAGTTATAGAACGATCAATAAGACTTACGTCGCGATTGGTCTAAAGAAATCTATGGACAATGGTTGTCAACATTTTCAGCGTAACAAAAGGTAGTTTGGTTTGAATTTTGCTCAAAACTACACTAGCTGTTCTGATTTAGTAGTGAAATATTAGAGGGAAGACAGATAGTCTTTACCCATCTCCAAATCTTAGACTACTCTTTTATCGACAAATAGTAGGATTGACGTAACATATATAACACCCCCACCGCTGAGTGTGAGCATGAAAGGTAGGAGTTGAAACTCGCAGTTTATGACTGAAACACTCTAATCACCCCGCCAAACCGGGCATAACAGAATATAACCTGATTTCGGTAAAAATAGTTCACTTATTTAAAAGTATATATGAGGTTTTGTGAAAAAATCTGTATGCCATGGAATAAAATGGATATCATTTTCGGATTCAGCGTTCAGGAATTACCGTAGAGCATGTAAAAATTTCAAGACAGTAAAAGCATTACACACCTGTGGCCTGTGGCCAATATGCCAGAAAAAAATTGCTTCACCCCCCTATTTTTGAATTCAAAAACCTTTACACTTATCTATTTAAATCATCCTACATAGCTGTGTCGGTTATTGATGTAATTTAATAGTCACTATATGTTATTTTGTCTCGTTGTGAAATTCAATTCATTATATTTGATAATATATTATATTAAACATGGCCCAGCATGGCTAGGTTGTTAAGGCGCTTGACTCGTAATCCGAAGGTTGCGGAATCGAATCCCAGTCGCACCCAACGTGTTCGCCCTTTCAGCCGTGGGGGCGTTATTATGTCACGGTCAATCCCACTATTCGTTGGTAAAAGAGTAGCCCAAGAATTGGCGGTGGGTGGTGATGATTAGCTGCCTTCCGGCTTGTCTAAATTAGGGACGGCTAGTGCAGATAGCACTTGTGTAGCTTTGACCGAAATTCAAAACAAACAATCCAAAGATTAAACATTTTGCATCTGCCATTAACTTATGATACCTTTGAAAAATTTTTTTCCTGTGGTTTCGTATATCCTGCACTAGTTGTGTTCTGGAAATTTTACCATATATAACCAGATTTTAAGCTAGAACGGTATTAATTAAGTAGAAATATAAGTGCGTATCTAGTGTAAGTCGGGAAAATGCAGAAAGTTTATCTGGAAGAATGTGGCAACCTTGTGTAATAATTTGTGAAATATAACAGATTCGTGAAACTAATTATTTCACACTCGATTCGTAATACGTGGGAAAATACTTCAGGGTTTAATTACGAAGTAGTACATAGGTATATGATATTTGGGAAATTACATATTAGTTCAGTATATTCATCATAACTTTTGAAACGTAAAGTACCACATAATATTTGGAGACGTGAAGTAATTCGACTAAATTCGTGATACGTTGTGTGAGACACCACGAGTGATTCAATTGTTAAACCTAGTTATGAAGCACAACGCCCGAATCTGTGGTAATATTTGCAAAAAACAAAATTGTACAATTTATTCATAAAATGTGAAACATGAATTATTATGAGTGGTTCCGAGTGGTTGAGTTGGGTGTTACCTTAAATTATTATACAGTAAGTCGATCCTTGTATTTGAAGGCTAATGGTACACGTCCCATGGTTTCAGCAATTTTTTTACGCTTTCGGGATAATTGTGCGTGATAAGAATAACTGTAAAATCCTACTCTTCGATTACAGTAGCCCACAAGTTGTCGATAGATCCTGTTGATTAGTTACCATCCCTCTAATGCATCAGTTTAAAATTAGGTGTTAATAGCACCAACAGCCCTTGAGTAGCTCTGAGTAACAATCCGAAGGAATAAATCCTAATGGGTGAGAAATGAAAACCACCCTCACTAGTCCGTGATACGCACTCTGTCTAACTGATTTGGAATCATTCGATTGTTCATTTGTTGTCTTTTTGTTTTCCTGTCTAGAGTAGTTATTCGTACACATACATTACATGGTGTTGGACATATTGTTATTTACTTCTGTGATGTTAGAAACACGTAGGTTCAACAAGTCGTAATAGAAATGAATAAATCCCTGTAACCCTAGTGCTTTCGAAAAATGGCCTTTCATGTTCAGGGACACTCTGGAATTATTTACTTTTATGTATCCACAGGAATATGGCTGGTAACTATATATTAATTTGTATGAGGTACAGCCTTTGGGAAAAGTAACTTTTTTAATAATTTGTACTCAACATGATAAGGCTTTTACACACAAATAATATCCTGATGGTTAGAGCATTCAACTAGCAATTTTCGGATTGCATGATCGAATCCCGTCATGGAGGCTTCATAATATAACAGGCAATTCCATTTTTCGTTGATAAAAAGTAAATCGAGTGTTAGCGGGGGTGGTTTGAACTAGTTTCCTTCATCACAGTCTATCACTTCAAAATTAGGGTCGACTAGCGCAGATGGCCTGCGAGTCTTTTTGCGCAGAGTTTGAAGAAACAAAGTTATTTATAATGCACGTCGCCATTTTTGGAAGGTAATATTTTGAACAATTTATGAATTATTTCGAGAAAATAATCCAAAAGAAAACTCACTGTAAAATGAGTAATTAAACATCGTTTTCTTTGCTACCGATTTTGTTTTTGAGAAAACGAACAGTATTGTGCAGGAATGTCTATTTCATGTGAGCAGGACTCAAATTCTTGTGAAATGGCTGATAATTCGACCGAAAATGTCTCTCTGGTTTAAAACCAGTTAAATGCGTAATTTTGATCGATGCTTAGGAGTGCTTATCTCATCATATTAGTCGATACGACATCTGTCTAGATATTAATGCCGCGATACGATATGTATTTTGATAAAGAAGTTTTACCAACGGTTTGTTAAAAAGTTTGACAGTGTTGTTTGTAATTTATTATCTATGTTACAAACATTCTCTTATTTAAGTACTTCACAGTGCGGCCCGGCATGGCCATGTGATTAAGGCACTCGACTCGTAACTCGAGGATCGCGGGTTCGAATCCTTGTCACTCCAAACATGCTCGCCCTTTCAGCGTTATAAGGTTTCGGTCAATCCCACTATTCGTTGGTAAAAGAGTAGTCGAAGAGTTAGAAGTGGGTGGTAATGACTAACTTCCTTCCCTCTAGTCTTACACTGCTAAATTAGAGACGGCTAGCGCGGATAACCTTCATGTAGCCTTAAATCGTCAATTTTTAGTAAAATTACTTTATTATACTTAAATCGTATCATATTGGACGATATATCGATAGAATCGTATCACGGCTGTATCCACACACCTTGACTAATATCTTACATTAATCACTATACATATTTGTATGTGTAATAACAACAGTTATGATTGTTTAAAACACTCAATATTTACTGAAAATACTGCCTATATGCATAGTACAGAGTAGTCGTATTATGAAGTTAGGCGTAACATAACTTTTGCTGCATTTTAAACGATTAATTTTTCTTTTGTAGTGACTCAAACTAATATTTATCATAAGTTCAGAAATTGGATCTGTGATTGCCTTGTTTATAATTACAATCATTTGTTCGTTATAATGTTGTAAATATGTCAGGATTTATCGATAATGGTTGAATTGCACGTGGTGTTACAACAATATGTGATACAGTTATGCTCCTCTGACGTTTCTTGTTATATATATTGAATCAGAATGCTGCGAATGCAAAAGCACCAGTCCAGTTATAATATAGCACGAGGAAAGAACCAGTGTTGTAGCAACTTCAATACTTGACATAAACGTGCTTGTTTTGACTTACGCTTCCCGCTATTACAGCGGTATGTCTCCGGATTTACAACGCTAAAATCAGCGGTTCGATTCCTCTCGGTGGGCTGAGTAGATAGCCCTTTGTGGCTTTGCTATACGAAAAACACAAACACACTTTTAACGTAATTTCGTGGTCGATATTTTAATTAGTTTCAACAACGACTTCAGTTTGTCTCATATTCATGTTTCTTGTAATATACAGTTGTGTACCATTTCAGTTACAATCTAAGAAATTTACCAGTGCTGTAGAATTTAACTTCTCACTTATGATTGCAATAATAATTCACGACACGAATTTCTGTCCTTTGGTGAGTCAGCGATCAGTTTTTGGACTAAATATAGATGACACTAGTGTAGCTTTGTGCTAAAAGTCATCAGTGATAACATAAATTTCTCGATTTTGAATATTGGGTTAGTGAATAATTTATTTATTCCATATATCATAACTGGTCATGATAAACCTATACAGGCCATATAATAGCTACTTTCATGTCTTGATGCCAGTATATAGTTATTTGAAAATTCAAAAAGTTTCAGATGTCAAGAGGGGCACAACTATCGATATTGTAGGGGGGTCGCAGTTTAATTTTTTTTATTCATTTGCCATTTTCATGCCTGTTTATATTTGTGCGAATATTAAATTCAATAAATATTTTGAGTCATATAACAAAGTTTTCAATTCAACACTTTCTTTTTTTGAGCCATCAAGCCTTTAATTATGTATTAATCATGTTAATAATGTATTATATGTGACTAATACAACTGGTGGCTTAATTTTATCATTTCATAAATGTGCCGTATATTGGATTTGAACGTTTTTGTGAAGATAATAGAATATTTTATGTCATTGAATCAAAAAGTGCGCTGTACTTTTGAGTCAAAGTATCCCAGAACTAGTGTATGTCATATATAAAGCATAATGTTTTGGAATAACATGGCAGGAGTGCCCCAAGGATCAGTCCTCTCTCCACTTCTATACATAATCTTCGTCAGTGACATACCTTTCTCAAATCTAACATACACACACAATTCACAATACGCAGATGACATCGCAATCTGGAGCACCTCCAGAAACCCAGTAATGGCCATGTCTCGCGTACAAGAATCACTAAACAAAGTCTCAACATGGAGCAACAAGTGGAGGGTCGTGTTAAATCCGACAAAAACACAAGCAATCACCTTCTATATAAAACTAAAGAAGCAAAGAAAAAATCTAGAAAAAATAAAACTATCACTTGGAAACACAACCATTAACATGAGCAAAAACATCACATTCCTTGGCGTCACTTTCGACACAAAACTAACATGGAAAAAACACATAAACAATATACACTCATCAATCAGAAAAAGGATTTCATATCTAAAGACTATAACTGGTAAACAATCGAAATGCGCACCGAACACCATCATACAAATATACAAGGCTTACATCCGTCCACTAATAGAGTACGGATGTCAAGTAACATACAACATGTCAAACAACACACTCCAAAAAATCCAAGTGCAACAAAACAAAATATTAAAATCCGCATTCAGTTTACCATCTTTTACGCCAACAAATTATCTACACCAAATTAGTAATTTACCAACCATAAAAGATAGAATAACAGAACTTTCTCTGAAATATTATCTAAAAGCAGAAAACAGAAACAAACTAACGGCATCACTATACAAATTATCAAGTGCACCAACGAAATTCATATCACCTTACAACATATTTCAAGAATCTCAATCTACTCAAGAAAGAATCTAAATAAATAAAATCTATGTTATTAACATGAATTCCTTTTTTATCAGGTACAGGGCACACGACAGGCAAAACTTTCGGCGCCTGTCGTGTGAAAGTGGGTTTTTTCGGGGCACTCCCGTTTCCCCCACACCAAAATCTTCAGGCATTGGATTTATAGATCCCAGCCCAGGCTTTTTTTTTTCTTCTTTTTCTGGCAGGCCCTGAATCGTGCTGTTTGAATTGAATTGAATTGTTTCATTTTACTTTTGATCTGGATTTGAACAACATTCATGTTCACACCCGCTCAACCTCTTCCTTTCGGAACAGTTCCCGGGCTTCTTTTCCGCTACTGCCTTTGCCTCCATCCAAGACAACATTTAGAAAAGACATCCTCCACCCAAAATGTCAAGAATAATAATTGAAAACCACCTTTTAATCCTAATAACAATCTACGAAAGGGGACGAAGAGGAACCACAAAGTTCCTGAACACCCCAGTTGGAGAGAGAACTCTTCTGATTTCTCTCTCTCTAAACTGAACCCCTGCCACGTTAGTTTAGTTTAGTTTTAGTTAATAACATGGGACCTATTGGTCCGGCCCGGTATGGCCAAGCGTATTAAGGCGTGCGACTCGTAATCTGAGGGTCGCGGGTTCGTATCCTCGTTGCGCCAAACATGCTCGCCCTTCCAGCCGTGGGGGCGTTATAATTTTACGGTCAATCCCACTATTCGTTGGTAAAAAGAGTAGCCCAAGAGTTCGCGGTGGGTGGTCATGACTAGCTGCCTTCCTTCTAGTCTTACACTGCTAAATTAGGGACGGCTAGCACAGATAGCCCTCGAGTAGCTTCGTGCTAAATTCAAAAACATTGGATAAAAACAAAACATCTCGGATGTTTCATCCTCTAATCTAAATAAAAATATTTTAAAAAATAAAACCCTTTATATCCTGTCCTTATCATTCATGTAGTTATCAAACTTATCTTAAACTCGTTTAATTTTACCACCTTTACAACATCTGAAGGCAACTCATTCCAAAGGCCAACCACTCTGTTAGAAAAATGAAACTGTCTTAACTGAAGATGACTCCTACCCTGCCAAAATGTATACTTGTGTCCCCTACTACTACTGTTGTCGGCTTGACATGGCTAGATTGGTCAAGGCGTTCGACTCGTAATCCGAGGGTCGCGGGTTTGAATCTCAGTCGCACCCAACATGCTAGCCTTTTCAGCATGGGGGCGTTATAGTGTGACGCCGAATCCCAGTATTCGTTGGTAAAAGAATAGCCCAAAAGTTGGCGGTGGGTGATGATGGCCAGATGCCTTTTCTTTAGTCTTACACTGCAATATTAGGGACAGCTAGTCCTGGCAGATAGTCCTCGTGTAGCTTTGCGCACAATTCAAAACAAACCAATCCTACACACATTCTAATATTTTGTTTATCCTTAGTGTATTTAAAGAAATTCCTACCGTTAATATCTATTTTTTAGCCAGCCTTTTCTCATACTTCCTTTTTTGTATCCTAATTTCTTGTTTGATCAACTTGTTTGATCTTCGACAATTTTCGAAGTCTGCTGTCATACTAGTCTTTTTAAATTTCTTAAGCTTTTCTTAAATTTCATCTCTTAAACTTTTTGTGGACTAACCTGTTGTTTTGTTTTTATTTGCAGCTGCCTTTTATATAATGAATGTGCTCATCTTGAATGTTAAAAATGTTTTTAAAATGTTCCACATCTGATCCAAATAACTCAGCTTTCAAATTCACAACATATAATTTTTGTCGTATTCCTTCAATATTTGCTTTTTTAAAAAAAACTTGTAATCAAAATATCATTATTCCTTATCTCCATATGCAGCAAAACATCGAACCTAATGGAGCAGTAATCACTTGCACCTAGATTTTCTCGAATTTGGACCCTCATTATACAGAGAACAAGTATGATAAATACATGTTTATATATTGTTCAATAACGTACACGTTTTGATGTATGTTACTTTCGGACAATAGAGTGAGATCATTTTGTGCATTTCAACTTCAACCACTTAAGTTTTCACTCACACATCACAGCTTTAAGAACCTTCAGGCTTTCACACTTTTTAAATTTTTTATTTCCGTACCTGTAAACATATTCTGAAGACATTAACTATTTTATTCATTACCCTGTTATCGAACAGTGCTATTTAACATTTCATTTTAACGGTAGGTAAAGTTTAGATCTGGTATTATATTTCGATTGTAAATTATTTTGTTAAACGAGAACAATATTTACCTCCTGGATAAAAAAAAATCGTATTTATCTCTAACTATCGCTCTAATGTAACTACAGTAGCTATAGCCTGAACGAAGTATTCTTAAGAATATAATCTGTGTATTTGGAATCTAAAGCTCAAATACAAACTGCCCTATTTCGATGTTGTACTGGTTTCAAGTTCGTGACATAGGCTTGAGGAAGTATTAATTCATTAATGGCAGACAAATTTATACACGTTCTATATAAGGGTTAAATGTTTGTTGTTGCTGTTTTTTAAAACTTTCATATTACTTGGCTGGAAGCTATTCAATCGAAAGGAAAGTCAGTAAATCCTTGAATGAATAATCATATAAGTGTAAAACGAACCGTTATGTTGTTTCCGGATAGTGGATTTGTTGTTGTTTTCGTGCTTAATATATATTTATATATTATAATAAAGAATAACAAAATGGGTAATGATGTTTAATTTTCTGAATGTGTTGTCGTAAGATTTGATGTGGTAGTCTCGGGTGAACTGAAGATACTTTGGAAGTTATGTCAGGATATGGAACTACCAAAAACTTATTGAGACTGCTGAATGAGATTAAGAAATACGTAATACTAAATCAAAAATTAGAGTCAGATCAAACTTGAAAAAGCCCTTACCATTTGAGTAAAACTAATTAAACGAAAGGTTTCTACTTAAAGTGAAACCTCGGATTTACCGTGCGCGAGTACTTAGTCACATGAATGGTTATTCTCATTTATATCACCTGAACAATCATTGAGGGGCATCGCCTTCTACAGTCCCACGCCAGTCCAGCGGTACGTCTACGGATTTACAACGCTAAAATCAGGGATTCGATTCCCCTCGGTGAGCTCAGCAGATCTGATGTGGCTTTGCTATAAGAAAAACACACACGCCCTCTACGTCCTGAAACAAGATCGTTGTAGCAACGTTCTCTAGAGGCGACAATAGGTATTACCAGTGTTGTTAACAACAAACGGACAACGGCAGTAGGTATAACCAGTGTTGTTAACAACAAACGGACGACGGCAGTAGGTATTACCAGTGTTGTTAACATCAAACGGACATTAGTAACTTGAAACAAAATCTACATCACGATTTTCTTGACCGCGTGTTGGTTGAAAACCTTCATATATTCAAAACTTTAGTTTCATTGATGTTTATTTTAGTGCAAAGCAACTCAATAGGTTTCTGCCACCACCACCATGCATTTAGCAGGTGCAAGTCCCTAAAACTACCGTTGGCCTATTGGAGACATATTCATACTTATGAATAAATAGTAACACTATAGACAAAAAGAAACTGTAATTCTATAGCGCTTCGCTTTTTCTTTGTGGGTATTTGGGTATGTTGAATTTTTAAATTCCGAGGAGGGTCAGGTGCACAAGACCTTTTCCTCCATCCCTAGCTTTCATATCGGCTACAATAAGAATTTGTTGTTGTTGTTGTACTTTTGAGCAAGAGTATCCCACAGTACACCGGCTCTTTTCAGGGCAATGGCCATGTATTGTCTTGATTTGCCATTTTTTCCCCTTTATCCATTTATTATTATTTTTTCCTCTTTTATTTAATTTTTAATTATTTTTTTACCTTTTATTCGTTGTATATATATTCATTTAATAATAATAAGAATAAAATAATATAAAATACAAAAGAAAGGAAAAGGGAAAAAATTAAATAATAAAAAATAAATAATACTAGTTTTAAGCGTCTTGTGCATGTTGACCAACTTGATTTATATTTCTTAAATATATATTTGAAGGAGAGAGGTACTTAGGACTACCTTCATCATGTACGTAGTGTTTGTTGAGATAACACATTAAATTATTTTATGCTAATTCTTATTAAAATAGTTTCGTGTATTATGCAAGAGTCTATCGGATATTGTTTCTGTGTTTGCATATTTGTACATCAATGTGGAAGATGTATCACAGGATACTTTATAAGCTGAAGTTAAGATTGAATTTTGCATTTTTTGTAGTTTATTCTAAAGCGCTGTGTACTTTGTTTATTTTTTAATTTCGCGCAAAATTACACGAGGACTATCTGCGCTAGCTGTCCCTAATTTAGCAGTGTAAGACTAGAAGGAAGGCAACTAGCCATCACCACCCACAGCCAACTCTTGGGTTGTTCTTTTACCAACGAATATTGGGATTGACTGTCACATTATAACGCCCTCACGACTGAAAGGGCAAGCAAGTTTGGTGCGACGAGGATTCGAACCCGCCACTCTAGGATTGCGAGTCGGGCTCCTTAAAACCACCTGGCCATGCCGAGCCCTGTACTTTATGAAAAATGGTAGCAGTATGTACTGACGGTTTTAGTATATTATAACTTTTGTGCTAGCCGCAGCTTTTCAAATATGATGCGTCAATAAGAGATTCTAGTATTAGTGATGTATGAAATATGTAGAAATGCATGAAAGTAAATATTACTGATGCTTTTGTATAAATAACATCACCACAAATTAAATTGCACGCAACAACTGCACTCAGTTAAGTGTGCTGTGTGGATTTCCTGTGAAAATCTCATAAACACAACTATACCAGATTATGTTAATTGAAAGTCGCCAGTTTCTTGCCGGCTGTTGTCACTGGTTGTAGGGCTACCATAGCCTTTAAGTGGTTGAACTACTTCTCTTCAGGATTAACATGATATGCGCGTAAACAGAAATATACAGCATTGCTTGGAGAACTAGTTTGTAATTCAAAGTAAATGAATTATGTCTCCGTGAACTCATATCAACCATCAAACCTTTAGTAAATTAAGTGAAGCAGAAACAAAACGTGTGAAAATAGAAATCGCCTTCATATAAATCGACAGACATACCTAGAATGACAGTTATGACCACTAAAATTCCACTGACAATGTGCATCTCATGTACTAAGGATTGTATATACAACTATGATTAAATGGAGCATATTTCTGCTCCCAAATATCGAATTCCTTGTTGCTTGCTGTCGAATGAACACAATTTATTGTTCACTGGTTGTAAGTAATATATGTAACTTTCTATACCTACTACTAATGTAAAGGTAAAGCTAGATGTACTTCTCCAAATAATGAAAAATACATATTTTTATAATTGTTGGTGTATATTAAACTCATCACGCTAATGTGTTTTTTCGTGACATACTTGTGTTTGAATGTTTTGTATTCGTTCTGGTTGACCTCATGTAACGAATAAACTTTTGGAATAAGAGTGTTGATTTTCATGGATCAGTTCCTTACTACAATAAGATATTATGACCAGGAGCTCATAATATTTATGGATGTTTTATTTCAGTGTGTGTGTGTTGCAATTAAAATAATCTGAAAAGTAACGAAGAACTTGATAGTAGTTGCCCAGATTATAGGGCTTTAAATTTCTGTATTAACTACATACAGGTGTACTGTGTTATGTAACATACAACTAAGAACACCCATCCGTGTAGATTAAATTTATTATACTGAGAACGAATTTCTGTCCCTTTCTAGTCACGCATTTCAAATACAATTGATTAACAAGACACGTGTATTTTTAATTTTCTATGTAAATTATTAATTTATAAAAATAGAAGAGCTTGTGTATGTGGCTATCATAGCTCCAAGAGGAAATAATCTTTAGACCTGAAACTCCTCACGTATATTAAGAGGATTCTGAGGGTGCACATCTGAGTATTATTTTTTATATTTGGCGAAAATATTTTGTCCATTTATTTTTTACTCTGTTGTTTTGTCAAATAACCTTTAGGCCCCCATAATTCTACTTCCTGAATGTCTGTATGAAAGTATCATATTTATTTAATTGTCACTTACTGGGTGAACAGTATGTGGGAGTTTCCTTCAAATATTCTTTTTAAATAAAACATTGGTTAAAAAGTGTAAATACGAGAATTAAAAACAGTTAAACTGAGTTTGAGTAACAGCAACAAACAATGGGAAGAAGTTAAAAGTAATCTGAGAAGCTAAATTAAAACTATTTGCTTTTAAAAAGAGTTGGATTGAATTAAGTTCGGGAATGACAACTAACAAACCAGTTAAAGAATCAACTCGTTAGGGTAGCTTTAGAAAGTAATTGATATAATGAAGACGTTGACTGGAACACTGAGACCTCTTTGAATCATGAGAGGCTCTTAGGATTCCGCAACGGAGCATGGGTATGTTATGGTAAAGTTTCAATTTATAATCTTTCATAAAAGATGTAATTGAAGCTAGTGTTATATATATTATTTAATTATTCAAGTTTATATCACTGGTCATGGTGGCAGAACCAGGGGGAAATATGGGCACGTGCCCTTCAATTTTGACCCGTAACGAAGTATCCCTTTGATTGAGGAAGAGAATGTTGTATATAAATTTCATGGAATCACACTGTTTCAGTTTTGATTTCAGTGTTCACGGTTAACGCAGCAATTAAGGTGTCCTCAATCGTTGGTGCCCCACCACAAATATGTTGTTTCTCCTGATACAACACTTCTAGGTTAACAAAATACTGAGTAATTATTCTGCTTCGATATCACATAACCCTGGGTGTGGGGATATTATCACTGATCCTCAAAGTGTAACTTGTGTTTCTGTATGAAACGATGAATAAAGTTTGTTACGGATGAAGACTATGAGTCTTCAAACACAATTAAGTTAAGTATGAAAATTTCATAATTTGTATACATGAAAGTTTCATTTTCTTCTTATATTTTTTCAAGGTTATTTCGAAACAAATGACGTCACCATGAACGGAATTATCTAACGTAAGATAGTCCAAAATACTACATTTTTATAACGTCAAATACGCTGTAAAGACATGTTTACTTAAAATCAAATGCTGTATTTAACAAAGTACTCAAATAATATCTTTTTAAGACATAATATACATTGTAGAGCGCCTTGAATAACGTTATTACTAACTTACAGGCCCGGTATGGGTAGGTGGGCTAAGGCGTTCGACTCGTAATCTGAGGGTCGCGGGTTCGAATCCGTGAGGGCGTTATAAAGTCGTGGTCAATCCCACTATTCGTTGGTAAAAGAGTAGTCCAAGAGCTGGCGATGGGTGGTGATGACTAATTGCCTTCCCTCTAGTCTTACACTGCAAACTTAGGGACGACTAGCGCAGAAAGCCCTCGTGTAACTTTTCGCGAAATTAAAAGAATACCAATTCAAATCCTAACTTGCAATAATTTAAATATATTTAATGTATTATCATGATTGTTACCATTCTATAAATTGTATATAATACCGTGTGGGTCTTTCTTGTAATTCAGAATCCAAATTTTTTTCCCACATAGTGCCTATTTTCACTTAACTCGTTGGTAAATTCATTTATTCTATCATTTATAGACAGTGTAGAATATTCCACAAAAGCATTTTTTTAAATCACTCCTGAGTTATTTAAAATATGTAATTTATTTTTGTGCGTGTCTTATACAATGTTAAATAGGAGTTGTCGAGTATCTTTCAGTAAAATGTACAAGTATACATACAGCAACTTAAAAAAAACAAATCAAACAAATAAACTCATCGTTATGAGTAGGTGTTTTGATTATATAGAAACGGATTACTGAGACAGTTGTGCCTACGATATTTCCAGCACTTATGTTTACATATGCACTGTCTAGAGAAAGTTGAAGGCCATGTACATATTTCACAGTTGCTATTTCAAAATGTATCATCCTTGTATGCACGCGTCTCATTATTAGAATTATTACTGGTAATCAAAACGGACCTCAGTTATGCCCGAGCACAGTAAGATGAAGAGTTAATACATGGCGAAGATTTCTGTAGTTCATATATATTGCGACGGTCCCCCTAAGTGAGCGAAGGCGGTCTGTTTCTCTTCCCTTCCCCCCATTTTTTTTTAATAGGTTGAGTTTCGCGTAGTTTTAGTGGTGTGTTATTCGGCGGTACACGACTCTACACTAACTGATTTGGCGGGCATTTTAGGCACTTAACCGGTCCCTTGGTGTGTCTGTACAGTCTTAACTCTTAACCCCCCACACAATTAGCTCTGTGTGGTGCTGGTCCATCTGTATCCCTCCTGCCTCGTCATTTTCCAAGCTTGAACTGCAGCATCGTACGTGTGTCTCGCGGACTTTGTTCTTAAAGAAGATGTCACGAATATTTCGCATTTCATGACCACTTTTAGTTAAACTATTTCTAGATGAGTTCGTTTTAACTTAAGCGAAATACCAGTCGTTGCTCTTCTGCGTTTCCTAAGTTTGAATGTAACTTGTGTGTATGTTTCGTGTTGCTATGAGCGAAATCTAACGTGTTTTGAACTCGTGCGTAAAGACGTCTGTTTCGAATGTGTATTTGTGTTTTATCGTTACCGGAATAAGCCAGTACTGTTGCTAGCCAGGCCTTTGTTTCATGAAATTTTAGCATAAAAATTAAATGCCACGTTCGAAAAGAGACACACTTGCTAATAAATTTGTTTCCAATGTTAATATCACGTAATTCACATTGAAACGCCACGTCTGTTCAAAGTGCAAGAGAAAATGCGTGGAAAAATATAAGGACCGTCGACAGTGATTGTAACCGAGTTGTATACTAACTTCATAAATTATATATTTAAAGTTCCGGCTGGTTGTGTGATTGAAATTTCCTGAGATCCTCCGTGTGGTGATACATATAAATACGAGGTTGGAGTAACGTTCCACTTGGTTTATTCGGTCTCGTATTTTATTGTGAACCTGTACTGTTAAAAAAACAACAACGCCACTCTTTGCGTTTCACGAATTCGCGTAACATTGAACAAGCTTCATGGCTGTATTGATAAATCAGATTTTTATTTTTTTCTTCGTATGGAACAAAGTTGTTTGTTCGTTACAGTTTTTGATTGACCCAAATCATCACTCGAAGTTTTGAATCGAATAATAGTTATTCAAGATGTTTCCGTCAAGAGAAGCTATGGATAAGGTTATCGCAGAACTGAGAAACAGCAATCGGTTCCAAAGGTTTAGTGTTGTTTTATCTATTAAATTAGAAAAGTATGATGTGTATAACTTCCTCTCCTTTCCCCATATTTCTGTAGCTATTTATCTTTTTCTGTCTATCTATCGTTCAGCCTTTATCCTTGTCTATACATATTTATATGTTATGAAGTGGCTTTTCATTAAATATTTTTGCGGTTCTTACGTATCATATCCTGCTCTAGTTATACTTTACATGACAACTCTTCTTACAAAAGTTTTGTTATCGTTTCTAATTGGCCGGGTGGTTGAGGCATTTGACTCGTAATCCGAGGGTCACGGGTTCGAATCTCCGTCACACCAAACATGCTCGCCCTTTCAGTTATGGGGGGCGTTATAATATTACGGTCAATCCCACTGTTCGTTGGTGAAAGAGTAGCCCAAGAGTTGGCGATCGGTGGTTTATGACTTGCTGTCTTTCCTCTAGTCTTACACTGCTAAATTAGAGACGGCTAGCGCAGATAGACATCGTGTAGCTTTGCGCGAATTTAAAAAACAAACGATTGTTCCTAATTATTTCGCTATTCAGAATTTTAAACTGAGTTCCAGACCAAAAAACTGTATGCAATTGCTGTGCATCTTTTGTATTTTTACATACCTGAATAATTATTGTTTCATTTCAGTTTTGGAAAGAGGCCAGTAGAAGGTGGACGGCGCGTGAGTGAGTGTCTTATTTTGGAACCTTCCGAAATGATAGCGGTAAGTCTTTAATACATATATGTGTATATGGAATGTGCAACTTCGCATGTGTGAGATTAGACATTTATGTCTATCCGTGGTTAATTATCAGTTCTGCAGTAAAAAAAAAGAAATCTATGTACAAATAAATTGTGTTACATTTTATCAGTTTTTTTTTATTTCGTGTAACTTATTATATAATGATAATAGTTTTAGAATGAATTTATATATACATGCAATCCTGCCCAGGCATGAAAAAAAATTATAGTGACGTTCCAGTGTGTTTATGCATAGGAATAAATACGACTTCTAGGTTACATTTGACGAAATACATGCACTTCTGTATTTTATATGTGAGTGGATATTTTGCCAGTTTCATGTGATAATAAGCAATGTTAATGCGGTTACTGTTAGAAAGAACATAAATTTTAAATTAAATGCGTAAACAAATTAAATATGAGTTTATGTTTGAATTATTAGTGGGACAATAAAATCTAATTCGTGTCAGGTGTCCGGGATATACAGTGGTGTGTGATACCTCTTGGTGAATAAGACTCGCTTACGAGTCGAGCACCTTAACCACCTGGCCATGCCGGGCCAACACCAGTGTGTGTCTTTGTGCTAATAACTTGGCAGAAAAACTCATTTATGGTTTTGAAGTTCTTAATAACCTGAAACCAAAACTTAAATATCACGGTCGTTTATGCTAAGCACTTAAATTCCGAGATGAAGTGTTCTGTGTAATATTACCTCAAGGGGAACACTTTCAATGAGTTTCTTCACTAGAATATTCTCACAAAGCTACACAAAGGACTATCAGCGCTAGCCATTCCATGATTTTGAACTGAAAATCTGTAAGAAAACAGCTGGTTAACTGCACGCACCGCTAACTCTTGTGCTATTTTAATTGTTAGCAATGGAAGCACTATATACACATAAATAGTCATTTTTGGTAAGCACTGATGCTGTAGAAACACCATTAAAATGTGTTTATTTTGTAGTACATTATAGTATAGGGATGGATTATATTTCAAAATATATGTTATACAATGTAGTATTTGATATATAACTTGTTTTTCTAACGGCAGTTCAGGTCGAGAGCTGGTTACCAAGGGGAGTTCTGAGATGAGTTTATTTTTTTATTTTTTGAGTCCCCAAACTGTACATGTTTCATATATCATGTGCTATGATGAATTACACCAAGAAACTTCAAATAGCCATAACAACCATAGCCCGTACGCGAAGATCATCTCGTAAACCTGGCTAAGAGACATTGTTCTGGTATTTCCCATTGCTTTACTAAATTTATACAAAAAGCGTCTTTTAAGTCTATTTTTATCTTCAGCTGTATTATCACAAAGCTAATTTTTTATTTAAAGAAAATGTAATACTTTCTTTAACATTTTTACAGTATTGTATATAAACTTTTTTTTTTGCATAGCTACACAAGGGCTATCTGTTTGTATCTTTTCCTAATTTTGAACTGATAAACTAAATTACACTACGCACTATGAGCTCTACACTCTTTTTTTTACCATCATTCAGTGCACTTACTATTTCAAACTGTTGCGGGTGTTTTCACAGTCTGGGCTTTACGAGTTATTTTGGATTTACAGTTAGGTTTACAGAAGGTAAGGAACAGTTGTTATTCGGTACGTCAAGATTATTCATATCTTACTCTTAAAGCGAGGTTAATGTTGATAGTGAAGATGATCGTGACCCAAATTGGAATTAAATCATAGTGAGGTGAATCTGGCATGACCTGATGGTTAGGACATTCGGCCTGCGACATGTGAATCTTGCACTCAAATCGCCTCACCAAACATGCTCATCCTCTCAGTCTAGGTGCCATTATAATTGTGAGGTCATTTACACCATTCAATGGTAAAAAGTAGTCCAAGAGCCTACGGATGATGGGGGAATTTCTGCCTTGTCTCTAGTCTATCACTTTAAAAGTAGGGACGGTGTCTAGCATACATATTTCTCCGTAGTTTTGCACGAAATTTAACAAAAAGGTTGTTTATAATGTTCACCATCAGCTTTGGATTTAAAAACGTTCAACAGCCAACGGCATGTAATATTATCAACCAACTTACTTTGAGAAATCCAAAAGAAAAGTACAGTGTTAAGAGTAATTAAACATTGTACTTCTTGTTCCCAGTCATATTAAAAAAATAAATAAATAAATAAACCAATTAAATCGGTGGGAGAGCTGTAAGCATTCTATGGTGAGAAATACAGGGCAAAATGATTAAAGCTGTTTCTCGGTAATATTACAAAGTATAAAAGAATGTAAAGTGCTTATCACACTCACTAGAACTAGCCTTTTTAGTTTGTTAAGAGTAAACAAATGACATAATATCAATATATCTATATATATGTATATTATGGGAGAGTGAAATTAATTCATGTATTTATTGTTCCACATATGTGTAGCTTTGAACTGTATTTTCTGTTTTAATTATTTGTTATTATTGTATGGCACATGTTTCTTAACTATTTTAATGTATTTGCTGCATGTGGCTGAAACAATTCTTTAACTGGTATTTGTTTTAGCTTTTTAAGATTTGAACAATTCTCTCACATAGGGTTTGCTGTTTATCCACTTAGTAGAACACTATTCAGCCCCAAGCTAAGCACTTCCTACCCTTTGAAGCAATTCACTAAAAGTAACAATAATACCATTACATCACACACAAGACCTCTTTAGCAGTAGATGTGACAAATATAGTGTGGTTGACATATTCACCTCTGCTTTCATTTCATGGGATATACTTCTGTAAGACAAAAACCTTCTGATAAAGATTATTGTTTTTATTTATAATTTGAAACTGTTGGCATGTAATATATTCACACTGGAACTTTTCTGTAATATTGAGACTTCCTGGTGTGTGTGTTTATATATACAATGGTCTGCAAACTATTTTCCCCCTGCAAAGTTTCCACATTTTGTTGCTATCTGAGTTTGCAATCATGAAAGTTTCAAATGGGACTTCATATTTAGAATCTATACAATATACTCCAAACTGAGAAACCGAAGAAATGCTGATATTATATAAGTTAGGTTTTCAAAGAAAATTAGAATATTCATAATTTAATAAGTATTTTAAATCAGTTCAGGTGCAAAGGATTAATTTGTAAGATCACAAAATTGGTATAGTAGACTCTATCTGTGTGTAGTCGAAGTGGTTTAACATTTCTTCAAAATAAATGCATTTGTTCAAGCAACAACTCACATAGTGATACAACAAAGCAACCATGGAGACCAAGAAGCATTCCAAACAAATCAGGAATAAAGTGGTAGAGAAGAACAGATCAGGTGCAGGTTACAAAAAAATTTCAAAGCCATTGATTATCCCTGTGAGCACAGTGAAGTACATCATTAAGAAGTGGAATTTGCTCCATACCACTCAGTCACCATCAAGATCAGAATTCTTTTCCAAACTAAAAAGAAAACTTGTTAGGTATGCCACAATGAAGCCAACAGTGACTTTGGAAGATTTGTTTAGTTCCATGTCTGATATTTGAGGCATTGTTTTCACATCATCAATATTTTGGTCCCTACAAAAAGCTGGCCTTTATGGTTTTGTTGCCAGACAAAACAAAAATTGACTTTTTTGGTCTAAATTCAAAGTGTTATATCTGGCACAATCCTAATACAGCATCTCCCAGTGAACAACATTCCAACTGTCAAATATGATGGTAGCAGCATCATGTTATGGTGATGCTTCTCGTCAGTAGAAAGTGGGAAGTTTGTCAGAACTGAGGGGAAGATGGATGGTGCAAGGTGTAGGTGAATCCAAGAGGAAAACCTGCTTGAGTCAGCCATGAATCTAAAACTGGGTAAAAAAAATTCATATTTCAGTCGGACAATTATCTGTAGCACAAGGCAAAAGTCACACTGGCATGGTTTGAAAAGAAGAAAGTGCATGTCCTGACTCTGATCCAATGGAACATTAATGGTGAGGCTTAATAATTGCAGTCCATCAATGATATAATCAAAATTTGTGCAATTTTGCCAGGAAGAATGAGCAAAAACTACACTATCCCACTGTACAAAGCTGGTAGAGATCTATCCAGAATGACTTGTAGCAGTAATTTCTGCCAAAGGTGCTTCTACCAGCTTCTGACTTGTGAGGCTGAATACTTGCACAGTCATCAAATTTCAGTTTGTATATTTTCTTTGCTGACATTCAACCTCCTTCACACAAAACATCATTAAGGATGATCATTAGAGTTTTGAATAACATCAAGTTCATTAAGAAAATTGTTTACATTACTTGTGTGTCATCAAAATGTAACATTATTATTAGAAGCAGGAGACAAATACTTTTGCAAGACACTGTTCTTGGAAACAAATATATTTTGCTGAATGAAGTTATTAATAAAGATAACAGAATAATAAAAATGTCTTAAAATGTTTCAAAATATTGGCTTGTTGCTTTTCATTTAAAGAAATATATAAAACCATAAATACATAAAATATTATCTAGGATACTCTTCAGTTTGTTCTCCAATTAAGACAATGGTAACTTTGTGGATTTACAATGCTAAAACCAGATGTTCGATTCCCTTCAGTGGACAAAGCTGATAGCCCAGTGTGGTTTTGCTATAAAAAACATTCACACACTTTTCAGTTTCTACAACTGAACTTTCTTGAACAAGACCTACTTTACAATGTAAACTTTTGTGCATCTTTTGATTTTAAAGTTTTATATATCTCTTAAACTCACTCTGTATGCTAAATAATGCATTGAATGTGGTTTTTAATACAAAATATATTTATACATATGCTCCTTAACGTTAAGCCCACAATAAACAGACTAACAAATGTAGATCATTTCCTAATTTTATTTAGTTCTCACTTTCAATTCTCTCAACAATGCAAATTTGTTAACTATTAATGGACATACCTTTAAAAAAGCAGAGATAGATATTTTATTTACATTTTAAATTTACTGAGAACTGCCACACTTCTTGGAGTTTGACATCATGAAATATTTTATGTTATATTTGTGCTAACCAAGAAAGTATAAAAGTTTATTTTGCTTTAGATACCTAATGTTCCATGTCATTCACTTAGAGTAGCAATTTTTATATTTTCATAGTAAAGAGAGCTGCAATATCACCTGTGGTATGTAAAGTTAAGTAATTGTCTTTTGTATTGACATTCAATTGATCCTATGAGACTATGACATCCTTTATCTTTTTCTGGGGATGATAATTTAACGGGTTTGAGATAGTAGCCCTGGGTTTTATTTTAACGAAGTAACTAACTAACTTCAAATTTATTCCATCTGACACAAACAATATTTTGACCAAGTAAGCTCAAAACAATCTAAGAAGGAGAGAAAACCTCAGAGCTAATTTTCCATTAAATCCTGGACTAGAATAGTAAACATACGTATTCCATTATTTTTTCCTGTGCATACCTATTTATGTATAGTAGCATAACTTAGCAAGATGGTTTAGAGGTAAGTTTTCAGATTTCTAACAATTAAACTCGGAGTTCAGTTACTGTTGTGGTCACAGCTCAGATAGTCCAGTTTGTGACTTTGAATAAAATAAATCTGGTAAAGTTTTATATTACTGTTTTCAAAGAACCTAAAAATTTATAACTTTCGCCATCGTTTGCTTCTGATATTTGTTTTGTACGACTCCCATTTTTTTCTCTCTTACGTTTTCTCCATCACATGAGAGGAAACAGGAAAAGGGTATAAACTACACTAAGTAGTTCCGATACATGAAGATCATCCTATGTATCGAATTTAGAATGAATGTGCTTACATCTTTTCCTTTTTGTTAATATATGGTTCTGTTTAAAATAAAATTTCTGAAACTCCTTATCGAGGACTTAAAACGAGGCTCGAGATGCTTGGTTAACACTAGTGAAAATTTTAGTTTTAAATAATAAAAACGGAACAACATTAAGAATACAAACTTCTCTTTAAAATATTAACATTACAGAACGTCGCCGTTCTAGCCAAAGCTTTAAGTTTACTACGTACTTTAAAAGAATGACGTTTCGATCTAATGCTATTCGCCAGATCGTACATACAACTCAAAACGTGATCCTGTTATTGGTAATTGTTTAACCTATATTTAATTTCGATTACTTTGTCGCTCATGCAGTTAAATGTATATAACCATTTAGGTTTACTACACCAGGTTCATTTTCAGTTTTAGTACTTAGATATTTTTTGTGCATACTGGGTTATTCGTTCTAGTTTGTCAGACTGTGAATCCAACAGTAAATGAACAGCTACGTTTTGTTGCAGTAAAATCGCACAATACAGAAGTGACGGTTAAACCACACTTTGCTATTATAGTACCCGAATATCTCCTGTTGGCCTGGCGATAAACTATAGAGCTTATAAGCTTAGTATTCAGAGCTCGATTCATCGTGATGAACATAAAGCTTTGTGTTTTACAAATGAGGCGTTTCAAGTTGGAGGTAGGTTTATTAACTGGCTGTTTTGTTTTTTTTATCTATCATTTCAAGATTAGTAGTGGCTAGTACAAATAGCCCTTTTGTAGTTTCGCGCGAATGTGTCAACCAACCTTTAAACACGTTGATGAATTTAAGAAATGTACCGTGAAAACACCAGAAGTTGTCATCAGTTTGTTTCCATTACAGCGGGTCAGAACGTAAAACATTGAAAAGTAGAGATATTTCGATTGTATTTTTAAAATTTATTTATATAAGTACGATTGGTGAAAGTGAGTATAAAAATAGTGAATAAAATGAGCATATGATTAAAATAATATGAGACTGCTCACCCTATATTATTTGAAAATGAACTACATTTAAGTACAGGTTAGTTACATGCCGTTAGTTTGTACTGTGATTGGCTGTTACCCAATCACTCACACAGTGTCATGCCATCATATTATGTGTAAATTTACAGTTGTTCATACTATTCTGAGCAGTAGTATCTTGTGGAGCCTGTTGCTCCAAGAACAGAAGTAACAAACATCTAGAAATCAATGTGAGTTCCAGCATGGCCACGTGGTTAGGGTGCTCGAATACAAATATGAGGGTCGCGGGTTCAAATTCCTGTCACACCAAACATGTTCGCCCTTTCAGCTATAATGTGACGGTCAGTTCCACTATTCGTTGGTAAAAGAGTAGTCTAAGAGTTTGCAGTGGGTGGTGATGACTAACTGCCTTTCTTCTAGTGTTTCACTGCTAAATAAGGGATGGCTAACGCAGATAGCCTTCATGTACCTTCGTGAGAAATTCAAAAACAAACAAACAAATACTCCGAAAGATCGAGAGGAAATTGCTTTCCCCAGTAAGAGCGGTGTGGTAACTATTAGTTGGTGATAGAAGTAGTCAAGCTAGAAAGGCCGACTCTTGTATTGTTCAGTAACTCAGTTTGTACTCTCTGCTTGATACGGGACAATCCAGTAGAGATCTTGTTAATGACCAATTGTAAGTACAAGTGAATGTTACCTCCAAAACAGTAAGTACACATTAGCATAAGTGGCCTCAAAAGCCTCTCACAACCTACTGCAATAATAGTGGAAGAGATTCAAATTATTTGGCAACAATCAACCAGTATTTTTATCGGTAGCAGAGGAAATAATGGTATGACATTCAATGTGAAGTATATCAGGGAACTGGTACAAGTATGAGCTGCGCATACTCAGAACTGCTGACTGGTTACTCCCTCAGGATCAAGACCTGTCTGTTGTGCAGAAATTCACGTGTCGACAAGACAGTAATTCCAAACATACAATAAATGTAGTACAACTATAACTAGAGTAAAAAAAACAGGTTAATGGAACACTCATATCGTGACTTGACATAAAGAAAGTTCCAGTGTGAATAATTTTACAGTTTTATTGCGTTTTATGCAAACTGAAGAAAAAACTACAACAACAACCGGATAACTTTGCTTTCTATGGGTAGTTGCTGTAAACACTGAACAATACTTCACAGTCAAACACGGATAAAATTATGGTGATTTAAAGGGTATGTGTATACTGTATTTAAAGGGAATACCAGATATGGATTGTACATCTTTTCGCTTTGCTTTTACATTTTCTATAACAATGTGTGATACAAATGATAAGTTTCTGTTTTTAATTTTTATAATTAAACAATGTAAGTCATCCGTCGGCTTTCATAATTATTTTCAATAAATCATCTGTTCTCATAACCTACCTCAAGTTTTTATTAACTCTCATAAATATTCCAACAAAACTGCTCTTTCTGTTCTAGTAAATAAAACAAATTTTGCTTCTGTAATGACAAAATCGAATAGGATAAATACATTTGTCAACGTTTTGATCAGAGACTTTCAGTGTAATTTATTATCATAATTAAGTTAGTAATTTATGAACATGACAATGATGGAGTAATTTGAATGAGTGTAATCGATTTCACAAAGAAATAAAGATGGCGCTATTTTTAATTGTTAATATTTGCATATATAAAATAAAAGTACGTTTTCTGTGAAAAATTTATAGAAATAGCTAATAGACTATAATATGGAAAGAGGGTCGTGTTTGTAGCGTTAGTAAAAATTGTAACAAGTTTTGTTGGTATATTTGTTACCAATGTGTGTATATATGTTTAAACAATATTCATGTAAATTAGGGAGAGGTGATTTTTAATACATTCTGTTCAACTAGTAATATTTAGTATCTTTAGTCTGAGCTAAGTGAAATCATTCCATGCTTCAAAATTAAAACAAATTTATTTGAACGGGACTTAGTACCTACCACTTGTGACCTCTCTTAGTTTTCACTAATTGCTTGTTTTACTAGTTTTTGTCTGTAGAGGGCGGCGAAGGAAGTCCTTGAAAAAGCGTAGAAGTACTTGAAACTGATATGCAAGTTAATTCAAGAAAAAAACAAAAGTAAAGACGTTTACAACACGGACAAATCTGTGATGGCAAATTGTTTAGTTGCCTTTTATGAAGAGTCAGTCGGATACTATGAAAATATTCGAAGGATGTAAGATTATTAAAGAAAACAACAGATAACTATTTTTAAAGTTACAACCCTTTTTAAGCCAAAAGTTTTGAAATAAGTATCGTTGAAATGAATGTTTGGAGTTGTTGGGAACTAAGAACTTATGAGTGAAAATAGAGAATGATGTTACATCAACCTCAATGCATCGGCCATATCTAGTGCCGATGAAGCCTTTCGCCTGGTGCCAGGGATTATCATAGCGGCTAGGATACTACGGGCAGTGCCTACATCGCTCAAAAACAGTCCTCTTATCAGGGTTAAAATAAATAGGAACAGGTTCATTTATTTGTATCGGTGAAGGGTATTAAAATGAAATGATTAATGAGGAGACGTTCTTTCATTTCTTAAATTACAAACACAGGTTTTTGAAGCTAGTTCGGGCTAGAATGAACGTCACAACAGTTGCGCTGAATTCGTGTAGGAGGGTTTACAGTATTCATGGAGTTCGATATACTAAGGCGACTCACTATACCGACGTCAAAATAGGTTTAGTGTACAGTTGGAAGATTATTGGAAAGTGTTATGACTCTTGAGGGTAATAGGTGGAAAAGTGGGCTTTGTAGAGATTGTTTCTTTTAATTGTGTCATAATCTCAAACGTCTCTTAAGAATAGAAGGGTTTTGTTTTATCTTACTAGTTATACCATAAATAGTATGAATTGGACTTCATGTGACGAGGGTACGGGGTATGTAAATTAAGTTATTTGTGTTTACTGGTTATTGGATGTGAAGGAAATGTTGTTCGGCATAGAAGTACTGTGTGAGTTTGTTTTCTTACAGCAAAGCCACATCAGGCTATCTGCTGTGTCCACCGAAGGGAAACGAACCCTTGATTTTATGTTGTAAATCCAAAAACTTAACGCTACCTCATCGGAGGATTAGAATGGGTGAAGTGTAACCATCAGATAAAGGCCTTCAGCTACATTATATACAACTATCTCAACTAGTCAACTAATATACATTTTCGAGTGAATTTAGTGAATAATGATTCGTATTTAAAGAAGCTCTATCAACCACAGATAGTTTAGTTTCGTAGTAGTGTAGTGTGTGTACGTAAGTATTGACGGAATTTCAAGGCCGGGTAGTTAGTTGTACGTGTACGTGTTTAAACATGGCAAGATCGTGTTTGTTTCAATGGAGTGTCTTGAAGAGACGAAGTTTGGGTAAGTGGTGCCAATGCTCTCTTATTCAGCTTGAACCTTTTAATTGTTATTTGTGTTCACGTTGCTTGAATTGCCACATAATAAGCTTACTTCTCACTTAACCGTACAGTACATAGTGCTATTAGCCATGTCAGCTTCATATGGCTTGTTACAGATAGAAAGACAAACATAACTCATGATGAATCCAACCAAATTCAAACCCTACCTAACGTAAATTTGTCGTATGTACTGAACGTTACCTAGGCCTTACAACGTTTGTGAAAGTAACTTTTTCCTACTTTCTTAATAGCAGTTAATTAACGTTGTTTTCACAATTTGAATCTGAAAATTTGTTTGTTGTGAAGAGCAATTTGTGCTGTGTCCACCATGGCTATCGAAATTCAATAGCGGGCAACTCTGATAGTTCGTGACCACCATATTAGATAATTTAGCGGTTGGAGACTGGTATGTAAATCAACTGTATTTTTTCAGAGAAGAAAGGTCACTCCACCTTTTTGTGATTTTGCGATCTCCATCAATATATCTTTTTACTAGCATATAATATAATTATCTCTGTTTATCAGATATATTCTTTAAACTGATGTGTACTGTTCCATAATGAGACATATCTTATAGTATTGATAAACATTTTGAAAGCGTAACTTTCGTGAATCTATATTTATTCACCACGTTCCTGATTTTGAGATTAAATTTATATTTCTATTGTTCTAGTAACGTCAAAGTTAACTCGACGTTCTGAATATAGAACACTGTATATGTCTAGTTTTGAATCTTCGGCACCTAATATGCTCCATATTTCAGCCTTGAGAGCTTTATAATGAGATAGTTAGTCCTACATGGTAAAGGAATATATATATATTTATACACGTTGTTTTCATTACTGACTGATAACAAGAGTGAACATTATTATAACAAATATTTTCGTGTTTTGCTTTAACTGTGGTTCATAAGTTGGACACACCATACACATTAATAATTAGGTGATTTCATTTTTAAAAAGGTGCCCAATAGTTTTTACTTTTAAATGTGGGTGTGGGTGTTTTTTTTATACCAAAGCCACATCGAGCTATCTGCCGAGCCCACCGAGAGGAATCGAACCCCTGATTTTAGCGTTGTGAATCCGGAGACTTACTACTGTACTAGCGGGGGGCTTGCTTTAAATGTGCAAGACGTGAAGTTATTTTACATGATGAAACTAAGTGTTTATTTTTTTACTTGTTTATTATTCCTGTTATTATGTATTTGTAATTTATGAGCAAGTTTTTCATATACAATGAAACTTTAGTGCTTTTATATTTTACTGCCATAATGAAAAATTAGTTTACACTTAAGAGGCAAAGTGAATGGCTATTTATACTGCTTTTTTATGTAATAATAATAACACCAATGCAAAGCGTAACCGAGAAGTTAGCGTCTAAGGTTCGAATTGCAGTGTTCCTCAGAACTCGTTCTGCGTTTTCATCTGTAGAAGCATTATATAACCATGACAGTAAATTCCATTATTTAGTTGGGAATAGTAAATTATGAGGTGGGACAGCTAACGATGCCCACCCCCCAATTCTGATCAGGAGTTCTAAATTAAAGATGATTTTGCCTGAAATCTTGTAGTCTCTGATCTGGCAGCTGGTTTATGTGTTACATATGATGACTTTCGTGTTAAAAATACCAATTAATATCATTCGAAGACTATTTGTCTTATCAGGTGTTCACCCATGTTAGAAGTTTTATTAGAAGTGTATATTTTTAATCATAGTAAAGCTTTCATTCTTACTTTAAAATTTCCCTGATTCGTTTGTTTGCACACTAAAGCATTGTTCGTTCAGACAAGTGATGGTTAGTGGTCAGATAAGTGATGGTTAGTGGTCAGATAAGTGCATCTTCATCACTCCATCAAGCAAGCTTTTATACACACATTTGGACTACAACAAAGTGTTGAATAAAAATGTTGATAAGGCATGTATTTTGCATGAGTTATTGTAATTCAGAAAGATATTAACGGTACTTAAGTTTCGATATTTCTTTCCTAAACTTTAATAACACATACATGTTACCATCATCTTACCCTTTGCTATCTCACCTGCAGGGGTAAATTCTTGTTTTGATTATTCAGGCACATAAATGCGCTACAATAACCTTAGTAACAGTCTGAATATATACGTCTTTTAACACCTGTTATTATGTTACCCCTTTACTGTTTTACTTGTAGTGATATCTATATTGCATCAGAATATATCAGTGCTGTTTAGTTCATATCTTTGATCAGTATTTTCCTGTAAAGTTAGAAAGATTGTATGATCCACTGTAGTGACCACCAAGGTCATCAGACGCCTGAGCTCTGGAATGTTTTCTTTGGTATGTTTATATTTCCGTGGGCGTACTGTAGCTTGTTTGTCTTCTGGAGACACCATTCCATGATACGAAGCATAATAGATAGCACTTAAGATGATAATACAAGCTTGGTAAAAAACCTGTACAACACTGTGTATTGTCGTGAATCATTTTTAAATAACATCAATTTCAGCTCATTTTCATTGTCGTATTCGTATTATGATTTACTGATTGTACATCATTTGTTTACCAGTCTCCCCTTGGTAGAATATTCCAATTCTGCTTTGAAAAAAAAATTACTCCTGTTTTTCAATTTACTTGCACGGTAACGCAGCTGTATATTACGAACGCTTGTACTAACTGAAATATTCTCCTTGGCTTGTTCCTTAATTAACGTTGACAGATTTTTCATAAACGTGCATGTTTTCATTTTGATTCAACATAGCGTTCTTCTAACGCTTTAATTAGTATTTTAGTAACAAAAAATCGCTATTCTTGTATATAATTTGCCGATCTCTAAAATTTTAGCGCCATCTACTAGCTTTGTGAGTTGAATGTCACAACAGCAAAACCTATTTTTACTCACAGTTTCTGTATAAAGAAATGTCAATACTCTCAAAGTAGACATCGTGAGAAGTTAACCTTTTAATTTCTGATATGTTGGTGATAAATAAGACAATTCTGATTAGGTTTCATTACACACATCATTGTATTCACCATAGTAAACTAATTACCAAGTGAAAAATATAAACAGGTTGCCCGTTGTTTATATCTAAAGCATTTACGGTTAAGATCTTTTCTCTATAATTTTTAATAAAATAACTTTTTAAAAATGCCTTTTTTATTTTTTATGGAAGCCGAGTTTCAGTAATACCAGAGACCAATGTTAACTTTAAAAAATATACACCAGACTGAAAGCACTCTTTAACCATCCATCTAATTATCTGTCTGTGACTGTGGTTTCTATTTTGTTTTTGAACTTTTGTAATGTCGAGAGCAAATCACTGTTGTGTAAGCTGCTTATATATTGTGTAGGCCTTTTACAACAGTGGCGTCCACCGATACACAAAGGTATGTATGCATATTGAGAGAAAGGAAGTATTTATTTAATATGTTTGACGAACGTTCCTTTTGTGTATTTTACATCAAGTTATAGATTGATTCATGCCTGTTATGTACGCTGTTTGGTACGAAACAAGCGCAGTTGTTTTTCTCTCTCGAAATGTTTTGGATACGTATGCTAAACATGTCAGAGGTAAGCTTGTACAGTGTGGCCCGTAAGTCCCTACCCATCCATATATCTTATGTATCCAATGTCCCTCATTCTCGCTTCATAATATTATGCTACGCCATGTTCTGTGAGACATTTTCCTCAACATAGCAGGGATTATTGTTCCAAATGCCGCGGTAACAGCTGTCTTCAACTTATCACAAGTATTATTGAATATAACATCATAACATATGGATGGGTAGGGATTTACGGGCTACCCTGTACGTATTTACTTATTTAGGCACGTTTGAATTTTTCTTATGGTCTTTGTTTTACGTATTTTATGTTTTGACAAGAAAACTTAGTTCATTTACTGTCTTCATACTTAAGTTTTCGGAATTTCCAGCGAGATGTATAACGTATTTTTATGATCTTGCAATTTTTCTTGGCGATTTACATAACTAGTTTTCAAGTAACACGTTAGGCTTGTAGCTAAGATAGAATCTTTCTCTCTACATTGTATAACAAATTAAAATAAGTCACAGACATCTAGCACTCGGTTGACGATAGTTAGTGAACTCTAAGTTGTCAATTGCAAAATAAGTCTTGAAACAGCCAATAACCGGTCTGAAAGAATCCTAGAAACATCACGCATCTGGCAGTCAGTCGACAAAACAAGTTAATCTGATAATCAGTTGAGATAAAAGTGATAATACATCAACAAGAACAAGGCATCACGCATCTAACGGTAAAGAGCGAGTAGATGTCATTGAGCTGTAACAAAAAAAAAAGCTGTGAAAGATGTAACAGTGGTTAGCAAGAACAAGTTATGAAGCGTATAAAAGTCACTTAACAAAAATGTCACCCGGTGGGACAGTCGTAAGTCTTCGTATTTAGAATCCTAAAATAGTTACAACAGTAACACATATACGTATATAACAATCGCACATTTAACAGTGATAAGTTGTCAAACATGTAAATAACCAGTAATAAGTAACGAAGTACATGTGTAAGAAACAAGAATGAGTCATCAAGCAAGTAACGATCAGTTAATAACAAATACAAGTCACAAGTTTACATATATATATATACAGGGTGTCCCAGAAGTCGCGCACCATATAAATTTTTATGTTAATACATGTGAATAACAATTTTATTGATAATAATCATAACAGATGCTCAAACTGTTCACCCTCTGCTTTGATACATTCATCAATTCTCTTTATAAAACTGTCTTTTACTTTGTTGAGGGTTGCAGTGCTAATCCTTTGACATTATTATATGTACGTATGGTGCGCGACTTCTGGGACACCCTGTATATATATATATATATATAACAGTCGTACAGATAACAGGAATGAGTTATCAAGCCTGCCACAGTCATTTAACAAGACTGGGTTATCAAGCATGCCACAGTCAGTGGGGAAAACTGTTAAACTCTTGATGAAAGTCATTCTGCAAGTGGTATATAGTCAGCAGCAGGTTATCATGGTTATCTGAAAACCTATCAGGTTATGTGAGTAAACTTTTATAAGAAGCAGGTCATTCTCGTGCAGTTTGTTGATTTTCACAGAATTAAATTTGACCATACCACAAATTATCTCCTTCGTGCTTCTAAAGCCCCTCAATGGCGCAGCAAACGAACGTGGCAGTATAGGGAGAGAGAGATATGAAACATTCTCTTTCCAACTGGGGTGGTCAGGAACGTTGTGGTTCCTCTTCGTCCCCTCATGTGAAAAATTATTGAAATTTCCATGGAGTTTTTGCATTTATTTTATTTTGACAGTGGAAAGTATGTGGGTTTATAACGCTAGAGTCCTGTTTTCGATACTCGTGGTGAACATAGCACTGATAGCCCAATGTGTAGCTTTATGCTGAACTACAAATAAATAAATTATGCTTGTAAAATTTTATGTATTTTTTAGAATCGATGTTTTAACGATTAGTTAATAACAATCTCCAATGTCGGTATCAATTCTAAAACCATAACAGTATGAATCAACCAACAGACGTAAAAGAGATACGGAATTGCACCTTACCTTGCTTCAATCGCCCAATCCAACTCAGAAATATCCTTTTCGCGAACGTTTCCCAGCAGACAAGCACGTGACAAGCAGCAGTGAAAGTCCTTAATAAAATTGTACATGTTTAAAAATTTCGTTTTTAATTAATTACAAGATATTCCACGTCAATAATGCTAAAAATTACCAACAATTTATTTGTTGTAGGGAGATATTTACAGTAAAATTTGACCTGATATTAATTAGCAAAGTTAAAACTACTTTATCCTGTTTTGTGGTTGAATTACATTAAAAAATTGTTACGTCTTTTCCCCGCATCACCCAACTTTGATACCTTCAACTCCAAAAACATGTTTTTGTGAGGTAAGCCCAGTTTTAAGGCACTATTACACTATGTAACACAAATTGTGTTCCTGGATAGTACGTGTTATTTCTCAATTGCTTATGTTTTAAAAGTACAGAAAATGGCCATTATTCCCTTCAAACTTTGCTTTGGTGACCTGGATAATTAAATTTATAAATTAACCCATTTTCTATGAAAAAACGGGCAAATATGCAAATTTTAATTTATATGAGGTCTGAATAGAACAACATATGAATCAAGATTTACATGCATTTGTACCAAAGTTATATAAAATGTTTAGAAGTGAGTAGTTTTTCGAGATTTGTGACTGTAATGTAAATCACTTTCACATATAACCCTGCGAATACAGTCTTCAATAGTGTTTTCGTTATACTCCCCCAGGTCACAAAAGCAAAGTTTGAAGAGAAAAATAGTGTGTTTTTTTTTTTCCATTTACTTTAGGCATAAGCAATTGGGAAATAACCTTCTGGCCAGGATCAAGAAAAAGTAAAAATTTTGTTACATAGTGATATTGATCAACAATGGAATATATTTTGGCAGGAGTGAAATTTTCGTTTGTAAACTATTAAGTAAAGAAACATTTACTCTCTCTTTAAGTTCATTTCGTAACCACTAGTGATTTAAATTATTATGAACTAAGATGTGAAAATAGAAAGGTTTTAAACAGACACTAATTTATAACACTTTCTAGTTTTGGTATGGATAGAAACTCCATGCTTAAGACGTCACAAAATAGTTTCTTTAGAACCTTAACATCCAGTAATACCCCAAATTGCCAAATTTCACCTACGTTTTGTGTTTTACCCTGGAAAGTTTGTTTTTTTTTTAATTTCGCACAAAACTACTCGAGGGCTATCTGTGTTAGCCATCCCTAATTTAGCAGTGTAAGACTAGAGGGAAGGCAGCTAGTTATCACCATCAACCGTCAACTCTTGGGCTACACTTTTACCAACGAATGCCCCCCAGCGGCTCAGAGGTATGTCTGCGGACTTACACGCTAAAATCCGGATTTCGATACCCGTGGTGGGCAGAGCACAGATAGCCCATTGTGTAGCTTTGTGCTTAATTCAAAACAACATTACTAACGAATAGTGGGATTGACCGTACTATTATAACGCCTCTACAGCTGAAAGAGCGAGCATGTTTGGCGCTACTGGGATACGAACCCGCGACCTTCAGATTACGAGTCGCACGCCTTAACACGCTTGGCCATGTCGGGCCACCCTAGAAAGAAAACAACAACGTAAGTGTATTTTTACAGGGGGAATATCTTTCCAAATTATTAATTTATCTTTTATTCTATCAGTACACAAAACTTTAGAAGTATATATGTGTGTTTGTCAAAATCCAGATATTGAAATTAATAGGAACACAATTTAAATTTTCTAACTTGTTTCCTTTTTATGTATTTTACTTTCTTTTCAAATACGTAGAAGCAGTATTATGTATGATCAATAATATATACCCCCTGGTGGGTCAGTGATAAGTTTACGGATTTATAACGCCAAAATGCGGGGTTCGTTCCCTACGGTTGACAGCACGCTGGTACCCAGCCTATTGTCTAACTTGGGCTTTAAACAAACGGTATTTATAATATAAATATCTTGTATCTATAAACGGTAGAGTTTTCAATTTAAAGTGTAAATGTTCCTTTTTGTGGTTAATCTTCGTTTATATTATTTATTATCTTTTGATTTCATCTAATGAATAAATGTCATTATTTTAATTGGACATGTCACCCCCTGCCTCCCTTAGCTTAACGGCAAACTTAAAGTCTATCTTGTAGCACTAAAAATTGACTCCTTTGACAAATTATTCAAATATCCTTGAATTTCAGTTTGGCACATGCATTTAAATAAACCCATTTCCCTGTATTCTATATGCAGGATTGAAATCGTCTTGACCTTGATTATTTTAGAACATGACGTTGAGAAACTGAAATATGTCGCTATGCGCTACTTTCTAACATGACTTGAAGATTTTTCTTGCTATCTGGTTATGATTTACAAGCAGCATTTGAGGGTGGTGGTAAGAAGCTTGTCGGATTAAAAATTATTTGTATTTAGGGTTAAGAGAATAAAGACTTAGCAAGATGAATTAATTAATAACAGCTTCTTGCAAATGAAATGTGAAATGCGTAAAACATGTGATACCAGTATAAAAACTTCACTTTTCTACACCTAGTGTTGAAAAGAGCAGTAACCTAACTACAACATAAAAATTTCGACCTGCTTGTTGTATTTCATTGAAATTGCCGATTCAGAGTTAAATGTTTATTTTACGCATTATATATTTTAAACTTGACGAAATTAAACCTAAACTTGTTTATACGGATTCCTGATACGGATAGAATACACGGAAGTGTTAATTACAACACAAATTTACCGGAAGTATTGACTCTTGTGAGATTAGAATTAGCAGTAAACTTTTTGTTTCGAAATTTCAAGTCTTTGGCAAGTTAACCGTCATAAGTCATGTGTTTATAAATGTCATAGGTGTGAAAGCTATATGCTTTTTGATTTTGTTAAAAATTGAGATTGTTCGGTAACAGAACGAAGTGGTTATTGTGAGGACTCTGTTGTCGTAATCATGGAGTATTCAGACATACCAGTTGGTTTGTTTGTTTTGAATTTTGCGCAAAGCTACTCAATGGCTATATGTACTAGCCGTCCATAATTTATCAGTGTAAGACTAGATGGAAGGCAACTAGTCATCACCATCCACCGCCAACTTTTGGGCTACTCTTTTACGAACGAATATTGAAATTGACCGTCACAATATAACGCCCACACGACTGAAAAGGTGAGCATGTTTAGTGCGACGGGATTAGAATCCGTGACCCTCAGATTAGGAGTCGAACGCCTTAACCCACCTGGCCACTTACCAGTTGGAGACGAGACGTGCCACCAGGATTGATACACACAATTTTCTTGATGACTAGAAACCCACTTTTTTTTGTTTAACTGAAGATGACCTATGGAGGTCAAAAGGTCGCTCTTTGCTTTGTAAATAAAAGTGTTAATACCCATACCAGCCGTTCTGAGATACACTTAATTTTCTTTCTTAACGCAAATATATGTTAGTATAGAAACTACAATTTATAATAACGGTTATTACAAATAATAATTTACATACAAAAGTTGTTCAAACTAATAAAAAATATTAATTTTTCTATCCAGTCTGAAACTGAATACTTTATCGACGGTTCACGAAGAGCAAATTACTTTTATGTTGATACACAGATACACTTCACTTGAGGGGAATGCCAGCTAACTCTATTCTTGTCTGGCCTAACACTGTTTACCAGCTTACTTTTCACAGTAGAAGATAGATATCTATTGTTGCTCGTAGAAATACTAGGGTTCAAAGTTAATTCTTGGGTTACTCTTTTACCGACGAATAGTGGGAACGACTAGGCAGATAGCCCTCGTGTAGCTTTGCGCAAAATTCAAAACAAACAAATACTCCACTTTCCTTACTGTCCCCAGTCTGCAGGCTCACAGTTAGAAATCTGGTTTCCATAGCCGTAGTGGTGACAGCACATTGTGTAGCTTTGTTATTATTTCCACCAGTTGTGTATTACGCAGATAGTATAGGTGGAAATCATTGCGCTTCCAGTAGTCTTCGATTTCCGATAATAATATTTCTGTTTTTTTGTATAAATATACCCTTGTTCTTTCATCATTTTTTTTGCCGTACAAGTCATATATTAATACTTTCTTTCAGGCAGAATAAAGAAGCTGTAATGAAAGTGGCGTTTGTGTAGCCTTGTTTTATGAACCGTACTATAGCAGCCAGAAATTGAGTATCAAATTATCGGATGAGGACAGTCGTATATTAAAGTGCATAACGCGTTCCGTTGTTAATTGTTAACATGAATTCAAGAATGTACCATGTGCATTAATCCTGAAACCTGTGTGTATAAGTTTAGTGAGCGGAACTCTCATAGAAAAATTATAAACTTATTGTTTGTTTGTTTTTGAATTTCGCGCATAGCTACACTAGGGCTATCTGTGCTAGCCGTCTTTGATTTAGCAGTGTAAGACTAGAAGGAAGGCAGCTAGTCATCACCACCCACCGCCAACTCTTGAACTACTCTTTTACCAAGGAATAGTGGGATTGACCGTCACATTGTAACTGCCCCACGGCTGAAAAGGCGAGCATGTTTAGTTCGACTGGGATTCGAACCCACGACCCTCGGATTACGTACGAATCTAGTGCCTTAACCACCTGGGTATGCCGAGCCTTGATAAACGTATTGTGTTTTTAATGTAGTTTACATATTGTCGTTATATTGGTATTGTCTTTGTAGGTTATGAAAAGAATTGTCTGTATGTTTTAGAATTCAAGTCGGTATACCACATGAACTAAAAACGATCCCTTAAAACTTAAAAAAAAAATCAGTTGTTCTCTGGAAAAAAGAAAAAGTTGATAGTAAGTCCTATCCTAAGTTTTTCTTTTATGATTGTTTTTCTTTATTATCCAATGACAGTTGATTTTGAATGTTAGACATGAAGCATACATCAGTTCCCGGATTATTTGGTAAAAACATTAAGGAGTGAATTATTCAAGGAATAGTTTGAGCAATGAATATAAATAGAGAACTCAAGTCACGCATAAAAAGAAGTTATGGGTGGCATATATTTGACCGCTATAGTAAGTTTACACAGCGTATCACGTAGTGTATATTTATGGAACCCCTCATGTGAACGGGAATTAGTGTCATAAGAAGTACATGATTACTGCGGATACGTCTTTTTCAAGCCTATTTAGTGGGTTGAGATAATCGTTGGTTTGTTTTATGAATTTCGCGAAAAACTACACGAGAACTATCTGTGCTAGCCGTCCCTAATTTAGCAGTGTAAGACTAGAGGGAAGGCAGCTGGTCATCACAATTCACCGTCAAGTCTTGAACTACTCTTTTACCAAGGAATAATGGGATTGACCATTACATTATAACGCCTCTAAGGCTAAAAGGGGCGAGCATGTTTGGTGTGACAGAGATTCGATCACACGACCCTCAAATTACGAGTCAGGTGCTTTAACCACCTGGCCATGCCGGGCCATAATCGTTGGTATTATGTTGATTTTTTTTCAATTTTATTATATTAAAATGCAACAAAAATTTTCATTTTACACGCCCCCATGCTGTTACCGGTGGCTCAATGTTATACATGTCAGTTAACTTCCTCACTTCCTCGTTCGGTTTTTGTTTGTTTGTTTTTTCCAGAAGTACGCAGACTTTCATTCAACCAACATACGACGATACCTTTTATCCTTCGGCCTTACTGGAATTACAGGAAGTTCTGCCCAATACCCTATGTACGTACTTCCTTTTGAAAAAAAGATACCGGTACGCGTGTCACTCAGACGTGCAAGTAAATTCGATCACGTCATCCAGTTCTCATAGCTGATGCTTGTTCACCGTGTACATGCAGCCAACGTAAATCGTGCGTGAGTTTATCAAGTGTTTTGATACATGTATGATCAGGTAGTGTTGAAAGAGATGCGAGTTTTAACAGTGAGTGTTTCTCTGTTTTGACCAGTTTCGCGCTTCTCTGAAATAAAAACTTCCAAATAAACAAAAGAGTTTTCTTCAAGGTAATAGATTGTTCTGATAGCAGAGTAAAGAAATAGTATTAAGTGTTATAAATAGGTGATTTTCTAGACCAAACAATGTAATAAATGATCCTTATAATACGATTGATTGATTGATTGATTTAGTGTTTTATGGCACAAAGCAACGAGGCTATCTGCGCCCCTTATAATACGAACAGTTTTATCTTGGGTAAGTAGTGATTCTTCTCTAATCGGTAGCGATTATTCTTAAATAACGTTATCCAAGGATCATATAGTAGATTCTGTAAGCTTCGTGCTTTTCCTAAGGCTAAATAACGTTAGTTATTTAACTTTTTACAAATTTTTCTGCAATATTTTTTAAGATAATAGACTGTTTACATGGCGTAATAACTGACCGATTTAATTATCGTGTCGAGCTTAGGACAGAACTTAAAAAGTTTCTCGTCACGATATCAAACTAAACGTGCGTGTGCTTTATTACAGCAGTCATATCGGGCTATCTGCTGTGTCCCCTAAGGGTGAGAAACTGAGCATGTCTTATACTTTCAAATATTGGGTGTTATAATTGTAACAACTAATCTTGCTATTCAGTTGACACGTCTTATTATGGCGCTACTAATGTCAAAGTACCACATCTCTCAGATAGTTTACTATGACGATTATCTGTAGTAATCTGTATGGTGGCGCTTCTTTTGTAAACCATGTGGTTTTCTACGTTGCATTTATACAAACGTTTGTTTTGTAACATTCTTTGTGCGTTGATTATTTTTCACAACCTTGGTAGAATTTGCTCTGGGATCGACGTTCCGACCCTATTTACTGTATGGTTTTTCTTATCTTTATCAAATAAAGGGCGGAATAAATTTTAACAACCCACATTTTCCTTCACTTGTTTTGTAACATATCGTTCTGTACGTTATGTACAGTCATCACATCATTGATAGACTTGTAACTGGTATGTTGTTTGTAATACTGTAGTATATGTTATTGTGGTTTACTGATTAACTTGCCTATCTACGGATCGGAAGGTCTAAGGTTTGTTCCAATGAACACTTCGACTGTAAATGCGTTTAAGAGTTGCAGTCATTCTTGTTATGTAGGTTACAACTGTAGAAGGCCCTCGTGACGCCAGGCGCTGACTTTCTGATTGTCATGTGGTAAGCAGTCAAAACTGGAATAACCAAAACTGAATACTTTATAGGGCTCTTACTTGACCGTGTGGTCCACGTATGCATGAGGCACCATACAAGTTGAGAATTCCAATAGCAATACATAATAGGTTAGCTCTAAGTAGAAAACTAAATTTAATCAATTCACCATGCTATAGCAACTGTAAATATAACATTAATGTTTCTTTGGAATTATCACATACAAAGTTATGGCCTGTATACTGTATTCTCGTGTGTATAGATATATGTGTGTGTGTGTGTGTGTACATAATGAACGTAAATAAATATAATATTCCAACATTATCAGAGCGTGTTCTTTTTATTTTTTAACATTTTATATTTTACTTCACTTATACGAATATTGTTGAATTATAAAAACAGATGAAGTTCTGACACTTCAAAAGTAGTTAACCCTGAAAGCACCATCGTGGTTAGATGTTTTGGCCAACTCTATACATGGATACAGATGCATTTGGATGTCACGATTTTTATTTCATATGAGATGGTTTTAATATTGTTCCATTTCGGCTGTATTAATGTATTCTTGATGAATTTTAAATGACGTAAATGTGACACATATTTATATCATGATATGTGGAGTAAAAATTATACGAGACTCTGGGGCTTAAACACTTTTGATCATAACCTCCAACCTTCTCACCTGAAACGTATAGTTATATTTGTATGAAACTGAAGACTCCTTCACAAAATATGTTTGACGACCATGACCCGCGTTTGACGAGATGAAGATTTGTCTGATATGGATGTCTCCCAGCGGTATGTGTGAGAGCTTAAAACCGTAGAGAAAGGCTTCTATATCTGTGGTGGGCAGAGCACAGATAGCCCATTGGGTAGCTTTATGTTTAACAACAACTGATCTGGATGAGAGATTATGAGTAGTATTCGACACTTATTGGAGTCACAGAGGATGAAAAACAGAAAGTAACTTGTTTCCTAGTTTTCTGTATTAAGTATCATAGTCGATAAACACTTGAACGAGAGTATATTTAAAGAAAAAATATATTTGTTACTGTTGTATAAGTTCTAATTTGGTCCGGCATAGCCAGGTGGGTAAAGGCGTTCGTCTCGTAATCTGATGGTCGCGGGTTCGAATCCCCGTCACACCAAACATGCTCGCCCTTTCAGCCGTGGGGTCGTTATAATGTGACGGTCAATCCCACTATTCGTTGGTAAAAGAGTAGCCCAACAGTTGGCGGTGGGTGGTAATAACTAGTTGCCTTCCCTCTAGTCTTCCCACTGCAAAATTAGGGACGGCTAGTGCCGATAGTCCTTGAGTAGTTTTTCGCGAAATTCAAAACAAACAAGTTATAATTTTGTCATTCATTAAAGACAATTTGTGTATGATTGTACCTTCACCCTCCGAAGAACTAGTAAACCGTGTGTTTGTGAATACTTTATATTGTAGATGTACACATGAACAGGTAACAGTGCTTCATGCTAACGAACATAAGATTTTCAATACTTACTTATTTACACATCAGATGTTTTGAAGGACATTATTTCTTTTATTAAAGTGTTTTTGGACTGGGCGCGGTCTATTGGTTGCCTGCGGACTGTGGATGTGTGACTGGATTGTTCGGCCCGCACTTTGGAACCACAAATGCTTTATAAAAGTGACAGTCAAATCCAACTATTCGTACTGGCAGTAATAGCCCATGAGTTGGAAGTGGGTTGTGTTAAAGTTCTACTAGCCCTCCAATATATCACTGCTAAATTATAGGCAACTGGAGCAGATGTCCCTCATGTGGTAGCCTTAGGGACGACTGGCGCAAATGTCCTTCGAATAGCCTTGTGCGAAATTAAACGAATAATATTTTTTTTTTACTTTGTCCCACAATATTAAAAAAGAAAAAGTGATTTACCATCAGTCAAAGGTTTTAAAAATCTTTGGTTGAGAAGACTAACATCGATTTTTTTTTTAGAGCCCACGTGATAAATTCACGAGTGCTAATGTATGGAACAACGATTTGATTGTGTTCCTATCCTGTAACACGATCGCTGATTTCACTACATTTTGTTTATGTAGTTTGGTTTGGTTTGAGTTTCGCGCAAAGCTACACGAGGGATATCTGCGCTAGCCGCCCCTAATTTAGCGGTGTAAGACTAGAGGAAAGGCAGTAAGTCATCATCATCCACCGCCAAATTTTAGGCTACTCTCTTACCAAAGAATAATGGGATTGATTGTCACATTATAACGCCTCCACGGCTGAAAGGGCGAGCATGTTTGGTGTGACTGGGATTTGAACTCGCGACTCCTGGTTTACGAGTCGAGTGCTTTAACCACCTGGCCATACCGGGGCCTTGTTTATTTAGAAACATCGCTAAACTAACTGTTCCCGCTTGTTCAACGCCCATGATATTAATGTTCTAGTTTCCCAGTAATGATGTTCTTCATCAGGTCGCTTAAAAAAAACACACAAAAAATCGTTTATTAAGATTATCATAAATAAGAACGAACTGATTTTCATTTAAAATGGAACTTGATAGACTATTGGGTGCCTGGTTGTTGAACTGAAGACGGGTGATTTTGCTTTTTCGTATTTAATAAATTACGAACCAACTTGTAACGGGAAATAGACATAGCTCATTTGTCTTTCGTGATGCAAAGTTGATCTTCTCATGTAAGGCCCGGTATGGCCAGGTGGTCATGGCGCTCGACTCATAATCTGAAGGTTGCAGTTCCGAATCCCCGTCATACCAAACATGCTCGCCCTTTTAGCTGAGGGAGCGTTATAATGTCCCGATCAATCCCACTGTTTGTTGGTAAAAGAGTAGCCCAAGAGTTGGCGATGGGTGGTGCTAACTAGCTGCCTTCCCTCTTGTCTTACACTGCTAAATCAGGGACGACTAGCGCTGATATCCCTCGTGTAGCTTTGCATTAAATTAAAAAACAAACAAATAAACTTCTCTTTTAAATCTTGTTTTTAGTTTCGAGAAGTGAAACATGTTAATTAAGATTGTGCTTTTTATTGTATCTTGTCTACTTCAGAAAAAAATAACAAAAAACAGGTATATCAGAAGGTGTCATTGTGCATATATAATTATGTATGTCTTACGCCAATTGTAATTTTTTATATTCTTTTTTTAATATTATTTTGTTTGTGCTCTAAATTTCTACAGTTTGTGCTTCCTTATCACACTTAATATTTATTGTTCATGTTTTTCTAATTCATTCTTTTATGTATCCACTGTACTTTTCTTATATTTGTCTGATATTGTTTTATATCTGTAGCATTGATTTGGGATATTTTTACCAAGTTACTACTTTTGTATTGTATTGTGTTCTATTGTATTGTATAATTTCACATTGTTTTTATATTTTTTTTATTTTAAATTGTGCAGCTACTAAATATTGTACTTGTTTGTTTTAACTTTCTATTACACATGTTTTTGTGATAATGTTGCTAATGTTATTCTAATTTGTTGCATGTCATTTTTATATGTATTGTAATAGTATCTGCTTATATACGCTATATACTGTTTTGCTATGTGCTTGTTATTATTTTTGTGTTCTATACTGTGCTAATATTTGCTTATGCTCATTTATATACTATTCTGTTATATGCTTATTATTTTTATATTGTATATTGTGCTAATATTTGCTTATGCTCATTATATACTGCTCTAATACTTTCTTGCTATTCTGTATACAATGTTTACCATATAAAGATCAGCATATTTAACATTTACATCTGTTGATCCCCAGATTGATTACCCAGATGTCCAACTGATGCGACCTGGTCAGCGACAGTCCTGCAACACCATGAATCTGGAGAAACTTCTTGCTCTTGAGCAGGACGAGGTTTCTGTGGAACCACATGATCGGTTGCATAGTAATGAAGTAGATCACCAGCCTCACCATATACAGGTGATGTTTGATCAACAAATAGCATTTTAAAGCCTAATTGAATAAGTTCAGTATTCATAACAGATAGTTAGAAATTTAGAACACTGACTGGGTGACATTTTCTAATTTACCTACTAGACTCAATGGTAGTTTGTCAACTTCAACTCAAACTTTTATTTGCAGTAACTAACCTTTGTGATACCAGTACCTGAAAAAAAACTTCTTTGTTTGAAGTTAGTTTTACATCTAATGATTATGATCTAATACTATTTTGCTGAATATAAATTACCTTATGTCAGAAAAACAGGAATTTATGTGAACTTCCTAATTGCACTTCTCTTTCAAAAGTTCTGAACTTAAGGGTATGTATATTGAGAGAATTCACAGCTAATTAAGGGGTGTGTAAGAGAAGAGAGGAACAAGCAGGGGCCCAACAATGACTACTCATACTTATTGAATGTAATTTTGAGAAGTGTAATGCTGTTTATTTCTACGTTTATTATATTTTCGCAAGTGTTGAAATGGTTTGTGTATATGACGTGAATGGTTGAGTGAGTATGCTTAAAATTCCATCAGTAGTGGACAAATTTAAATTTTCTGACAGCTTCCTGATAGATAATGTTGTATTATTATTTCTTGTATGAATATCTTAGTTAAAATGTATGGAAAATGATCTTGAAAACATTGTATGCAGTAAGAAAGTGAATGAAAGAAGGTTTTTAAAAGAACCATTGATTTTGTTTTAAACAGTGCAGAAAAAATAAGTACTTTTATTGCATGAGCTACATATTTCATGCAAAACTTTATGTAGTTGATGTTAATTTTTGCATCATAAGAAGATATTAAGAGATTCATGTTGTGGCTTTCTCTCTGACCATCTAGTTACCTGAGTATCATACTGTACAGACCATTTTACGTGGAGAAACCTTGCAGAAGTCCAACAGAAGCTCTCATGGCAGTGACACTTCCTCAGCTTACTCAGGATCTGACACAATGCAGTCAGTACAGTCTTCATTGGAGGACCAAGAAGTGGACCTTTCAGGACTGACAGAAAGTGCTGTGGATTCAGATGATGAAGAGGATCTGGCAGAGCTGATTGAGGTGAGCTCATTTTTTATTCTGCCTAATTAACATATAGTGTTGATTAAAACTTAAAAGAGCTCCTAAAGTTTTACATATCCTACCCTAATGTTGTAGGCTGTGTTTTTAATAATTCAGTTTAGACATTTTGTATTACAACGTGTTTTTACTTGACACAATAATGCTTAGAAATTGCCTGTGTATATAGAGTTGATACAATGTCTCAAGGTTCCAGGGGATCTGAGGAAGCATATGTTTTATAAAAATACTGGTGTTAATCAGTCAGTAAGTTAGTTCATTAGTTAGATAGTGAACCTATACTTTGTTATCGGTTGATTATTGAGTATGCTAGTGAGCTATTGGTGAGCTGTAACTAGATACAAGAGGGAATTTAACAAGTCACTGTTTATTTTTATCTGTGAGATACACCTACTCTTGTTTATTATTTGTTCATGACACCATATAAATTGTAAAACTCTCAGTTAAACAAACAAAAATGTTTACCTCTTTGTTAAGTGTGTTAGATTTTGTATTATTTTTACCAGATAATGAAAAAGAACACATTCAGTTATAGAGACTACAACAACATTTGTGTCAGGAGAGAGATTATGTTAGTTTAAATGAAATAGAATCTAGACTAAACTTCATTATAATTACAAGTGCCCAAATTTGTTAGAGATGATGAAACAGTGGAAGGAAGAACAAGCAGAAAGAGACATAAAGTTAAAAAACATGAAAATAAATTTACAGAGCATTAAATGAAGATGATCAAAAGGTAGGACACGGGAACATAAAAATTAAGAACGAAATGAAATTTAATTATCACCAAGACTGCAGAAGCTTTTGGACATGTGTAAAATGATTATAACACAAAATTGATAGTGTATAAAAAAATGTCTGAGATGCAGAAAGGCTATAATGACAGCCACCCATTGGCTGAGCAATATGTCTGCAGACTTAAAATGCTAAAATACGGGTTTTGATACCCTTGGTGGGCAGAGTACAGATAGCCCATTGTGGAGCTTTGTGCTTAATTCAAAACAGCAACTATAATGACAAGACCAGAGTAGTACATAAAAGACATCAGTGACAGAATAATGCATCTGGATAATAAATTAGTGAGGGCAAGGATCATACCAGCTACACACCTCTGCATCCACCCAAGAATATCTCCTTCAAACACCCATAAATATGGAACAGGAGAAGTCATGTTGTTAACTATGACCACAGAAACTTTCTGGAGCATTCCATCTATATCATTATCACATCAAGTTACTGAATCTGGCAGATTAATTCAATAATATTTTCTAGTGAAAAAGCCAACAGACTTTGGCTGTAAGGTATCATTGGATACAAAATAAGGTTCAATTGACAAAGTTGCTGAGTGGAATAGTGAACAAAAAGTCATTTACTTTGCTGTTCATTTAGAAGAACCAGCTTTAATGATAATAAGCAATCTTCCAGTTGAGAATTGTAGCAACTGTCAAATATTATTGGCTGTATTATCCACTTGGATTTGAGTGAGATGCCACAAGGAAGTTTCCAAATAAATCTTCAGAAGCAGATAATGCAAGAAAAAAGGAATTTTAGTGAAGTTGCAGAAGGTGTGGAAAGGCTTGCTCAATTATCGTACCCAGATGCCCCATATCAAATGATGAATTTGTTAGCAAGTGGCCAATTCCTAGATGCCATAATGGATGAGAATGTGACAGTTAGGCTAAAGCAAAGTAGGTGAACACCTTGAAAGAAGTTTTTCAGTCATTGATGGGTATTGAATTCACTAAAATTGCAGATAAACAACTATAGGCACCATCCAGAGGTTACAGGATCATCAGATCAAGTAGTGCAGATATATCAACTTCTTCATATGGTTGTCTATAATGTCTGACTGAAAAAAAATTAATAAGAAAATTATTTGCACAGAACAGAAGAAGTAAACCACAAAAAACAGGCATTTTCAAATGTAACTTAAAAGTTTCATATGTTTTTGAGGAATGTAAGAAGGAGACTGCTCTAATTGTGAAAACATATGGATTTTGCATTCATGACTGTGATGAATCATTTGTTGACAGTAAACCAAGGAGCCAATATTTTGTATACAAGTATATCCTATCTGTCCCAATAAAAGTAAAGTGAATATTCTTTAAAACAAATTACTCCATAAGTTAGTGGATTTATTGAAGAGAGGTGTTGCAGTGTGTTAGTCATTACTGGTTTTTTTCAGCTATGATTGTTCAATCCAGTCTGATAACGAATGGTGTTAAATTGTCTTCAGGGTTAAAGAAAAATAGGGATTGATTTGAAAACCAAGTAGACATAAAGTTTCAGGAGGAATACTGATGAAAGTTACTCTCACTTTGAGAAACTTCTTTGCACAATTTGATGCATGAGTGATTGACATTGAGAAAGAGTGCGTGTTGGGAAGTGACTTTGTGTGGAGATATTGATGTGAAGTTAGACTAGCTTCAAATAGTTTTGCAATTTGTCACTAAGAAATTCTTATGCACTATATGAATGTTGCTTCACCAGAGGTTGAACCTAAGTAAGAAAAACTATGGACACCACAGTAATGAAGACAACTGAATCATTTGTTAAAATCAGCGTTGGAAAAACACTGATGGGAAGCACTATTTGCATAACTTCAATAAAACTTTACCAGAAGTAGTCATTCTGCTGGATAAACTAGAAATGTTCTTGTCAAGATTACTTCAAGAGTACCAGCAGAAGTGAGGCCACCAATACAAGATAGTAAAGTGATTCTAGATGACACAAGGCCACCACAACTTCATATCATAAATCACTGAAAAGAAAATCATAAAAAATCTTGGGTGAATGGACAGTTTTAGAGACAGTAAATAAGGTAATGAGGAATATTTTATTTTACAATTCAGCATCGTAACTCTACTTGGTTCAACTCAATTAACTGTTTAATGGTTGTAATTTATATTTATGGTTCGTGATTTTTGTTATGTACTTGTAAATAGTGGCATTAATTATATGCTACGTAACACAAATTTTGTTCCTGGATAGTATGTGTTATTTCTTAATTGCTTATGTTGTAAAAGTACCAAAAATGGCCATTATTCTCCTCAAACTTTGCTTTTGTAACCTGGATAATGAAATTTAGAAATTGACCTATTTTCTGTGTGAAAACAGACAAATTTGCACATTTTCATTTACATGAGGTCTGAATAAAATAACATATGGATCAATATTTACATGTATTCATACTACAGTTATACAAAAATGTTTATAAGTGAGTTGTTTTTCTGCCCAGGAACAAGAAAAAGTAAAAATGTTGTTAAATTGTGCCATGCAAGCTTAAAATTAATATACTATTGTTTTATTAATGGGTTAGGATTATTCACAAGACTTCACCATCAAGGGAAGTGTTGTAGGTTACATTTTCAATATTTTAATTTAGACATTTTGTACTTTTTGCAAGGAGTTTTGTTATGATGTATTGGAGATATATATGGTACCCAGAAATTTCCTGAGTTTGTATATTTGATGTGACACCTCAGACTTTCATGAGATTTAGCAAAAGCAAATGTTACATGAAAATGTCTTTAATCATTGAGTTGATTAATTAGTTAATGAATCTGTTGTTTTATTGATTGAATTCAAAGTCATCCAGTTTTGAGTTGTTTCTCAGAGGAAATTTAACGGACTGGTGAATGTTTATTTTGTTTGTGAAAGTTAAGATGATGCTTTTCTTAGTGTTAAGTAGACTGTAATTTGCATTATTTCTTCTGAATGGTCAAAAAGAACCAATCCATAGATAGAGATGATTACAATGATAGGATCAATTTGTACTATTTTGTAAGATCACAGATTTTATGAGTTTGCGTAGTTTGTTTTTTCATACATTATTCATAATGGTAGGAATATAAAGCCTTATTTTTACAGTAGTGCTATATATTGATATCATAATAAAATCAATGAAATCATTGTCATAAGATTACTTCTTGTGGGTGTGCCTCATTTGTAGTTGTGTTTTATTAATAATGTAGTTTTCTTCCTCTTTATTGGCTCGTGAACATTGAAGTTGTATATCCTTGTAGTTACTTACATAGACAGAAATTATGGTCTTCAAATAAGCTTAAAATAATATTCTTTGTTGTCAGAACCTGTCTGTTAGAGATACTGTGCGTGAATGCTTGGAAAGAGACCCTTCAGAGCGTACAGAGGATGATATTGAAGTGTTGTTGGAGTTCATGCAGCATTTACCTGTGAGCAAAGTTTTATTTCCTTCTTTATCTTCACACTTTTAGTTTGATTTCAGTGACTGAAGTATTCTAAATAATTAATATACACCTAGAAGGTCAGAGAGCTTATTGTATGATTCTCTCAGACATTTTTGGAAACTACATATGTACATATTCTTTGTGGTCTTTATATACAAAGTATTATAATGTAATATATTGTATAACTTAACAAAATATGTACACATACACCATCTCATTACACAAGTAAGACTACACAAATGTATTAAATTTAGTACCTTAACTAGCCTAAAAAAGAAGTCACATGATAAATAGTGCAATGATTTTATGTAATCCTAAATTCTGGAGTAAAAGCAGTTTAGTATATTTTTTCACTTCTTGTCAGGCACGTCTATGATATTTGGTGAGAAAAAAATATACTATTCACAAAAAAATATATAACATCTAAAAATATATGATTTCAAATAGGGAACTTTAACTTGTTATTATCTTAAGACTTCTCTGTCCTCTCAACAGGCTTTTGCCAACATGACCCTAGCTGTGAGAAGAGCTTTGTGTGCTGTGATGGTGTTTGCAGTTGTTGATAAAGCTGGAACAATTGTGATGAATGATGGAGAGGAACTAGACTCTTGGTCTGTCATTGTCAATGGTCAAGTGGAAATTGAGCTTCCAGATGGAAATATTCAGGAACTAAATCTTGGTGACAGGTAGGGACCTGAATGTGAAGTAATAGCTACAATTCAGAGCATTTGTTTATTTGATTTAACCTAATGTTGAAGAACTTTAACTTGATCACTGATGAAAAATATAGTGGTGACTTAATAATAAATGAACTTAGAGTAGTAAAGACTAGATAGTAAATAGTTGATAATTGATGTTATATGTTTTTCTCATTTTGTTTTGCAAAATTAAATGTTTTAATTCCAGATCATTATGGGTAAAATATCATAAATTATCCAATAAATTAGGGAAAAGTACTTTTACCCATTTTTTAGATGAGAAAATTCTACATCATTATATAAGGTAATTTATATTAGGGTTACCATCAGTCTTACTATACAAGTTTGAGTATAGTTTGTAATGTATGTATAAATTGTATTATTTTTTATCAGCAGAAATTGAAATAAAGCTTTTAAAAACTTATACAAAATGTATGCTGTGTATTCATGTACTTGTGTTATACAATTTATTGATTTCTATCATTTTGGTAGATTTTTTTTTATTTTTTCAAAGTATGAAAGTTTTTACTAATTTTTTTCTTAGTTTTGGAATAACAGCTACCACAGAAAGAATGTATCATCAGGGTCTGATGCGAACTAAAGTGAATGACTGTCAATTTGTATGCATAGCACAGAGCGATTACCACAAAATACTCCACCAAGGGGAAGAAAACACTAGGAAACATGAAGAAGATGGTCATGTGGTTCTCATAACAGAACGAAGAGTCCTGGATGGTGGTAGTCGGCAAGGTCATATTGTCATCAGGGTAAGGATGTGTTAAACTTGTGAAAAAAGCTTATATCTACTCCTGGTATTTTCATATATTTAATTATTCATAAAGGTCATTTAGAGTGAAAAAGTTTATATCTACTCCTGGTATTTTCATATATTTAATTATTCATAAAGGTCATTTAGAGTGAAAAAGTTTATATCTACTCCTGGTATTTTCGTATATTTAATTATTTATGGAGGCTATTTAGAGTCTGCCTAGTGTTTTTTCAAGTACTTGGAATTACCATTCTATGATGGGATCAAATCTACAGACACTAAGGCTTGTGCATCTGGATAGCTGTAGTATGTAATTACACAATGTTAATAAAACATGGTTTATACAGGAAAATTAAATATTTTGATGATAAGTTTTTGCACATGCTGATGTCAATTTTTGTGTGTGAGCCAAGCATGGGCTAATTGGTTAGTGTGCCTGGTATGTAAAACTGAGAGAGGATAAGGAGTGGCTCTGTATATAAAGTGTGAATTACATCCTGTTGAAATTGAGAATACTAAAGACAATAGCAAGGAGACTGAAACTATTAGTGGCAGTTTGTTACAGACCACTAGATGAAACTGATGAAATTAGTGAGACATTTTACCATATGATTAAGATTTCTTAATGTTAGATCAGCACTCAAGGTGCTTGTACTGTCTTGAAGGAACCATTACAGCTTCATTGGCCCCATTGTAATCCAGAGTCAGAGAAAGTGACCAAACTAATGTGATATTAATATACTTTATCTTTGAATTGTGAATTTAAAACAAATGTTCATTTATCAATCAACTTTAATGAAATTGTTTTCAAAAAAGGAAAACTAGTAATGTAAAATAAATTTGCAAAATCTAAGTATGATGTAGGAATAACAATGTTAAAGAAATGCACAGAAACAAAGTTGGGATGACAACACAAAACCATAGAGAAATCCTTACATAAGTAGCCTGTGAACCTTAGAAGTTTTTGGTTATTAGCCACTCTAAGATACAAGGGATCTAGTTAATCTGAACTCTTGAGTACCGTATACACAAGAATTTGTTGAGACCCATGAGATTTTACCCCACCCCAGGTACAAAATACACACTGCAAAACACCCCATATGCATGGCAAATAAGTATATGTATTTTGAACTTTGTACTGTAACAAACTAAACAGAATATAGTTTGCACACACTGTTCACAGTTAACTTCTAAAAGGTTTTATCAATGAGAATGAATTGCATGAAAATAAGTCATTGTGAAAGCATCATTTGAATAATTTTTTTCACTTTGGACAGGTCAAAGTGTGCATGTCACAACTTTCACAGAATTATAATGTATGTGAATAAACATAGGATCAGAACATAGATAATAAACCAAGTTTAGTGTTATTTAAGTTTTAATTTTATAAAAAAATGTTTCAAAAAATTTCAATTTCCCCTAGTACGAGAACTGTGATGTTTATCATCTGTGTCTTCCGTCTTCTCTAATATTTACCATCTCTCTGTGAAATACAAAAGTTAATGCAAATAACTCATTGTAATGTTTTCTTCATTTAGGCAAAGCATAATTTACATAGCATTCAATGTTATTTACATACAGAACAATAAAATGGAAAATCAGACTTTTTTTGCCATGAACGTCTGTCACTGCCTCTTTTCCACAACTTACCAATAGTTATCTCTGATATTTAAGAATATATTATTTATAAGTGATAGAAAGTCACAATTTTAATCTGTCAAATGATGTACTACATTACGTTGTTGTTTGTACAGAAAATTGTCTATTTTCCTTCCATTTCAAACTTTATTTCTGGGAGAAAGACATGTTAGCCGAATTTATAAAGTCTTTTGCTGCATAATTAGAAAACTGGAGAAACTGTAATATTTATGTAACATCATTTTTTTTACATGTTTTTATTTTGTGTTTTTTGATGCATTATTTAAGTGAATAGAAATTATTGAATGCATAGTGCAGTTAGTGTAAAAAATGTAGGACTGAGTTTCATTAATAGTTGAGAGAAAAAAAGAACCAGATAAGTACTTTATTTACTGTTTTTCATCTGTATTCTTTATCATAAAAGCAAAGAAAATATACAATTAAAATTTTATTAAGTTAACTTAAGTAAAATAAATAATAATATTAAGATTGTTTTTTAATGAAATATGCCCACAAGTAGCCCATAATGTGAAGTACATGTTTGCTGTGTTATTTGCAATATACATATCACACAATAATACTTTATAGCTAATTTTAATCTACTGAGGATAAACAGTTCAGTTTTTCTATTACGACCTGCAGTCATTCTGGAAGAAAACTGAGGGAAGTTAGTAATTATTTCCTAACCTCTTTGTGGTGGTTAGGAGGACAGTAAAGCAGTCAAACTCATATTAAGTTATGGTAAAGAAAATAACAAAATATAAAGTTTTGTGAAAAAACATTTCTTATTTACTTAGGATATTTTATGGGTTAGGAAATAATGCTCAAAAAATTTTCAGATGATGAAAAGTATTTTTAATTTTATCATGAAAATTACTTTGCACTCCTAAAGGGAAACAACATGCAATGCACATTGTAAATAAAGCTTTTTCATTGAACACTGACATCCTCTTTTCTACTTCCAGAAAATCAGAAAATAAACATATAGTGTACATTGTTAATAAAGTTTTTCATTGACATTAAAGTGTTTTTTTCTTTTTTTTAATTCATTAAATTTTACCTTGAAAATCTCCCTTGGATTCTTGTTTAAAAAACAAAAGGTTGAGAGTTCCAGATCCTTCACTGTGGCACCATGAGACTGTATATAGCACTATTAAGTGTAAATACTTTTATTGAAACCTGAATTCATGCAATTGACAATACTTCAACATTTAATTGTTAATAAAGGTCGATCTCTGAAAATATTTGCTACTTGTGTAGTGGTTTTTGTTTAGTTTTGAGTATTCATCCTTACTTTGTTTTATTAGTAATTGGAAAGCTATCTGCACATCATACGTAATTTTTATTATTAATTGCAAAATAGTTACTTCAAATGTTATTTTGTTTAACATAGGGTACACCTGAGAGGTTAATGGCCCAACTGGTGGAAGAAAATTCCCTTGACCCCAGTTATGTAGAGGATTTTCTACTGACTCAGAGAACTTTTGTTAATTCACCTCTCACTATAGGTAGCAACCTTCTTCACTGGTTTAAAAATCATCAGCTGCGAGACAAGGTAAAGCCGAACAGTTTAAGTGAAACAAAGTTACTTGAATATCTAAAGTATAATTCACAGTAAAAACAATATATATGTTTTACATAATGTACTTTTACATTTTATCTGTTAAACCCAAGTGAAGCAAAATGTCATAATTTTTAAAAGTTTACTTTTGTTTGTATGTGTGTAGATTTCAACCACTTAAAGAACACGAAAGATGAATTGGCTAAGGTTGTCATAGAGCTCCTGTAATATAGATAACATTAAAACTTTAAAATAATTATTTATGGTGATAATATCTAAACACAAAAGCATTCCCATCTATATCTGTACAAAGTAAGCTGAAGTACAATTACTATTTATAGAATTTAATTTGAATACTTTTAGGTCACAAGAGTTGTTCTCCTATGGGTTAATACTCATTTTATAGACTTCGAAATGGATGCGGATATGATGGAATTTCTGGAAACATTTGACTCTCTTCTTGAACAAGAGGTAATTTTATTTTCTGTTAATTTTAATAATTTATAATGAACTAATGAATTTGGGAAAGCATCAGTAAATGAAGTGAAACACACAAAAATAATATATTTATTTTGTTTCTAAAGTGTAAACATTGAAGAGTAGTCAGGTCTCATTATGTTGAAAAGAAAAAAAAATACTAAAGCTAAAATTAGTTTGTTGTTTTTTAGAAAATGCACAGCCAGCTACGTTTACTAAACATTGCCTGTGCTACTAAAGCTCGTAGTAGAAATATTACTTTAGCTCGCTCTACAAGAGACGATGTTCTTCACTTCTCTATCCTTGGTGGCTATGAGAGAGGATTTGGTATCTTTATATCCAAGGTCAGCAAGGGTTCCAAAGCAGAAGATATGGGTCTTCGAAGAGGGGATCAGGTGTGTTTCGTCAAAGAATTCTGATATTTAACATCTTATGGCATAATGACAGTTCATATCCTCTAATGAGTTATGTTTTCCCTTTTGTGTTTTCGCAAGCATAAGTTTGATGACAACACAGTAAAAGTTCTGTTCAAAGTTGTAAGTTTATCAAAACAATAAAAAGTTATTTCTTGTCTTTAAAATTTTTAATTTTTCAGTGTAGAATAATCATTAGTATGAATTTATTGATTTAATTTGTTTTGACTTAAAAGCAAAAGTTTTAACTAATTCTAGATTCTCGAAGTTAATGGACAAAGTTTTGAACATGTGAGCCATTCTCGAGCTCTGGAAATTTTACGAGGAACAACACATCTTTCCATTACTGTTAGATCCAACCTTTTAGGTAGGATGATATAAAATTTAATATAGTTTTTATGTACAGAAATAACAGTTTTGTTTCTAAGTGTTTGTAAGTTCAGATAAAGGTGTTCTGTAAATTATTGTGTAAAGATGCCAATCTGTATGGTCTATAATGAAAATAATTATTTGTATGTACGTACATATTTGTATAACAAAAATTTCCCCATCTTTTAATAAAAAGCAGCTAAAAGATGTTTCTTAGTGAAAATTTTCAGGTATTGGTCATTTTTACAGATTCAATTTAGAAAAAGTAGCCAGTTCTATGTTGCAGAAAATGTATTAAAAGAATTAAAAAATGACTTTTATAAGTCTTGTGTAGTTTTATGTTTTGTGTTTTATTAACCTGATAAGTTGTGTTTTTTTTGTTGTTTTTTTACTTCAAGCTTTTAAAGAGATGCTCTACACACCTGTAAATTCTCCTCGACAACAAGTAAGAAAGGTATCAGAAATTGCTCACTTACAACCCGACCCCAAATCAAGGTTATCCTCTCACTTTGACTTGGGAGACATCAGAGGAATAGTAGACATTCCTTTGGAGCTAGGAGTGAGTGCATTACTCTTGCCTCCAAACTCTCCAACACTTCATTGTCGTAAGACATTATCTGATCCTGCTACGAATAATAAACATGAAAAGAAAGGATTCAAGACCCTCAGTAATAGAGTGAAGCTAAAAAAGGCCCTAGCAAAAATAAACATCATACCCAAGTCAGTAAATAAGTAAGTAAATTATATGGACTTTAATACATATAGATGTTTCTTATCTAAAGTTCTTTAAATCAGTTATTTATGTGATTCACATCAAATTGTTTTTTAAAAAAGAAGAAATATGAAAATAGGAGTTTTTTTTGAGGAGAGCTAAGCCAATAGTTCTTTTTTTACACCACTTTACAAAGAGAGAATTCTGAAACATTTTGTACCTTTTTGTATTCATATTAAATGAAGAAAGTTGACAATTTGTAACTGATGCTTGTATTGTTAATCCTTTTACTTTGACATATTTTTAACAGTGAAATTTTGATAAGAATATGTCAAACTGTAAATGTTATTCTAGAATAATTTTAGTAGATATAGTAATGAGACTGAAAGAATAAAGAATTAATCTTAGAATGCATATTTTAGTCACATTTCTTATAGAAATACAAAATATTTTGTAAAATTGTAATATATTTAGTATGATGAAAATTTTGCTTTACTTTTATTGTCTACCTTTAATATTTCATCATACATTAGTTTATCTTCTATTTTTGTTTCTAATTCTCTTTTAGAAATTATTTTTCATTCTGTTTGTCATATGAAAACGTATTTATTAAATATTGGATGTACTCTTATGTTTGTTTAAATCCATTAGGAACCAGTAAAGTAGTAACATTATTATATCTTGATAATTAATATTAAATATTTGAAATGAAAATGTGATAAGTGAAAAGTGACTCCCAGACCACGACTTGAAGATAGGTGAAAAATAATTTTAACAAATGTATCTTTTTGTGAGTATGTTCTTCTTGTATGTTCACTTTATTAATTGTTTTTTGATCAACTTATAATTTTAATGACTGTTGTAGTTTTAATTAATCTTTTAATTTCTGTGTATGTTCCATTTTATTAGTGACCTTTAGTAGCTGTTAAGTGCTTAAAACTGAATGCATCAATTCTTTTTTTATCTAGTGAAATGCAGCTAAACAGTTCCGATGACAGTTTGTATTCCCTAAATAGTGGCAGCAGTAATGGATCAACATATCATCAGGGGACAAGAGCAGGTTCTCCTCAACGATCCTCTGGGACTGGATCCCTCTATCATAGTCACAGCAATCCAGATTTGGCATCTTTGTCAGCTTACTGTGAATCAGAGCTAAGACCTGACTTTCCAGAGCATGTGCTTAAAGTATACAGAGCAGACCAAACATTTAAGTATTTGCTTGTCCATAAGGTGTGCACCATGTGTATTTCTGTGTCTGGAAAACTGCATTAACTATTACAGAATACTATTGTACAGTTGAATATTCATTTAAGGTTTAGTTTTTCTACATTGAGCTGTACATTATCTAGAATCTCATACTCCTACTAAACTATTTACTTAATTCTAATTTTTACCATTATTTTCTTAAATGAATAAATAGGCCTGGTATGGCCAGGTGGTTAAGGCAATTGACTCGTAACCTGAGAGTTGTGGGTTTGAATCCCAGTCACACCAAACATGCTCGCTCTTTCAGCCACATATGGGCATTATAATATTATGGTCAATCCCACTATTCATTGGTGAAAGAGTAGCCCAAAAGTTGGCAGTGGGTGGTGATGTCTAACTGCCTTCCCTCTTGTCTTACATTACTAAATTAGGGATGGCTAGTGTGTATAGCCCTCATGTAGCTTTGTGCAAAATTCAAAACAAAGCAAACCAAATGAACAAACCACAATTATCATGTTAGAACTAGAATTATTTGTTAAGACAATTATTAATCTGTGTTCTTGTACAACTTCACCATGACTTTATTATTACATAAACATTTGTTGTTTTTTTTCATAACTTTTGTCATTCTCAGGAAACAACTGCCAGAGAAGTGGTGATGTTGTCACTTCGAGAGTTTGGAATAACAGACTCCAGCAGGTAAAAATTTAGATAAACTTTTACTGTTGTGTTCTTAGAAATTAACTAGTCTGTTTTTCATTAATATTAATCTCGAACTTGAAAGCCCTTTGTTAAATGATATTCAACTGAATAACGTTTTTATAGGTTTTAAAGCTAGAAAACGTGAATGTTGAGAGGCAGAATTGAAATTGGATGGATATGAATGTCGTATTCAGCATAAGATGCTCACTACTTAAGGACAGTTAACACTGGAATAATGAAGGCTAGTTTAGCCATAGCTAGTATTAACTAGTTCCTGACTGACATATTTTCAAGTTATAACATAAAATAAAATTGAATATTATTAACTTGTAACACATTCATTTTTAACTGGTATACTGACTTGCATACTTTTGTTTTCTTAGTAATTATTCACTCTGTGAGGTCACTTGTGGAGAAGGAGGTGTTGTTAAACAACGAAGATTACCAGATCAAATACAAAATTTAGCAGAGCGTATAGGACTCAGCAGTCGTTACTACTTGAAAAATAATTCATCAACTGAAGCCCTTGTGCCTGATGATTTAGCAGGAGTAAGTTTTTGTATGTAATACAAAAATTATTATTGTATGTATTTCAATGCCCACAATAAGCATATTTTTATGTGTTTTTTTTTGGTAACCAACTTTTATATTATCTTAAATATTCATTGTTAAATATATAATGTTCTCTAAAGATAAAAATGCCCTTGAATTAATATAAATACTTGGTATGCAGTTGTGGGTTTGATAAGAAAATTTCTCTTAGTAACATCCTAATTATACAATTAAACCGTTGTTTTGTCTGGAATACTAAGGACTTTTTCCTTTTGCATTTTCTTCATGCTGTAAAATAAAAACCCACATGATTTTAGGTTTTGAGTCTCCTTTAAGTAATGCAAAGCATGCTTCAAGTTACCAAGAGTTTTCTATTCTCTCACTTTTCATGTGACTTTCTGTGCATGCATCAGAAAGAGGTACATAACTCCACCGTAAATTAGATATTATTGACAGTTATGCTGCTTACTTCAGTTACTGTGAATTCTGAAGTCAATGTTAACTACTGCTACAAATGTATTTACATTGGAACTACAGGGTGGTTGCTAGAAAAGCGGAAAATTTGTCAAACAGCTATTTATTTTTACAAAGAATAACTTTCACAAAGTTTTTTAAAGGCATATGTTATATTACACTCATAGATGCTCAAAATGTTGTCCGTGCACTTCAGAGCAGCGTCTTAACCTAGAAATCCAAGCTCGTGTAGCATTTTGAAGGGTAACTTGTGATATATCTGACCCTCAAATTTTCTGCTTTTCTAGCGACCACCCTGTATTATAGCTTTTTTTGGAGGCCTTACATACAGCCTGTCTTTATTGTACAGAAAGATTCTTGGGCTGTATTGTTGTCCCTTATTTATCAATTCAATCAGTTGGTTCTGAGTTGTGAAACATCCTCTGTTTTCTCATAATGATAGAAAAAACAAACTATTTTTTTGCTCAACATCATTTTCTGAAATACAGAATTGTCTACAGGCCTTAATTACAAAGAAGCTTCTGCTGTTCTTTCTCAAATAAAATCAAAATTTCAAATCTTTAACCAGTTTATGTCATACGTAAGGCTGCTAATCTCATTCTGGATGATTCAGTTCTGGATTCATTGTATTTTCCACTTTACCCTTATCTTCAGGTCATTATAAGTCCATTTAGAAGTAATCTAAAAGTTATCAGCCTTTTAGCATAGGAGTCTTTCTCCACACATCGTACATCTCAAGATCTTTGAATCCTCAGATAACATTTCAGTTTCTTCCACACATTGTTTATCTTTTCAGGTTTTCACCAACACTCGTCATTGAAAATTATACCAGGAAAAACAACTTAGGTTTTCAGTATTTCAGTTTACTGGTATTTATCTTCAGATGATCAGCAAGTAACGTTCATATGTTGTATGTATGCTTTTTCCTTTTTGACCCGACCGAATAGCCAAACATAAATGTATGTAAGGTGGGTGAGTATAGTTCTCTCAGTGACTCTGTTCCAGAGCAATTTTCCATCTAAACTGTTGGGAAAGGGGATTTGATGGATCACTTGTTCTAGTTTTAATCAATTTGTTTCTTTTTCGTCCAGTCCAGTCACTTGCATGTTCTGGATAAGGAAGTCTCAAATATCTTTCAGAAAGGAACAGTCAATGTTGTTAATCATTCTTCTCCATGTTTTTACTCCCATCACTTTGTGGTTTAAAGAAATTGAGATATTGGAGTCCTGCACAACTCATCTTTACATAGAGACAGTTCATTTTCAAATAAAATACAATGTTCTTTCTACAGTTTTTGTTTTGTAATCATTAGGTGACTTTTACTAACCTGCAAGACAATGGGAATAAGAGACCTGCTCTCAATCTGATGTCTCAAAATCCCAGTTGTTTTTTTATCATTTTATTAACTTTATTTGGTGTTGAGCTCATCAAAGAATCAGCCAGATTCTTTTTTCTATTTACTGGACCAGTTTTGTGACTGAGCTAATCTTTTTAGAGTGTCCTTATTCCCAGAAGCATGCTCAGTTATTATTTATTATTTGTCTCCTTCTCTGATATTTTTCCATTACAGGCAAAATACAAAGCATTGTGCTGACTCTGAATACCTGTTATTTTATCAATTGAGAATGTGAAGAATTCCATTGGTACTCATTTATCACCCAACATTTCCTTATATATAGGACAAATGAACTACCCTGTTCAAGAGAATGCCTTTATTGTGAATGTCCTTATTTTAGTCCAGTCTTCTGTAAGGTTGGATGTTCCACTAATTTTTTCCACAAATCTAATCCATTGGCCTTTACTCTGTTTATGTAATACCCTTAACATCTATTTTATCACTTCCTTCAAATATCATAGTGTTGTTTGCTACCTTCCTGCCTAAGAGACCAAGTTATTTCCCTCCTGAATCTCAATACAGCTATTTTGTTTTTAGTATTCGAGAGATAAGTCTTCCTGTTTTGAATTTTGCACTTTTAAAATTCAAATAAACTTCAGATAGGTATTTATCTCTGAAATTCAATTCTACCCAACTGGGAGGAAAGTATTACATAATAAAAACTGCAAACAAAGAAATCTGATTTATGGCAGGAACAGAGACCTTTTATATATTCTCCTGATGCTTGCACAATAAGTGATGTGCAAGGTAGGAGAGTGGGAGAACTGTTAACTTCATGCACACATTGTATTGTGTCAAAGTCATTTAGAACCTTTAGTTACATGGTTCTTGATAACATGAAAGTGACCAAAGAAAGAGGCCAAACCTCATGGAAAAGTGCCTGTTTGAAATTAATTATAGTTTTCAAAATGCAAAATGTTACCTCAAGTACAAAACCACCACTAGTAAATATATCATTATTTTCAATCAATTTGTTGTGACATTATGCAGTTTAATTAGACAAATTATAAGCATATGTGTAAGCTACATTAATTATGTATAATTAAACAGTTATTTTCACATTAAATCTCAGTCTAGTCTTGAATTTATTTATTATAAACAAGAAAAAATAATAACCAATATTTTTTGGTGTGCTGCCACAGGAACTGTTGCGAGAAAGTCAAATTAATTTCCTCCAGTTAAACAGTGTGGAAGTAGCCACCCAACTTACACTGGAAGATTTCAACATCTTCTGCCACATTGAACCTACTGAATATATTGAAGACCTTTTTGAAATTAACTCGAAATTTGGAACACCAACACTTTCGTGGTTTGCTGAGGTAACTAGGAGAACCAAAGTTCTGTGATTGTCATTTGAATTTTTTCTATACTTCTAGAGCTCTGATGATCTATAACTGTAAATTTGGAACAAAGATTTTGTTGCTGTTATCTCAGTAAGATGTCTTTCAATTATTAAGTCCAAATGGTTTATAAAAGAATACTGTTACTACTGTGTAGTGTTTAGAGAATTACAGTTTGCATGCATGAATGATTTTAGTTTGCAGAACTGTAAAGAATATTATTTTATTTATAACTGAAAAAAAGAAATAATAGTAATAACTAAAATAAACCTTACAGGTTTATGACTTGAGCAGTGTTTAAAAAGACATGTATCACCAAAGTTGTGTTAGGATACCTTAAAATTCAGATCTGTCATGTAACTAATGAGAAAACCATTAATTGTGAATGTTTCCAGCTTAATATGTAAAACCAAGTATTTGTAAATTTTAAAAAGTGTTTCTCATATTTTGTTAATTTATAAAGAGGTCATATGTATGGCAATATTCATAATTATTGGTTTGTAAAGAGACTGTGTCATCAGTAATCTTTATAGTTCATTAGTTTATACATAAATTGTATCTTCAGCAGCCTCTGTTGTTTGTTAATTTTTAAAGAATTTGTATCTACCAAAACCTTTCTAGCTCATTAACTTATACAAAGATTGTATCTTCAGAACAGTTACAGTTTATTAAGTTACAAAGAGATTTATCTAAATTGGTCTTTATACATTGATACATGGAGTAGATTCATCAGTAAACTGTTCAATGGCTGTAACATTTTTGGAATAGTACACATGACTTAAAACTTTTTTTTCATGCATATATCAACAATGAAGTATTTTGGAAGATAATATTGGATATTTTTTTTCATTGGATATCTGATACTAGATGGATAAATCAAATTGCTAGTGTGTAATCATTTGTGGCTCACCTTCTTGATACAAGAGCAGCTTTAAAGAACATTTCAAACCTCAGCCTCATTCTTGAGATAAGGAATGATGGTGCAGTAATGTACATATCTTCATTTTTCCGCATTTCCATGTCTGCAATTTGATTGAAGATCGTTGTGATAGTTGCTCAAAGAAACTTGGTGTTCCAAGCTAAAAAAACCCAGTGCTGGTGTCAAATTCTCAAGTTTGAAGAGTTTTTTTTTGATGACCTCAGACAGTGTCCAGCAATCTGAAATGAACAAGAGCTTGTCTTCAATGTTATGCAGATTCTATCTGAATTTCCAGCAAAGTGCAAGAGTAAAAGAGCTTTTTTTCAATGCTGGTCTTACATGCTGTTATGGTATCTAAAACATCATCACTAATTTCTTTGCTATCTGCACTCCCCAAGATGTTGAAATGTATAGAAGTGACATTTGTGTGACAGTCCTGTAAACAGTGGTGAAAAATGGATAACTGATTATGTGCTCTATCTTGCACGTGCTATATATGTGAGCTCATACAACATCTTGTAGAGCCCACATAGCCAAGGGTATATTTTGGACATGTAGATTTATATATATGGTAAGAACAACGTATTATAGAATCCTGTTTTTATTAGTCCTAGAAAATTGGATTGTGTTGAATATATTTCTACTTTTGAACAGCTACTACAGAAACTAAAATGTATAGTAGGTTTTTGTTGGGTTTTTGAATCTCATGTAACTAACAAATATACGGTAAAAAATAGTTTTTAATTTTTTTAAGATATATCTAAACTGATTTTTGATAAACCTTTCTAGGGTACCACTCTTGATATTGAACCTATACATACAGCTTTACCATTTAATGAAGTAATTTAATTTTTCAAAATTCTGATAATTTTAGGGGTATAAGAATAAGAAAAACTATATTTATAAAACTATTAGAATTTGCCACCCGAGAGTCTTGTTTCTAATGGTTGTCATTACAAACAACTTTATGGGGTGTCTATAGGTTTAAGTATTGCACCATGTTTGGCTAATTTATTTTTATGTTATTATGAAGAAAAGTGATTGAAAAAGTTGTCCAGAAAAGTTGAAACCAATATGCTATAGAAGATGTGTTGATGACACTTTTGCTATTTTTTTAGAATAAATCTGATATTCAAGAATTTCAAAATTATCTGAACAACCAAAATAGCAATATTAAAGTTACAGTAGAAGAACAAACAGCTAATAGCTTACTTTTGTTAGATAATGATTGTTAATTTAGGTAGATGTTTTAACACTAAGTGTTATCATCAGTCAACTTTTACAGGACAATATTTCCATTTTGCTAATTTTTATTTACCTTTAGAATTTAAAAGGAATCTAATTCATAATATAATTTGTTGGGATTGTAAAATAGTTAGTTCATTTTTCCTCCTTCCAGGAAGAAATGCAAAATATAAAAGTTTGTTTTCCAAAAAATTAATTTTCACATATAATTAATTGATAGTATTAACAAGAATTACTTAAAAGCTTTATACATTCCAAATATTAGTAAACAGGTTTGAAATTTACCATTTACTAGTAATTCTAAAATTAAGGAAAAAATCTATTCTGAAAAATAAATTTATCCACTTATTAAATTTAAAATTGTTTTTAAACCAATGTTTCACTGAAATAATTATTTCAAATTTATTTAAAGACAGGATTACTAGAATGCATTATTCTTACACCATTTATAAATTTACATGTCCAAGGTGTAATCTTGGCTATGTGAGCTCTACAATATGTTGTTTGAGCTCACATATGCATGCACAAACACAGTATGTAATCAGTCATCCATCCTTCACTACAGTTTACAGGATTGTAACACAAATATCAGTTCAAAACATTTCATCATCTTGGGGAATGCAGATAACAAAGAAATGCTATGCACTAAGGAAAGTTTGTGGACATACAAGGTGTGCCCTAAATTAAATGTTAATCAAACAGTTTCACCTTTGCTCCTGAAACTGTCAACAGGATAAGTTGAAAATGCATGAAAATACTTGCAGTGTCGATTCAAAGATGAAATGCAACATTTAAAAGCAATTCCATTGCAAAGTTTGGACACAAAGCTTCGAGTACACTTCATATTTTGAATATAACCATCATTTCTAAGTTAAATGACATATTCTACAATGTTTACATTGCTCTGAGGATGTTTTGCACATTGATGCTACAGCTTTTGCATCAGCTGATCGTTCATTCAGTAAGCTGAACCTGATAAAGAATTCCATATAGAGTATGATGACCAAAACGAGACTGAATGGTCTTGCTGTTCTTTAGTGATATAATAAACACATACACACTTAACAAGGCATGCAAAACTCTATATTAGGACTTTAACATTACTTTGTAATCAGAAATGTATTTAAGGAAATACTGAAATTAGCATATGAATGATGGAATTACATCAACTCAGTTTGTATTATTATCAGAACTAATTTCTATAATTGTTTTAATTGGGGTTAGAAATAGTTAAAAGATTTAAATCTGTGGGTTAATCCTTTAAATAATCACATTAATGACAAGGAGATATGTGTTTAAACCTGTCTCATCTCTCAGTGGCCCTGAATCCAGCATTCTTTATGCTCCATTAGTTTGTTAAGTGGTTGTATTTTCACCAGTCTTTTATACTTTGCATTTTAAAGAGATTGTAACTAAAGCAACTTTTATATTTTTTTAATTTGTAAGTCAAATACATTTAAGTTGGCCCCACTGAATTCATTTTAATAAATTCATGCACAACAATGTGTTGTTGTAAATTATCTCTAATTCAATTAAAGGAAATAGGTAGTCACCATATTGTTATAAGTTATTTCTTAAGAGTATCATAACATTCATATTAAGTTATTATGCCCTTTTTAACCAAAAAGAAAGAACTATTTACATTTGTTGTTTCTTTTGGAAGAGCATCATTTTAAATAAAAATTGCTAATTAGTGAGGTACTAACTATAGAAATTTCTGATTAATAAATATTGTAGGAATATTCCATTATTTCAAAGTAGAAATATTATTTTTAACCAATAATAAATGTTTAAATTTTTTATCAGTTTTTTTTTCTTTTTGAACAATATTTTGTTTATTTGTGAAAGAAGCCTCATAATAAAAATATGATAATGTTAAATTTAATATTTCTGGCTTGTTTATGGCAGCTCGGTATATCAATGTTGTTGTTTTTTTAGCTTGTTAACAAAGAAATGTTCTGGGTGGTAACTGAAGTTTGTAGTGAACCAAACCCATTAAGGAGGATGAAGATTATAAAGCATTTCATCAAAATAGCAAGTAGGTGAAAAACACAGCAAGTAATCAAATCACCATTTAGTATTTCTTAATGTTAATGGTCTTTTTACTACTCTGGTGGCCAGGTGGTTAAGGCACTTGACTTGTAATCTGAGGGCCATGAGTTCAAATCCCTGTCACACCAAACATGCTTGCCATTTCAGCAGTGGGGGCATTATAATGTGATGGTCAATCCCATTATTCATTGGGAAAAGAGTAGCCCAAGAGTTGGCAGTTGGTGGTGATGACTAGCTGCCTTCCTTTTAGTCTTACACTGATAAATTAGGGATGGCTAGTGCAGATAGCCCTCGTGTAGCTTTGCACACAATTCAAACCAAATTCTACTCTGATTATATTATTGGATGTTTAATTGGTAAAAATTAAAGACTACTTAGAATATTATATCATTATTTATTTAAATCTTTGCACAGCTTATACTCCAGTTTAGGAATTTACAGGTTTCCTATGACCATAAAAAATATTATGAGATTTTATTATGGTAATCTACTGTATTATTACATCTAGTCGTACCAAAGGTATAAATAGAATCACAAGAATGATAGCAATGAACAAAATTGTGAGTAAAACAAGAATCCTGCATAGTGTTAAAAATAGTGGGTAATTTGAGTACAGTAAGAAGACCAATTTTTCTTTATCACCAGTATTACAAATAAGCTCAAAATTGTCTGTAATGTTATAGATAAGACAGATGTTTGTAAATAAGAAAATCTAGCCATATTTACAAATAATGTCAATAGCACCTAAATACATCCTTTCTCTTAGGACAGTGCAAAGAATGCAAGAACTTCAACTCCATGTTTGCTATCCTCAGTGGACTTGACCATGGGGCAGTTTCCAGGCTTCGATCCAGCTGGGAAAAACTGCCTTCTAAATATTCCAAAATGTTTAAGGTGAAAATGTTTTGTAGATGTAAATGTGAAATTAATATAAGTACAATAATAATAATAATAAAAGTGAAATAATATGATTAGAGAGTTTAACTGATTATGTGCCGATAAACATTTATTTATATTAAAAATTTATTTAGAATAGAAAAATAATAATAAAAATAAGATTATATCTTAGCATGAATGGTTTGAAACATAAAATCATGAATATAATATATATGAAACATATTGGAGTTGGGCCTGATGTACAGTTTTGTTTGAACCACTTTTTGGTCTCCAGAAGAGATAAAAACAAGCTACTGATAATTAAAATTTTCACATTTATGTGGGAATAATTGGGTCCTTGGAGGGAGCATTACACATTTGTGTCATTTATGTGTGCATTTCATTGTGTATTCTTTAAAAGTGGTTATTTAGTGTGTGATTCTAATTGCTAAACTTTATTTTTACTTCAAACAATAGATAAACTCATTTTACAAAAGAGAAGTGTCATATAACAATAATATAATGAAAGTAGAAGACATGAATTTAAATTTTGTTTTGTATGTAAGATGTCAGTTGCTCGCTCTTTGCATGGTGTGTCCCCAACATCTAAATGATATTACTCTGTATTACATTTCCAATCCTTTTTTCATTATAAAACCAAAAACTTTTTAATTATATCATTTATCAAAAAGCAAAAGATATTTAAGTTTTCGTTTTTTGGAAAATAAAAGTATTTAAAGCACAATCATTCAAAGATTATTACATGGATGTAGCATGAATGGATACTGTGTTCTATACCAATTTAGTTCTCATACATACATGTAACTAAAACATTGACCACGAAAGTAGCTGTATTAGTTTCAACTTTGTTACCTGTTGAACTTGATCACTCACCTAAGATATTGTGTGTGCCTTCTTGCATGAAAGTTTTCTATAGAGTAGCATATAAGATGTGAAAGTAAACAATCTTTTCTCTGGCAGATTAGATGGTGATAATTTGAGAAGATAACCTTTTTTATTAGTGAATGGGAATGACAAACAATGTCATGGGTAGTGCATGTGTATTAGGAAAGAATGGCATTGTTGTTCTGTGTGTGTAGTGTTATGTCTTTTCAGTCTGGAACGGATTTGTTTTTGCAAAGAACTCTGAAAGTTCCAATCAGGGCGGTGAACTGTCCTGTGTCACATTTTTCACCTTTGGTTGTGTTTTATGAAATGAATATTGTTTCATGTTGGTATATAGTGTTTTTAGTCTTTTTCATTTTTCACAGTTAAGTCAAAGGTATGGAAGACTGTTTAACTTTCCATAACATTTTCTGTTGAATCTTAGGTTATTTCTAGAAATCCTATCCAATTACTCTGAAAAAAAACCTGCCATATGAGAATAACATACATAAAATGACAGCAAATAATGCAAAACTAGTTTGCACTCAAACCATAGAGCTTATAGAAACTTCTCACCCTGCACTCTCACCAAAACACTACCCCTAGAGTTTGTTGAACCATTGATAGCCTGCAGACTCTTCACAGTACTTATGTAAAAGACAAAGTTTGCACTATATACTACACATTAAGATTTTCATTTAAAAAAATATAAAATTAGTGCATCATTTTTACACCTATTTTATGCTGTGCATGTAACACAGTTATTTAGTATTTTGATATTATTTCTAGGTGACTACTTGCAGAAGTAATTGTCATATTGGCTACCTAGTGTAACAATGAGATATTAATATACAACTTTATGTCAATCTTCAATCACTTTTTTTATTTTTGGGCAAAAACTGAATTTTGAATAAAAATGAATTTGTTTTGAATGAACTATTTTGAAGACAAAAATAATGTTTAAGTCTTACTAACCTTAACTTCTTGACTAGACAGACAAACAAGGAAACTAAAGGATGATATGAATTGTTTTATTAATAACTAGAACTGGAATTTGGATAGGCAGTGTTATGTTTTTAAATCATTTGGTTGTGTTAATTTGTAGAGATGCCTACCATTACGATTTTGGTGTATATGTTACGACAGAATGCTCATACAGACAAATATTATGGCTTGTTGCAACTCCCAAATTATTATATATTATATAGGCCTACACAATAAAGTGATAGATTGTTTTCCCAGGGCTTGAAAGTGGTAAAAAGAAAATTCCTAGTGAAATACAAAAAATTTTGATAATAGATAAAAGGCGTGGCCCAAATGACTACTTGCGATAATCATGTTTGTGCTTGAAGTAATGTGCTTTGACATCTACCAGTAGTTTGAGTGCGGTGCTTTTCCATACTGGGTAAGTGGGGGAATCCATAGTTATGTCATCAGTGCTTGTCAGCACTTGCGTAGATGGGTATTTCTTGTTTTCTCTAAGCGATGTAGTCAGTTTCCCTTGGTGGGCTCTGCAGATAGCCCGATGTGGCTTTACTAAATGAAAACACACACACACTAAGCGGCATAGACACACCAATGTGATCATTCATAAGATATAAAAAAGAGGCCTCGTTCTCCAGATTGTCATGTTTCTGGCAAATCTAAAAGGACTAAAATTGTGAAAGGGCTCTGTCTACAATCATTACACTCAGTCATTTGAAATAGTTGGCATCTCTGAATTTGTCTAGATGGACCTAATTATTGTGAAGGTAGCATAATATTCATTGGTTAATATATATATATGTTTTTTTGCTATTTAAGTCAGTCTGTTTTTTTACAGATTGCAAACAACTTTGTTCAGAATGTTTCTTGTTTTTAGGATTTGAGTGATTTCATGGACCCATCCCGGAACATGTGTAAATATCGAACCCTGATTAGCAGTGAGCATACACAACCTCCCAAGGTATGTTAGTGTAAAATTAAAAGTCCTAACGAAATATGTGGTTCTGTAAAACAGTTTTTAGAGGCATGACTGAGGTTAGTTACTGTTACATTTTGCATCTCATTAGAAGAAAACTAGCATATCTGTCCTCTTTTGATAGCTTGAGGTTAAAAACCCTGAAGGGATTATCAGAAAACAGACATAAAATTAAATTATTATTATAATTTGTCGTCCTTTGTTTGTACACAATCTGATTCTAATCCCTATGAGTTGTTGCTCATAAAAATTGATGATACATATAAATTGGTAAGACCACTGTTGTGTCTTTTCTATCTCAACCAGCTTGATGAGCTCTGACATTTATTGAAAGACCTTGTCAACACTGGAAATAGCAGACGTAGTGTGTCCCACATATTTTTAGGTTTTCCTCTTTGCTCTCACTCATGGAATCTCTAAATTAAAAAATGTTTTCTCCTGTTAACAGTGTTTCCGTGACTTCCTCTGCAAACAACAAGAGTTGCTTGCTGATTTGTTAGTTGTTGTAAATGATTGTAAAGTTAATTCAAGTGAAAATAAATAATGATAAATAAACATTTTAAAATCAACTTAAGTTGTGTTGTTATTCCTCACATAAAAGTCTAATTTCTAACTGGCTTAAATAAAATTGATAGTAATTACAATTCACTGGCTTAATCTCATTGAAACTAACAGCTGTTGTGTATAAAAACTGATAATACACGTGTATAGTGCCTAGACTGCTGTTATATCTGTGATGTTCTAGCTAGCCTGATGAGTCCTGATATTAAGCAAAAGGACTTATTGGCACTGGATATTGCAGATGTAGTGTGGCAGACACATCAAAACATTTTGTTCTTTGCCTTCACTCATGGGTTTCTAAAATGTATACTTTTGGTTTTATTATTGTATTGCCTACAAATTTACACATGCATTTCAGTTTGCACTTCATTGAAGTTTTCTGTTGGTATGTTAGTAAAGAATTACTGAAAATAAATAAATACAAGTACCATTTGATAATTCTCTTTATTTATTTTTAACCAAGAAACAACTATACTATAACAATGCCAAGTATGCAAGAGACAGCTTGAATATCTCTTACAGTGTAGCTAGATATAAGTTAGGGATTTTTTTCATACCTGGCAGTTAAGTACAAAAAACAGAATTAATAATTTTGTTTGATGCCATGTGCTGCCAAAAGTCTTATCTGGACTGATGAGATTAAAACTACAACCTTTAACCTATCACAATACAACTAATTGAAGAAACTGTAATTTATTGGTTTAGTTTGTTTGTTATTTAACAATTTCATTTGTATGAGGGTTAGGACATGTATATTTTGTGATACTTACAGTTATAAATTAAGTGTTTGAAAGTAACTGTTATGCTAATGTTTCATTGCAACAGTGACTTACATTGATCACTTGTTTTAAGTAAAATAAATACTAGACATAACTTAAACTGTAGAAGTTTAACGGTGATTCCATCTTGATGGGGCTGCCAAAAACATTAGGATTGAGTGCTCTATTAAAAACTACCGACATGTAACAATTATCTTGAAGCAGTTATAATGAATGTAGGAGTTAAAATAGTTTGCTTACCCTCCATGTACAATGAAACAAATTATTTTGCAATAGTGGTAGCACCATAACTGACTTTACTGATGATAAGTTACCTGTGGTTACAGATACCATTCTATCCAATTGTGAGGAAAGATCTTATGTTCATCCACCTTGGTAATGATACAAAAGTGGAGGGTCTGGTAAGTGAAGTATTATATGTAATAGGCAAAAAGAACTTTATTTAAATAGACTGTACCTAGTTTTAATAAAATTACTTAAAATCAACCAGCAAAGGAGTTTGAAACAAAGTTATGATGGTAAGATAAACATCTAGCATAATCATGAAAGTAAAAACTTGACTTCAATATAAGTAAAAGTAAAGTAATAAAATACTGGAAACAAAATTACATGGGCTTATAACTACTGGAAGAGAAAAACAAAACTAGTTTTTGAAGTTATTTTTAGTTAAAATAAGATAGTTTTGAAACAAAATTGTGTAAAGGGTTTAAAGTTATGTATCAATAATCTTAATGCTAACTAATTTATACATTTTTAAATTTTCAGATCAATTTCGAAAAATTAAGGATGATTGCTAAGGAAATTAGACAGCTCATGAACATGTCTTCTGCTCCTTATGTAAGTAATGATAACAGTACTGCTAATCTTGTTTATCTTATGTAAGTAATGATAACAGTACTGCTAATCTTGTTTATCATCTGATGTAAGTAAGGACAACAGTACTGCTAATCTTGTTTATCATCTCATGTAAGTAATGACAACAGTACTGCTAATCTTGTTTATCATCTTATGTAAGTAATGACAACAGTACTGCTAATCTTGTTTATCATCTTATGTAAGTAATGACAACAGTACTGCTAATCTTGTTTATCTTATGTAAGTAATGACAACAGTACTGCTAATCTTGTTTATCTCATGTAAGTAATGACAACAGTACTGCTAATCTTGTTTATCATCTCATGTAAGTAATGACAACAGTACTGCTAATCTTGTTTATCATCTCATGTAAGTAATGACAACAGTACTGCTAATCTTGTTTATCATCTTATGTAAGTAATGACAACAGTACTGCTAATCTTGTTTATCATCTTATGTAAGTAATGACAACAGTACTGCTAATCTTGTTTATCTTATGTAAGTAATGACAACAGTACTGCTAATCTTGTTTATCTTATGTAAGTAATGACAACAGTACTGCTAATCTTGTTTATCTTATGTAAGTAATGACAACAGTACTGCTAATCTTGTTTATCATCTCATGTAAGTAATGACAACAGTACTGCTAATCTTGTTTATCATCTCATGTAAGTAATGACAACAGTACTGCTAATCTTGTTTATCATCTCATGTAAGTAATGACAACAGTACTGCTAATCTTGTTTATCTTATGTAAGTAATGACAACAGTACTGCTAATCTTGTTTATCATCTTATGTAAGTAATGACAACAGTACTGCTAATCTTGTTTATCTCATGTAAGTAATGACAACAGTACTGCTAATCTTGTTTATCTTATGTAAGTAATGACAACAGTACTGCTAATCTTGTTTATCATCTCATGTAAGTAATGACAACAGTACTGCTAATCTTGTTTATCATCTCATGTAAGTAATGACAACAGTACTGCTAATCTTGTTTATCATCTTATGTAAGTAATGACAACAGTACTGCTAATCTTGTTTATCTTATGTAAGTAATGACAACAGTACTGCTAATCTTGTTTATCTTATGTAAGTAATGACAACAGTACTGCTAATCTTGTTTATCTTATGTAAGTAATGACAACAGTACTGCTAATCTTGTTTATCTTATGTAAGTAATGACAACAGTACTGCTAATCTTGTTTATCATCTCATGTAAGTAATGACAACAGTACTGCTAATCTTGTTTATCATCTCATGTAAGTAATGACAACAGTACTGCTAATCTTGTTTATCATCTCATGTAAGTAATGACAACAGTACTGCTAATCTTGTTTATCATCTTATGTAAGTAATGACAACAGTACTGCTAATCTTGTTTATCTCATGTAAGTAATGACAACAGTACTGCTAATCTTGTTTATCTCATGTAAGTAATGACAACAGTACTGCTAATCTTGTTTATCTTATGTAAGTAATGACAACAGTACTGCTAATCTTGTTTATTTTCTTATGTAAGTAATGACAACAGTACTGCTAATCTTGTTTATTTTCTTATGTAAGTAATGACAACAGTACTGCTAATCTTGTTTATTTTCTTATGTAAGTAATGACAACAGTAATGCTAATCTTGTTTATCATCTTATGTAAGTAATGACAACAGTACTGCTAATCTTGTTTATTTCATTATAAAATTTTAAATGTTTTTTTAATTGATATGTTTGCGTAACAATACATTAATTGCTAATTTTACTTTTGCAACATTTGACATATTTGTGTTAACAATAGATTAATTCCTAATTTTTCTTTTGCAACAGTTGACATGTTCATGTAATAATGAATTAATTCCCAATTTTTCTTTCACAACAGTATATCATAAAGAAATTTTCACTTAAATTTGTTAAGTCTCAGTTTGTTAGGCAACAGATTCAACATGTTTTGAGTTTACAAGAAATTTTAGTGAATGTGAACTGCTCAAAATCCACTACTTTAGAAAGAAAACTAAATGCCAAAGTTGAAATAGGTATTAGACTTTATATTCTAAAAGACTGTATTGACATATAGTTTGGAAAATAACTGTAGAAATAGTGAATAAGATGGATATAAAGTGCAAAAATTACATGATTGTTTTACTCTCTGTCTTGAATTAAAATGAACTGTCATAAAATTCAGTCACATGTTTACTCTATGTATGTGTGTGTGGGGGGGGGTAGTATGTATTATTGTATGCATGTGTCACGTCTTTTACAGAGCAACATTCAAAATGTAATTAGGCATCTTTATTATCAATAGATTTGATATCAAACATAGTTTAAACCAGATTTTATTACTGTATAAATTCTCATTTCTAAGAAAATACGTAAATAACATTTTGGTTTTATGTGTCACATGATGCCTCAATGCTCTAAAATCTTCTATTTTGATGTTTTTTCCCTGATATGGATTTAAGAAAATTCACCAATTAGAAACACTGAATTGTAGTTATTGATGGGCCAGAATTTAAAATAAAAGTATCCCACCTTCTTTATTCTGTGAGATAACAATAAACCTTTACACCTGTCACAGAAGCTCCTCCCACCTCTTTCATGTTTTGAAATCATTTATTTTCTCATGCCTCCTTGTCTATGGAATATGTTTATATCCAATAAAAAGCTACTTAAGATAAATGAACGTAGTTTCATATCACAATTTGGATTAATCTACAAAAAAAGACAGGTAATTTTTTTTTTTGGTGGCCACAAAATTGTTCAAATTGATTGATCCCATATAGAAATATAGTAGAGAAAATAAAAAACAAAACATAAACATTTCAAATGTATTTAAGAGGCTTTAGAAATTATGCAAAGGAAATTTGAGATTTTTGAGATAAGGAAAAGTATTTTTGATCTTAACGTGAAAATCAGTTTGCACATGTACTATTCAAAACAAATGCTCAGTATATTCGTGGATAAATCTTTATTTTAATTTATTAAAAATACTTCATCAAAAAATGGGATTTTTTCTTGTGAAAGATGTGAAAAAATAAGATTTAATATGATGTTTTACTGAAAACGTGATAAGTTCTTGAGGTTATGTAAATGAAATATGAAAATTGTAAGATTAAGGTATTTTCATTCTTAATGTGAAAACTGCTTTGCATTCAGACTAGTCAGAACTACTTCACAACTTCACAGTAAAATTTTTGTGAAATACTTTTTTGAAAAACCTGATATTTTGTACACAACAGACTTTACACTTCAAATAAAGCTTAAAAATTTTGTTAAGATGCATGTAGTAATGTATGACATATAATAAACATTAATCTTTAAGTGTGAAACCAGTCCAATGGACTGACTCTGTGCCTGTTAGATTAATAGTTTACAATGTGACTGGCTGTCTTTCAACCACTCAAACAGTGCCATACCAGCATAATCTGTAAACGTATAAGCAATCATGCTGTTCTCATCAGAAATGTGAGTAATCTACCCATGGCTCCCAAGACACAATGCTAAATGTTAAATGTATAGAAATTAAGTTTGACAGCTGAAGGCTACTCCATAGAATAGACTGAGGAAAAATATCCATAATATCTTTTTCTCAAGAACAAGACATGTTTCGGAGGAGATTCATTTTCCAGTAAGGCAGTAATCCTAGGTATTCAGAAAATAACATTAAACAGTAGTTTGAAGCCAATGGAATACCCACAACTGTAGTTTACCTAATGTGATTATTATTAAAACTGTTTATATTTGTAAGGAAACTGAGGTGAAATGGCAGCAAAGCAACCTGACATTCATAACGATATTTCTAAATCAGGCTTTGTTTAATTTATGGTCACATTGGTAAAATACTAGTGCATCTTAGAACTTGCAGGCTTGTATTCTGTAATGATATATTGTACTGACCAAAATTATCAATTGTTTGTGTATTTCCTTTGTGACTTTCAGTACAAAGCTTAGTGAACAGTAATATCATGCTGTTTTAAATAGAAATAATGTTAACCCTCGGTAACTATTTATAAAATACTATTTTACACATAAAATGTGCTTTGACATTTTGATCCAGGATCTTTTCAACATGCTCGAGCTGGGTGGAGCCAACCCTTCCACTGCTATGGCATCTCTGAACAGTTTTGCTACATCTAATACTGCCACTGTAAAAAAAAGAAAAAAAAGTACTGCCCAACCTAATCCAAAAAAAATGTTTGAAGAAGTAAGTATCTTGACTCTTGTTAAACTATACAAATAAAAATCTGTAAGTAATTTAAGTTAACACATGTGTAATTTAAATCCCATCAAAAATGCACACATTGTAAATGAATCCAGAAACAAAAATGTAACTTGCATTTTCAATGCTTTCTTAGGCACAGATGGTGAGAAGAGTAAAAACATATTTAGCTAATCATAAAGTGATCACCGATGAAGACCAGTTGAGAAGTATGTCATTGGAATGTGAACCAGCAGTTGTGACAGGTATGTCATCTCATAATATGAAAAAACCACTAGTTGGAATGTGAATCAGCAGTTGTAACTGGTATGTCATCTCATAGTATAAAGAAACCACTAGTTGGAATGTGAATCAGCAGTTGTGACAGGTATGTCTTCTCATAATATAAAGAAACCACTTGCTGGAATGTGAACCAGCAGTTGTGACAGGTATGTCTTCTCATAATATAAAGAAACCACTAGTTGGAATGTGAATCAACAGTTGTAACAGGTATGTCATCTCATAATATAAAGAAACCACTAGTTGGAATGTGAATCAACAATTGTAACAGGTATGTCATCTCATACTAGAAAGAAACCACTACTAAAGATCACTCTGAAATCTTGATTTTTTGTTATTGTCATATTTTATAAGCTCTTTTATAACAGTGTAATTGGAATGCAAAATTCCAATATGGTAACTAAATATGATATGATTCTTTAAAAAATTAAACTATTGTTAATCAGGTTTTTCAATTTCAATTGTGACCTAACATGTATATCACCTTATTTACTGTTGTACATGGTAGGTCCTGCTAGTGTGCTACCTAGAAAACGACATCCTTCACCCACTCTTTCTATGGCCAGTACTACTAGCAGTACATCAGAAGGGAAAAAATCAGTTAGTTCTGGACCAAAATTTGGTAAACTGATATCATATTTTAGTCTTTTGATTGTTATTTGATCTAAAATTCTGAACCTAAAATGAAATATTTCCTTTAAAATGTTGATAGCTTTAAGTTATCTCTTACTGATCACAGTGAACTTACATTATAAAAGATTTGAAAAATACATAGTACTGGTGTTACTAATTTATTCATATGAATTATTCAGTGAATTTTAAAACTCCACCCAAACCATTATAAATCAGTAACAGTTGTTAGATAGAATGATAGATTTGTCTTTATATTTATTTTTGATATCTATTATAATATTCTAAAATACAACACAAATGTTAACAGAGTGAAAGTGATATTCCAATTTCAGTGAAGCCCTGTTTTCGATCCAATAAATTTGTATTTTAGAGTCCTTGAAACAAACAATATCTTTCAAAATCCAGGTTAAAGGTAAAAGTGTTAATTAATTACCCACATGAAAATTATTAATTTCTTATAAAAAGCATTATTTTTATTTTTATTACATTTTTTAGATTAAAAGTAACTACCTGATGTACGAATTTTTTATAATAAACCTGGACTAAAATAACTACAAAACTAAATGAAATATAGCTTAAAACTGTAACAGAGGAGTAACTGAAATTAGCAAGAATACTTTGCTAAATAATAGAAATTCACAGAAAATGGAAGCTATGGCCACATGGGATACATATTTAGTACCTGTATATTTGACTTTACAATTACAATTATATCATTTCCAACTTAGAGGTAGAATTTTCTATAGTGAAATCATTAACTCTCTGAACACAAACTTGATCAGTATGACCAACCACATGATCTCAATGTACTCATTTAAAGTTGTTGAAGTCGTGGTATTATTTTCTTTCAATATATTATGTGTATCTTCACAAAATTTGGCAAACTCTTAGTAAACATTATACATCTTTCATATACAAAAATAATATTTTTAGTGAAGTATTTTTGATAAACTAAAAAAACGGAATTTTCCATGAATATATCTAAGTTTTTTTTTACTTGTCCACCACATGCATAGTGATTTTTATATTTGGATTAAACAAATACTTTTCTTTATTTCAGAACTTAGATTTCGTTTGCATAATCTCTAAAGCCTGCGAAATACATTTCAAATATTTGTTTACAGTAAAAACATATTTTATATGGTATTTTCTCTACCCTATCTCCATACAAGTTTGATCAATTTGGATGACCAAGTAATCCCCCAAAAATATTAAATAAATCTAAATTACCCTTTTTATTTTAGGATGACTTCATATTTAACATGAAACAACATTTGTTTATCTGGTGTAGTTTTAAATTTGTAATAATATACATTTATTTATACTTAAGTTTTATTGTTTTATTGGCCTATCATCTCTGTCTAACTATAACCATTCATGCTATTTTAAGTTGTAAATTACTTAGAAAATCTAAAGCTTACATTAGGCTATCAAATTACCTCACTCATGAGCTGCTCGAAAGCATGCCTTATTATGCATTCATATCTGTTTTATCTAACGTAACTTTAACTAACCTAAAGAGATCGCCATTTTTTCTGTTGACTGTTGATAACATTCATCCCTACTTTTTTATATTAATGGTAGTAATACACTAAATAATTTTTATTTTATTAAATAATGAACCAAAGAAATACAATAATAACATGCAAAAGGGAGACAATTCTGGGTGTTCTGTGCTAATTTTCATTTCCAGTTTCATTTTTACAGGAACTGAATCACCTCAAGCTGTTAGAAAAATGCTAGCCCTCTCTGATCACACTAAGCTTCGCCCCTACCAACGTACTAGGCCCTCCCATTCATCTTCTCCATCACCTTCCCCCAGTGCAGCTCGACGATGGCAAGACAGTGGCCACGGTCGCTCTCACAGTGATATTCAGAATCCTTCTATACATCCAGTAGATCTTTCAATGGAAAGTTCTAGTGTGACTAGTTTAAATAATCTCCTGCAACCTAAAATACAAACTTCAGGTAGTATCTGCAGCTTGAATATTAAGTTGTATGCAAAATATAGTTGCTTACTTGGTATTTCTGAAATGTGACTACATCTTCTCAACCTTGGTTTGCCCTCTGACCATTGCTAAAATTTTATCACTAACAGCACACCAGTCTTTTATACCATTTATTTTTGCACCAGTTAAAAACATGCTGATAATCTGACTATCCTACACCAGTCATACTGCACCATCTATACTAACACAGATAATTCTGTCTCTCATTCTAGCACAATTCTCACTATCACAGTTGCCATTCTAGTTTATAGATGTGTGTTCTAACTCATTCTACATATAATTTGACTTATTGTGTTTGATTTCCATTGTTTTTACTTGTTTCTTTAAGAAATATTTCGGTTTTCAATTTGTTCATATGAATTCAAGATTTAATATGGTGGATGATGAAATACCCTCAGTAGTAGTTCTCGCAATCTCAGAGTCAGCGATGTCTGCTCAGGAGCACAAGCTTAGTTCACAGGAAGTTTGTGCCTAATGTTCGACCAACAATTTCTTCCTATCCTACGATGAATGTTTCTGAAAAAGAAAAATATAACTATCTTTTGTTTAGAAATTTCATTCAGTGACAATTTCCATCCATAACCTTCTGGGTTAGATATTGTTTATTTTTCCCGGGAAATTGATACCAAGTTTTTCAGTATGTATTACTTGCTTCCTGCAGGTATACTCTTGTTTTGCGAGTTTCTCGGGATAGACCTAATTTCTGCACTAGATAATTCAGGTTCTTCTTGTCCTTTTAGCTGACTACTTGTTAGATTATATTTATATACTTCTTTTACTGTTTAGGTTACTTTACTTTAAATTTGAATTTATAGTTCGATTATTACTGTGTTTTTGTTTGATCTCTACCAGTTGTTTACTCTAGCTAATTTTGTGGATATGTTGGTTCAGTATTTTTACTCCTTTTCACCTTTTATGTTATTTATTCTTTTCTTCACTACTAATCACATCTAACTGGGGATTAGATACGAGTCAAAATTTTTTATTCTTATCTGGGTGCATTATTATTTTCATGTTTATCTGAGGAGGTATTGCTTTCATCTTCCTCCTCTTATAGATCTTTTTGGTGGACATATATGGTCAATATATAAGGGTATTTTATCTTCTACGTTTCTTTAGTGGTTTCATACTTTAGGTTGTGCTTATTATTTTATATTTTAGGTCAGCTTTTATAGTTTTGCACATTTGTTATATTTATGTGCTTTGTAGACTGTACAGATTTATAGGTTTTGATAGTTTGTTAGAAAGGAGTATTTTCTCTAACTATGTTTGGTTTATGTGTGCTTTTCGGTAAACTTTGTGACAGTTCTATGGATTTTACAAGTTCTATCTACAGGTTTCTGTCTTCAGTTCCATTTCCCATTTGTCCATTTCCTTGATCTCCTTCCCTTCTAAGCCCAGCATGACCAGGTGGGTTAAGGCATTCATCTCATAACCTGAGGTCGTGGGTTTGAATCCTGGTCGAAACCAAACATGCTCATCTTTTCAGCCATGGAAGTGTTATAATGTGACAGTTAATCCCATTATTCATTGGTAAAAAAGTAGCCCAAGAGTTGATGGTGATGACTAGTTGCCTTCCCTCTAGACTTGCACTGCTAAATTAGGGATGACTAGTACAGATAGCCCTTATGTAGCATTGTGCAAAACTAAAAACATACAAAACAATCCTTCCCTCTTCCTCAGGATCATACCTCATCTAATCATCCTGCCAAGTCTATTCAAGACCTTGTATGCAAAGGAGTTATCAATTGGTTACCCTCTCAAATGTTATTTCACTGCTATATTTACCTCCAGAAACATTGGATATTGGAAACCCAATCTTCTGGTTATATACCTATCTGGACACACTTTGCTTCACCATGAAGTTCTATCTCACTTTGGTGCATATAAATTTTTCCTGGGACTCTGAAAAACCATCTTCAATATGAGAGATGTCTATCTTCATATTCCAATTGCCCCAATGTTACATCATTTTTTCTATCATTTGTTCATAAGGGTTCAATCTTCCAATTCTGGATGGTCTTTCTTAAGCTCCACATATGTTTTGTTGAATGGTGAGTTATTTTGCACATTATTTTCACTTGCCGAGTCTTTGAACTTATCATGACATGGATAACTTGCTACTGCTCACCTCTTTCCCCACACCTGCTTACTTCTTTGAGGAGTTGCTCAAGTGGATTTCACATCAATTTGGAGAAGTCCTTTACTACCCACAGTCAATATCTCATTTATTGGAGTTCTTTTCAATTCCTCTCTTAGTTAGGCCCAGCCTTCTCCTCTTTGGCTCAAAGGTATGAAGTGAATTGCTACAAAGTCCCTACCTTCTCTTTCTCGTTCACAATGTGGGTTTCCTTAGAAACTGTCATTCTCTTTTGTCGAGCACACATTTTTTTTATCAGATGCTTACTGACCATTGGAATTTCTTCCACAACCCCTTGGACCATCCTCTCACTCTGCCACCTCAGATTAGGGCTGACTTTGCTTGGTGGCTTCACAGAGACTTGATCACAGTGGGAGTTTCCATATTTCTGTCTTGTCGTAAGTCTCATCACAGATATTTCTTTGGTAAATTTGGAAAAGGGCTTTCCTCAATCCCCAATAGAATTTGTATCAGTGGTTAGTCAAGAAGGCTACTCTTTATACCATAAACTGGAAGTTGTGGCAGTTTTTCTGATTTTGTATCATTACACCTGCTTCTGTACTGGCAAGTGGTTATGGTTCTATCTGGCAATTCCACTCTCATCAGGTATATCATTAAGCAAAGGGGAACCAAGTTGAGATCTCTGGATTTCCTTACTATGCCAACAACCACCACAGGACAATTCTGACATGTCATGTTCCCAGAATTATGAATCTTGTATAGCCTATCATTGATCCCACTTTAACCAGACTCATCCCAGGGAGTGTTTTCTTCATCTCAACTGAGGACACTTCACATATATATGCATTTGCCAATCATTGGTATGCCAAACTTATTTCATTTTGGTCTCCAGTTCCTTACCCCTCAGTTCTGGGGGTAGAAGATTGCAAAGGTCTTCAACTATATCCTACATTCCTGCTTTCAAATCAGATTTGTCTCCAGCTTCATTTACCTTATCCAGACCACTCCTTGTTGCATTCTGCTGGTCACTTCTAATTGACCAGCTCAGATGTGTTTCCCTCTGCTCTGGTACTTACATATGTCTTGATTGTTCATCTGGCAACTGTGGTTGAATATTTTTTTCATCCTACATCACCACAGTCCATCTTCTTGTTTGACTTTCATCTGGTCCAATGCCACTCATGTAGCATCTTTCCTTGCTGTACCATTTTCCCTCCTCACTTTTCTGTGTACCAGAAACATTGATCTTACTTCACATTTTGGTCTATTTGCCATGGCTTTCAGCCATCTGTTGCTCACCTGTACCAGTTTTTCACATAGTTGTTTGTTCAATGTTTGTCTGTTTCAACTGTTGCTTTCTATAGGGCTACCCCTGTCAAACATCTTTCATTTTTACACTTCTAGAGAGCTTTCTCTTACCTGGTTATTTCACTCCTTTTCCTTTCCTTTCACATAGCCTATCTGCCACTCCCTTTGTTCTGCCAGATTGGAAGCTCATGTTGTCCTTTATTACCTGTTTGGTTCTCCCTTTGAACCCATTGCAATTTTCTTTGTACCATCTTTCCTTTATAAGGTATTTCCTCTCCCTCCTGGTATGTGATCATTGTCATTTCAAAATTTATGGCCCCCCAGTGGCTCAGCGGTATGTCTGCAGACTTACACGCTAAAATCCGGGTTTCGATACCCGTGGTGGGCAGAGCACAGATAGCCCATTGTGTAGCTTTGTGCTTAATTCAAAACAACAAATCAAAATTTATGCCATAATGTTTCCTTTATCATTCCTTGTATGTTATTCTCCATCCAGATCAGGCCTTGCCTTCTGCTTTCCACCTGTACTTCCATTTGGATTTGGATTGAATAGTTTTTCCATATTATTTCCTGCTTTGTTAATTTACCTGTATTGCCTTCTTTTGTGGTTCTCTTTCTTGTTTATTTGTTCCAGTGCTTGGCCTGTTTCCCATGATCTATCACTTATTATACTTACTGGTTAAGTTCATCAGCTGATACATTTGACATATTCTGATGTGCCCACTGAAGTTCACCATCTACTTGGTGTTTCTTTCAACCAACTTCATTATCTGTGTCTCTTATTACTCAAAACCACCTTGACATGGACAACTCCCAGTGCATTTGTTGCAAACACGACCTGTGTTTTTTCTTGAACAATTTTACGCATATCTGTTTTCCTTTTACTGGAGTAAGTCGACATGTTATTATTTTGTATCTTATATCAATATACATCATATTTCAGGATCACACCTGGAAGTAGGTGTTTCCATATCAGATATGTTGAACGTTTTATCTTCACACTAAATCTGTATACTTTTACAATGCTCACTGTGGAAGTAAGATGTTCCTATGAGACCACTAATCACTTCTCATGTGGTGTGTGTATATATTTATATATTTTTCATTATTATTATCATTGCATTATACATAAAGGACTGTCAGTTATGCACTTTGTAAGTAAAGCAAATAAGGATTTTGTACATCCTCACTGACCTGTGATTCTTATAATCAGGGTTTCTTTGCCATTCAAAATAGGGAATTTCAGGTATCTGTTGCACAGTCTGTACTGTGTTATTCCTCCAGGCTCTCCAATGTATATTCCTCCTCCATTTTCTTCTAAACGAGCATGGAAGTCTTTGCTACTTCCAGTTCTGAGTCACTGGAGTAATGGACCATGGAGGTTTCCACACGAGTTGGGTTTGTACAATCAATCAAATCAAACTTCATGGCTCATTGAAAGTGGGATATCATCATTATTCATACTGATATCACCAGTATATGTCTGTTGATGTTTTTTCCCCAGATGAACCACACTTGACATATACAACAGTATTTCAACATGCTTCCCCCTGACTTGATCTTTGTATCCAATGCCAGGTGCTTCATTTGGATGTTTTCTGCCCAAATGGACTGCACTTGGCATAATCCATCATATCCAAAGGTGCTTCCCCTCGATGTTTTTTGCCTGTAATACCACATTTTTTTTTATCTTTCAAACTTATGCAAAACATTTTCAGTGGATGTTTTTTCTCTGATGTACTGCACTTGGCCTATTCATACACAACTTACAGTCCTTTAGTCCTAGCCATATATGTTTATATATAAATATCATTACATCTCATGCTATTGCTTGCTACATATGTGAACCAATTATACTCTATCCATTGACAATAGGCTAATTCTGTATTGCCTGACATGGTGTCTGTATTACATTCTGCCCGATACGTATTACTGTGTTTGTTACTTGGCATAGAGCATAACTGTTCTAGAAGTACTTTTATACTCCAGAGATGTACATTTGTTTTTTATTATGGCACACCTGTTCTTTCAAGACAGTTGCTTTCCACTTGACTGAATACTGTTGTCTTCACCAGCCTTTCCACCTTTGTAATGTGATACTTAGCTATGTGTGAGTAGAAGTGGTACTGTTTTGGAAATTAACATTTTCCAACACCAAAGTACTTACCTCTTCTCACCTACCACTTACTCACTGATATGCTAAGTATTTCTAGTTTGTATCAGCAAATACTTAAAAGTGAAATAGATGGTGCAGAGTAGTTACGTGATCAGCTCATGTTCTAAAATGGTGCAAAAATTAAAGGGTATAAAGACAGGTGTCCTGTTAGTGATAAAATTTTAACAATGTTTAGAGGGCAAATCATATTCAAGAAAGTTTTGGGTGAGGGTGGTGAGCACCTATCAGAAATACAGTTTTATTTTAAGAAAATGTTAACTTCTAGTATTTGAAACTTTTAGAGTATTATAAATATCTTTAAAGAAAAGAGGAAATTATGCTTTTATCAAGTGTGTCTGTTCAATAATTATCATGTTGTTTTTCTGTTAATTTTTTACAGAAAGGCTATTCCAAGTATAATTGCACTTGACAGAATATTTAATCACCACCTGATGTTTCCCTAACTTTCCCATGGTCTCATCTTTGTCCTCGTCTCCTGTCAAAAATACAGATAACTAATTATCAAGATAACTTTAGAATTGTTATGTTGCAGTTTCTAAACTTTCTTGTATCCATGAATTCAGTAAATTTATCCAAATTTTTTTACATAAGATTGATTTAAAAGGATGTTACTGTAGGGTTGGATAAACTGTATGTTTTAAATGAGTTAATTTTTGATGGCTTAAAAGTTTTCTAATTTATATGTAATTAACAAATAATGCTTATTGCTTTGGAATTTTAAATTATTTTGAAGAGGTGGGGGGAAATGAGACATGCACCCTCAGGATAAAACAGCCCCAAGATGTAAAGGTACCATATCTGTTTCCTGACAAAGTTTATACTAACTTTGCAACTGTATATTTTTGATTTTGAGTTGTAACATACTCAACATGAGTTAATCAGCAACTGTCCATTTCTGATGCAGTACTTATGCAAACTTTTTATTTATGCATGTCACAAGCCTTTTGCCTCCCCTATTGGAAATGAAAGATTCCAATATGTCTCTTGTGCAAATTATCATGCTTAACTTCTCCATTAATAAGGGTATGATGTAATCATATGATGCATGTGACTCTTTCTGTATTTCTCTACCAAACTGTTACTTCATGTTCCACTAAAGTTTTCTCACAAAGTTGTTTTCTTTAATTTATTCAGTTTTCATTCAGACAGTTTCTTTGTTTTAAAATTTTTATCAGTTGCAGTTGCATTATTCTTTTTCACAGCTTGATTTTCATTGACTCTTCTTCACTGTAAATTCCAAAGTTAATGGTACCACTTTGGGGGTCACAACAGTGATTAATGTTCTTTCTCAGGGCTGAGGTGAGTTACCTGATGGTGGATTTGTACACTGGGATATCAGATGTTATGTAGGACAGCCTTTTTCTTTTGATATTGCTTCATTTCTTCCCAGTTAGACTGAGCCTTTTAGGACTAATGAAGACTTGGATTGTATACTTCCACCTCCTAATTTTGTCATACTTTTCCACCCTTCACTTGAGGAATCAGTTTGGACTGATGAGATGCGTTTGGATTTTGTTTCTGAGGTATATGTTGTTTCATCTATTTCTCCTGTATCTTATAAGCCATGTCCTTCCTAACTCCATGACCAGTCTTACCACTCCTTTTTCATCTTTTTTTCCTCCCTTGATCAGTTTGCAATTCAATTAAGTGATGGGATTTGCATGGCTTGCTCCACATGGGCTTTATTTCAACTCATGCTTTCATACCATTATGCTGACTGTCTCTTCTTGGACCAACAGTTTTTAGGTTCCATATTGCATGTTTAGGGGGTGGCTCCTAGATCACCTATCAGCCTGACCCATGCCAAGTATTCACATCTACATTTTGCCCTTACAACTGTTTTACAGTATCTTTGTTCTCTACACTTTCTTGCTGAGACTTTCTACAGAAATCCTAGGTTTTCTAGGGATGCCCATTTACTTCCTTCCTGTTTACTCACCCATTTATCATCTTTGGCTCTAGCATTGCATACATGGTTTCTTTTTTGTTGGGGCTATCTAAGCAGTGATGAGATTTTGGTTCTTGTCTGTATACCATTGACTTGTACTTGGTATATACGTATGTTCCCATGTCTGTGGTGATAAGTTTTTGACACAATCCAAGAAACACTAGAGCTGTGGGTTGCATCACTCTACGTACTTGGTATATACGTATGTTCCCATGTCTGTGGTGATAAGTTTTTGACACAATCCAAGAAACACTAGAGCTGTGGGTTGCATCACTCTACGTACTTGGTATATACGTATGTTCCCATGTCTGTGGTGATAAGTTTTTGACACAATCCAAGAAACACTAGAGCTGTGGGTTGCATCACTCTACCCTTATCAATAATTTTATACTTTTATCTCAGTGACAGCTACATATGCCACCTATTACCATTTTCCATTTTTCCCATCTCTTACCTGTACCCTCTTTTCATTCTTCGTTTCAATGATACAACTCATGTTCCCAACAGCACTGGTGACTTCCCAGTGAGTTACGGTGCAGTGGGAGCTTGGATTGTCAAATTTATTAATTGATGGCACTTCATCATTAATATTAAATGGATTCTTCAGGTTTTATTAGAAGGATGTGTTGCTTAAAGAGAATAGAAATACAAAACTGACATTTAGTTTTTAGTAAAAGTAAACTTGCTGTAAACCGAACGTTGTAAAAGGGGTAATAATTACAGTAATATTAATATGGAATTATACGTGCATACTTGCAGGTTTGGTGACATCCTTAGATGGCAGTAGAAGAGGTGACTATCGATACCATCACAGTCATGAATCAAACTCAGTTCACACTTCTGTTGGGTTACAGAACAATAACATCAACTTTATGGGATCAGGACACTCGCCTTCACAACTTCAACACTTCAATTACAGTAAATGTATGTTGTTATGTATAATTTATACTAAACTTTTTTATATTTTTTCCATTATAAATTGTATTAATATCAAAAGTAGATTTTATCATCATACTTTACTCAAGTTAACTGGAGTAATGTTTTGATTTGGGGAAAAAAAAGAAAAAGCACATACCAACACAATTTTTATGGTCTTGTTAGATTTATAAATAAAAAACAATCTCTTTGAATTCATGCATTAAGAAGAAACATCATATATATTAAAGATCTGTAAAGCCTTCTGTATTTCATAAAAATAGACTGATCAATTCATCTGTAGTCTATAGTTGAGAAAGACTTACAAACATACTCATTAAACATCTACAGTCTTCATAGTTCAGAAAGACAAATTAACACATTCATTATTTCTGACTATGGATTCAATCAGTTTAACAGAAGTTGTTACCATCAAGATTTCCATATTATAACTTTTAATGTTTTTTTATATTTGAACAAAATTTAGCAGTTAACATTACAAGTCTTTTCTACAAAATTAATTATTTTTTAAATTAAATATCCTTACTAAAAATTGTCTGTGAATAAATTGAGGCAAGGTGTTGACTGCAATGAGTTCAAAATTATTTTTTTATCTAAAATTTATGTAATTTTATCAAAAATTATCAAACTTTTTTCAGTAACACATTATATTTTTTTTCTGTTATCCTAACCATTTCTGTTCAACCAATTTTATCCAACTCATTAACATCATTAAAAAAAATACAAAATGAATTACTTTTTTTTTCTTACCAGAACGATTGCAACTTGTAACATGAAACAGCTGTTTATTCTAAATTTCTTGAAGCTTATAACACTATATATGTCTCTTTATGTATAATTTTATTGTCTACATAATAATCCTATCACATCAGTTGTAAATGTCTTGGTGAACATGCAGTTTATGTTAGTGTATCGAATTATGTTACAAACAAGCTTGTCATGAGCATACTTCATGTAGAATTTTTATAATGTATCATCTTTATACTTGAATAAAACAGATAAACACATTCATTAAATGTTTCACAGTTCACTTAAAATCATTACAGTATGCGCTTCATCCATACAATATATAAAAGATATGTATCTGTTAAATACATGTATCTGAATAACTTTTTCAACTTAGTAATATACAATATCACATTTACTAAGCTTAATAACTTTTATTTAATCTTTAGTCAGACATGATTTTGAAAAATATCAAATATATATTTTTGTAAGATCACCTGTGTTAGTTATTGGATCACTTATATGATTTTGTTAAGGAATATATTGTAGTAAGGTAATCTAATGGTGACATTATTTAGGTAAAGAAATGTAAACATACAGGAATATGTACTCCAGTGCAGGGCTCAACAGATCTGCTATGCATCATTCTGACCTGGAACATAATTTCTTCCCTCTCCTAACCTGGGCTCAGTCCCAGGGATAGACTTTTCATAAATATTAAAATCCTTTTGTACATGAAGAAACACATTTTTAATGAAGTATTTTTCTAAATGTTCATCCATAGAATGTAGGTAGTGTTTCAGAGTCTTAAGTGATTTTTCACGTTAAGATTAGAAATACTTTCTTATCTCTAATGTCTCCTAAATAAATTTCAAACTGTTTTTAGTAAAACTTTATATGTTATTTTCTCCACCCTTACTTTTAAACAAGGTTAGTCAATTATATCAACTTCATAACCAACAAAAAGAATATCAAAATTAACCTTTTTTCTTTCTAGAATAACATCATACTGTAATACGGAACTACATTTGTTTATCCTGAGTATTCTTAAACCTGTGATATATTTACTTCAGTTTTATTGAATTTAAACTGCTCTTACCACTTATTTAACAATTATAAGTTGTAAATCATTTGATAAATGTGCAGCTCATGTTACACTATTAAATTATATTAATCAAACATGCCTCATGAAAACTTTTTATTGTTTTTTTGTTTTTTACTTAATCTACTTATAACTAACATAATCAGTTTCCTGTTTTTACATTTTAATTATTTTTATATTACACTTGATGATACTTAAGCCTACTTGCTATACTATTGGTAATAGTTCACTAATTGATTTTTATTTAATTAAATAATGCACCAATAACATGTAGTTATATCACTCAAAACCAGACAATGTTCCATAACTCTCACAGATTCATCCATGCTCTCTTCTTAATATGTTTCCCCTTGTACTTAAAGAGAAATTAACAATTGTCTGTACAGAAGACAAAATAACATAATAGATTATTAGATGGATGAAAACATTGGCTTTCTATTGGCTATAAAAATATAACATTAAACATGACAGAGTTATTGGCAAATCTTGAAAGACAAGATGTGACAGGTGGATGTGGTAAGAGGGATATGAAGTTTGATTTCATAACTCTTTAACCCAACAAGATTGAAAGCTATTAAAATATTGATGAGATTGAACAATGACAATATTATAGTTAGTATATTGCATTACACTTCATACTTATATACTTATTGGGAGGGATGGTTAAAGAAGAGTGATTGACAGGGGAAAACATGCACGACATAAATGTGCAGGAAGTTCTTGTCTATGTTTGTTTTTATGTAAAATATAATTTACATCATTCAGTAATGGTGCAGTGTGAAACGTTATTGGTAAGAATTTAAAAAATAAAATCATGAAAGCTAAAAACTTAGTCTGAGTCCTTAATGTTTGGGCTGGCTCCAAGATCCAGAGCAAACTTATCTATTCCTTCTTTAGTGATTGTTGACATGATATAGAAAAAGAACTATAATTATTGAGGAATATATTGTAATGAGATCTCTCGCCTTATTTATCAAATTATTGACATGAGTTAGAAGTAATAAGTAAGGAATGTGCTGAACTGAGGTCAGCTGCCTCAATTATTAGATTGTTGATTCATAATAAAAGCAGTTCTCTTAATTATTAGACTGTTGAATTAATTATCAGAAAAATCTTGACTAAAGGCAAAAAAATGAAAAGTTATCAACTGTTGTATTTATGGTGCTACATCTTATTTTTCAGTCTTAACAGGTTTTGTGATCTAACAGTTTTAAGAGTTAACATATTGTAGAATAATGATTACAGTATAACCATGTGGTATTTTCAGATCAAACTGATTTCCCATAGAATAACAAAATAGGTTCTTATAATAACTGGATATTTGGTCGGAATATTTACTACAAAGTAGTTCTTAGTTCTCTTAGTAACTTAGTTCTCTTAGTAACTTAGTTCATCAGAAACATAATGGACACAACAGTACGAAGGCACAGCAAAAAGTCTTTATACAAGGCAACATAAATACACTGTATTTTTGTAACACATTGGATGGTCATCTTATGCCAGAAAGCTACATCCAAAACTCTCTCTCAAAGTTTTGTTATAATGATACTGTCAGACATATCCAGAGCAATTAATGCTACATATAAATGAACATCTCATCCAAACCAGCAGATCAAGAGCTATCTCAAGGAAGGGAGAGAGAACAAAAGCAGCTAGACCAAAATGAATTTTGAAGTTTTTTGCCACATTTTATGTGAGAAGTGCACATACCTCTAAGTAACTAACAAATTTGATAAACACATACATTAAAAAATATACCACATTTAAAACATGTACCATTTCATAATATTTAGTATGTTAAAAAATCTTGTCAGTTGTATGAGGTTTGGTTCTTTACAGTAGGTGTATGTTACTTATTGGCAATAAATTTCAACATTAAATGGATAGCACACAAACCATTTGTTTTAAAATAATGTATATTTAAAGAAATCAAAGGTATGTAGAAAAATTCATTCCTCTATCGTTTTAAATAATTATCTCTTCTTTTTCTTTGCCCTGTACTCTGTTATCACAATACAGTCAGTGATAAATTCACTTGTATTACTCCAAAGGCTCCCACACTTTTATCCAGGAATTTAAACAATTCTGTGTCAATACTCTACACAGTCTGGTTCAATTACTTTATAACCCAATTGGCCAGATTAATTATTCTTTTTTATCTTTGTTAAAATTCAGTCTGTGAAACTTTCACTTTATAAACAGTTTGTTACAACTAAACTGACAATCACACAATCTCGCTTCACTTTCACTACCTTACTTTAACTTTCTATATGCACTCTGTATCTACACACATTTGTAGTACGCAAGAGAAAAATCTATAAATATTGAACTCTTTAGTAAGAACAATATTATACATAGTGAGAGAAATTTAGAAAGTTTCAAGAAAGTTGATGTAATGTTAAGAAAGCCTCATAAAACAGTTAAACTGCATACATATTATATGACTCATTCCAAGTTACATGATAAAACTTTTCATAATTATTGTATTTAAAATAATCAACTTTTAACACTTGTTATGAAGACTAAATAATAACTCATAAACTAAAGATTGTAGTATAACCAACAAATCTTAATTGTGGTATGTTTTTTTTAACACCTTTCTATACTTATCTTTGATTATAAGAATTATTGCATTTACCTGCAGTCCTTTTCATGTATTTTTGTTTCAAAAGTAGACATGGTTTGAATATTTTTCTTTCTTTTGCAGTATCACACTCTTTACCTGTTAACCAGATAAGAACAAATGCTCCCTACATTCCTCTTGGTGTCCCAGTTCTTCCACCTATTCCAATTGGTTCTACAGGTATTTTAACAACATTTCTTTATTATTATTAGGCCATTATGTTGGATGTTTTGCAAATTTATAATACAGAACAGACTTATTATTCCATTGATAGAAATGTAGTTTTTGTTACTGATGTTTGAGGTGAGATTATATAATGTATTCTGAAAATTATTTGCCTATTTTACACAACCATTATCTATTTTAATCTCAGCTATGAAATTTCTTTGAATTAACCCAATCTAGCACCATTTGACAGTTTACTTAGAAGTATTGTAAAGACTATTAATCACTTCTACTTAACAAGAAAAGATTTACTTCAATTAATCAATTAATAATTTTTTGACAACAGGTCTTCGACCATCCACCCTCACGCCTCCACCCCTTCCTCTAAGAGATGCTCCACGTTACCCTCCAATTCGAGGACAAAGGCCTTCAGATTACCATTATTCCTCTAAACACATGTTTTATGGAAGTCCTGTTGGTCAGTTAGCCCATACACATGGTTATGATGGTATGGGAATTGTAGATTACTATAACACAGATGGAATGGACCCTGAAGAAGATGGTAAGTAATGTAAAATATCATTGAAGATTATCTGGTGTATGTACACAAGCTGTTTACCTTGAATCATTGCCATATTTTTACTTTAACAGGTATCCCTCTAGTTACAGGAGAATTTAAAACACAAGATGCTCATTACTTCTATCATCATCCAACCTTGCATATTTAGTGGTAATGTTCATCTTGTAAGAAAGAAACCAATGGATATTTTTTGTTACTTAGGTGTCATTGTAAATAAATGTATAGTATTTTCTCTTCCCTTCTAGATACCTTTTCTTATGGATTAATTAAAATTAGCCACATATTTTCAACAATGATATATATATATACTCTGTTTCTTTATATTGCTATTCACTTTGATGATCACTCTTGTATAGTGAATTCTCATTTTTGATTCCTTTGGTACTGCTATAAAAATTAACAAAATATTCAACTGATTATAATCACTACAATTAAATTTTTAGTGAAACAATAGCAGAGGAAAATAAAGGGAAAAAAGTGTAAATAAAAATTAATATATGCAGTATCAGTAAATTGTATTTGTTTTAAACACTTTAACAAAACCCTAAGTGTTTTCAGGTAATCTGTTACTTTTCAGAGATATTTTTATTAAATACTAATTATTAAATAGAAGTAAATGTAGATGATTTGTTTGCATATTAATAAAAATAAAAACTAGCAATAAATTATGAATACTTTCTCCTTTGGAATCTGAAATCATTTCTTGAGAAGTTTCACAACCTTCAAGCTGAAAGGTACAATATAGGAAATAATACCTTTTCTCATTCTTAGTAATAGTAATTGTTAGTGGTATGAATACCTAAAGTAATAATAATAATATATCTTTATCCACAGAAGATGAGGAAACTCAAGTATCAGCAGTGTAAGCAAAAAATTTATTTTGCTTATGCAGCAGGAATCTCAAGTAATTATGTATAGCTATCGGGTAGAAGCTTCCTAGTCTGTGTTATATTCTGACTATTAATAAAAAGGAGGACAAAAGTCAGAGCTGTTTCAAGTGTGGAAGATCAGAAAAGTGAGGAAAAAAACACCCCACAATAAACAACACAGGAAACCAAAGAAAGGCTTCAGTGTAAAAATTCTTCCTTGATATTATCTGTAGTTGCTACAGAAACCCGATTTATTTCCCGTTTTGATTGTACATTCACTAAATTCTTGAACTTGTTCTTCCTCTGTACAGAAGTTGAGGAGGAAAAAAAAGATGCGGTTCGTACTTGGAGGAAGCTCTACAACTGCAACATGGTGGTTTCCTTCTTATTTTAGCTGTCTCATAGTTCACTGTTTTTAGTTCCATAGCATATTCATAGTTATCAAAAGTATTACTTATAAAACATATTCATTGTGTGTGTGTGTGTGTTTATATATATAATAACTTGTATAAAATCATGTTCATTATATGTAGATACATTCAACTTTTTAAGGAAAGCAGATTGAATTTTATACTCCAATTATTTCTACCAAGATTCTATTAATATTCTGTAAAATAAACTGCAATGAATTGTCATTTTTAAGATACAATGTAAAATATGATGATAAACAAAAGTTACAAAATTGAGATATTTACAAGTTACTATCTCAATCATGGTTTTCATCAGATATTCGTTTTTAGTTCCAAAAACTAAGGAGGTATGCTATTTATTTTTCCATTTAAATTTCTAAGTGACTTATTTTTATTTAATAGTACCTGACTGTGTGCAAATCAATCGTAAAGATTTAAAAACACCAACTTTTATATTGGTATTCAAGAAGCTTTTACTTTCACTAAACAGTTTTGTTTTGAAAGTATCCTAATAAAAATATACACTTTAGGAGCTATTATTATGATTATTGATTCTTTATGTGTATAGAATATTATTATGTTTGTAATATGGTGACAATTGTTCACTCAGTTCAGTATAAGGTTTTGTTATTTTATGAACACTATTTAATTTTTCAAGATATTTTAAGACTCACAAATTTGAGTTCATCACTAACCACAGAAAACAAAGTTCCAACTGGATATATACGTGTGTGTGTGTGAGTATTTTGTCACAATTTTTGCAACCTAAGTATGTGCTCCAATAAAATAAAGAGTCATTTCACATAGTGAATTATGAAACAAGTAAAATAATTATATAAGGTTTGTTTGTTTGATTTTTGAAATTAAGCATAAAGCTACACATTCGGGCTATCTGTGATTACCCACAAATGGGTATCAAACATGATTTCTTGCTGTGCAGGAATACAGTTAGGGGGCTTGATATTGTGTGTGAACTCATGCACTGCACCACCATGATTCTTTAAGTTAATTGTAAAAAAGTCAAGGTTAAAACAGTAAAAAGAAGAGTATAGGAAAACTGGAATACAACAGGTTAAAATCTTATGTTTTGAAACAACAGCATGGGCCTGAGACTTAATGTGTGATTTTCACACTTGTGAAACTATTCACATTCACTCCTTCTCTAAAGGTGAATTGGTAGCTGTCTCATTAAATTGAAACTAATGTAATTTAAATACATTAAATCAAAAATTGATATCAAACAAAAAGACCTTTATTTAAATCTTATTTCAACATATACACACCATGGCAAAAACAAAATTAAAATTTTGCCCATATACTCATGAATTCAACCATCAAGAATTAAAAAAAAATTAGTTTTAAAAGTATGACTGACTTAATGGAAATGAAAATATGTGAAGAAGATAAGCCATTTAACAGATAAACTTTCTATACTAAGTATGTTAAAAGATGTCTTATTTTAGTTATGTGACATGAAAGATACAGATCTTTTATGTGCCCATGAGATACAAATTCGCAAGAAAAGGCTGGAATAAACATCTTCTCCACAGCTTAAGAAAACATTTTTAATTCTAATACTATTAACAACCACAGAAGAAAATAATAGCAGTAAATAGTTTAAAATAATTTTAACAGCAGCTGATGATACTAACAACTCTCATCTCTGTCATTGATAAAAAAGAAATTTAAATACAACAGGAAATGTATATATATCATTCATTATGTATAAAAATAATGCCATAAAGCATTATTGTTACATTAAAACTTCAAACACTGTTAAAAGACATCAGTTTGATAATGAGCAATTTATTCCTGTCAAATACAGATGCAAATATTGCAGCTGTTTGGATTATTTTGAATTTAGGGAAGGCAGATAGTCATCACCACCCACTGCCAACTCATGGACTACTCTTATCAACAAATAGGATTAACCATCATATAATAACACCACACAGCTGAAAGGGCAAGCATGTTTGGTGGAACTGGGATTCAAACCCACAACCCTCAGATTACAAGTCAAGTGCATTAACCCCCTGGCCATGCTGGACCATTGCATTTGATATTGACGTGTGAAAGAAAACTGTTTAAATATTAATTTTGCAGTTGCTCTCAAATTGTTCCTTCGAACCTGATATGTAATTCCTCATGCACTATTCAACTTTTCAATAAATATGTACTCTAAGTGAGATACTTCAATACAGCTTGTTTTTAAAAACTAAAATCACATCACTCTCTCAAATTATATTTTAATACTGCTGGTACACTAAAAATATATTTATATGAGGTGGCACAAGAAAGCTTTTCACACACTGATACATGTGGCTTTGTTCTATTAAATACATTTGAAACAAAAATCACTTAAAATAGGAGAAAAAATGAAATTTCAAAAAATCCCTGAATCATTTACATACAGTTTGAACTTCAGTTAGAAGTACTTCCTTTGGTGTATGTATCCATAAATAGTTTGTTATTACTACAATAAAAACCATAAAACAGTTCAGTATAAAGTATTTTGAATTATAAAAATTGCACTAGTGACACACACACACTGCATTGGGAACTCCTCAACAAAAGAGCAAATACAGGTCTTTTCATCATATAAATAACAGCAGTTGAAAGTAAGGCTTTCAAAGAAAAAGGAATGTATATTTTTAGATGTGATTAAGTGTTCTTACAGGATTTGATACAGATAAAAAGTCTTACAGTATAAACAGTTAACCCAAATCTATTCACTTACAAGTATCTCTATACAAACATCCTGATAATTATTCATCTCAAATAACTAAGTCAACATATATTTATGTAGACAATAAATTGTAAGAAACTCAAGATGGAATACAAATTCATAAAATTGGTAAATAAAACAATAGCTAGGTAATAATTCTTTAGATATAAATATTTTTTTCAACTTGATCGTATTTAATAATCAGATAAGCGACTACATATAATTTATTAAACAAGAATTAATGTCACTTGTAATTGAAGTTTTAATGGAAGTATTTGAAAAAAAAGAAACAATCAAATAAAGGCCATTATAACTAAAAGTTCACAATACATTACTAAAAATCTATAACAAACATTTCCAAAGATCAGACAAGCAAGAATCTAATTTGTACAAAATACAAACTTCACCTTGATGAAAAACATCCTGAATGTATCATTCTTAAGGAATAATACCCTGAAGGGTATTTCAAATGTAGATCCCACACATAGATAATCTATTCAATATAATATTCTGATTACACTTTTTTTTGTAACTGGTCATTACAGAAAAAGATCTCCATGGTTTTTTAAATGTTTTAATAATATAAACCACAAAGGTTAAAATAACAGCAGTAATGTGAGTATTAATATAAAATACCCTGAACAAAAAAAATTATTTCATTTTTACTTCTTGTCAACACTTTATCAAAATATTAATTGAAAAGATGTAAAAGTTATTTTCTTTCTAAGTTCTAGATACAACAAAAATAACTGTTGTACACTTCCAAACAAATTATGTTAATAAAAACAATTAAATAAAGATATGTAAAATTAACATTATTCTCACCTTAAAATGTATTCTTATAGATACTTAATAGATGTTACCTCATAAGCAACTACCATGGAATTTCTGCATATGCCAAAAGCTTTGAACAGATTTTTTACCCCTACAGTGTCTGCACAAACCTATAATGTAACGGTCATAAGGTTGTAGTTCTCCATCAACAGGACAGCAATACAACCTCCATGCACAGTATTCCTTGTGAGCACTAGCACATGATCACAGGCTCATTCTTGTTAATACAAATGAAATACACTAGAAGTGGGAAGGAAGGATGTAAGATGGTGCAGAAAGGGAAGTATCTGTCTAAAATGCATTTTTAGGTAAAGAAAACGTTGACATCAGAAACACTCAAACTATTTGCAACACTAATAACTAGAATACCACACTGAAGATGGTGAAGAGGTCACTGCTAGTTAATTATAAGGATGAGCTCGTTTATAAAATAGTGACATAAAAAGATACCTATATGGTGTTGATTTGACCATTAGAATACAGTGTTGCTAAAGGTCTATATCTAATGACAGATGAAGGAAGGAAGTAGCTCCCATCTGCATACCAAGGCAAACTGAAGCACCATCTAGCTGGAAACAGCTTTGAAAATACGTTAATTGGGTGTCCTATATTAAACTTCCAGATATTAACTTAGCCTTACATCTCAAGTGAGGAGTAGACCCTACCAGGAGATGAAGAAGACATCAATCACACAGAAAACTCTCCATATTATCAATTTATCTAGTGATCTGGGGTTGGAAAAAATGGAAGGGATACACATAGGAAAAAACATCAGACAAAATTTATGGACCATTGTCATCACATGGAATTGAGTCCCTACTAAAAAACAGTTCAAAAGATTACTAGAACTAAAGACAGCAAATTTGAGCCAGGTATAAAAGAAGACTAATGTCTGGTGTATTCCTTTCTAAGAACCATTACTCCAAACCACATAGGAAGGCATCAATGTAAAGATGCAAATCAGATGGAGAAGGACAGAATTCCTTGGGTCATGTTTTAAATGACCAAGCAGTCTGGAATAGGAGGAAGTAAAGATGAAAGGAAAAGCACAAGTGCAGATAAGAGATTGCATGACATGTACCACAGATCTATCAGAGTCCATTGTAAAGGATGCATATTTAAAGAGAAACTAGACACATCAAAAGCAAGGGAACCTCTTTTATAGAAACAGAAGGAGACTGAAGAGCCTTCTACTAAGCAAAGATTTCCCATGGCATAAAGAAGCAAGGAAAATGGGCAAACTCTCACCATACAAGAATCGAGAAATCTCCCAGGAAAAAGGCAAAGATGCAGATGACAACTGAGAAAATGGAAAGAATGAAGAGGAAGAAATAGAAGCAAAATGGGCAAACAAATAAAAACATATATCCTGAACACATCTGTCAGGAACATAATGAAAAGCCACATTAAAGGAGTGACACCTAGAAATAAGAGTAAAGTTAGGTGGAGATGAGCAGAATACAGGAGAAAAACAAAGAGCACCACAATCATAGAGAAAAGACACAAGAATTATAAAAGGCCATACTCAAAAGAGTCATGAATACAAGACTGATCTCTGTAAAGCAGGGACAAGAGGTCCCATAAGGTAAAGTAACCAAAGTGTCAAGATGGCACATACACAAAGAAAAATCACACGTTATAAACAGAGGAAACAGAAAAGGATAAGACTAAAATCATTCACAGACAAGACAAGCTATACAGGAAGCAACTGGACAAAACTTGATAAACTTGAACTGAGCAGAAAGGTACCAATTACCTGATAAATGATACTGGTAACATAATATTTGAAAAACATCAGCAGTAAATATGTTACCTTGTATAATGTTCATCACGGTTCTAACGTCATGACAATGCAATCTTTCCATGATTTTTACAGTACTTCATCACAGTCTATCATTCAAAACCTGTCTACATGAGCTAATAGAATAACTAATAAACATCAGCTACATGAACAGATAAGATGCATACATTTACCACCAATTCAATTGTAGAAAACGCTTGAAGTATGTCTGGGCATCAGAACAATTTTTTTTTTCATCCATTCACTGTTTTAAAGTACCACAAAGAAAATTGGCAGCTAGAAAATATGAAATGGCAACCAAGTATATGGAATGTATGTGTAACTAGACAAAAGCAATGCAGCACAAAGAGGTTTTATCACCCTCCAATTAGTAGAGGGCAAAAACATTGTCATAAATTTGCACAATACATGTAAACACAAATAGGGATACGATTTTGTTTAGAACTTGTAAAATGCCCAAGAAATTCCACAATAGTTGTGCATGAGGTAATAGCTCTTAGTATGGCAGTGAAACAAGCAGCACTTTTGGATTATCTACATTTTGCAACATAGAGTATTACATATTTGAATTTACTTGGCAATATAAAGAAAAAACCTCTGTAATTTAGTCATTTTCCAAATTGTGCATACTGTAAATGAACAGATTCAAATGTAACATGTTTTAAGTTACATGAGCTTCTTCTACCATGTTCAAACCTAAACATGTGTGTTCCAAAATTTAAAAAAATCTCAAAAACAAAGCATTTTCCATAAAATTACAAGTGCACCTGTTTAAACTGAAAAATTGTGTCCTTTAATTAACGGTTTTCCACTGCTTAAAAGAAATATTATCCCTAATTAAATAACTGAATTTTTATGTTTCAGAATTCAATAAATATACTGTTCCTTATTTCCAATCCTGTTTAAATTTATTACCAATCACTTTATAATGTACTAGCTAACTTTTAACTACACACAACTAATTGGTCAAACATACTGTAATTTAACTTTTGTTGCTCTGCACTAACTAATAAATATATATATATAAATGAACAATATTTCTGAAGTTTTTATACAAATTTAAAATGTTCATCAATAAAATAACACAGGAGTAAAAACAAGTTGTACTTCCAAATATCAAATAATATACTGAATTGTACATTGATTACAGTGACTTACCGACAAAGCCTCTTCATTGGAATACTTTTAATAACCTTACTACTTTGGTCAGTTACATAATTTGATACTTTAACAGCTTGCTGAAATGCATTTCAATTCATAATTACTAGTAATGACTACATACAGTACAGTCATTTATTTGAAGTAAACTCTAACCTTGTGAATTCATTTGTGGAACAATCCTTTAACCAACACATTTACTGAACAAACTCGAAACCGCATGCAAAATACATATACTAATTATAACTCCAAACCCTACTTTTTGCATAAAAAATAAACACTAAAAACTACTTAATCAGAAACTTAAAACACACACTAAGTAAGGAATGTTCTGAAAATTACAAAATGAAACACCATGTTATTTTCCACACTGAGACAATAGTTTCATCCAACATTTTTAAATGGGAGGAAATATCTCTACTAAAAGTCTCACTTTTAATATATTCTAGTGAGATTACCACAAAATAATAATTATTTTGGTTTACGAAAGATAATATGCAAGTACAAAACATTTAAATGTTCTGGTTGAAAAGTAAGCCACACTACTATTTCATTTGATCCACAAAACATTTTCAGCATTTAGCTTAGCCTGAAAGATAAGAACATTTTCTATTAAAGCACACTTTTATTCTGTACCTTAAATGTATAGAACATTTTCTATTAAAGCACACTTTTATTCTGTACCTTAAATGTATAAAATATTTTCTTAGAGTTTAAATACAATTGGTTGATTATCTCCACAAAATGTTAGTACATCAGTAAGTGTTAAGTATTTAAACCACTGGCAACTGAGAATTAGCTTACATTAAACACCTGCATTAACATCTTTATCTCCATTAATAATACACATTAAGCTTTATTCATTTAATATTCGATGTAAAATTTACCATTAAACATTTTTACTGAACTCCATAAAAAACAAAAACAAAAAGAATTTATATAAAAAACATAAATGGTTACTTTCTTAATTTAAGAAATATTTCTTGCACCAATAATTAAGCTGTTATTCACAGCTACTTTAAAATTTGAGGGTTAAAAGAAGGCGTGTACCTCTGCATGTGCGAGAAAGATGATGGGAGGAAGGGGGAATCAACATATTTGCAATAATAAATCAATTCATAGGAACTAGAATCTTAAAACAATCACATTAACATTCAAAATACTTTGTATTTTAATGTATAACAAATCACATTTCAGTAAAATTACAATAAAGTGTGTCTTCTTCAAGACGTTAGCAGATATCCAATCCACATTTCTTCCAGAAGTCAAGATTTTCCAGACCTGAACGTTAGTGCAAACTGCACAGCAGCATTTCAGTTTCTTCTCATTACCTTACCTAACAAGTTCAATTTTAGTCTCATCTGGTTATGAGGAGTGATAAGGCTTTAGAACACACACTTCCTTCAGAGTAGAGAATTACAGAAAAAGACCTTCAAAGAATGAAACTTAATGACCCACAATCAAATATTGAAGTTTCAGTTACAAAATAATGATTGTTTTAAACTATTACCAATAATATCAACAGACACAAGAATAGAGGGAACGACAAATGTAAAAATGTACAAATAGCCAACATAGATAAATAATATGGTTCTAAGGAGAAAATCAAAGGGGGAACTCCACATATTTTACTCACTTTTCAAGGTCTTGGAATATTTTTTTAATTTTTCTTGACCTTTCCCTAATGACTGATTCTCTGTGGTTAGAAAACTAACTGTATTTTGATGTCATGAGATAAAAATTGCTTTCCGTGAGTTTTTTTTCAAATATACCTCTAAAAATAACTTTTTATACTTACTATTATTCAATGCTAAGAAACATGAGGAGACCTAAAACATCTCCGGGGCCAAGGCAGAGGCCATTCGTACTGACAGGGTAACACACCATTCACATTCCGTTCAAAGTACAGGAATGCTGGAAACCACCAGAGTTTTGACAAATAGTTTGTGTGCTCTTCATTCTGTTTGGGCAAAAAGTAACTAGTTATGTTTAACCAGTGTAACCTGTTTACACAAAAGGTTTTAAACTTAAACTATTTTTGTATATTGATACTTCATCACTTCATTTCTTTACATACAGAAAATTTTGATTTGTACAATTGATTTGAAGTGAAAACATTGGAACCGTAAACTTTAATATGAAGTAATAAACCACATTTAAAATTTTAGGGTTCATATCCAGACTAATTTATTGGCAAAAACATTTCACTGTTGGATTTTAAATTTAAAAATGGTGTGTTATGTGGTATTTCTTGAAGTATTATATGGTGGTATGTAACATTACCCACACAGTTTTATACGAGCAATACAAGTCTAGATACACTAGCCATTAGACGAGACCCAGCCCATAACAAAAAAATAATAGTAATAATGTTTCCACCAGGCCTTGTTCAGCTTTTGACAAAATACTTATGATAATTTTAAAATATAACATTGAGCAAATGAAATTTTATAAACTACTAGCTATTCAAATTAATAGGAGCTCATGCAGAAGTTTTAAACTATTAATGATTTTAGTAAAAACCTTAAAGAATGTAACATAACAATTAGAATGCTTCACAAAGTTTTTATCTTCACAATATGGTTTAAAGCCTTTTAAGTGTTTAGGTTTATGAGCTATTTGAGATTTTCAAAGACTGAGTTCATTACTCTCAAAACAAGTTGTGGTAAATAAACTTTAAGAGACTACATCTTGAAATGCTCTAAAAACAAAAATACCATATGTGAAATTTTTTAACAAATATAAACAATTAAATGTTCAAATTTACTAATAACAGAAGATATGAAGTTAGATTTATTTATATATCTGGAATAACCTGATTCAGTAACATAATTATTCAAGTTATTCATTAACGAAACTGGAAAGAAAATTTCAGTTTTTCGTTTAAAATTCAGTCTGAAGATTTACTTTCTAAACTTGGAACAGTTTTTTCAGCAAGCTTCCAAGCCACCTATTGCATCAAAACCAAAAGAATATTTTACTTGAGTTATAATATTAAAAATAATTTTAATTTTTACATTAACTGTAATGCAGGATATGAATAAGTTTAAATTTATTAGAAATAATATCTTTACAACTAAATAAGGGAAGAAGAATAACATTATTCTATTGAACAAAGTGGATTGTTCGATTAAGACAGGTAAATTTTTAAAATAATTTTTAAGATTATTCAAGATCATACTTATATTAGAAAAAATTAAATAACAAAAATTCTGACTGAAAGTAAAATAAGAGAAATAACACACTAACACAATATTCAGTAATTTGACCATGAAACCTCCTAAGGATGGTCACAAATTCTTCAAATATCAAAACAGTAAAGATAGCAGTATTTGATACTTTGGCAAACATCATTTAAACTGGCAATTCAAAACAACTGATCTGCAGACGAGCACCAGTCTGTCACAACTACCCACGAGACTGTGAGGTTTAAAAAAACTGACAGGATATCCAGAGGTAAACAAATAATTTTTCATTGTATTTCATTTTAGTTAGCCATGATAGTTTAGCCAATGATCCAGTACCTGATATCAAAAGAGTTGAGAAATACTGAAGTAGACCATGGAATGGCTTTCTTTGAAAAAAAAAGTTGATAACTGTGGAAGTAATCTTTAAACATGCAGTTAACCATAACAACATTCACTAGCTTGTACTTAAACTTCAAAATTAATCAAGTTCTCAGTTTATCATACAGATAAATCCTAAGCACTATGAAATGTTTGGATAAAGAATTCAATAATACTATATCATTGAAGAAATAACCTACCTTTAAAGTCGGGTTATTAGCTAATGTGTGATATATCCAGAAAAGCCTTGTGGTTACAAAATAAGCTATTATAACATCCACAGTATAATGGCCTCTTGAGAGAAGTACCATAAAGACTCCTGTGATGCTCGCTGTCCATATTAGCCAGTGGAGAAGCCAGAAATGCCGAGGGGTGTCTTAACAAAGTAAACCACAGTTATTAAGTCAGCACAAACTCATTAGAATACTTGTTTTATGATACACTCTCTTGACAATGAATGAGTTTAACTTCCAGCTATCTGTAATCTTATTAACTAACTTTTCTTAGTGTTCATTAAACTGGTTTTTATCCTGTTATAAAATGATGTACTGTTTACACCATCACGAGTCTCATTATTACATGTTAATCAGTAAAATTATCAAATTGATTACATGGTGTGTCAAAAACATATTCAAACTGACAGAAAAATAAGATGTTGGGAAAAATGTTAGCTTATGTTGTTCAAATTACTGGTATAATATTATTTAATATACCCACCACCCCTCACTGGTGCACTCAGAGACATCAGCTGCAATCCCAGACATAAAAGTTTGAAAAACAGATAACGATGATAGGCTGATGATAATATTGGAATTATAACACAAAAATATACATATAATTACAATTAACATTTTGGAAAACTAGCCCTGCAATCACAAATGACTTGAGAACAATAGTGATGGTATAGTATTGTTGTCTTAACACTGAAATGATAACTATGGGCTATAAAACAAAGATTTAAGTGAGGTCATCTGTTTAGAAAGAAGCACAAAGCTACACAATAGGCTATCTGTGCTCTGCCCACTATGGATATTAAAAAATGTTTTTTTGCAGCATGAGTCCACAGACAAACAGCTGTGCCACTTGGGGGCAGTAAGATTGTAATAAATTAAATGTGATCAGATAGTAGTACTTGGATTTTTTTTTAATTAAATAATTAAACAAAGTTTAACATGATGACACTTTCCATTGATACATTATTTTTTAAGCTGAAGTGGTGAAAAGTATTAGTGTATGTTATTTTGTACCTTAAACGTTCATAGCTTGCTTAATTGTTTGTTTTTCAAACAACTTAGCCAAAAACAGTTTTAAATATAAAAGACTTACAGATCTACATTTCTAAAAGTACAATAAACTCTTACCATTTCCAGTCTCCAGTGTGCACTTTAGTTTTTTTTCTTATCTGTTTTACTCTTCATTTATCTATCTTATACATGAAACACTGAATTTGTATGGCCTAGTTTTTAAGGTTCTACGTACATGTGAATGTGTGTACAACTAAAGGTAGACATTCTAATCACACAATAATCAGATAATCCTACAGCCTTTGTTTTATAAATGTTTCATAATCACAGATGAACTGAAAAAAAGTACTTTCTGAAAATATTCTTATTGTAGGACATTTTAATTGTTTTTAACTTGTATTGAGTGTTTGTTATTCCTTAATAACTTCATAAAAATGTAGATTAACATAATGTTTTACAGATTTAACAGTACTTCACATTTGTACTTTGAATACCAAATTTTTAAGGCATTTTCTTCAGTTGTTTCACTCAACTGTCTTCAGTGTTACCTTATTACTGCTTTGTTCTTACCATGTGAAAAATGTAATGAAATTTCCCATTGACACTTTAATTTACTGTTTTCATATTCCATAGCATACCATAATTTGGTACTACTGAACCACCTTCAAACTTTATATAAATGAGAAATATTAAAAATTGTAAACAAAAAAAATACTCCTATGTAATTTAGTCAGATGGCTAATAGTTTTCTGAATACCTACTAAATTTAGTTGTCTAAATTAAACCAGAATCATATCTGATAATATAACTGATGATTTAATTTTCTATTCTATCGTTACATAAAATACTTTTGTTAGTAATTAAAGAAACAACATACACTTTAAAATGCTTGACTTTTGTATTTATCTGTCAGGCATAAATCTACGCAATGAATATTTATGCTCTGTCCACCAGTTTTAGCATTATAAGCCCTTTAGGCTTACCAATGAATGTCCATTTGTTATTTTAAAAAAAGAAAATATTTATGAAACAAAAAGTAATTTAAGACAGAAAATAAATTAATGACTGTTTGCAAGTTCATAAATAACTATTACAGAATGTTAGTGAAAATATATTTTACATGATTTTAATTACGTTACTGTATTTTTAATAACAATTTGTACTCTTTTTTTACATGAGCCTAAATTTTTAAACCACATTCTAGTTCTTGTTTCAGTAGAAATGTGAAGGACTTCAGATACTAAACAGAACAGTAGTACCTTAAACAAACCTAGCACTAAGTCAACTTTACACAAATGATATTTTTTACTTAGTTTAAAAACATTGGTATGTTTTACATATGCTGGCAACCATAAATCAGATTTAATGATCATTAAATTGATATTACTTCAACTCAGATGTAAAAGTTTTTAAAAATCATAAATTTCTCATCACTGATTCTCTTCAATTAAAATATGGGTTTAAATGAAAACTCTAAATCAACTTACACCAGAATAAAAGGTTAAATCTCCCAGAAAAATTTAAAAATTAAGCACTATGGAAATCTAAATACTTTATTCTGTTTCAAATACTCAATGCTTTCCTTTATTTTCAAATTTATAAAATGTTTAATTAAAATATCTTTGGAAAGAGTAAAAAAAATTATCTACAATTTTTATCTTGCAATATATGCTCAACTATTCTCATTCAAAACTCACTTTGGACTTGCAATACAAATGATTCTTTTTAATATGCTCACATGTCAAAGGTACATGACCCTGCAAAGCTCGGGAGATTCAATTTGATTGTAAGTTGGGATTGAGTATTCGATTTGATTTATTAGCTGGGTTTTCAGTTTGACATTTTTGAATCTACATCACTACCCATAAACATTAGGATTTATATTTTAAATCAGCCTACATACTGGAACCTATTTCCATGTAATAAAACTTTTGTTCCATTCCTCTTCTGGATGTTTAAGTACATTATATCTTTTGTTGTCAGAAATACTTATTTTTATACCTATTATTAATTGTGTGTAGAAGCACTCTACATAAATAAAAGAAACCATTTTCTATATAGTTCAGTCTACATATCCTATAATCTACATGTGCACAGCCAATACATTTGTGATTTGATTTTTAAAAAAATTGTGATTTGCATGACCCCAATTCAATTTTTATAACTTAAATTTATGATATAAAATCACAGATTTTTACTCCAACTTTAGATTTTCAGTTGTTACTTTTTCAGTAATATATACACATGCAGTCCTAAATTATAACTGACATTAACAAAACTAACATTCTTTTATAACAAGATAGGCCATGGTTAAAATTACTGTGTGGCCACTGTAGATGTAGTCCCCACAAAATGTGTGCCGTCCATTGATGGACAATCCAAAACCACCAAGCATATACAGCACCCGTCCAAGAATAAGACCAGTGGAAGTTTTGTTAGCCTAAAGGAAACAGTCAGTAAAAAAACCTCCATTATAGATGTACTTTTAGCTTCTAAAGATATTTCTCATACAAATAACATACAATTTCAATCATAACTTTATTATTTAAACTTGTAAAAAACAAAAAACAACAACAATGAAAGTGAGATTTTGGAGAAAGAATGGCAAAACAATAAATAATCATGAATCTACAAGAACTTCTATTTTTCCCATGTTCCAACATATAATGAGGTGTGTTTACTTTCACATCAGTCTTCAGAATGCAGGACCCAAATCAGAGAATGATACATGTGCAACAATACATGTGGTAACTCTGGGATTTCTTACTTTATTCTCACAATAACTGGTAAAATTTTGCTAAAGATTATAAGTATCTTGTGCACAAAATATGACATTTTAATTGAGTCATTCTACTAAAAGTGTATTACCAATTTAGAGACTTTTAAATAGTTTGAGTGCAAAGTGGTTTTCATTTTAAGTATAAAATTACTTTTATCTTATAGTTTAAGTTTTAGAACCTTACAGATAAATGGCAATAATTTTTGTAAGGTAAATGTCTATTTCTTTTTCATTGTCTCCACCATATCAGTAACTGTACATACTGTCAACGTGTTGTACAATGAAACATTTATTATTAAAAAAACAGAAAAAAATGTGCATATCTTTTAATTTTTGGTATAATATCTTAAAAATCTTTTTGTTATATTTGTAATTTCAGATTTTTTCAAACCTCTAATTTCTAGTGTTTTATTTTCCTTTTCTGTCCTTGGCCACATATTACTCATCTCAACACAATAAATTACATCACCAGGACAAAGTGTCTTGAAAGAGATGCACAAGCCTTTAACAAAATTATCTAATGCTTGTACAAGATTATAAACCTTGAGATCTGGGGCAATGCTCAAATTAAATTGAAAACAAAGTGTTAAACCTTTCATTTATGAATTTTAAAACAAATTATAACTAAGATATAAAAGTAAAACCTTGATACAATTTAACTGTCTGACTATAACATATTTAAGCAAGAAACAACCTAAATGCTATCATGAAAAAAGCAGCTAATGATACTACAATCATTTTCAGCTACTCAATGATGACAACTAAGTGTCCTTTTTAAATTAACTATTATTAGATTTCAGTGTAAAACGAATTTTTCTGATGATGACATACATGTGAAAGGTAACTACATGTGCCTTGGAAAGTTCAAAAAATAGTACAGGAGAGAGGTGTGGCAGATATCATGGGCTGGAAATATTTATCTCTAGCTTCACAGTCCATTGTAAGAACTTTGGAACATACTTGTTACTAGGACACATAAATGTACTTATTATCTAGATACATCTACCAGACTGGGGTTTTCTTATTTAGGATATTTCTTCTAAAATAAAAGAATTAAAACATAAAATAACACTTCAAATTATAACATACTTTTCATTGACAAACATTAATCATAAAGTTCTTTAATTAAATTTTGAATGCAACTCAGTGACTTGAGTAGAAAGGGATTTAAATACATTGCAAAAGAGTTAATAACTTCTATTATGTCTCATATTCCAACCTATAAGGTCTGTTAATAATTTCTACAAAACCCATTCTACAAACATATGATAAAGATCTGTTACTAACTTGTATTATAACTCATGTTTCAACATATGATGAGGTCTGTTCATAATTCCTATAACACCCCATCTTCCAACATTTAATACATCTTAGCATACCATTCAGTGTTGATATTCTGATGCTCCTACCAGCTCTGATGGTTCAAATAACAGTAAGACAATAAAATGTGGCTTATTGTAGCCTGAAGGCACACAGAGAACACATAGGTGCATCAGTCCCAAATGAAGGAAAACAATGAGTTATAAAACTGTGACCAATGTGTAGTCTAGTTAGGACAACCATATATAGGTAAACTGTATGGAGAGCTCTTCTATTTATGACCACATCTTTTTTCTTTAATTTTTTTTTTATTCGAGGGAGGTCTATTGAACTCCACAGATCCTGCCCTGAGTTGATTGGGCAGGTTTTGTTGTTGGAAGAGGATTCCAGCAAATAATGGCATGAACAAATGATTGTTTTGCATTTGGGGTGGGAAAACAAGATGTAACCAAAGAAGTGGCCTGAACTGAAAGCAAAGGAAGTGGATTCTTGCTGGAATGAATGTTAGGGACAGAGATGGTTTTGGCATTGATTCATCAACTTTTTTAACCATGAAGGTCAAAATACTTTTAATATGGTTTGAAAATGGTTCTTTTGGAGGCACAGAGAGATTCATTTGCATTCCCACTGTAGTAGTGGAAAGAAGTGCAGCAGCACTAAGATCAAGTGGTGGATAGCAACCATCAAGCTTCAAGATGAGTAATGTTTTGAAAAGTCTTCAAATGCTACACCTCTTTTCCTTCCAAGCACTTATAGCAAAAACAAAAGCAGGATGGGTGAGAGTCATTGTAATTGATGCAATAAGGGTTCATTTCACACTCAAAGGCATCATAGTTCTTGCCGTTGCCATGAACACACATCAAAGAACCACCATATGATGTCTTTGAGTGACTGAACTGCTGACACTGGAAACACCCAAGAGGGTTTGGAGCATATGGTCGGAATTTGCAATTAAGATAACCTGTCTCGATGGTGACAGGTGGTCGCAGCAATCTAAATGTTAAAATTAGAACACTGGTCAGCATCATAATTCCATCTTTGCGAGTGGAGATATGCCACACTGCAGAAACTCCTTGGGTGAAGAAACCAGTGAATATCTCCAACTCTGGGATATTCTTCACATCCTTCTCAACAATAACTTCCCATGATAAATCAAAGTAGCATGGGGAGTAACCTCAATGGGTACATCCCCAATTGCCTTTGAATGTAAGAGGAGTTCACTGTATTTAGATGTGGATGTTTCCAGCAATGTCACCAGAGCAAAGCTTTTTGACTGACTTTGGAGAGCCAGTCCCTTCTAGTAAAAAAGGGAGACATTTGCCCCAAAGGTTCCTCTGAAAGAGAATGTAATATAGAATGCAAGGTACAGGTGTTACAGATGTTGAAGACATTGTTGTTTACCTAGGGACTTTTCTTTTACTATATTTTTTTAAGTTTTTATTTGGAAGATCCAAAATAAAAAGAAGAATTTTTTGGTACCTGCTGAATCCATCCACAATGGAGCCCTATGAAAAGAAGCACTACAATGCCAAAAAAAGATGCTGCAGTAATGCCAGGAATTTGTGAGCACTATATCCAAACACTAGCATCAGATACAATGTCCACATCTGTTGAGAACACCCAACAGTAGTACTTGGTTGACCTTAGCCAAAGTGGACCAGCCATCCCAAGGTCATCCATCTATAGGAATTCAAGGTGCAAGTGGTAGTCTGTTAGGGTTGGACTCTTCAACAACTAGAAACCTCTCCTCCCCTTCATGAGTCATCACGCAAAACAAACATGGAGGTGAATGTTCAGATCCCAGAGGAGGTAAACTGAAAAAACAACCTTCCCTAGAAGGTCCACCTCACCATGTACACCAAAGGGGTATACAGTTGAATAATCAAACATAACTATACTGATGCCAGAGTTCCACTAATTTATTAACCTTAGTAACAAAGATGTGTTTAGATTTTAAAACATACAATCTACTTTCTTGAAATATTGGTTAAAAAAAACATGGTAGCCTTTTCCCAGATTAAAATGGCTGTGAAAACCACTAGAGGGTATTCTAAGCTATTAATTGGTTATTCATGACATATATCAAAGATAGTGTATATGAGGGACCATTTCATAAATGGAAAATGGTGAATGAGACAACTGTTTGATTCAGTGCATAAACCACATCTCAGCAAAATAAAGATACATATTTATTATTTTATCTTCTGCATTGTAATCAGTAATTTTAATTTATGATTTGTATGAAACTAAACATTTTGACATCACAAACATTGCATTTTAAAGTGTTGCATTAAACATACCACATTACTCACTAAAATCTATATGCAAGTATGCTCTTTCAATATTTATTTTTAAATGAAATCAACTCGTATATAATATTAAATTTTGAATTATAATATATAATTTGATTCCAAACTTACTGACATAAATTCATACAATAGTAGACCAATAAAATTATGAATACATGTCAACTGATGTGATGATGTGGCATTTGACAAATGACTCATCACAAGAGTGTTAATAATGATGGATAGCAATACAAATTTAGAAAATGTAAAACATAAATAAGAGACTAAAAGTAAACTAATCATGACATGAAGACTTGCATGATAATTTTAACTGACTATTCATTTGTGGCAAAATGACATTTTTAATGATGCAATAAAAAATTCACTTGTTAGCACTAACTTATGAGATTTTCTTCAATTACTTGAAACAGATTTGTTTCGTAATGGAAGATCTGGATAATACACACTAACAAACTGGTAAGTGTTTGAAGATTGGTCATTTCCCAAGCAACATATATTGTCAAAAAAAATCAATGGTCATAAAGTTAAAACATTAACATCCACAAATAGAAAAGTAGTTATTAATTACTTAATAAATGCGAAACCTCATGGTTTATTTTTTTGCATAACCATTACACACACACACACAGACACAGAGAGACAATGATTAAATTAGCTTTGAATCATCTAACTAAAAGTGGCTTTATGCTCAAGACTTTATCAAAATGTAATATATTAATCATTAAATTTCTGTAAATTATAGGTATGCTAATTGTAATAAATTCACATTTTGAAGGTAACTGATTTACACACTGGTGTGAAAACAAATTTCTGAACCTTTGAATTCAGAAATTGAAATTACAAAAAAAATTAAACACCCCTGCTGCAGCTGGAGGCCACACTTTACAAACCCTGATCCGTGTATTATTACAACAGATTAAAGAACTTAACTTTTAGAACACCACTATTATTTCAATACAAAATTACAATATTTATGGAAGAAAATTATAATTTTTACTGAATACTTATTCAATATCTAAAATCAAATCAAAATATTTTAAACCTTCCCTCACTAATTAACTGAAAAGAAGAAATATTAATTTCAATACTAAATGAAAAACTACATAAATGGCTTTGAGACATTTAATTATGGGATTTGAAAGATCAACATAGTCTGAAAATTTCTCTGGACAACAATTAGGTCACATGAATGTACAGAATGTGGTAATATTTAAGATACTATTATAATAAATTTAAAACTCTCAAATTCCAGTGATAATTAGACATTAATATTACCCATCTCTACAAAATGAATGGGTCAAATACATTCAAACTTGTTTCAAAATTGAATTAATATCAGCACTAAGGAGAATTAACAATGAAAGTTCATTTCAAGCACAAAATCAACCTCTAACTTTCTCTCTTCTGAACAAAAAAACTTTTTTACCTTTGGTGAACAATAATATGTGGTGCTTGCTACTGGTACTTGGGTTACAAACATTGTTATACTACGCATGAAGTACAACAAGCCCATTATAAGGAAGACTCTTCTTAGAACGATAAACCTAGAAAATAAAGCAAAAAATTGTTTTTTTACTTAAAACTACAGGAATTACCTATACCTGAAAGTTAACTTTTTTGTTACACTGAAAATTTATTTACAATAAGTACTTATCATCTTTACACCAAACCATCTAATTCATTTCTGCCCTTTAACCATTGCCACACCAATTTTGTACCATTTCTGAATGTTTGCATACCATGTGACTACTCTCTGCCAATAGTATAGCACAACCAATATTGGCACAACTAGCTTTTTCTGCTCTTCCTGCTCAATCTTTACTTTTCAGAATTAGCAAGCTTCAAAAGAAAAACACAGCAGTGAGAAGTGTGTGAAAGGATGCAAGACTGTATCAGAAGTTGACATTTTTTTTTAACACTGAAAATATACTTTCAATGGGTACTTGCTTCCTCCTACACAAATCTAGAATCCCACAATGCAAAGAAGAAGAGGCTGATGTCAACACACAACCCAGAAACCAAGTGAGAAGCAACTTCCCAGAATGAATGGGTGTGCTCTGAAATGAACACAGGTATGTTATTTGCTGTTGAAAAAATGATGTGTACAAGTATAATTTGTTCTGAGAGGTATAATCCATAGTAAAATACAAGTAGAATTAACCAAGTACATTAACAATCTCAAATCAGACTCATGAAGTTTTATAGCTCACCCTTGGCATTAAGAGTTGGAGACTTAAGGAATATATATTGTAACAATGTAATATATGCCAAAATAAACATAGGAACTGGGATATGTAGACCATGTTATACACACTCTTAAACCTAAATGTAAGTAAACAGTGTCATACAACAAGCAACTTGAATTACAAAGTTAACTTTCAGTCAGAAACAAAAAACTTACAAACCAACCATAGAAGCAAGAATATGAACCCTGCATTACAGGGTCATGACATTGCTTCAACTCAACCATAAATGCACGGAAGAGACATTCTGCATTTGGAATTATGAGGACACAGAATATTTGTTCAACCATCTGAACAGTGTACATACATTCTGCTGGCGTTACAAAGCAGATCAAGTCCCATGCCTACAATCATAGAAGCAGGGAAAGAACCTCCTGCAACTGGAATTTTCAAGAAAAGGGTCCTTTACAGCACACAACATTAGGAACAGGACAGTGTCATTATAAATCCAGTATTACAAGGAAGATCCTGCATGGGTTAAACCTGCCCCAACCTATTTTATTTTTCCATGGACAGCTGTCTGCCTGGGAAAAAACATTCAGTTAAAATGGAAGGAGGGAAATCAACTTTGCCCTCTTCTCACTGAGTGGATAATAATATATATAACAAATTTCTAAACTCCCTCAGAAAGAAGCCTTCATGGTTCCCAGTCACTGGAGGTGGTGCGCACCATGGAGGCTTCCTCCTAAACCAGCTCAAAAGATTAGAATTTTCATGATCTATTGGAAGAACAAAATACAAGGAGAAATAAACATGGTGGTGGGATGGGATCTGAAAGAATATCACACTGAAGAAGGTGAAACAGGTGTCCACAATTTCCTATTTTGAGAGATAGCCTGTTTCCAATTGATTGCATTACACACACACACACACACACAATATTGGGTATGTCACTAATAGTCTTGCAAAAAACACTGAGCACTACAGTGCAATCAATAAATAATGCAGGTTTGACACAAAGCATGTCTGACTATAAAACATCTCCCACAGAGTGGAATCTATTATCAGTGGTTAAAACTGAGGTTGTTGTAAATACATACATAAATAAAAGTGGCAAGATTGGCTCATGTCAAAGTGAAACAGATGTGTGCAGAATCACCATGAGAAGAAGACAGTATACACAAAAGGAAGATCAGCTAGACCATGTAGATGACGGGTGATAACAATATTGGGAGTAGTCCACATTCCAGCCTGGATGATCTCCTCCAACAGATAGTGAAAGAAAGAAGCCATAGATATGGTGATATGATGAAAATGGTAAGAAAAAAACAGTGTCAACAGCAACATTCCATGGATAAGTCTAAACCCAACCAGTTAACATGACATGAGACATTATGGGAAATGAAAGGATTCTAGGGAATAAAAGTCAAGAACTTAAAATCCCAAAGAAAGCTGTATGTCACTTAAGACTGTAAGAAGCAAATTGGAAAAAGAAGCCAATCAGAATCAGAATGGTAATACTTGTAGGAGATGGAAATTAAAGAAATAAATGTGAAAGCCAAACAGCTTTTACAAGCAGCATAAGTCCAAAGAATGAAGAACCAGTTAGGATATAGTATGAGAGGAGTGGTAGAGAAGATGGGTAACATTAATGGTAACATATCTGATTGACAATGTCCACAAGTAAGAAGGAGAAGGAAATAAGTCTTGAGGAAGATATGGTAGATGAAACATGAAAATAAACATTCGAAGGGAGGGGGGAAGAGGCACAGATGAGCATGCTGAAATTTAAATCAAATAGATATGGTGGATACTTGACTTAAAAAGAGTAGAAAAAGAAGGGATGTGACAAGGGAAGACAAAATCAGATAACATCTGTAGAAATAGAAGGTATTTGAATATGCAGCTCAATAGCCAGACACAGGTAAAGTGAAAAAGCCTTTGTCAAACAACCAAGCAAAAAAGGAAAAGATGAAGAACAGAAGAGTGAGAAAAAAGAAATGTCAAAGAGATCAAAGGCAGAAGATATACCATCACCTGCAGTAAATGGACATGAAAGAAGGCCTATTAAATCAGGAAAGGAAAGATGCAACACGTGAAGTCAGACACTGGTCTGAGACAATGGACCTGACAAAAACCACGCATAAGGACAGTGCAAGGTGACATTTGGAAGAAAATGCCTAACCAAGGTAAAAAAAATTCAGAAACCAAGACAGAGGTAAGGGTTGGAAAAGTTATACAATTAAGGGTCAGAGCAGTAGGAATGATGGTTGTGCCACCCAAGATGGAGCCATCAGTAGAATTACATGGAATGGTTTGTAATAAGAATAGAATTCTATAGAGGAATCAAGTGAAAGACAAAGCATGTATGTGGAGACCCCTCCAATCTTGACAGAATGTAATCACCCCCAGAGTCAGCAAGTAAGGAAATGGAGGCTAAAAGGAAGGAAGTTTGGTATTCCAGTGAGTGGAAAAGACACATATTAGGTATGTTCGTAACTGATAACACATCCACCTAAAGATTGAAGGGTCACTCCATTAGAAGAATTTTGTTGGGAAAAGATAAATGATCTACCATCAAATTCAGGTAGCCAAGGTAGCAAGCTGAAACCACAATGTGGACCCAGAAAGGAAATCCAGGATCTGAATGCACAGAAATCAGAAACTGGTACCCCCTGGCTCTGTGATATAAATGACCATTATGGGAATATTAGAATGTTTCATAACCACCACCACCCTGTAGGAAAGGAAGTGGGATAAAGCTCAAAGAACTGCTACATGTTTGAGAAAGGTCAAAGGGATGGAAAGCTTCTTGATCAACCAGAAATCAAAACTCTACCAAGAGTCAAGATAAAAACCACAGTCCTCAAAAGATGAGTCTGTGAACAATTATAAATCTGGATGAAATGGAGTAAGCAACACCTCTGCCATACTCTGGTCTTTGTCTGATCACCAAGCCAATGACATGAGAAGACATTTTTCTGATCTTAGAGTGTTAAAAGGAAATGCACAAGAGCTCAACCCAAGAGAAGGAGAGCATCAAAAAAATTCACATCCACAAAGGGATAGAACTCTTAAGCTGCAAGAAATGAGAGGTGAGAGATATGTGCACTGCTTGCTCCAAATCTGGAGATGAAGAAAAGTAGACTTGGTCCAAAAAAGGTTGTAAAAAAGTTCTCCCCTCCCCCCAAAAAAAACAAAGCCTTTATATGGCCCTCAAAGACAAAGATATTTTTGAAACTATGAAAGTGCCAAGTTGGTTGTAGATGTCCATAACTTTGTTTCCTATAGTGTTCTTAACAACAATCTCATAAAAAATGTAAAGAAAAAATTACCATCACTGTTGCAATTAATTTTACTAATTCTCTAATGGGTTTCCTTAAATCTAGCTCATAAAATATCCAATTTTACTAAGTTGTTTTGGGAAGTTCATTACATTGGATGTTTTAACATGTAAAACAGATAGTAAATAATATAAAAAAATAAGTAATTTGAAGATTTTACTTCATTCGTATCACAATGATCAAAACTGATTTTTTGTTCATTGTACCACTACATTAACACACAAATTTTAGTTTCAAATTCGAAATAAATTTATACATATTTTACAGCTACAGTTATTTGAAGATAAGGAATTTAAACTTATGGATATTTTATTTATTTCACTAAAACTGATTCACATAGAACTAATTACCCTTAATGTACTATCAACTCACCTATTTCTATGTATAAAAACTATAAACAGTGTTGACCATACAGCTACCACAATGATACCCTCGGACACATCCAAAGCCCATTCAGCAGGCAGAAACAAGTCAAAGAATATATCCGGTAATGGAGGGAACTTTGTACGTTCTGGCATTCTTTCGTGCACAATTGAAAGGCAGGTTAAATTTAAGACTAGGTTCCAGGACATGAAGATAAAAGCAACAAATGTTTTCCATTTCTCTGAGGGAAACTTTCCTTCATCTCTGTCAAATGAAGTTAAACTAATCCTAATATCGTCTCCCGTGTCACTTAAATCTCCATTCATCTTCTGTTGATTAAGGCGATCAATCTCAGCATTTATACAATCAGGGCCAGCTTCCTTGGCCATCATTAAAAAAAAAACTGACTTCAAAGTACCCAACTGTTAAAGATTTGTATTTTTAGTGTTACATAGATGATTCTCAAAACACAACAGTTATCCTCTTCAAACAAAAAATCACTATACAGATCTTGTTGCACTTATAAACCATGATGTCATAAAGGAAAGCATGTCTATTCACAATCATGAAATATCACCATTAAAGTATTCTTCACCTTTCTAAAAGACCAATGACTTCTCTTAACTTTTCAATTACTTTCTGAAATTGGAAAAAAAGTTTATGATAACTGACAAATCTTTCAAAAGAAAAAAAAAATTATTTTAAAGGAAGCACAATTAACTTGAATTCTTTACTTATTCTTCACAATAAATTCATACTTTTAAATAACTAACAATCTTACAGAGCCATAAGGTTTACCAACATTTGGATTAAATCAGTCCTCTTCTTCAAATGACCTAAGTGTAAGATAATTATATTTGTAAGTCATATTTATTTCATTACTTACGTATCCCTACACTGTATGTTAATAGCATTATAAAAAATAATATGATACATATAAATCAGAGTAAGAACTTTTTCATGAAGATTTTCAGTGGAGTTTGGATTTCTCCATTAAAGAATACAAAACAAAAATCATAAAAATTTGCAATTTCTGTGCCTAAAAGTGATTTATTCATTCTGATGAAATACAACACAGATTACATATGGAAAGTGGTTCAGAGAGGAAAGTTTCTATCTCAAATACATTTTCAGATAAGGAAAATATTAGCTACTAAAATGATATTCATCTATCTGCCCCACAAAGAGCTAGAATTCCACAATGAATATGGTGGACAGGTTAGTGCAGAGAAATAAAGTTAAATGCTATTCTGAATACTGTCAGAAAGGGAAAATTCACAGTATAACATCCCCAAGGCAAAGGGTAGCCCAGTGGTGCAGAAATTTTGAGATACCATATCCATCTCAATTGTCAAATACTCTTTATCCAATAAAGGTAGTGGAGCAAAATAAATTGTCATGAGAATCTTTTACTGGGGGCTAACATGCTGTTAAAGCAAATTGCTCAACCACTAAAATGTTAGCAATATGAAAAAAGAGAGTATATTCCAATTATTCCATAAAACTGATTTTGTGGTGTTCTATTTTTGTAATTTTTTCAAAATTGTTTTAATGATTGAGTAGAAAGGAAGTGAGACAGGTATGGCAATACTGAATAGGCCTAATCATGACCTTGAAGTGTACTGGACAAAACTAATATGTTAGATTAAACAAAGAGAACAGGATACATCTTACAAATACAGAGCTGATTAAAAACAATAGACAAAATGTTAAATTAGGATTAGGGTATTCAATAATTATGAGATGGGGGCAAGGGAGCAGCTGGGATATCCCAGAGTTCACTAGAAATACATACAACATAATGGGCTAAAATGGCTACTGATGTTTCATAGATTTTCAAATAAATTTGTTACTTAAATTTCTTTTGCGAAAAATCAGCAGAAGTCATTAAATGCAATTAAAAAACCTCTATGATATCATTGTCTCAGGTAACTGGGCTGGCCTTCGATCCCCTTGTTCAAAGTACAAACTTCATTAGCTTCTCTAAAATGGCAGAAGCGTTATAAAACCCGAAAGGTATGGCATGGAACTTCACATAAACCATTTTGATTTTTGTTAGATTCTGAATAAAAACTGCTGGATAACCGTCCACCCACCCCCATCAAAAGTAAACAGAAATATAGAGTAGAAACATGACTTCGAGCAAGTTTGATACAAAGAAAGAAGTCTTAGGTTTACACTCGAAAGAACATTCTTTATTCAAATTGCTCAACAATCAAAGTGAATGATAAGTGCAATTATATCACCTATACTGGAGAGTGTTTATTTTAAATTAGAGCCATATCAGGCTCTTTGGCGTGTCTATCATGGGGAATTGAGCTCCAGATTTTAGCACTGTAAGTCCGCAAACTTGTTGCTACTCCATTGGGGGACAATGGATGGAGAATATGCGTGGTAAATGTACGTTAAAGGTACGGAAAAGTTTTAACAATAAGGTTAATGGGTATGAAAAATTATTCTACAGTTTAAGGCGTTCAACTAGTAATCTGTAGGTCACGGACTCTAATCCCCGTCGCACCAGACATTCTCGCCCTTTCAGCCGTGGGTCGTTATGTGATGGTCAATCCCACTTTTCGTTGATAAAAGAGTAGCCTAAGAGTTGGCGGTGATGACTAGCTTTCTTCCCTCTAGTCTTACACTGCTAAATTAAAGATAGCTAGCACGGATAGCCCTCGTGTAGCTTTGCGCGAAATTCAAACCAAGCAAACCGATCTGTCGAGTCTCAACGTGTATGCTTTCTGTACCCTAGGACGGGGGAACGTCCTACCGTTTCAGTGTAGCCCACCTACAGCCCCTAACATGTAAGGGCATCACAAACCTCAGAGATTTAGCTTCCTCAGCTTTAACGGGAGAAAGTTCGTAAGGTTTGTGAATAGTACGTTCCTGTACCTAACAAATATTGAAATTTTTAGTTAGTATATAATGCCGTGTTTTCTCAGTTTGGGACACGTTTTTAACTGCAACTTCCTTTGAAAAACGACTTCAAGTGATTTACTCTTGACAGCATGGTATTTACAGGTGAAAGCTATTTTATTCAGAGTAATTTAATAGGCCCACTAAATAAGAGAAGTTTTGACAGTATATTTATCACAGAGTAATTCAGTTTATCCGAACTTGCTGGGTTAGTGAGAAATAAACAAGGAGAGAGGCTATTCACTGTAAGTCACAATGGACAATCATTTTAATAACACAAACAAATAGTATTTATTTACTTGTTTGGATTATTAATAACTTCTATCTGACTAGCTGACTGATCAAACTCTTTAAACTTCAACATTACTTAATTTCAAGGTGATATCAGACTTATCTAGAGCGACTGACAACACGTAAGCAACCTCGAGACCGTCACCTTGACTATTATTGAAGAAGTTTATTTTCAACATCCTAATACCTTCTGTAGTATTACAAGCAAACCATACAAATGTTACCCAATAAAATTATAAATAACAAGGGCATATGTAATAAAAACCAACTTAATTACTTTCTTAAGAATGCGTTACTGAGAAAACTAAATGTGCAATATTCTTAGGTAAAGTGATTTTTATACAAGTATCACACTATCCTCTTGTTATTGAGTAGAATAAAGCATAAATTTTTAAAAATTATCCGTGCCTGACTAAATAATCTAGTTTTAACTTGTGTGAGAAATAAGTGAACTGAATAGCTAATGTAGATAAACCGTAAGACCATCTTTATTGTAGATTAAGACAGCAAATAAAAGTGTATGTACTGGTGAATGCTTAAACATTCATTTACTATTATATCATTAAATAGAAGGGCAACTTTTCACCCTCGAGATGAGCACTTGGAAAATATCTTCGTTGAAAAACGAGTAAACTCTATTTTTAAAAGGACTCTTGATAAAATTCAGAGTTCTGCTTAGATTTCAGATATGGTGTGTTACTACACAATCACTGGTCGTTCTTCTACAACATGTCCCCCAGTGGCTCAGCGGTATGTCTGCGGACTTACACGCTAAAATCCGGGTTTCGATACCCGTGGTGGGCAGAGCACAGATAGCCCTTTGTGTAGCTTTGTGCTTAATTCAAAACAGCAACAACAACAAACAACAATCTTCTATAACATACAAATATTGTAACTATTAAATGTCGTCTACACAAAGAAATTAATGCAAGTTTTGATTGATACTTTATTGAAAATAAGATGATAAATAAACGCAAACACAAATTTAGAGTGATAAGGATTCAAACCCGCAACTCTCAGATTACGAGTCGAGTACCTTAACCACCTGGCCATGACGGGCCTGACAGATAGGATGCCTGGGTAAGACAAATTCAGTGGAAACTTTAATAGAGGTCGCAGAAATTTTGACTCGTATTTATTTTAATAATAGTTTTCTTTTATTACAAATTAATATTCAACGTCGGCTGCACTGAAAACTATTTAAATTATTTCAATTATGTAAGTCAATAAAAACAGAAGTATTATGTATGTATCAATGAAACTCTACTTAATAAAAAATGTAGCTTTAATTTACCTGGTTTTGAAACTGTTCGTAAAGTTAAATCATTTGACAGTCAAGGAATAGCTTTTATTTAACGATAACATTTTCAGACCACATTTCTACAAATACAGCTAATAGATAATATTGAGATAATTTTATGTCAGATTTACCCATCCAATTCTCTTTCGTTTACTCTAGTTTAGTACTAAGTAAATTCACAGACATTTAGTTATACCTCTGTGACACTTAATCTCTTTCAACGCATCGTATTTCAGTAATATAAATCACCATATCGAAAACAGTCCTGGTACTTTCACACCCAAAGAATACAAAATAATGAAGTTTTGATCCTATTCACATGCCAATATCACTAACGGAAATAAAAATAAAATCTACCGCAAACTGCTCATCGAAGACAGTATATTTTTTGTTGTTGTTTTGAATTAAGCACAAAGCTACACAATGGGCTATCTGTGCTCTGCCCACCACGGGTACCAGCAGTATGTCTGCGGACTTACAACGCTAAAACCGGGTTTCTATACCCGTGGTGGGCAGAACACAGATAGCCCATTGTGTAGCTTTGTGCTTAATTCAAAACAACTACAACAATATTACCCAGTAGTAGAAGTCTGCAATCATTTAAGTTATCCCTCTAAAAGATATTGGTCTAAATAACCCTGGAAATTACGGGCCTATTAACTTCTTCAACACTTTCGGAAAATTATCGAAAAACTCATAACTAACAGAATTAACTCATACATTGAAATTATCGAGATTCTGAACAAAAACCGGGAAATAAAGACATGTAGATTTTAGATCACTTCGTTAGACATATCAAATTTATTTACCAAGGAATGTTTGTTTTCTTTTCAAAATTCACAAAGAGCTAAACAAGGGCTATCTGCTATCCCACCGCCAACTCTTAGGCTATTCTTTTATGAACGCACAATGGGATTGACTAACCGTGCTGATAATTTCATAATCATCAATTCTACATAACAATGATCACATCCTTTTACTTTAACAGCCGGAATCCTGCAAGGATCGGTACTTAGTCTGGCACCATACAACATCTTTTTCAACGACCTACCCTTATTTAGTCCTGCACTATACAACATACCCTTCCCTCGTTGACATATACACTGGCATCCCATTACGCAGATGCATTGCGATTTGGAACTCTTCAAGTAATCCACACACAGTCATTATTTGCTTTTATTTTTAATTTCGTGCAAAGCTACATGAAGGCTATCTGCGCTAGCCTTCCCTAATTTAGCAGTTTAAGACAAGAGGAAAGGCAGCTAGTCATCACCACCCACCACCAAATCTTGGGCTACTCTTTTACCAGCGAATAGTGTGATTGACCGTAACAATATAACACCCCACAGCTGAAAGGGCAAGCATGTTTGGTGTGACGGGGATTTGAATCCGCGACCCTCGGATTACGAGTAGAGTGTCTTAACCACCTGACCATGCCGGGCCCACACAGTCATAACGAGAGTTCAAACTCACCTAGGTGCAACAAATTTTTTACTATAAAATTAACAAAACCAGCAAAAAACTAAGAAACTTTAGCCTAACACTATATAACACAATAATCTTGTTTACTAATTGCAAAAACTTAGTATTACTTTGATGAAGCATAAGATGCTTACTTTGTGAAAAATTATAATTACAAGATTTGAATTCAGTAATCAAATGAAGTTGACCATCAAAATTTCTCTAATTTTTATAAATACTCAAGAAGTTTTTTGAACTATGTTTCAATTGTGGGCAGTTGCTCTAAGTTTTTCTGTTCAAGAATTGAGTCGTTGTAGTTTTTGTGTTCAGACAAAAGTGTTTTTTTTTTGGTATGTCTTCTGTGTTTTCCAATCATTTTTTGAAAATTTTTAATCTCTTGTATTCGACTGAAAAATCTGTGACAACTGTTTTATTAAAATAGAACCATTTCTTTCTAATGAGACGTCAATTTCGTGTTAAAAAGTGCCGAATTTTTGCACCTATGTGTAATTTTTCATCTTGAAAATACAAGCTATAATTACCAACTTACCTACCTAATTATATTTTCACTTTAAAACAAACAAACTTTCAAGATGTTTTCAAGAAAGTAATAAAAAATAAATAAAAAGGTAAACTATGTAAAAATATTTGGGTGAGACATTGTCAATATCCCGTATATATATATATATGTATACGTATCTAAAACGTTGTACTGAGATATATGATAGAATAAACGCGTATCAAATTCTTATAAACAAATTTAACTGCTTAATAAATTTTTGCTTTAGGACATTAAGACTTATTTTTACTCTGTGTATATATGCACGTATAGGTTATTTTTATCTTTTCAAACGTTTCTTTCTAAACACAAGTTTTAGCATTTTAAAAATATTTCAGTCTTCCAAGTAGAAAGAAAGAAATATAATTTATGTTAAAATTTAATTTTCTCTTAAAGGCGTGCACGGTAATTTTTGTAAAAAAAACCTACACACGAAAGTGTTTCCACTAGTTAAAAATGTCCGCCAAGTGTAGGAGTGACGCAAGAAATTCAGGCGGAAGTAAGAAATGTTATTTGTTGCCAGAGTGGATTAGGATGAAAATACCAGAGATAAAACCATTTACTCCATATTTTGTATATTCATATTATGTACCTTTAGCTGGGGCTCTGAGTTATTCGCTAATTTCTGTTTCTGAGTTTTGTCCTGAGGTTTCTTCTTGGTGAGTTAATTAACATATTTGTTTTGACTATTGCTGCAGATTAAGTAATCGGTGCAGGATTCTGTGGAGTCTTAATTATGTAAAATAAGTTGATGCAATAAAGAAAGCCTTTTCTCTTAGTTTTAACTGTCAGATTTAACTTTTACGCTCATAACATCGTGTAGCACTCGTCGGTAATCGGACGTTTTACAATGTTTAATAGTTTTGAGAAATACGAATGTGAATCTTGTGATAAAAAAAACATTGATCTTAAAAATCAATATACAAGCATAACTTTTTAAAGTTATTGTATAGATAAATTAAAAAGATGTATTATTTGATCTGTTTTATTCTAAATGTGTAAGGTAACTACTTTTGAAAACATTTGGAGATTTTAAAATTTTAATCAATATGTACAACCATATTTCTATTACCTCAACGTGAATTATTTTTATAAACTTTAATAAGAGGTGAAGTATATGAACTAAAAAGATCTGGGAATAGCTGTCTGCAATTTTTAAACCTTTTTTTTTAGAGAAAGTGCATTTCGGTAATGTAAGGGAATTACAATTTTAGGTTGTAAATATATATACACAGAAATATCAAATGAATAATGAAGTCACTTCTTCACTGTTCAATGTAATATAGTGTATGAATGACAAGGATCCATTTGGTTCTTCAAAGCTGACCTTGCACATTGATCTTTGAGAAAAATAAATTATGTTTGAATGCTGGCCTCAATTATACTTTTGATGGCAACTCATTCCAAAAATCAATTATCCTATTTGAAAAATAAAACCATCTTTTTTGGGCCTAGCTTTTCTTTCTTGTATCATAAACTTGTGTCCTCTTGGACTTTTTAGTTATTTACTGTATGAATAACACTGATAATCTTGTGTATATGGTAGGATAAGAGGACTCATATTTAAGATTGGGAAAACAAAACTATAGATTCCAATTGAGGTAGTTCATTTTCATAATACAGTGGTTAAGTTACATAATGACTTGCTAGACCTTTCCAAATGAAATCTATTGTACAAACTCAGCATGCTTTAAAAAGTCCTTTATTCACAAGGCATATGCAAGCATTTATTGAAGTGATAGAAGTAGAGATATTGATAAATTTAAGACATTAGTTGGAAAGGAAGATTTTAATATTTTGAGAATTATTAAAGTTTCACTTTACTTGGAAAATGCTCTCCAGTGGCACAGCAGTATGTTTGCAAACATACATGCAGGAAACTGGGTTTTGATACTCATGGTAGGTAGAGCACAAATAGCCCACTGTTCAGCTTTGTGCTTAACTACAAAACCAACAAACAAAAAAGAATACCAAAAAAACTAATTATAGTCGTGATTTTGTAATTTCTGGGGTTAAGTTTCAGTAGTAATAAGTTGTTTAGAAAGGGAGAAGTTTAGATGGCTACCAGTGACAGGGTAAACTTATACTTCATATCAAACCATGAATAAGAGAGCTTTCATATTCACAAGCTGAGGAATGATATTAAGTTGTCCAGAAATAAATGTCAGAATTTTCATGATGACATTTAGAGGATGAATTCTGAGTAACTTCTTGTTGGCTGGTTTAATCCAATGTTTGTTGCTTATAAGTTGCCTTGATTGTCTGCTGTTTCAACTCAGAGTAAGTTTTTCAATCCTCAAGGCAGCACAGACAAGAACTTTCATTTGATTTTTCTCTATGACCTCAAACTTGGACAAAAAGCTACCAAAACTACATGGAACATCAATTAGGCATTTGGCCATGGATCTGTTACTGAATGTACTGTTCAGCATTGGTTCCAAAGGTTTCAACACGGAGATGAAAGTCTTGAAGACCACGAAGGTTGTGGAGGGAAGCCATGCTTGTATGATAACACATTAAGGGAAACAGTTGAGAGAAACCCTCATACATGAGCTTGCAGAAAAGCTAGACACAAGCGAATCAAGCATTGCCAACCACCTGAGTGCAGTTGGAAAGAATAAAAAGTGTGTTGTGCTTGAGCTGACTAAAGATAAAGAAAAAATTGGCATTATGAAAACCTGTCAAGGATAATATTTCAAAAATATAACATTGGGAATTGAGGTTTTTGCCTTATCCACCTTATTCCCCAGACCTTTTCCCTGCAGATATGCATGTTTTTCAAGCACTTTGACAACTTTTTGAACAACAAACACTTTCAAAACAAGGCAGTTACAGAAGCAGCTTCCAGGGAGTTCACTGACCACAGAAACTCTGATTTTTACTACAGGGGCATAAACAGCATTGTTACACATTGGTGAAAGTGTGTTGAAGCAAACGGTGCTTACTTTAATTAAAACATGTTTAACAACACTGGTTTGTATTTTTTCAAACTTTGCAGTTCAAGAATGACACTTATTTCTGGACAACCTAATATTAAACAAATTGCTTTTAATTTTGTAAATATATTTTTATGTGAAAGATTAAAACTGCATATTTATATAATAAATACAGATTTTTCTGCTTTTTAAAAATTAGCATGAAATATGTGGTATAGATTAAAGAAATGTTTGTTTGTTTTGGAATTTCGCACAAAGCTACTCGAAGGCTATCTGTGCTAGCCGTCCCTAATTTAGCAGTGTAAGACTAGAAGGAAGGCAGTTAGTCATCACCATCCACTGCCAACTCTTGGGCTACTCTTTTACCAACGAATAGTGGGAATGACCGTCACATTATACGCCCCCATGGCTGGGAGGGCAAGCATGTGCGAACCTCGGATTACGAGTCGCACGCCTTACACACTTGGCCATGCCAGGCCCATTAAAGAAATGAAACTTGCAAAATGGTTAGAACTGTATGGAAGGTTATGACAAAAATGTAGAAGTACTTATAATTTTAAATAACTGGTACAGGATAAGTGTAGCTGTATGTGCACATAATATTTCACTTACATTATGTTGGTAAATTGCTCATTTTCCAGGGAAATGGTTTAAGCAGTTTTCTTTTAGTTTACAAAACAATATTTATATCTACAGTTTAGTGTGAAAATTATTTGACTCCTATCTAAAAAAGTTGTATATTTAATTGTGGTGTACGTGTTAAAAATATGAAATAAAAATAGAGTATTTTATTGACAATCTACTTATAAACTTATGAAAGTTTTTCCACACGAAATTTGTTATACATTATAAAATTCAGAGACATTGATAGATATTTGAAAGATTCATGGCTCAGGCTCATAGACAAGAAAATTTTCAGTGTTTTAAATATGATATTGAATGGTTTTCCATTCTGATTTTATAACACCAACTGGGGATTTGGAGCACTTTCACATAGAACTGAAGCATGGGCCATGTATGATTGTGGCTTGCAGTGGCTGATTGAATAATTTGTAGTTTCTATAAAGTGTATGCAAGTTACTAATTTAATAAAGAAAAAGCTAATTCTATATTAACACTTGAAAGGTGCAATGAATCAGATATGTTTTAGTTTTACCTCTGATGTTTTGTATTTTGGATGATTTTTTAAAAGTTTAAACATTCAACTTGTATTAATAAAAAATACAAATAAAGAGAGGCGTAGGGCATTTTTGTAATTTATTTCAATCAAAGTGAAAAATAGTTTATTTGTTTCCCAATGAAAGGTTATTTTCCAAGCACAATCCAGCTATATTAAACAGCCTAATCTTCAACTCTCACCTGGGATCAGGTTTCTACTTATACAGTCGTAAACACTTGGCAGAGGCTCCTACCTATTACAGGATTATGTACAGTGTCTACGGTGCTCTAGTTTTCAATTTTAGTTCTGTCTTATTGTGGGCTGTGACCAAGAACTTAATGCCTGACAGTGTTGTGACACGTACTTTGTTTGCCCTATCTACATCTCTCTGCATGCTAACTATTGGAAAGGAATACTTGAATTATGTTGACAGTAAAATTGAAAGTAATGAATAGTTCATTAAAGCTTTTGCATGCTAAGTATATATATATAGTTCTAGATGTGATAAAATGAAGGCTATAGACAGTTTTTGCTCTATGATGAAACAAATGTCATTGGTAACTGTTTTCTTTTTTTGTGAAGAATGAAATCTAAGAACTTAGAGCTGCAAAATATATTTTATGATAATATATAATATAAACTTGTAAAGTAATTACTTTCTCTCCAATGTTTTATGGTGATGCATACAAAGTAATCAGGGTACTATGTTCTCAGTTGTAAAGTTTAGTAGGTTTTCAAGAGAAATGCATGTTTTTATTTTTACATGCACAGATGTATGTTTAAATTGTTCTTTTTAGCAAGAGCATGTGTAAATATAAATATATCACATCTCTGTAATGTCATATTGAATTTATAATTAGAAATGTTAAAGCATAATTTCTTCCCGTTTCTTTTCTTCTGTATTACGTCATGCATGATGTTGAATAGCACCATTATGATATCATGGAATTTCATTTTCAAGCTTTGTTTAAAAATTTTATTGTGAAGCCACATTAGGTTATCTGCTGTGTCCACCATAGAGAATTGAACACTAGATCCTTGATGATGAGAAACACTTGAAATAAAAATGTATCTCAGAACAGCTGTTATGGATATTAACACTTTTATTGATAAGGAGAGAACTGTGTTGATACCCATATCAACCGTTTTGAGATACATTTTTAAACACCAGATCTAACGAGTTTACGGTCTATACTTCTGTTTTAAATAAAAATAACTGATAGACATTGTTTCAGAACATTAAAATTTTAATAGTTAAAACCTATTGCCACTTCAATAGTGAAGTATCATTAGTTCAAATAATATAATGAGGACTGATTATCCAGGAATGAAATAACATTCGGAAATAATTACCTTGTGATACTTTATGCATAATTACATGTGGATATTGGTTCATTGCTTCTTTTCAATATAAATCTCTGAATTCTTCAACTATTATTTCATGAGAATTATCTTTGATAAAAATATCTTCCAGAAAGTTTTCATTAACATATAAGTGATAGCCAAATCTGGATCACTTTAGCGTGACTATTTTCATCTTGTGTAGATCTGGATAATTAGTGGTATTAATCAATTAAACATTACATTTAGCTAACTGGTTATTCACACAAGATTTTGATAGTTAGAATAACTGAAATTAGTAATAATCAGAAAACGGTTATTTTTGTGAGTCATTATACTAATTCATCAAGCTGAACAATTTTACCTGAAAATAAGAAACCAAAATATCTGTTTTTATTACAAATAGAAAACATTAATTCATGCTCATAGGTAGTCAATTATGTTAATTAAACACCCAGTTCTAATTATGTGCACATTTCCAAATATACTGTAATTCTTATTTCTTCTTAAGTCAGTGTTCATGTAAACAAATTTTTTAAATTCATATGATTGAGCCTAGAAATTATTTATTTTTCAACACATCAGTTCTTTTTTAATTACAATTATGTAAAAGATTAAGAGTTTTGTTTTCTCTTTTAAGTATTTCAGCAATAGAAATGCTTATAGGATGACTGATTTTGATTAAACACAAAAAATGGAACAGTAAGTAAACATTACATTTAATTACTTTAAATATTTACAATTAACCAAACAAGTTTTCCATAAAAAAGTGGCATAGCTTTGGAAGTAATTATCTCTGACTACTTCAATTATTAGTACAAGTTACTAGGAATCTATTTTATATTGTTATAAGTTCAAGAACAACTTTTTGTCTGTTTACTTTTTCGACATAAGACATTAATGACTGAAATACACAATATAGTTTTAAATATATAAAGACAAAAATTACCACAAGTGTAATTATATCAATACATAAGGCATTAAAACAGATTACAAAACAATTTTTTAAGGTTTGTGAAATTCTTTTCTTCTTTGATATTTAAGTTTTTATGTAAGTTACAATGCTAAATGCATACTTAAATAACCTACAGTTTCTACTCTTACAGTAGAATATTTAAATAATACTGTTGGACATTCTTTTAATGTCATACAATTTTGGCTTTTCATCCATTACCTATTTTAAAATGCAAAGTTAAAATAATAAGCAAATTAATTAGGGAAAATGTGATATTTTGTTAAGAATTAACAAGTTTGTAATACTTTTAAATAAAATATTTTAAAGCTTAATATGGTCTTCTGAAAAGTGACTGCAATTAGAAATTACCTGGAGATACAGACAACGAGAGATTAACATTATTCATATCAAACTGTTACACGGATTTTCATAGACAATTTGCTTTTTGTTTGTCTATTGAATTGATTCAGTAAAGGACACTGAAGACAGTATTTATTGTATAAACAAATAGGAATTGTATATTGTGGATAAAAATGGATAGGTCTTTGTATAAAATAAATATTGTACACTGAAGACAGAACTTAATGCTTTAAAAACATTACATTTAAAGTTAAACTTTTTTTTCCAGCAACCAGGTGCAAGTTTTAGAAACTGTATATTCAGTTAACTGGAAAAATCAACAACTCTATAACAAAAAAAGATTACATTTATTTCAAAACCAAATTAACCAATTGGGATCTAAATAACATCTAGCACAAAAATGCTTATTTGGATAAAAACGCATCAATCTGATATTAACTAAAAATTAACAATACAATATTACAATGCACAACCCTTTATCAACAGATATGCTTCTCAAGGTCACCCTGTAGCTTTCAGTAAACCTAACAAAATTCTCATTGAGATTTTTTCTGCACTTTGTTAACATCACAGTGAATGCTGGTAAATTCTACAACACACTTTCTTGGGAACCAACCCTTCTGTTGATGTTTTCCTAAAATAGATAAATGTAACAAATTTAATTTGTGTGTTTCTATATAAATGCATGCATATATAGACTACTCCTTACATCACAGGTTAACACTGGCTCCTTTTGTTCACATCTTACTTTCTTTTCATCTAACATAACAGATTAAAATACTCTGTTCATAATTGTAAAAAAAATTATAGTAATTAAAATATTTTAAAATGTATTTATTAGTTATTCAAATCTTTATCTAAAGTTTTAAAAACATACTTATCAATAATTTATCACATTTTTATATGCAAAAACGGCTCTTCTGGGCCCAGAAAACACTTCAAATAGAAGAGCGAACAACGTTTCGACCTTCTTCGGTCATCGTCAGGTTCACAAAGAAAGGGTTACTGGTCGGAAGCTGACCACATGTTTGGAAGGGGTTGTATAACTGAGTGTTGCAATGTAGAGGGCGCGGTTTGAATATATAATTTTATCTATAATATTAATATAGGTATAATGGTGTTCCTTTATATTGGTTTATTTTGGGTTTAAGTTGTTGTATAAGTAAGGCTTCTTTAATTTTTCGTTTGTTTATGTTTGTTTCTTTATTTAGTATTTTAGTGTTTTCTATGGTTATGTTGTGTCCATTTGACTTGCAGTGTTCGAAAACGTGTGAAGGTGACTTTTTATATTCTTTGAATCTGGTTTCCATTTTTCTACTTGTTTCTCCTATATAGAAGTCGTGGCAGTTATCACATTGTATTTTATAAATAATGTTGGTGTGGTGTTTGTCAGTGTAGTTCTTACATAGTATAGACCTTAGTTTTGTGCCTGGTTTTTGAATAAATTTAGTGTTAACTGGAATGTTATATTATAGATAAAATTATATATTCAAACCGCGCCCTCTACATTGCAACACTCAGTTATACAACCCCTTCCAAACATGTGGTCAGCTTCCGACCAGTAACCCTTTCTTTGTGAACCTGACGATGACCGAAGAAGGTCGAAACGTTGTTCGCTCTTCTATTTGAAGTGTTTTCTGGGCCCAGAAGAGCCGTTTTTGCATATAAAAGTTCTCAACAAGTGGGTTTCTCGACATCACTGATTAATAATTTATCACAAACTACATATTAGTCAGTACACACTAAAAATGTTGTTATAACATTAACCAACCTGAGTTTCTTTCAGAACTGTTCTGTATTCTCTCTCCATAGAGCCAATGTCTAAAAACAAAATTGAGTACAAAAGTTAAGAGTTTGTACATTTTACAGATAATAAAAAAAGGAAATGAGAGCTTTCAATCAAAATCATGAAACCATAAAATTTTTATTTAACAGAAAACAATGTTTTACTGATAGCTTAAATCGTGAGTGTTTTGAGAAATTATACCATTATATATGTGTAATAAATGTCCATCTATCTGTTACTCTCTGTATCCATTAAATGGTTCATCACAGAAAACATGCATCAAGAAAAGGTACATTTTTGTGAGTACATTTTGAAATTATGTAGTTCTGTTCTGAAACACAGAAAGAGTACACAAAGTTCAGGTTAATATTGTTGATGGACATGGGAAAGTTAACAGATTTAAGCTTTGACTACTTTTACTTGTTACTATCAGTTTTTAAACTTTCAGTTATCTTTTAATGGATTCATTTTAATCTTAACAGAAAGATTAATTTCGTTAAATATATGGACTGGTACACCTGTACTACTAACTGATGATCAGGTTTAGTTGATGTAACTGGAAAAACACTTCAAAAACTGAAATTCTTTGAAACAACAGCCTTTCTTTATTTCTTATACCTAAGATACAGGCTTAAACTCTGTGGTTTAATATGCTATAACAAGAGATAAACAGAAGGTAACTTATGATTTTAGTTTAGGCCTATACTTCTATTATAGCCACAAAAGTCAATATTACATAACTTGTAATGTTGTGTAGGCGATACGTCTGTAAGAGTACAGATAACAAGTTTTAACTTAAAAAGTCATACTCTTACTATATATCTTCGGAATGACCAGTATGCATACAATAAAATTCTTGGCAAGTGCAGTGTGTTAGTTCTTAGGTGAGCATAGAGCTCCTAATGTTGAGCCTTACTTATGGTGGAGTCTGCTGGATAAAAGCAAGTTCAACTTCAAGAAAAGATAATTAAAAGCATCAACATTCAGATTTTTATTTGAAATAACCAATGTAATGAGAAGGAACTACTTTTGGTGGAATAATTTTTTTTTACTGTGAAGCACTGAATTTGTAATTAATGTCCTATAAGTCTAATGTTCAGTCAGACATTTGGTGTTTACAGTACTGATCACCTGCATAACAGTTGATGTGAGTTGATAAAGTATGGAACCACTGATTAAACCATAAAGAAAATTCTTAAAATGAACTTAGGAATAAAACAACTACTTTACTAGAAAGGCTTTCCTTATTTAAAAGTTTTCCCTCTTCTCATTTTATATTTTAAAGTTCTAATATATAAATCTTGTTTCATTGACTGGATCACAAAGAGACAAATTAGCTTTTTCTACATGTTTATAATCTGTTTTGCATTTTAGAATCCTAGTGTAATAAAACGAGGACTTTTTCTTTCTTTTCAATTGTTTTCCTTTTGTAAATATTTACTTAAATATCAATACTAATTTTGAAGGGTTACAAATTAGTTCTGTATTTACACAGAATATGAAAAGTAAACCAATTTGCAATTAACCGTAAAAAAAGATACAACTGCTATGATGCAATATCATACAACAATTTATACTTGTAACGTTTGTTAAACCCTTGGTTGGTTGTTAGTTATGAACTTGTTTTGTAACTGGATTTGACTTTTGAGAAAATAAGTTATTGGAAAATAAATTCAAATGATAATGACTGATTTATCTTGTTAGAATTAATTCCACACAGATATGTACATTTATATTAATATTTTCTACACCTTTTCCAACGAGTTACAGCCACTTTTTCTCCTATATGCAGTGGAATTCGAGGTTCATCACTACAAGGTATATTAAAACACACTCGAAGTCCTTTAGTTATAGGAAACCACGATCCACTATATTGTTCTATTACAGCATACTGCCGAGCATGAGCCTTTTTTTCCTGTTTTTGGAATAGCTGTTCCATCTGTAATATGAAGAAAACTATTTTTTATCAATAAATAAAATTTTTCTAAAATCATTTATGAAAGAAAATTGTAAGATAACTTTTTACAACACTCAACCATAGAAATATTGTGAAATGTCTTGTTTTGAAATCTCACAATACTACATTATTAAATAACAAAAATCAGTGTTGAAAGACCTTCTAGATCAATTCATTCCAGTCTGGTATTTTGGGTTTATACAGGGGACAACTGTGCGTGATCAACATTTTCAAATAAACTCCAAATAAGATTAAAAATAAAACTTTGAGAGTTTAAATTTTCTTTTGATGCAAATTTATTAGTTTGTTTTTTTAAAGTAATGAAAAAAATATCTGAAGTGCTAGTCCTAATTTTTAACCTTTGTTGTAATTTTTTTTTGAGCTGATGAAAATTTCTTGTGCAGTTATAACTTGTTATAAGAAAACATAATTCCACATATCTGTAAACTGAACCTGTGAGGCTTATTTCTAACAAACATTTTGAAGTTAGCACTTTAACTATAAAATTGATCCATCTCCTTGTTTTATTTTAAAATCTTCAAGTTTATGAAGAAGCTTTGAAACTTGGGATTATTTTCTTTCTTGAGATCTGTTTATTTCATAGCTCCATTTCTTCCCTGTGTAGTTACACTAGACTGTAAAGTTGTAAGATTTCTTTCTGCATTTTAGGGTGTCTGAGACCATGTGGGGCTTTTTATCTTGTAAATTATTAATGGTTTTTTTATTATTACTTGTATGCCACAAAGAAATATTCAGTGAATTCAACTAATTTTCTTTCATATTTATTTATTTTACAAGAGTAGTTCCCTGTGCAGTTAATTTCTGCACAGGAAGGGGTCGTAATTTCATTTTTCAATACACGTACATGAGCTACTAATAAGAGGGCACAGATTAGTTGTATGTACATGATTGAGTTACTATTAATGCTTTATATTAGTTTCAAGACATCAGACAACATTTCATTGCACTATTTCTTTCAATAAAGTTGCTTAGCACTTTGGTTTTGGTTCATTTCAACCATCATATCCTCTAAACCACTAATAAAAGAATTTTAAAAAATCTTAAGCGAGTTTGTATCGTTCATATACGAAAATCTTTCTTTTGAACTTTCATCTACAATAACTGAAAGTAACCCGTTCCAAACCAGTTTGAAAAAATAAAACAGTCTTAACTGAAGACAATTCTTATTGCCACAAAATTTATATTTGCAACCCCTACCCTTACCACTTTTTTTTTTTTAATTTCACACAAAGCTACCCAAGGGCTATCTGCACTAGCCGTCCCTAATTTAGCAGTGTAAGATTAGAGGGAAGGCAGCTAGTCATCACCACCCATCGCCAACTCTTAGGCTGCTCTTTTACCAACAAATAGTGGGATTGACCATCATGTTATAATGCCCCATGGCTGGGAGCGCAAGCATGTTTGGTGCCACCAGCATTCAAATCTGTGGCCCTCGGATTACAAGTTAAACACCTTAACACGCCTGGCCATGCCGGGCTTCTTACCATTTTTATCATGAAAGATGGGAAAAAAGATGATGCATCAAAAATATAAGTCTTAAACACTTCCATTATATCTGCTCAACTTTTTTTTTTTTTTAAAGAGAAAACAGTATGAGAGATTTCAACTCTTCTTTCCTGGTACCATTCTAGTGACCTTTTTCTGAATGCTTTCCAACAATTCAATGCCCTTCTTAAGGTACAAAGCCCAAGAATAAACATAATACTTGAAACATAGCCAATCCAGTGACCTATACAATGAAATTACAACCTCTTTAGTCTTGTATTTAATATTTCTGTTCATACAGCATACAATTCTACTTGTTCTACCGCTAGCAACAGCACACTGCTTGGATGGCTTTAGAGACTGATCAACTATTAAACCAAGATTCCTTAACATCCTTTAATACAATTGGGGAAGTATTAGTTGGTCCAGGAGCCTTTTGCCCTCTAAATTTCTAAATTTTTCTTTGCGAGTTCAGAATTAATGTTCAATTTTGTTTCTATCTGTCAACTGTTTAAGATGTGGAATACTACTCAAATCTTTGTTACTAAAAACTGAAGAAAAAGGAAAATTTAATAACTAAGCCATCTCATAACCATTTTATATGATAATTCCTTTATTATCCTTCAAGAGTCCTACCCCCATTCTAACAATTTGTTCACTCTGAATATATTTAAACAAATCCTTAGTTAATTTTTACATTTTCAGCTACACTTTTCTTATAGATTCTTTTTAATGTCCTAATTTCCTGTTTCACTAACCTTTTTCATCTTCTATGTCTCTTCTCATACCAATCAGTTTAGATTTCTTAAGTTTATGATGCTTTTCTTTAAAATTTATCTTGCATGCTCTGTGAGATAATCTTTATTTCAGCTAACCTTTTCTTTCTATAAGGAATATGTTTACCTTAAACATTTAAAAATCTATCTTTAAACTTTTACCTTCACATCTGATCAGTCTACAAATAACTCAGCTGTCCAATTCAAAACTGATAATTTTTGTCACATCACTTTTAAATTTACTTTTTTGAATTTTGTATCTCCATATCCAGCAAAACATTAGAACTAATAGAACGATGTTCACTTGCACCCATATGTTCTCCAGTTTCTAACCTCTTGATTAGTTCTATATTTAAAGTTGATAATAAATCTAAATTAGCAGATTCCTTGACAAATTGGTGAAGAAAACCATTTTGAAAAGTTTACAAAAATCTTTCTACCCCATAGTTTGATTCTAGAATTTCCCAGTCAATGTACCTCAAATTAAAATCACACAATTATATTTTATTAAAGCTGAAATCTTAAATTCATCAGTTGTCTCTCACAAATTCCCATTAAAAGCCTTTTCTCATTATATCTATCAATAGAAACACAAATGGATTCAATCTAATTGTTATCTTTGATATTCTCAACATAAGGTCACTCCTCCCCTTCTGTTTAGTACTCTATCTCTAATTAAATAGCTTATAACTCTGAATTTCCAAGAAATTTCTGTCATCAAGACCATGTATGTTTAATCATGTTTAAGTTATTTGCATTGTATTAAAATCTTCCATTCCTACCAGAGCTCTAAAGTCATCTATTTTGTTTCTTATACTTCTAGCATTACAACAGTTACAATTAAGCTTTCTCTTATAATTACTTCTATATTCATTTCTTATGCTAAACTTTTTCCTGGCTCTTACTTGTTTTGCATTTGGTTTATTTTGGCCATCACCACTGTCTAGTCCTAGTTTATACAGTGGTGAAAACCAGGGTAAACTAAACCTATTATAACACATGTATTCAAATTATAATTTTCCTGTAATGATAATGTATTTTCAATAGGTACTTAACTCTTTTCACATAAGTAGCTATTTTCATTCTATGCTGACCTCTATATAACATTTGCTTTGCATGCCACAACTCTTAAACTTCTATATGATCAATATATTTCAGTTACATCTTGCATGTAAATCATCACGTGGCAGCATTCTACCATCAGGAGTGTGACACACACTCCTGATCCATGTGACTCTCTCTATACAATTCTACCAAACTATCGCTTCAAGTTTTAGCAGAAACTGGAAGCATCAGTTTTTAGTGTAGAGGAAAGGTGGGAAGTTTGAGAGGTAAGTACCTATCAGAAATACATTTTTAGTGAAGAAAAATTACAACTTCTGATAATGGTACATTATCTCTTCTTACATAAATAGATGGAATCTCTCATTTAATAGGTGGAAGGACCACTGCGTGTGCAAGAAAGAAGCATATTTTGAAAGTATCCAAAGAATACCCAAGAAGGGGAGATTCTTAGAATAAAGGTTCATATATGGAAGACTGCATTACTTCTCAACCAGATATATTCCACACAGTGTGGAAAAAGGTGATGCACACACTGGCAGAAAAATTGAGAACAAAGGTTGGACAAATACCACTCAATATCTGAATCTCAATCCCATGGATGACAGTAGTGTGACTGAGAGTTTAAAAAAAAGTGCCTCCAGGTGTAGAATAGGTAGGGTGAAATGGACTATACAATGTAAGTCAACTGCATCCAAAACCTAGCCTCTGGGAACTAACATCCATAAAGGGCATAGGATGAGGATCATTCTGTCAGCAAGTCAATTACAATCCAAAACCAAGCCATGGGAACCAATAACTACATGATGATAAGAGAGAGGATTATACCATCTTCACCTGAAGTTTAGCAAATTGGAAGGAAGTATCATACCCACAAATCTGTGAACAGGACACATAATAGCAAAGTGATAAAATGTTTGACTGATCCAAGAACCCAACATATAGATGATTGTAATAACAAAGATGTAACTATATTGCAGAATATCCCACTCTAAAGAAACCATAAATGAACCATCTTTAATATTGTAGCATTCTTGGTATATGGAAATCTTCAAGGGGTAGCACAAGAGGAAGAAACATACCAACCCACATGTTTATCTACTATGACTCACAATATGTTAGCAATGAGCATGAGGCCAAATAAATGAGGGAACAGAGACATCTTCACATTGATTAGTCCTGCTTTTAATCTAAAACTTAACATTGGGAACCAACATCCAATGAGGAGGTGGAGGTAAAATGAGGAATCCCAGTTGGAGGGATGAACTGCATTTTTGAAGGCTTCCTCTGAAGTTAAAATATTCTCTTCATTAGACATGTACAGAGATGGAGCATCAGACTGGAGGATATATCATCTAAACCACCAGAAACCACTGCTCTACACTAAACAGAATGATTATTTTTTGTATCAAATTCATCAGCTCAGACTTGAAAATGAAAAGCAATTATAAGTAAGTGTATATTAACAATAAAAATGTAGTGGATGGTATTTGTTGAAGAAACAATATATTTAAACCAAATTTTTATTTATCATAAGATGAACGATAGGTAAGTCTAAAATTACAAAAATACATGTTAAGTCTCATCTGATGTGCAATACAAAGGATATTACTAAACTTTATTTGAAATTCCCTAACCATAATAAAAATAGGTACAAACTTAATTAAAAGTATGCTATGAAAAACCAGCTAACTACAACTAATATTAATATAAAAATATTCAAAAATCAATACAACAGCTTATCAATCCAAAGTTGGCAAATCAAAATGCATGGGCCACCAAACAAGAATAAACTCATATAACAATCAACGTCTTGATGTATTTAAGTTGACAATTCTTCAGACAAGTACCACCAACTGGACAACTGTGACGGAAGTAAATGATAACATTTTTGAAGTAGAAATATAAACTTTGTTGGAGAACAATAAAGTTATTACATAAAACTAATAATATGAAGCAGGAAAAAAACTGAAAATATTTCCACTTCATATGAAATTAAAATAAATAAAAAAACATACAGGAAAAAAGTACAAGAAAAACCATCTTGTTGATAACACTGCCAAATAAAAGGTGGTTGTTTGGTAGAATTGAATAGAAGGAGTCATTTGCTCCAGAAGGGTGTGTTGCACTCCTACTAGTGGAGGGTTGCCTCATGATGATTTACATGCAAAGGACAGTTGAACATGTTTAATGTTGGGTACAACACAGAAGTTACATTCTTGTGGCATGTGAAAAATGTTTTGCATTTAGGGAGCAGGACTTAATAATAACTATTTATGTGAGAGGAGGTTTTGTATTATATATGAAGCTGGCTTTAAGATGTACAGGTTGTGTGTAATGGTGCAGTAAATAGTTATGTTGTTTGGTGGTCTTCATTGTACTATAAACCAAAAATTCACCATGAAGTCAAATTTTTATTTTTAAACATCGAATAATTACAATATCAAGTGTTTGAAGTGTCTGTGTTTCAGATATGATGTATTATCATTTATTAATTTTTATTAATGCGAGATCAGAGGTGACAGTAAACTTACCACTGGGTTGGAAAGTATTATTAAAGTGCTTATATACTTACAGTTAAGGTATACTGACTACAGCCTTTAACAACTGGCCAAGTCAAACCATCGCCTTTTGGATAGGGAAAAACTTCTTGTAGGTTTTTCCACCATCCTAAATTATATGGATAAATAAATTTTTGCTTTTCTGGCCTGGCACGAGACATTGCCTGTAAAATCAGAAAAAAAGAAAAAATCTCTCCAATGTATAATCTAGCTTTTTTTAAAATTTCAATTCAGCTAAATAATACAATCTTCTACATTTGTTCTGATTATTCTGTTACACAATTATAAGGGATATTTGTCAAAACTCGCATATTTGCAAATTTGTGATTTTCCAAAAACCAAAAAAAAACTTGCCATAGAAAACTCACTTTCAAAAGTATATAAGAGGATAAAGTCTTTTAAAAAATTTCATGGTTGTATATTTGAAAGCATTTATTAAATTCAAGCAAATGCACCATTACAGTATTGACTATGAACTCCAGTAAAAAATATAATTTAAACATGAAAATTAGATGATGAAACTTTGCCTAAACAATCTAATCTATCAAAGAATGAAAATAAGATGATGGCATGAAAAGATGTAATAGGAATTTAGCTGAGGTAAATAGATATAATGTGCTTCATGGAGACATCAAATTCTCTTTTACACCTAATGGCACAGATAGCCCTTGAGTAGCTTTGCATGAAATTCAAAATAAAAATTTACACCTGATGACACAATATATAAGATCTACCACATTCTACACTTTATATTGCCTCCCCAAGTTTAAATTCTCTAGTTAATAAACTGGGCCTTTTCTTTAGTTCATCACTTACCACTACAATTTTCTTTTGCACACTGGTGCACCAGAATTAGGGTAATGATGTTGTAATAATTAGTTTCAAGGAATAATTTTGTAAGCATACAAATCAGCAAAAATTTTTTCTTTTCATTACAGAAAATGCAAAATATTAATCTTTAAAACAACATTACATTTGCTAAGTCCCTTCAACATTTTCATATAGATCTATTTGAGGGCTATTAATGTGAACTGTCTTAATTTTTGAAATGACGGATCAGAGGGAATGCAGCTGGTTAACATAACCCATCATAAACTCTTGGGGTAATTTTTATTTCCAACAAGAAACAGGTTTGACCATGAAATTATAATATACCTCCACAGACAAATGGTTGACCATATTTGATGTCTTGCAACCCACTGAGTACAAGTCAGACTACACTAACCACCAAGCCTTATTAAGCCTGTTGGAAGTAAGACTGAATGTAAGAGCTTAACCTTACACTTATGCAAACTATGTTTGTTGTTATAATTATAAAACTGGTTACAGATTAGTTTATGGAACTATACACATGAACTTTTTTATTTATTCGAGTTACATAAATTTAAAATTAATGGCATAACATTATTGAAATTCTACTTTGAAGTATGATCCAAATGTCTCTGACACCATAGTGATAGATAAGAGAAACAAATGTTTTAGGACTAAAAAAAAAACATAAGGCCAAAATGTAGCAAATGCACCATTTGTTTCATTTATATGTATGCCAGTAATATTTTTATTAATTGTTTTAATTCTTTTCTCATCTTGTAGTTATTTATATTTTATGGAACACAAATAATGTCATATTAACTGCCTTTCACTTACAGTTGTATGAACAATCTTAAAACTAGTGTACATATTCATGGAATACCTATGATGACCCTAGAGCTAGCTATGAAAAAAATATCACTAGTTTTAAAATTAAAACTTATTATGAAAATATTTTTTGTCAAACCATACAATACTTACTTTAGTAACAATCCAGTTCTCTATACTTGTTTCATTTTTTAAGATTATTTTCATCTGAAAAAGAACATTTGCATGTTTATAGATACTGTTGCTACCTAAACTTACTTTCCAACTTTATTTTAAATCTTATCTGTAACTTTTTCCAGATCAGAATGATTTAAGTATGTGCCACATTTCTGTTGTATATATCTACATTGAATATTTTAAGCTTAACAAAGTTTGAGAGATATTCATTATTAAAATATTTCAATTACAATTTTAGCAAGTGAAATAAAAAGTCTAAATATGGTATCTTTCATCAGTGAGATAAATCTAATTTTCAAAAATAAAACAGCTATGTAGTTACTACAATACTGAAAGAAATCTCAGTCTAAATTCAAACACTTAAAGAATGGTTGTGATAAAGTTTACTTTGTATTTTCTTGGTCATAAAAAATAATTTCAGTTAAACAAAAACACAGATGTCAATAATTAAAACTCACTCACCTGAATAATAAAAAGCCCCCCTACAGCAATGACAACCCCAATTGCTAATCCCAAACTGAAAACTGTGCAAACCAGAGGATACAGTGTCAGATATACAAGATGCTCACGATCCCCATAATAGAAGTACCAACTCTATTGAAAAAAACAAAAAGTGTCTTTCCTTAATAGCAAACTCGATGTACATTCATTTTCAGAAAAAGTGAACTTTTGTTTACAACTTTAAATTACATCAGTTATTCATATAAAAGTATAATAATAGGCTTCAATAAGGAATTTTTAACTATAGGTATTTTATATTTATTTTGGAAGAGGAAACTTTATGACAAACATAAATATTATTAACTAAAAAGATTGGTTCGTTTTGAATTTCACACAAAGCTACACAAGGGCTATCTGCACTAGCTGTCCCTATTTTAGCAGTACAAGACTAAAGGGAAAATAGCTAGTCATCACCACTCACTGCCAACTCTTGGACTATTCTTTTACTAATGAATAGTGCAATTGACCATCACAGCTGAAAAGGGGAGCATGTTTGGCGTGATGGGGATTTGAAACCTCGACCCTCTGATCACGAGTTGAGTGCCTTAACCACCTGGTCATGCTGGGTCTAACTAATAAGAAGTAACAATTCATATGCATGAAAATTATTTTGTACATATGTTAAACAAGCACATTTAGTTCATATTTTAGAAGTTTTAGCTTACAATACTCTCATACCCTCATTTTGTACCAACATATACAAGTAATTTACACCAAATTGTATCCATATTGAATAACATCAAGGTAGATTGAAGTTAACATTTTTCAACAATGAAAATGTATTTCTGAAAGATACCTCCTCTAACACCTAGCTACCCTCTGCATGCACAATGTTCCTCTAACACCTAGCTACTCTCTACATGCACAATGTTCCTCTAACACCTAGCTACCCTCTGCATGCACAATGTTCCTCTAACACCTAGCTACTCCCTACATGCACAATGTTCCTCTAACACCTAGCTACTCTCTACATGCACAATGTTCCTCTAACACCTAGCTACCCTCTGCATGCACAATGTTCCTCTAACACCTAGCTACTCCCTACATGCACAATGTTCCTCTAACACCTAGCTACTCTCTACATGCACAATGTTCCTCTAACACCTAGCTACTCCCTACATGCACAATGTTCCTTTGCCAATGTTATTGAGGCTCCCACCTAATCTTGTTTCAACACAATACTACTGTATTGTAGCATGTTACAACCCTTCACCAATAGAAGTATAATACTGCTTCCTACTGCACTCAATCTCTGCATATTGATTGTTTAACCATCACTTTAAGACAACGTAAGAAAGTAAGATGCACAAGAATTAGGAAGGAAGAGTGAGAAGAGGTATTTATAAGAAATATTTTTTCAGTGTTAGAAAATATTAATTTCTGATGTAATGATATAACCTCTACTCACATCTAACTAGCATCCAATAATGAAGTTGTGGAGGGTGTCAGTTTTTATGTATGGGCCAAATTCTTTTCAGTAGCTGGCTATGAACTTCAACAATAAACAAAAAGCACACAGTCCATTTGTTTTAAAATAATATATTAAAATAAGTCAAACATTTTACAAATGTCTGTTACACTGTTTGTTATCACAGTTTCATCCATAACTTTAAAGAACTGCCTCTCATTTTTGTCAAAGTCCACACAGACTGGTTCAGTTGTTTCAAAACATTGTTTGACAATACATATTTTTCTCTGCTCTGTTATTATAGTAAAATCTGTGATAATTTTACTTTAAAATTCACCACCATTATAAGCTCTTCTGGATACATTCAGAATTATGCAGTACAGATTTAACTTTTGAACTAAATGCTCTACACACATTAATACCTCAACAGAGGTCTAGAACTTCATCCACACTACCATATATTTTGATGAAATGACACTCAACTGAAATAACAATTCTTTTCTCTTTCTTTCTGGACAAAGAGTGTACCCTGGTATAAATGAAGTGGAGTTTCTCATAAGTATGTCCCTATTATGTTTCAAGGTATAGGGTATTGCAATCTATGGCTTCTCTGAGTACTTCCTGAAAATGGCTTATATAGGTAGTTTTGGACATGCCTTTTGTGAGATACATGATTCTTTCAGTTTCAGATTGTTGCAAGAGTTATGATTTAGAAAGTTTATATCATGTGAATGTTAAATTTAGTTATTTTCAGTAGTAGTAGTTTAGTTTATTGCAAATTTGTTTATGAGTTACCCACATTGAGTAGTTCATAGTTATGAATTGGTGACTGTAATATTATTGTGTGATGCTAGTACAGTATTCCACAAACCAGAGAGTATTGTGATGTAATAGTATTAAATTAAATCAATGAGACAAATTTAGAAGGTTTGACCACATTAACTGGACAAAGTAAATAAATGGGATCTGAACTGGATTAAAGATGAGAATGGAAGGGAGATATACAGGAGTAAATGCACCATCACTCTATGTGTCAGTGATGTTTAAGGACAAAAAGCACGATACAGACAGTGTATGACACACATGTAACGGAACAGAGAGTGAGAAGAATTGATGGCATACACATCAGAATGCTGAATACCACAGATGATGAAAGATCTTTTTAATAGATGGAATAAGGAAAACAAAGCCAAAAGTTCAAAGGTAGATAAGGTGAGGGTGTGAATAAAAATATTAAGGAACAAATCAATAGGCTAGAAGAATGGTAAGAGATGGATAGAGAAAAACAACAGATGTAGCAGGAAAATCAAAAAGAAGTCAAGAGAGCTGCCCACATGATACCCAACAATAGTGAGATAGATCAGCTTTGGTCGAAAAGCCATGTGATGAACATGAATGGATGAGGCACAGAAGGACAAGAAGGTAAGAAAGGTCAAAGCTAAAACAAGCAGGAATAAATACCTATTTCTACCAATACATTTTTAAGGAGGATGGGCAACCAGAATGAAACAGGAAGAAGACTGCACTGAAGAGAGTCCTTATTATCCTACAAGAAATTGGATAAATCCTATGCATGAAGCTGAAGTGATGACAAAGATGAATGGAAGAGAAAAAAAAGAAGTACAAGGTTGAGTTAGATGGGAGTGAGAGAGCACAAGAAGAGGGGAGAAAGTCAGGAGGCTCAGGACAGAAAACCAAGACATGGCTGGCCAAGAGGTGACCATCAGAAGGAGAGAACTCAAAGGAGAAAAGGAGATAAGTACAAATAAATAGATCAAACCATTCCTGACTAAATATATCTTTTGCCATGTCAATGCATGAAGAACAGAAGACTTGAATCGGGGAAGCTTGGCATGTTCATAATTAGTAAAGGCAACAATGTGAGAAGTGACAACAGAAGCAACATCATTGAGAAACACAAGGGCTGAAGGACCACTATGGGAAAAGGATCCAGACATAAATTCTATTGATTGTGTAGAGTCCACAGTTAATGATATATGTTAGCATGACCCAAGGGGATAAGGCAGGGCTTGAAATGAGGAGGTACTCAGGAGCCAGTGAACCCCAAAAACATTGGTAGGCCCATAAGAGATGTCTGCTAAGTAGCCCACAAAAAGAGTCATTAAAATTTTGACTCTGCATAAGTGGATGCAAGGGTTTTTTACTTCAGCATAACTTACAACAAACCAAAAATGAGCCTTCCCATTTTTATAATGCTTGTTAGTTATGTACAATCCACAAATGCCATCAGTTGGTTGACATTTATTGGTGTAAAGCAATTAAGCTGCATGTGTCAAACAATACGTAAAAAAGTTAAATTATTATAAAATATAAGTTGAAATGAAAACTAAACAATGTCCAAAACAGAATTAAAAAGATCAATGATTCATTAAAAGTTAAAAGCCAAAGTTACCATTCAACAAACTGCATGTTCAATAATTAACATGCAATGTGGAAGTTGTTGATACAGAGCGATTTTTCAACAGTAGAAGGAAGTTGTAGTGATTGCATTAATCTTGAAACTGAAAAGTGTTATGCTTAAAACAGCTCTGAGGGGTTCCAAGTTCCTGTCTAAAAGAACAGGAAAAGAGTTGAACTCGTACAAACTCAATCACCTATCCAGTAAAAGTTCTAAATAAAAATGGATCAATAATCATATGCATCCTATTGGAGTTGATGTCCTGCAAAATGACATACCTCCACACAATGTTATAAGCCTTCTCAATGTCAAAAAAACGTGCCAAAAAGATATTTCCTCTCAATTCCTCAAGTCTTCCCAGATAGATGTTTCAAGCTGAATCAGCTTTGAGCCCTGTTGATGGAACCTACACTGGGTGGGTGAGAAAAGGTTGTTTGACTCAAGGAACCACACATGATGAGCATTAACCATCCTATCTAAGACCTTACAAAGACAGCTAGTCAAAGCAACTGGACAACACTTAGATTCTTGGGATTTTTCCCAGGCTTAGATAAATGGTTGGCAACAGCCTGGCACCAAGCATCAGAAAAAATTCTCCACTGAGAATGCCCAATACTTGTTTGACTCTGGCCCAACAACATCAGCTAAGTAACTCTGGGGAGCCACCCCAAAACCACCTGCCTACATGTATTTATGGACAAAGTAGCATGTTGAAGTGCCTCACACATCACTCAACCACCATGTAAATATCATGTAAACAACAACCACGTCGAGAGTGTTATGTAAACGACAACCATGTCGAGAGTGTTATGTAAATGTCATGTAAATATCATGTATATGTTATGTAAATATCATGTAATGTCGTGTTTGAATTCCCATATCTATTATTTATATTTTCGAGGTTTAAACCAGTGAAATTTAAAATAACATTTTAGAATTAATTAAAATTCATTTAGAACTATTCATGTAGAAATTTTTAAAACAAGGTAGATTGATCACTTGTATTGGCCTGGTGTTTGTACTGTGGAATTCTGGGAAGTTACGCGATATAGTATATAAACAGACGGCAATGCGAGGGAAGGAGGTCATTCATTTTACTCGGGTCAAGAAGTGAGTCATCCACTTTTACTCGGATCAAGAAGTTTGTCTTGTTTGAGCAAGTTTAAACTGAATTTGTGAATAGAGCTAGATCGACTAAAGTGGTGAAATTTTTTATTTCGTCAATCTTTACAATTCAGTCGGATTACGGATTATACCGAAAGTTAATACGAATTGGACTGTGAATTTTTGTTTGAAATTACCCATTCAAACTTCGAAAATTTCTCCGTGGGACTAAATTCACTGCCTAGATTAGAACTTTGGATTTCGGATTTGGACACTTATTCTGGATCATATTATTAAGCACAGGCCAGTACCTTTTTATATTGTAAGTTGTTTTGATGGTTGAAACTGGATATCTGTTATTGATATTGGATAATTTATTTTGTGTCTATCACATAAGTAGATCATTATAATAAATTATACGAGCTGCTATCTGTGTCTTTCTGTTGCGTTCAGTCCACATAATAAACGTAACAGCCCAATACTTGTTTGACTCTAGCCCAACAACATCAGCTAAGTAACTCTGGGGAGCCACCCCAAAACCACCTGCCTACATGTATTTATGGACAAAGTAGCATGTTGAAGTGCCTCACACATCACTCAACCACCAGGATCCTTCCTCCCTGTCACGGGTCTACACACATGGCAAATATGTGGATGGATTTTCAGATCCAAGAGGAGGTAAGCTGAAAGTACAAAACTTTTTCTGACAGGCATCCACACTGAGAGGCAAATGTCATCACTAAGAAAGCCCAATGATTCAAAGTAAATACACTTTCATTGATAACAATAACATCACCTTGTCCAATGTTCAAATTTTTTGTATCAATGAAATGGAACTGATATATAAAATTTAAATATAGTAATCATTTGAACTTTTATAAAGATAACTATTGCTTTCAATCAGAATGCTACTTTGTAACCTTTTTATGTATGACTCCAAGCTTACTAGCATTCACACTTGTATGTACATCTTTCAAGTTCAACATTTTCCAAAAATAGGCAAGTAAAATCTACTTTATTGTATGTACAAAATTTTAAGCGTGAATATTATGACAATAATTTTCAATTCAACTTTGCAGATTGTACTAGCCAAAAATAAATAAAACAACAACATAATATTACTGTTTAATTGATTGTGTCCCAATTGCAATTTCCAAATTATTATTGCACAAAATTAGCCCAACACCAATCATGTACAGTAATGTTTTCACAACAGTTAGTTTTATAGCTACGTCAGTTAAATGTTGATGTTGAAAAATATTTTATGAGCTAAAAGATGTTGTAACGCACAGGTGCCAAATGGAAAAGTAATGACTGAACGGTTAGCATTGAGAGAGTCAACTGTGCTATGAAGCAGTGCTGTACTCTTATTGGTGGAGAGCTGTCTCACACAACAACACAATTTCACATGAAAAAAATGCAAGCTTAAGTGGAAGCCTCAACACTAGCGGCAAGCAAAAAGTTTTGCATAAAGAGGGTAGAACTGAATCAACAAACCTTGAAGAACCAGCAAATAGGATATGAAGACATGTGTCTGTAATGAATTCTGTCATCCACACTCCAGATGAAAAGAACCACCAAAGGGAAAGAAATTACTCCATTGTAGACCAAAGAAGATGAGAAAGGTCTATGACCAGTATAATCAGCATTACAAATGACCAAGAACAAAAATCCTTGAGAGAGAAGGTAACACGTTCTAAAGCTTCTTTGTGCAGGAGATCCTAGTTGGTTTGCGCTTGATGGTTGGTAATAAGAGGGTTCGTTGGAAGTGGAAAGCCAAATACAGAAGAGAAGGAGACATGAACTGAATGATCAATCTGCTCCTGAGAACTTGAATGAACTACTGATCCGTGATGAATGTCTTCTGTACAGATATGAACCCTCAAACAGGAGATGCAATAAGCCATCCTTAGAAGAACTATGGGAAATGTGAGAAGCCAGTGTAGAAAGTGAAAAATGATGAGAGGCCACATCTACTCTAGACTGTCTGAGAAAAGAAGCTTCTCTGATATCTCCAAGGACTGATGTAGAAAGGAAAATCTCTCAAAAAGATCCCAGAAACAAATCAACCCAGATACCAAGGAGAGAGCAGAAACTGCTAATCTGACCAAAGTGGAATTCAATTAACAAATAAGATCCTCCAAAATTTGAACAGTAGATCTATGATAGGCTTCAAACAACAATTAGAACTATGATAAAAAATGCAAACTGTTGTGAATTATGAAATACTGAGAATGATTAAAACAAACAGTGGTGCCTTGTCTGAGGTCCCAATAGGAAGTAGAATGTCTGACTTCTGAGAGTCCAAAATAAGTGTTCTTCAGGCAATGAAAGTTAAGGCATGCACTCTCTCTCAACTGATCTGCAAATCTTGTTGCATACATGGTAACATCTGCAAAAATTGAAGGATGAGAGAATCAGATAAAGTAACTTCTCACAATAAAGTGAAGACTTAAAAGCCACAGGAAAAATAATCAAAACATTACAACAATGGCATACTAGTTGCAAAAATGGTGGGCAGATCCAAGGTTCAAAAGAAAAGGAGATATCAAAAATAAGAGTCAAAATTCCCACTCGTCTACTCTTGATCTCCCATCAACTCAGCTTCAGAGCCAAAAGGAGAAATAGCATCAGACAGCAAGTAAGACTACTTCTGTGCATTTAAAGAACTGTATGTCCTCTGCATCATTAGGCTTGCAAGTTGGTTGGGAAGGGGCATATCTGTGACACATACAGGAATATTCATATTCAAAAACTTTTTAAATTGTAAATCAGAAACATAAATAATAAAATCAAGCCCTACAAGAAAAAAAAAAGATAATTAATCTAACACAAAATGTGCAGTATACACTTAAAATTGTTTCTGTAATTATTTCCATCAGGATAGAGTGAATAAAAAGAATAATGGGGAGCTTATATATGATTCAGATACAGAAGGTGCATTGACGTAGGTAAGTTACAAGTTTAAAATCACTAGAAGTGATACAGTGGGGTATAAAGACTGGAGGAAGTGAAATAAAATTTATAGCAATGCTCAGACAGGCAAAGAAGAGAACTTTGCACCAGGATAAAATTAAAGTGTGAGAGAAGATAAATGAATTTTGGAAAATTAATATCACCCTAAAACAGCAACCTGCTGTTAATTAACTACATGCATCTCAAAATATTATTAGTTGAATGTGATACAGTTTCCAAATCAATTTTATAGTTATTAACATGAACCAAACTGTTGTGAAAACATTACTGTTCTTTGAAGTGTAATAAAAGGTTAAGCATATAATTTATCTTTTAAATTATTAATGAAAGTGAACATTATGACAAAACATTTTAAGACATTTACTACAAACAAAAATCAAAAAGGGAATGGATTTTATTAGAATAACTTTATTCAATATGAATAGCAACAAATCATTAGTATATGATTTGCAAACTAATTCTGCATCTTTAATTTGCCTAGTCTAAAAGAGAGTTTGTTAAAAACTACAAAGATATTAATAATAAAATACTTCTGATATTTATTGTTCAGAAAGAATAATCGTTCATCTTATTTTAGTGACCTAATTTGCTGGCCACATTCTTTAGATCACTTGCCTTCCGATATAGTGTTGTAATGGATTTTTTTAATACTTGTGGAAAGATACATGAAGAACTCCTTAATTCAATCATCTCTAATTTTAAAATGGTAGAATAGAGGAAAGTCAAGTAGCCAATATTAATGAACATTTTAAGATTCATAATATGCTATTGTTGTAATCATACACATACCAAATGAAAGGCACGGTACAGACCAATAACAAGTAGCACTGTTGCATGACAACTACCGCACACTGCACAGAACAAAAAGAAAGTGAAGTGAGCATGATTCTTGTAACCACAACATGTATTAATCCACGGACAGTGATGATCCATCTTCATAACGCACCTATTTAAAAAAACAACAAATTAAGCTACTTTTAGGGTTGTACAAATAATATACAAAGCACTTGTACACCAATGTTAAAAAAAAGTTGAGATCAAAGGGAAATCCAATGAATTATTCACATAAAAGTTACACACTTGAAGTATCTTAAAAACAAGTTATTTTGATGTACAAAAGCTACAATAATATATAATAAAAAATTAATAATTCTTAGAATATATTAAAACAGTTCTGGAATTATCAAATTTTCAAAGACAGATAACACTTAACTGCACATACATACTTACTGTCAGTCATATAAGGGTGATAAACTGTCATTATGTAAATATTTTTGTAGTGATACGCACAAACCATGAACTCTCAGATCCTTAGGTTAGGACATTAAGCACAAAGTCATGACTATTCCCCAAAATAATGATTAGTAAAAGTACATTTGTAAATATATATATATCTTCAATGTGTATATCATAAAAAATTTTAAAAATGTACAATATGCATAACAATTGTACTTTAAGTTAAATATTCAAGTACTCAAGCACATGAATAATAAGGCATGTCATTGAAGAAAACTGGCTTGGGATTTGGAGACTACCAAACATAATCTTACCTCCTACCAAAATTTCTTGAATCTGCATATTTTAACTGAAAACATCATGTGTGACTTTAAAAAAATATCTTGCTATGAGAAAAATGACCTTGAAATTGATTTTCTTTCATTTTTTTCTGTAAATAATATCAAATATTCAAATGTTATAGAAGAATAAAGCTTCTGGTAAATACATATAACATTTACTTCCTAATTTGAAAGTTCACTTATGATTGGACTGGTGGAACAATTCAAGGCAAATATGAGATTTGTTTACACAGTTTTCTTATCTTTAGATTCTGTCAGTATACAGTTTTAATTTTTGTGACAGTAATAGTACTAAATTAATTATACTTGGGGTACTGTTGCATGCATTTTGGTAAAATTGATTATATTAGATCTTTCTGGTGAGACAGTTCAATGTTTCACTACATGGCAGCAATAAAAACAAATTAATTAAACCTAAAACCATAGTTTTAAAATGCAATTCTTCTAGGGCTTACATTTAGTAAAGATTTTTTTGTGTGCAAAGGTAATTTTATATGAATGACACGATAACATAGTGGTATAAGTACAATAAGGTAAAAATATTTATCATTTTCAATATTAATTTCAACAACCAGTTATCATCATATGAATAACACTAATTCTGTTCCTACAGGTACAAATCTAACATTATTTGTACAATTGCACAGATTTCTTAAATACGTTTCACATTCCGTGTGTGTGTGTGTGTGTGTGTGTGTGTGTACCTACAGGTACAATGTGTGAACCTAAAGAAGCAAGTGAACAATCAATGTATTGTTTTTTTCATGCATATTTTAAGCATGTATTATTTTAGCTATTAAAATATCTCATAGTTTTTAATACTTTCATCTGGATAACGAATAGAGCAAAATGTTAAATACATGTAAATGTTTTGTTTCAAGGAAATACTTTGATTTCACATAAACAGAATTTCACAAACAATATCCAAATAAAACAAATGTGTCACATTTACCTTTTGCACTTCCGGCAATGATGTGCTCGGGGAGCTTTGTAGCCTTCACAAAAGGTACAATATTGCAAGAATTTTAAATTTTCTTCCTTAGCCTTGAAAAAATTATAACAATTATCCAGATGCTAAAAGAAAGTAATGCTGAAAAATTTCAGCTATGGCATACTACACATATATCATAATAACCATTCACACAACATCTACTCCTATGAAAAATCAGTTACTTATCTTCAATTATTATATGTCTTAACTAAGTGCTTTGAAGACATTACTACTCATTTAATATTTCAAAATTTAGTAATAAAGAAATCATAAACTTTAACATTTAAGCAAGCAAATGAATTTCTCTATATATTTATCCATAAAGATTTTTGATTTTGAGACAAAGTTCATCTGAAACAACATAATTTATAAGCCATTTTACATTATATTGAATATTAAGGAGAGATGACAGTCGCTGAAAAGAAAGACATCAAACATTTTCAAAATCAGTTAAATCCCATTCTGAGGGAGATAGATGTTGTGAGGTGCATTCTGGGTTTTTTTCTGTATTCTTGAACTGCCATTTAGTTGGCAATTTTAAATAAGAAAAAAAAGAAGCTGCTACATATTATTGTTTTGAGCTGAAACTTTATTTAAATAATTATTTTACTATTTTTTGGAAGATATGCCAAGTGTGTAAGTGACTGGCTCTTCCCCAGCAACTCCACCTTCACAATTAAATTACTCCTGTCAGTTAAATTTTCTTTCTTTAAATTTTCCTGCACCATCTCAATAAGTTTTCTCATTCTTCTATATTTAAAAAACATCACTAAAGTGCAGCTATTTAAGTATTAACCCATTCACTGTTGCTGGCACATATATAGCATATAAATATCTCATCAAAATATAGCATAAAAACTTACAGGTTTCCATCCAAAATGAACAAACCCTGGTCCTCCAAACATGGCCATGAAGAAATTGTATAATGTACATCCTACTAAACTCAGAAATACTATATGATTGAAACACCCCCACAAACTCCCTAATGGTGGAAGAAACATGGATGTCATGTACAGTGTGGAGAAGGTTATGGACTTAATGATAAAAAGAGCAATCAGTGGTCCCCAGTGAAATATTCGCTTTAATGCAGACATTCTGAAAATAATAAACAGATGGTTAAAGAAAAAGGATATTACAAAATCATTTTAAAAACACTTGCAGTAAAGTTCATGAACACAGAACAATCGTTTAAAAACAAATGTCTCAATGGCACTAATAAAAAATTTTCTTAGCATGTGCTAAGTCCATTGAAATCAAAGTATAAATTATTGCTTACGACTATGAAAAAGTACTCATTACTAACAAGAAAAATCAATAAACACACACACGTACATTAAATTAAAATATAAATGGAATATACTTTACTATCCCATTATATGAAAATATAAAGTATGGTCATGATGTCATAAAAACATGTAGTTTCAAGATTCCCAGCTTGCCTTTGAAGAAGAAAGGTCCATCTATTGAAAGTGCTCAGGATATCGGGGTTTTATTTATTTTGATCACTATCAAAACATTTAATATACAACACAGCATAGTATTTTTATATATGAACGTTTAATATATAACACAGCATGGTATTTTTATATTTTACAAAGAAAATAAACTTAGAATATTTACTACAAGTGAAAGTAAAATTGGAGGGGCAAATATCTCTTTCTTTCATGCATTAGCTCAGGCATGAGAAAGGCAATAGCTCAAACTGAATTTCTATTAAGTCACTGTTTATAGCAACTTTAATTACACATTGCAAATATACATATGTACATAATTATATTCATTACACTGATTTCTTCAACAGTATTGCAAAAAATAATATAATTTGCTACAGCACGTGATGCATACATCTAAAATCTTTATGATAGACAGTAATTTTTAAACATATAAAACTTCCTATAAGTGTTCCTAAAATAGTTTTTATCACCAACACACCAGTCTTCATGCTTTTGCATCATTTCTAAATACATGTAATTACTCTCCACTAATAACATTGCATCACATATATTGGCTGTTCCTGCTCAATCCTCACTTTGGAGAACTGGCAGTGGGAAGGAAGGGTTGGAAGTGTGTGAGGAGAGGTAAATATCTATTGGAAAAAAGGTCTTACTTCTGCTCGTCCAACCTAGAATCCCACACTGCAAAGGTAGAGGGGTCAGTTTAAGCATATATATATACCAAGTGGAAAGTAACCTCTGAGAGTGGATAAGTGTGCTATGAGATGAAAATGAAGCACACCACATTATTTCTGGAACAGGTAAAGCTCTTTGTCCAGGAAACAGGAAAGTAACACAAAATGGGTGGAATGGAAAAAAGATGCACAACTGAATACAGTAATAATACATTCAACACCAGACAAATGATGGTGTTACTGGATGTACTGAAGAACATATTTACCAATTTTGTTTTACAAGATTTTACCTGATAATGTGCTAGTGTGAAAACAATGATAAAATATGACTGAGCACGAGGAATAAATGTGTGATGAAAGCATGAATTGATTAGGGCAATTGTCTGGAGTGATACACCTGGGCAAAAATATCCAGGGCAAATGTAAGTAGGTTTTTAATGATATCAACTAAATAAAGTAATTGGACTACTGAGGTACATCTGGGCAAAAACATCCAAGTAAACAGAAACTGGGTTTTAACAATGTAACCCACTGATGCAGTTTTATTATGTAATGCAGTCCATCTGGGCAAAAACATCCATGGAAATTACTGCAAAATTGATTATGGTATTTTTTATAGGGATGACCACCTGGATAAAATCATGTATGGGAAATGCATCATAAATTATTTTGTCAGGTGTGGTACATACCTGGGCAAAAACATCTAGAAGTGCTTTGTATAATCAAATGTGGTCCACCCAGGCAAAAAAACATTCATGGGAAACACAAGATAAAGTGAATAAAGTACTTTGTTTGCTTTAGAATTTGTGCATAGCTACACAAGAGCTATCTGCACTAGCCATCCCCAATTTAGCAATGTAAGACTAGAGGAAAGGCAGCTAGTCATTACCACCCACTACCAACTGTTGGGCTACTTTTTTACCAACAGATAGTGGGACTGTCCACCACATTATAACACCCCCATAGCTGAAAGGGCAAGCATGTTTGGTGTGATGAGGATTTGAACCCATGACCCTCAGATTATGAGTCGAGTGCCTTAACGACCTGACCATGCTGCGTAAAGGTACTTTGTCTATAAGTAATCTAACTAGCTCAGCCCAATTCTCACTGAGTGGATAAATATAAGTATTGTAAGGTAAATATCAAAGCACACTCAAGAATCATCCTTGGTCCACTATGCCAATAATTTGGAACTGGGAGTGGTATGGGTTTCTGTGCTCCAACAGAAGAAAAAGCAATGGGAAAAATATGATGGAGAGTCTGGAGGAATGTTACATTTCACACCGTGCAACAGGAGCCTGTGATTCCCTATTTTGAAAAGTAGACTGACCCGCAATATATACAATAAAAGGGTGAGCAGGAATGGGGAAAAATACTTTTTTTGTTTTACTCATGAAGGTCATCAGTGATGGTCCACCATAAACTGAATTTGATTGATATCTAGTACATATATAGAAACATATATAATAATACACACACACACCACTGCATAAGCAGTAAGCTGTGTGAGAAAAAACATCCTATTTCAGCAGTGAGTATTACATAGTTACTCTATGCTAGTGTAGGTTTGAGGTAAGGCATATCTAACCTGGCAATACCTACTTGAAGGTGGGATTCACAAATATCTTATAACTAGGAAGCTAAAAAAGAAATCATAAAAGGCAGGAAGTGATCAGACTTGTACAAGTAAAAGGTGAACTGATGTGTGTAGGATCACCATGAAAGGAAGAAAATATCCAGCAAAGCAAGAAACATCTAGGTTGTGCAGATAGTGTCCAAAGAAAATACTGGGAGTAATCCATATCCCATCCTAAACGATCTTTTTCAAAGGATGGTGAAGGTGAGCAGACAAAGACATAGTAATATGATGAGAATATATGTTGTGGAGGTAGAAATATTCCATGGAGAAGTACAAATATGCCAGTCTTTTGAGCTGATGAGCCAAACCAGTGAGAGAAACATGTAACAGATCACAGGAAACAGAGGGGTTACATGGAACAAAAAGACTGGAGTGCACTCTCCAAAAGAAAAGAGTATGAGCCACATAATACCTCAAGAAGTGATTCGAACAAAGTATATCTGGATCAGAGAAGTAGTACAGTTGGGAAATTGAATGCAAAAAAATAGGTGAGAAAGTCAAATCACTTTCCCAGGTAGCATAGGTCTTAAGGAGAAAGGACCAATCAGAGTGGATGATAACATAAGAGAAATGGTAAAGTGTACACGAAACATTAAAGACAAGTATCAGAACAACAATGACTACAACTAAGGAGGAGGAGGAAATGCTTCTTAAGTGAAAGAAGGTAGAAGGAACATACAAGAAATTCAAAGGGAGTATGAGAAATAGCATACAGGGCCACATCAAGATCTTAATCCAGTAAATCAAAGGAATATGGAGGAAGGGCAACATGAAAGGAATAAAAAAAGATGAATATAACAAGGAAAGAGAAAGACCTTACAAAAGAAATGGATGGTTTTTGACAGAGTATCTCAACAACTAGATACTAATGAAACAAACAAACCCAGGTCAATACCACCAAGCGAAGATATGATGCTGATGAATCCTGGTTTTCAACTCATGCCAAATGTTTTCAATTGGGTTGAGATCGGGTGACCAAGATGGCTACTCCAGAATGCTTATATGGTTCCTCTGCAACCAGTATTGTACATATTTTGATGTGTGCTTATGGTCATTGTTGTGCTGGAAGATCCAACGATGCCCAAGCTGCAAGTTCTGAGCATCATTCTTGATATAAGTGTCTAATATATCAATGTACCCTTCTTTTTTCATGATTCCCTTGACCCAGTGAAGGCTGCCTACACCAAGGAAAATACTGCAAACATCATTGTGGCTGAAAAGCTCAATTTTAGTCTCCTCTGACCAACGAATACTCTTCCAATAGGTAAAGGGTTTATCTACATGCTTTCTTGCATACCTCAATCATACTTTTAAATGAACAGGCTTTAAATATGGAGACCTGTGAGGATGGCATGCTTTGAACCCAGAAGAGCGTAACATGTTCGTAACTGTAGAGGTGCTTACTTTAACCCTAGTTTCCCTTACCAGTTTCTGTATGTCATTACATGTTAAACAAGGGTTCTCACTAACTTCTCTGAGAACCTTCCTCCTGGATCTCTCTGGAATGTTGGTGGGGCATCCGGAACGAGAGAGGTTAGGAGTTGATCCTGTAAGTTTAAACTTGGCAATTATGCTTTGAACAGTAGATTTCGGCACATTAAGTTTTGTAGCAATACCAGAAAGAGACATACGAGACTTGTATTTTACAATAATTCAGTTTTTTAAAATCACTGGATACTTGTTTCCTGTTCACCATGATGACCAAGCAGATAATAACGAAGATGGCGCTAAATTGCCGGAAGTAAATTTTTTGCTGGCTAAATTTAAATAATTATGAACCCAGTGTCTTGTTCTGGAATGGTATAAATGTAGTTTATTCACCAAACTAAACAAAATTTTTATGGGAATATCAGTTTTTTCAAACATTCTGAAATGTACAAACACTTTCTGCTCCTCCTATTGTTGGTTATTTGTTTATAAAGAGTTTATTTGTTGTTTAATTTACATAAAAATTTATATAGATGTGTGTTAGTATAATATTTATAATATACTATACATCTATTAGCCTGATCATGATACCTTTAAAGTTATGATGAAAAACTATTTGGGTGCAGGAGTACAAACACTTTTTGTCATAACTGTATATTAAATTGTCGTATAGAACTGTAAGTGGAACATACAAGTCACTAACCTGAAGAAATTTACAGTTGGAACACACTTCAATGTTTATTTCATATAAAAATTTCTGAATAAAGTTAAAATACTTTTTAAATCTCTCATTCACTTCAGTAACTCTCCATTAAAATATTACCAAGTCAGGCTCAATCAATAATAATTTTGAGTTCTCATTAATACTATAAGTTTTACACCAAACTTCTAATAGGATACTTACATGCAGCTTGAACAAGTCATACTTTCTGGACTTTGCAGGGGAGACACTGGCATTGCTATTCTGCACATCATATCATAGGTTGGCAACTTTCCTCAGGAGACTGGTCGCAAATATTTTTGGCAGCAGCACAAAACTCAATTTCTGACTGGCTTTCTCTGGTCAACCCACCTGACTCCAATTTTTCTACCAGTTCTCTTTAGTATCACAAATAGTTTACATGTAAACCCAGAAGCAGATCTGTCAATTAATTGAATGACATTTTGCAACTCATCGTAATTTTTAGAACCAAAAACAAAAATATTTCAATAATTGTATCCATGTGCATACACATATCCATCCTTGTCTTCAGGATATCAATCCCACCATCAAAATTCCAGCAAACACCTTATCAGGAAGTAACTTTCAAGTTAAAGTAAACATTTCTCAGAGCTTCCTCTCTGCTAGAGTAGCAACAGTTTGTCAATATGATTCTTGTAAACAGTCTCAAATGATGTTTGCATTAACATTCTCTTAACCTTTTCTCTGCTATACCGGTACCAGTCTGAGAACAATGTAAACCTCAATCTCTTACTATTGACTTTGATAAAGTCTTGGTTTACACTTGATATTCTTATTCTTTCTTGGTCAGGCAGGCATCACCAATGTATTCCAGGGCATTAGTTAATTCTTGCATAATATTTTGTCATTATGGCCTATACATGCAACTACAAGCATTATTTTTTTCTTTTTGAAGTCTTGTAAGAAATGAAAAATACTTCAAAATACCATAATGCTTCAGAAGGAAAGAGATGGGGAGTGAACAGAAGGCAGAAACTATGTGAAAAAACCTGTGTAACCCACATATCTTTGGTGAAATGCTGCCATATGACCAACAGTGAAGCAATATGGTTCCCAATGAACCAGAACACATCTGATATGTCCACAACAATGCTGGCTTCTGGTCAAACAAGTGCAGAAAATATGAGGATAGGAATGAGAACACCTGGATGAAGGTAAAGGGTCAGATGTGGAAGCAGGAAACCAAGACAGGATAATCCTATGAGGGAAAAGGAGGTAAAGTTAACTGCATGGCCAGGGATAGTATGGAAGAATGTAATCAAGCCACATCAATCAGAGATTATAGGGAACTTGGATGACCTCAAAACTAGTTTTGTGTACAAATGGGGTCTAACAGAGATCATGAAGGAAGAAAATGGGAAGTCCACCCTCAAGTAATGTATCTCTCCTTAAAATCCTTCTAAAGTAACAGCCAGGAATTAAGAGAAAGAGCTAGAGATTCAGAGATTAATCAGAGGAGGGAAAGATAATGTGAAAGGAAGATCAGGGCAAGACAAATCCTAGAAAATTGAGCTTGACTAAAGTGGACTTAACCAATAATTCAAGTCTCACAGAGGAAGGAGAGGATCCAAAAAAGGATCTGAGGTTCCAAGTCATATTGGACCAATAAATAAGAGGAAGGGATATACTTATGCCCAAGTGTTAACAGAAGATCTCCGATAAAGAGCACTATGTCAGGTAAAGGAGAGAAAATATGATAACTTGAAAATGGAACTTCACCCAGTAAGAAATGAGGAACTACAGGCCATAAAGGAAATACTTAAAACATGGTCTACTTGATTAACCAGTTGCAATAGGAGTAGGAGGTGAAATTTCCTGACTGGGCATAGAAAGTGATGGGCAAAAAGAAAGGTGCTTGACACCCTCAGAAACAGGTTCTGGTGGAAAAGGAGAATTCATTGGCTGAATGTTAGAATTTAACTCTGTGTACCTTAGCTTGTCTATCACATTACACCTCAAATTCAAAGTAAAAACATTTACAATTTGAAAAGGAGAAATTAAATAAATTCTAAATTGTGTAAACAAATGAAATTCAAACAAAAAATGACAAAAGTCACAAGCAAAAATTGTGGTCACACTTGAAAAGTTTAAATACACATCTAAGCAATCATGTCAATCAAGAATGTGGGAACTGAGCTGGAATACCAGAGGGAACAAACTGCAACAGTATAGATAGAAGAATACTACTGAAGGAGAGTAACAATATGATATGTACATGTTCAGAAATGGCAAAAAAAAACTAATAGGGTGTACATACTGGTGTGCTGGTAGCAAAAATGTTTTTGACAATGTTTAGAGGACAAACAAAAATCAAGATATCTTTTTCTGAGAGGATAAGAGCATTTTTGAAAAAAGCCATAGTTCAAAGTGAGCAGTTCAGGTTATTTCATTGAAACAGTGTTTTGGTAACAATGAAACTTTGCATTAAAAATAGCTATTTTATTTCCAAAGAACAACATTGTAGATTAAAAAATGATAGGAGTGAATATAAATTATCAGAGTTTACTGACGAACAGTAAAAGGATGGCAGCAACATTAAACATTTCACATGTGTGTACAGTAACAACATTTGTTTCCTAAACATTTTGAAATATACATATTCCATATTCTGCCAGCTATATTGAACATGGTAAATTCTTAAATAGAAAAATTTAAACATTTTATAAAATAGAGAATAATAGGATGCTGCTACCTACAACATTCTAGGTGTTTAAGGGTTGAAAGACAGCCAAAAAACAAGAAAAAATTCTGACAATGATACACAAGTGTTCAGAACAGATTTAACTCTAGTGAAGCTATGCATTATTTAAAGTTAGAAATTTATTAATAACAGATAAACTTAAAATTTCAATGCCAGATGATACATCTTAGAAATTCATAATCAAGATGGGGGATGGTTGTTGTTTTTACTATAGGTGCAAATTGTGAAGTCCTTCATCAGTTTTCTGTCATACTTCCATATCTTCACTGCCTCACAGATGTAACTAGAGTATGATTTTGTCAATGAAAGTGGCATTACAGCCATCACACGTATTTATGAATGATGTTGGAATGCAAAGGAATAGTTAAGAAATCTTTAGATCTGAATAGATTTTGTATTTTAAATGCTGATTTAAATATCATTTGTAGTTGAATTTGTGAATAAAATGTTTAATTACTTTCAAAATTTGTTATTTCACTATGAAACTTTGCTTATCTAAAAAAAAGGTGAGTGGGAGCTAAAAGGCTTGTGCCTTGCAAAAAAAAAATTAAATAAAGAGGGCAGCACTGAAAAAGAAAAAGCTATTTATGTAAAAGAAGTAAAGTATTGTATTGTAAATGAACACAAAGCAGTGCTTTTGAATCTTGTTAAAAAGTTCTCTGGGTTTTGGGAACAATTCCTGTCAAAAATAAATTGAGGTTTCAAAATTTTATCTGTCCTCAAAAAGGAACAAGTGATAAGAAAATTTAAGTTTAGGGGTGGTAAGCAAAACTTTAGTTCTTCAGCTGTTGCGCCTTTACTGGGTGCACCAAGTACAAAAATGCTGAAGGTAAAAATCAACTTGTTAGGATCAATAATCTTGGTAATTTGATGTGGAATTAAGTTATTTGGCTTGACTCTTTTACAACGGGTCAGGGTTTAAAGGCCATGTTGTTGTGCTTGTTGACTTGCATTCAAAATTTTATTGAATTACTATTTTATGAACTTATGCTAATTAATTCAGAATCAAATTGTAAAATAAACTCAAACTTTAATATTATATATGATTTAATTAAGTATATATTAAAAGCAGACATTTAAGTATAGATTTCAGTAAGTCATGATGTACGATGAATGCAGAGCTGTTTAAAATTAGATGTTTGTGATGTCAAAATACTGTCTATAATTTTGTACAAATTAAGAACTCAAATCACTAATATTAACAAGCTAGAATATAAAATAAGAACCTCATATCTTTTATTTTACTGAGATATAGCTTATGTAATGAATCAAACATGGTGGCCCCATTCAATTCTATTTTTTGAAACAGTCCCTTACATACTCTTAGTACAGTATATGACATGTGAATAACCAATCAATAGCTTAGAATGTCCCAAGAGTAATTTTCTTACCATTGTAATCTGTGAAAAAAACTACTGCATTTTTTTGATCCAAGTTTGAGGAGGTAAGTTGTGTATTTAGTCTGCTCAAATTTCATATTTTTTAAAATCTAAATAAATCTGAGTTTTCTAGTCTTAATCAATTATAGTGGAATTCTATACTATTAGTATAGTTATTAAATAATTTTTTGGTCATTCAACTATTTATATAAAACTTAAAATTTTTTTTATCAATACCTTCCATGTAAAATTTTTAAAAGACTTAGCAATCTATGTCCAGCAGCAACAGAGTGCAAAGGTTGTAGTAAAAATGAGAAAACTCTTTGCTTTACTTCTTGATTTATTGTTCTTTATTTAAGAAAAACAAGTTTAATAATTTATTTCCAAATATTAATAATATATATACATGCATATATAATGTATAGTAATTGAAATGTGACTGTATATTACAAAACACTAGTCCGATAAAACACAGCCAAGAGATAGAATACTAAAGGTCAGTAATATATTACTGAACATGTGATCTGAGCACATGTGCACCACATCAGTGCAAATTATGTAATGTTAGTTTGGCAAAACTGGAAAGTTAACATAACAAAAAATAATAAATATATACATAGTGCTATGAGACTTAAGATACTTAGACTAAACATCTGTAATTTCATGTTATAATATGTAGTCACTCTTGCCCATAAAAGCATAATTTATATTTATTTTCTAATTTTTTGTGATAGTTATGAGGTTGGTTAAGTGACAGATCCTACACAGTGAGAATATAGAATACATTATACAGTCTTACTGAAAAAACAAATGTTTGTAATGTATTTAGGAGGTTCTAAGAGATTACACAAATACTATTTGATATTTTTGGGACAAAGAATAGTTTTTAATGACAACAAAAAATCACCTTGCATTCAGACTAGTAATGAAACATTATTTTCACAAATAAATCTTTAGTAAAAATATTTCATTAAAAAGTCTGATTTTTTACATACAAAATACTTACAATCTTTACTAAAATTCTATCAAATTTTGTAAAGATACACATGCTGTATCGAAAGTTATAGTGCAAATACTTAAGGTGTACAAATCTGTAGATAAACTTGTGAATGTTATATTGAGCCTGTAGTGAAAGGGTTAACATTCTATTTGTGTTCCAAGCAGGTTTTCCAGTTTTTGTGTGAATATTGTTAATTAGATTAAGCAGGTGGTTATAGTTTGTTCATGATACATTATTTCTTAGTTCTGTTTTAAAGTGAAAGCTTCTTAGCATCATTTTCTGATAATTCAAAATCTAGTTACAATATTTCTAAGCCAACTCTTAATGTCTCTTTACAGAAAATAGTTTCAAAACTTACCTGTGTTTCCAACTATATTACAGAAGTTGTATGTATGGAAATATGCTGATAAGTTTTCATTGATCTTCAAATAAATGGCATCTATTCATACTCTATCAAATCCTGTAATGATTTAGATAGTTATCTACACAGGTTATGCAAATAAATAATATCAGTTAACAGCAAATACACCAAATCCTTAATACTTTATTGGAAACTCGATGTCATGAAGAGAAACTTTGCAATATGCAAATAACTTCTACAAAACCAAACAGAGAAACGAACTACCACCTAATGCTGTTCGACTAACAAGTCTGTTTTCTTTAATGCTCATTCTCTGACCAATTTTAAGAAGGGATTAGTTACATAAAACAAATTGACTTACAATAAGTATGCAAGATGCAACTAGTATCAACAAGTACAGTGGAAAATTAATAACTGTCATGATCTACTGGCACAAGTAAGCAGTTTCTTGATTTTTAACAATGAAATTAAAGTACATGCTTGATAATTTTGTGTTAAAAAATTAATATACTTCACCAATATCCTTTTGTATATGAAAACATATGTATGATATAAATCATCATAAATGTCTGTATCTTGAGCTTGTTTGCTCTTCTTTTATCTTCTCTGCAATTATTTGCTTGACTCTAGATCTACCTTTGGATCAATACATAACAGTTAAGACTGTCTCTGGCTAATCATTTTCTGAAAAATTATATGAAAGGAATAGTGATTCTATACTGTATTACTCAATAACATCTTTTGTTAGTTGAGTTCTTGCGTAGTAAGTAATGGTCATGTGATGGTCAAACTTTACTACAGAAAACAAGTGTTGAAAAAAACATACTACTGGTCCTATAACACAATAATTATTGGTAATGAAGATCACAGACTCCAGTAGTAGTGTTGGTTAATATCCTCAAGCATGGTATTTGTCAACAAGAAAAACTTCTGTTTTTAACAATGGAAATATGTCTAATACTGAACGATAGTATATCTGTCTAAAAAAAAAAGGATGATAAATATACAAATGTATAAAAAAATCCTATACTTTTGTATGTTACTAAAGAATCATATAAATAATAACACATAAAGGATGTTAACAATATGGGGTGGGAAACACAAAAATATAGTCTTTTAAACTACATTGCCAAGACTTACTATATAATATGATGAATAAAATATGTTTTCAATGCAGAATAGCCTAGAGAAGTAAAATAATCTATCATTTCACCTTTCCTTATATTCAAGATTAAGAAAAATTCCTCAGAAAACATGTATATACTGATACTGTCTGTAAAGAAATTTTTATGATTCAAACAGCAAATAAACAATGGATGAATCCAGGCTTGACAGGTGCTTTCTAGTAAATAAAATATAGTAAAGAAAAGTGATTTCAAGTGAACTGTATATGCCCCTACAGTTGGAACTAAAACACACAACAGAAGTCTTAAGAATTTGGTGCATTAAGTTATACTAAAAAATATTAATATTTCATGAAAATTGCAAATTATCATTTTCCAAAAACAAATATGTATTTTCTATAGATACTTACCCCTTCTAACAAGATGATATATTCTCATTCAGTACTACCCTCTATATGCAAACTCTTATGCATGCCAGAAACCTTTAAACTGCAAAATTCCAACATGTCTTTCATACAAATCATTATGTTTCATTTCCTGGGCGTAAAGTGGCTAGAGCATAACAGACCATGCTCGGTAACTCAATTACATTCAAAACCACTTTGCAGAGTACCAACATCCACATGTGGGTATGATGAGGATCATACCATTTTCACCTCAAACCCAAGAACCAGAAATTAAGACTCACTCTAATCCCAGATTAGCTCTGTGCCATAGATTTAAAAAATAGACATCTGGTACTGAAAATATGTCTATTGCATGGAATCAACTCTTTCAACTCTGGGGCAGTCCAGGACCATCTGATGACAATAACATCCCAATAATTTGAGAACAATGAATAAGCAAGGACAAAATTGTTAATCCCCCATATCACCACAGTGATTCACAACAAAGATGAAGGAAGGAAAATAGACAAACTGAACTGCTGAAAGGACTTAGGCTGATTGGTTCACTTTACTCCAAAACCCATGTGAGAGTAGGATGAGGGCTTCCAATCAAAGGGCTAAACTGCATTTTGATATCCCACTCCATTATATTGGTTATTGTGAATAGGAGGATATTACAACATCTACACCCACAGAACACCAGTACCCTACACTCTGTAACTGAATGGTTGTTGTGTGGAACTCATTCAGCACAATCTTTAGAACCTCCAAAATACATTACAAACATTTGTTTTCAGTAAAACTTGTAATTTATTTTCTATAATACAACTATGTGGGGTATGTCTGTTACTTGATCAACCTCCTAAACATCATAAATAATTAGGAAATAAATATAAATTATGCTTTTTTGTGCTAAAATGATTATATATGATAACATGAAAATACAAATGTTTAATCATAATGCTACATATGTACATATACTGCTGACCAAAAAAAACACAAAAAAACCCTAGAAGTATGAGGAGCAAGTTTGATTATCAGCTGCAAGAGCAATATCCAAACTTCTGAAAGACTTATTGGTCATGGAATCTCAAAGAGGAAGAAAAGAAATGTGTAAGAAGAAATCAGAGATTGGAAAGAAATGGGAATTGCAGGCATATGAGGTTTCAACAGAGACAAATTGGCTATAATAGTTGTTATGGTACAATGTTGATGGATTGATATCTCCTGAGGCTCTAACATATGTGGGACTGTATCAAATACATGATGTCTCAGAAATGGGTCCAGATGTGAATCCCTAAGATAAGTTAAGGGTAAACAGACCTAACCCAAAATGACATCACAACCTATAAGGTGCCAACAACAAAGAAAGCAGGTATTTAATGCCATACCCAAATACAAGATGTAGGCTGAAATGGAGGAGAGAAAAACAAGGAAATCATCAGAAAACCCCACAGAATTTCTGTGGAGAGCATCAGAGGTGTGGAAGAAGGATACTCTTAAAGTAAGTAAAAGTAAGAAGCAAGCAAGGATACTGGCTATGTGTAAGATAGACAGGATTCAGGAGCCATCCTCCAAATAGGTAACAAGCAACTGAACAACTACTGCTATAAAAATGAATAGACAACATGATGATTGGATAAGGCAAAGTATCAGAAGTTTTCAGGGGTCATGACATACTAATTCCCTCACACAAATACAAAACCAACTGATCAGCATGAGCCCAAATATCACGGGAGAGAGAAAAAACTCCTGATGGTTTGGGAACATTGTTCAGGTAATATGGAATGGCAAGGCGAGTAAGAAATAGGTGACAGAAATAAAGCATCAAAAACATGAGACCAAATGCATGAAGACTGCATTAAGCCTAAGAGACTACTTAAGCTGGGAATGATCGGCAAATTTTAGAGATAGAAAAACATGAATAAAGTCCTTATCAGCCAGCAAAGGCTCAGCTGTTTCAGTAGGGACATTGGAGATGTCTGGAGGTAAAGGTAGAATCACGTAACATCTGATCTCCCAATGTATAAAAGCAGATGAATTCATCATAGGGTTGTCTGCACCTGAGGCCTCAGAAAAATGCTAGTTGTTGGTATAACCCCTGAAGTGGGAATGTTAACTTTGAATTCACAGAAAGGTTTCACTAAACTCAAGTAACGAAATAAAGCAACTTGAATTAACTGATAAATATGAATATAAGAATGAGGTTCAATAAAAAATGTTGAAAAATAACAACTTCATGGGAAAACACAGTAAAAAATACAGCAATAAACAAACAAAAGACCATGTCCGAACTCAAATGTTATCAAACAAGAAGTGATAACTCAGTGAAGGAGTGTAGAGAGAGTAACATGCAACATATGTGCATATCTTTCTCCTATTAGTTAAGTGGTGACACATGATGATTTGCACAAGAGATATATTAGAATCTCACAATTCAAACTGGGTGGAGTGGAAGGCTTATGGCATGCATAAAGAAAAAGTGCATAAATAGGGCAGCAGTGAATGAGAATAGCTAACATTGTGAGAGAAAGTGAGTACCATATGGGAATTAACAGATCGTATTTCTGTTTTGTAAATAATAATCAATTACTAAATTTATTAGTTTAGTTGAATAGATAATTGTATTTAAACTTCTTGGACAACCAGATGACATATAATTACATTGAATATATGTATAATTTTTAGTGGAAGTGCTGGCTTTGTGACATTTATAAAATTACAGTTGAGGAACTGATCTAAGCAACAGAAACGAATGTCCAACTGATGATCATTTGAATCCTTGCACAATATACTGTACATCTTCTAATATAATGTAATTAATTTAAATTATAATTTACATTATCAAGTTAACTTATAACTTCTCTATCACTTAAGATTCATACACACTGAAAAAATGTAATTCATAATGTCTATGTCCCTACAACAATATACATAAACATATCAGCCAACCTATATTTACTTTAATTTGAATTTAGTTGAATGTTCATTATTTAAAAAGTTAGGTGTTCATAATAAAAGTGTATTGCAATGGTATGTTTGACCCTTGAACATTAATTGTTTTGAATTTTTAATGTCAGAGTAGTCATAAAGTATGTAATATTGCTATTATTCTGCAAAATAACATTTTATATTTTTTCATTATTTCTTGTATTTCTATATTCACTTTAAAATGTTGGAGTGCTTGAAAGTTGCTTCATTATGGACAAGTTCCAAACTTCACATTCTTTGTGTTGTGCAGTATTTCAGTGCTGGATCATTGTTTAAACTCGGAACAAGTGATATTTCAAATATTGTTGAATAACATCATAAGTGTTTAAATACAAAAACACTTAGAAAGAATGATTACTACACAGCTAGATTTGATGTTGTGATACATGAAAAGTCCAGGAAAATGAAAGGTTAGTTAATTTTCATAGAGCTAATTTTGAGCTAATGAAACAAAATTATTCATTGGTGAATTGAAACATGAAATTAATTGGTAATGAGGAAAAAAATTGAGAAATTTTAAAATTAAGTTTTCTGTAAGATGCAAAGGTCTCTAAAATTAAGAAAAATGAAAACAAAAAATCACATCTATCTGGCTTGCAAGAAAATCTGGAATATGTATTACAAGGAGTTGTAAGACCTTTAAATTGAAGGATGAATGGAAGATTAAAAAAACAACTACTGGGAATCTAAAAATTTTGTTAAAACAGAAGTTATGAAATCCCTAAGAACACCTCATTTTTAATGCTAAAACTGACATGAAGGTTTTTTTATATGCAAAATCTTGAAATAGGGATTGGATTCTTTAAGGATGCCGATTACAAGGTTTTCACTGAAAGCTGCAAAATGACTAAGAGTTTGAGAATTTTATTCTTTCTCTTTTTTTACTAAAGAAAAGCCCTTTTCAATGGTACCTTAGAAGACATTCATGGGTGGATTAGTACCATACACAGCCATTACTGAAAAAAATTTTTATTGCCAGATCTCAAACATTTGGTGTCACTAGGATCTGTGGTAATTAGCCAAAGCAGAAAATAAAGAAATGAGCTGATGGTGAAAAAGCTTTTCAATGGCCATTTTAAAGTCTATGGTGACTGTCACCTCTCGTCACAGCCAAAGAAAGTTCACATACCAAAGGCAGCAGAAGACATGTTTGAGCATCTGTCTCACGTAGGAACAACATTTTGCATACTATTGGGAAGTTAACATTTTCTTGAATCAGAAATGCATTTTCAATAATACTTATCTCTTCTCACACTATAGCTGTTACTTGACTGCTAGTTTCATTTCATCACCCACCTCAGCATTGGTCTGAATGTCTCTCCAGTCTTTATTTCCCACTTAACTGGTACTGTATAGAAGGATCTCATTCAGATGATATTAGCACTTTTAAATTGACCCAATCCACATTATCTAAAACTGACTCTCAGAGAGGAGGAAGACAATATTAACTTTCTAAACATGTTTACCTCCAGTCACACTAGAAAAAGAATCCCACACTGATAAAATATAGTAATCAATGAGGGAATTATCCATACAATATGCATCTGTTCAGATAATGAGTGTACCAAAACAAGGTTGCCACCTTAGTTAGAGAATGAACCACATTCATAACAGGTATGGTCTTCACCCAAAACCTAATTTATGCACCGTGAGTGGAATTTGACATGATCCATCTTCACTATAGACCAGAACTCAACCAGGTAGTTGAGATCCCTAAGTCCAACTTTGCTGGTTTGGGTGGTTGGACCATCATATGTATTTGTCAGTGGATCCCAGACCTGTAGCTATAGTGATGCATTCTGAGTCACCAGAATCCTAAGCAGTTTACATGTGTTTCGTTGATTTTCGTATGGCCTTTGACTTGGTGCTGTATGACATGCTCTAGATAACAATGCTTGAGATGGGATATCCACCACATCTGGTGCAATTGTTTTTACTTTGCATAAGAAACAACATGCAAAAGTTAAGGTTGCTGGAGAAATGTCAGAGGGGTTTATGGTCAGAAGAGATGTCAGACAGGACTGTGTTTATCATCTTACTTGTTTAACATCTTGGCTGTAATGGCAATGAGAAAACTGTTAGATGAAAGCACTGGTTTGGCCTGTTGCACGGTATGGTTGTAAAACGTGGACCTTTAAAAAGATAGATGAGAAATGCATAAAAGAATTTGAAATGAAAGAACTGAGACAGATTTTCTAGGTTTCACGGACAGAGAAAAGAACAAATAGTTGGGTTTGAGAAAAAGCAGGAGTTTGGCAGGAATTCCTACCAGAAATCAGAAGATGCAAGTTTTCCTTTTTTGGCCATATTGTACAGAAGCCAGAGCCTTGCTTAGAGAAACATATTATTCAAGGAATGATACCAGGACAGAGGAGGAAAGGATGACTGAGAACATCATGGTTAGATAACATCAAAGCATGGACAGGAATGACACTAGAGCAGGCACTTTGAGTGGCAAATGATCGACAAAGAGGGAGAAGACTGGTTCATGATGCAGTCAACCCTCGGACTAAGGATGGTTAAAGAGAGAGAGAAAATCACAATAAAAAGGTAAGCAGTACTGAAGTGGACAAATCCTCTACAGTAACCAGAAGAAGTCTACAAGGCAACATCCCAAACTTGGAATTATGTGTTCCTGTATGCCATGCTTAACCTGAAAAACAGAACTCATCCAATCTGGAATTACAAAACAGTCATCCTCACTCTCCAACCATGTGAGCAAGATGAATTCCTGAAAATATTGAGAGGATGTGGTACAAACTGTGCTCAACCAAGCAGTGGAATGGGATGACTTTGTGTTCAGAATTAAGAGAAGACAACATACACACCTCCACAAACAATGTACTAAACAAATACTGATCAAAAATAAGGGCCTAAATCAACCCAACTTGACAGCCAAACATCACATGTCAACAGGTATTACAAGTAGGCTCCTGCATAGGCTGATGCTTCTTTGACTAACATCTAAGGGGAAAAAACATTCAAGGTCACAGGGAAAAGGTTCCTTAACTTTCCCTTCTTTTCCAACAGTGGAGAAAATTCACTTGAACACTTTGGAAGAATTATCTCTGTTGACTACCAAGGTGACTGGAATCCAGGTGTGATAAGGACTCTCCCCAGCTCCACTGGAACAAAATGAGGAGTATTACATTTTAGGGAGACTTGAAGAACAATGCTCTGAAAACTGTGTAATAATGAATTATTCAAGCCTATGATTGACAGAGACAGTCAGAATCCCCTTATGTTTTATATATGCAAAAACGGCTTGTTTGGGTCTAGAAAATATTTTACATAGAAGAGTGAACAACGTTTTGACCTTCTTCAGTCATCGTCAGGATTTCTCGACATCACAGATTATTATTCACCCCTTATGTTTTATTCATATTAGTCATGATAATGACAATGGTGGTCGAAAATAAAACAGTAATACTACCTAGTCTGTCTCCAGGTGGTCTTATGGAACACTTAATTTCTACAGTCTACTGCAGCCTAAATAAAGTATTTTGTGTTAATGGTTGCTAGAGCAGAATTGATTTGATCAAATCACACCTGTCAGAGAAACACTATCCACAGATTGGGATCATGCAAAAACAAGGTATAGGATATTCAAATGTAAAGAAAAGACAATATTAACAATGAAGATACTTGTATCTCTTTATAATCTAGACTGCTAGAGAATGTTGTTACAATAGCAACAAAGGGTAGTTGAAAACTTTAAGAAGACAGTGTCAAATTATGTACATAATGTGAGATAAAAATAGTGGAGGAAATCCACATATATGTTGGCATAATTTCAACCAGCAGAAAATTCATCCAGCCTGCTAAGGACAGAAATGTTATAAATCTGATAAAACATGACCACTAAAGCATTCCATCATCCAAAGGAAGCTCAGAATAAGCAATATGGATCAATGTTCATACACACCATAACAAAGTAACCAAGGATAAGCCTGAAATATGGGAGATTCCCAATGAATAAAAACTCATCAATAAGCACCTCTAATGACATTAGTACAGGCAATATAACATTTCAAGGTCCTCACTGAACATAACAAACAATCAGGATTTGATCAGCCACAGATATAATATGCTGTCAGATAAATCAGTGAAAATGACACATCCCCTTTCCTGGCTGCAAGTGTCTTGTGGTAAAAAGAACATGTCTATATATAGGTAGAAGGATAAAGCATCCTCTTCCAATAGTTGCTGAATGATGCTGGAGACCTGATCTGCCTCTGTGTTGCAAACAGTTATCCAGGAATTCATGCCCAATTTGAGTTTCAAAATTAAATAATTTTTTTGTTACAAAAATCAACTATGCAACACAAAGAACACTCATTGTATCCACAGTGATTATAGCACAAAGAATCTCATTAGTGAACACTGTCAAGAAAAGGTGACAAAATGTTCTGAATGAAGTGCTTATGTTCAGTACCAGGATAGTGATAACCGACATAGATGAAGAGTTTCAGTACCAGGATAGTGATAACCGACATAGATGAAGAGTGTCACAAGAAAGATACAACCAAGGACAATTAAGTGAGGAATAAAAGACTGGATTAAGCAAGAAAAAAATCAGATCAATGCTTAGATGGACAAAGGAAGGAAATATTAAAAATTTAGTAATAGTTGTACTGTGAGAGGAGAGGAGCATATTTTGGAAATCAGTAAATTCAAATAATCTATAGCTTACTGTATCAGGAAGCATGTAAGCAATATGTGATGACACCCACTTTTATTTATGACTTAACAGTACTATACATTAATAAACTGTTAATATTCTATGTCTTCTAATTTCCGACAATGAGAACTACTCAGCAATCAACATTTTTTTCCAGCAAATAACAAATAATTAATATTAACTTTTTTATGAAAGTAATTTTACCCTAAGTAAAGTAACTGTAGTTATGTTTATAGCTTCTTATAAGTAAGCAATATATAAACTTAAAGCCACACCATTATTGAGATATACAAGAGAAACACAAATAACAAGCATCACTATGGCTAGTCTAATAACAAATGGGTAACAGGCCACACACTAACATTGTGAGTTGTATACAAGATGAATATGTGCATACTACTGGAAGTAGTAATAGATAATATATTGATAATTTGGACAGTTGGAATAATTGAAAATAACAATAATATGAAATACTCAATGCTATTGTTGTTTGTCTCTTACTCATAAATAGGTACTATTATGAATTCTAACTTATGTAACTTATGATGAATGTCTTTGGCAACTCTTTGGTTGACACTGTTACATAATTGAATATTTTCATGAGACATGGAACTCAATAATTAAGCTAAGCCACATCGAATTAACCACACACAATACTGAAATCCATGATGGCATTATTTTGATTTCTTGAAATAATTATAATAATTAAGAAACAACTGGAAAATTAATTTGAAATGCAATTATTTTTATGAAACTCATAAGCAATCAATTATATTAATTATATGAGCTAATTCTTAGATCTAAGGAGGAGAGACAAAAGAGTCAAGTGTTACATGGATGGGCAAATGTTTTGCATAACCACCCGAGCACATTCACACAAGCGATTGGAAAATAAGGAATATATTGTAATTAGGGTATTATCAGACTGTACAGTGTGTGCCTGAACTTGACACAACTGCACAGAAGCAGGGGTGACAAACACATCACACTAGCTGATTGAGGGGTGACCCACACTATACAGACAGTGCAACCACTCTCTTGTTTCTCACCATATTGTATTGTACACAATCTATGAGGAATTTTCCAAGCTCTTCTAATTCAGTAGCTACAAAATGATAAGTGGCAAGGATTTCTCTTGTTCCACTTAAAAGGGGCAATTTATGTTGGAGAGATAAAGACAAGTGCCTAGATCCTGGTTGGATGCTTCACAGGAAAAGTCCTACTGGAGACAGTGTACTGGATGACTGGAAGCTAAAGAAGTTGGCAGTGTCTAAACTGATGCCAGTTTTTTCCATGACAGTCCACAGAATATATTAGCCCGGATACTGCAATTGAGCAATTATAATACCAGAAGCATACCTCTAGTGGTATTGCAGAACACTAAATTTTGACAAATGGCACTAGTAGAACTAGGGCAGATAGGTTGAACATTTTCTATTACCCCTGGCCTGGAAAGCAACACTACCTATCTGATTGGATTCTGTAAAAATGAAGAGAGTGAAGTTAAAAGAAAATGTACTTAACCTTCTCAAAGATGGCACATGTTTAAGAACAGTGGCCTGAGACAAGATAACATTGAAATCCCACAGAAGAAGAAACAACCAAGTAACAAAGATAATGACAGTCAAATTTGTGGATTCATCAGATGCTAGCTTGAAGGATCTCATTCAAGGATTAGTGAAAATGAAACACAAGAGATTGAGACAGGTGACAAATCTGGTGAAATGAAATGTGAAAGAGTCTGCAAGTATCAATATCCAGGGAAGAATACAACAGATATAAAAGGCGGCAGACTTATCCTATAATAATAGAATGTCAGAAGTACTTGGACCAAGAGAAATTCCAAGATAAAAATAAATGATGATGATAACCTTTAAAATGATGTGTATATGCCATGTCACGCTAAACAAATAAAAAACAAATCTGGGATCAAGTGAGTAAAGAAATAAGAAACTGAATGAAGGGATGTTGGAGAGAAGGTATGACCACCTTTCTGAAGGAAGGGATGTTGGAGAAAAGGTACGAGTACCTTTCTGAGTAGCCAAAGTCTTCAGAAGTACAGCCTTAAATGAGGCTAGAGGTAGAGGAGTAAGTAATTATGGTGAAAAAGGGTGTGGGAAGTAATGATAGTATATACATCTCAATGATGTCATTTAAGAGACTCACTACAGCTTTACAGAGAAGCATCTGTAAAAAGGTAAATATCCACTAAGGAGGCAGCAAAGGTATGCTCATTGTGGTACTGGCAGGGTTGAGCCACCAACAGAATCCCACAAGAGGAAGAAACTAGAAGCAACAATTAAGAACAACAGATTTATAGAAAGGTTTCACTGGTTGCACAATGTCCCCATGAGAAGGAACATGTGCATATGGCCTAAAGGAATAAGTACTCTGATGGAAGCCAAAGTCCCTCAAAGTGAAAGAACCTCACACAGGAGGCAAAGCATAAACCTTGGTGACAATACATTCTGTAGCTTGCAGGCAAATTAGTGAAGACTCAGCTTAATTGAGATGTTCCAAATATTTGGTAAGCATGAGAAAAGACTTTAAATGCTTGACATGCTATCCAAGAAGATGTAGGTGTGAGAGAATGAAACTTCCAAAGTATGGGCAAGAAGAAGCCAATCATTCATGTAATAATTTAACCTTAGCCATAATCTGTAATCATGGCAGGTGAATGCCCCTCATAACTCACTTGCAGACACAAAGAAAAACACAATGGAAAAAGGGTGAACATGCAACAGGAAGAACTCAATTCCAATGGACAAAACAAGAAAAAATTTAGATAATGGGTCAATCGGAATGTGTAAAAAAACTATTTGATAAGTCAACCTTGTTTATCCACAGACAATATGAAAAAAACCAATAGAGAAAAAAGATATTTTCCATACAGAACCAAAGGATGGCCAAAAAACTGATTTTAAAGGTAACTACCCGAGACACAAGTCCTCAGTTCTTGATGATCAGAAAGAAACAAGGGTGATAACCCAGAGTAGAAATAAATACTCTCTCAATGGCATTCATGACTAAGAGATCTCAGACTGTATCCTTGAGATGCTGAAGATAAAATTGTGAGCAAGAACCTCAAGAACCCACCTGCTGACTAAATATGGAGACTAAAAACTAATGAAGCAAGACAGGCTGCCCTCCATGAAACAAATAACCTTGATTTAGCAAAGAGAGAGAATGAAAAGATATAGACTGAGAAGGCTTAGGAATAGAAGGGTAAGGTTGATAAGCCAAAGTAGAAAATGTCTCAGTTCAGGTCTCCAGTGAGTCAGGAACACCATCAAAGACCTCTGATTGAAGAAAGGGAGCTAGATGAAAATCCCTCACAAAAAAGTACCTGTCAAATGATCTTTATTTACAGAAAATACAGGGTGGTTCATTTCAACTACAGTAACTTAGGTCACAAATTTAATATTGATGAAAATCCATCTAATAGCAATAACTAAATATACGGATCTTCATATAGTGCTGTGTAGATCACTAAAACTAGTCTGGCATGACCAGGTAGTTAAGGCACTCAACTTGTAATTTAAGGGTTGCAGGTTCAAATCCAGGTCGCACCAAACATGCTCGTCCTTTCAGCCATGGGGGCATTATAATGTGATGGTCAATCCCATTATTCATTGGTAAAAGGGTAGCCCAAGAGTTGGTGGTGTTGACTAACTGCCTTCCCTCTAATCTTACACTTGAAAATTGGGGACGGCTAGTACAGATAGCCCTCGTGTAGCTTTGTGCAAAATATAAAACAAACTAAACCACTAAAACAATGAAAGATAATGCTAAATAATAGTAAAACTAACAGAATTTTAGAATATATTTACAAACAAATTGAATAAAAGTTGAAAGAAAAAATTATCTCTTTATATTAATCACAGGTTAGGCCTTATTTTAAGAAGGTCTCCTTGTCGAACAAATATTTTGGCTTATTGAAGAGGGTTACTGGAATGATTGTCTTATGGAGATAGGTTTAGAATCTCTCAGCTAATTTTATCTTGAGAAGAGACAGGTAACAGAACATCTTATCAAAATTTACAATATTATCTGCAAGATTCATAAGATTGAAGTCTCTGAAGACAAGAGAACATTAGTTTAATATTTGGAAAGTCAGAATAGACTCCAATTTAACAATTTCAACTCTAACAAGTAACAAATTAAACCGTGGAGAGTCTAAAATAAATAAACATTCTTTTATCTTATGTAGTTTCTCGCTATATACTAAACACTAGTTTTCACTTTACTTATTACTATTCTGTTCCATCACATCTGTTAAATGCTTTGAACGATTTTCTTTCTTGAAAACAATTTAATGCCTAGAAATATATTTCTTGAAGAATGGACCAGATTTCAGCAGTGACCAGTTTTCTGCAGATCATCAAAACTGTTTGCAAGGATGCAGCCCCACACTGATTCCTTAATATATTAAATATATGTATTGTATATTGATAACTATATGTTTCTGCCACTGAATAAACTATTGTTGATTGCTGCAGAACAATTTAAACTATTATTCATTTTTATAGAACACAGATCTTCAGCTTTCTTCCTTTAATGTATATATTACTGTTTTTGGTGTACAGGTTACCTAGGAAACAGTAAGATATATGCAAAAAACAAATTGGTCGCAGTGGACATGTGACTGCTCAAAAAATCCACTCCTAGGAAAGGTTATCACACTAAAAGAATAAAATGGGCAATTATTGCCCCTATATTCATGTTAAAATTTCATACATTATGAATACATTTTAATGGAAATCTTAAGTCAAGCTTATTAATATAAGATGTATTGCTATGTGGTAAAACTGTAATGCATGTAAGGTTCTGAGAAAAAATTTTGAATGGAAACTACAAAAGTGTTGGGAGGTAAATAAGATTCATGAATATGAATTTAATTCTAATAATAAAATATTTTTGGCTCTAACGTGTATATTTAAGTCCTTTATATACCTTTAAGAATTGAGTCTAAGCTTCTCACTATCACTACAAGAGGCACTGCAGGTAACAAAATTACCATTTACAATACTATAAAAGTGATCAATGGCAAAAACAAAGTCCTCAACTTTCTTTGTTCTTTATTATGAATATAACAAAGTGAGAAAACATAAGTTATGAATTTGGAAAAAGAGAAGTTAAGCTCCAATTAAGACATTTTAATTTTTTAACAATGTGACTGGTTCAGCAAATGAGTAATAATAGCTATTTTTCTTAAATACAGGTGTGAAAAGACAGTTTTGCATTAATATATTGTATAAGTTCTTCAAATAAAACAGCAAAATACCAAGTAAATATCTTTAAGAAACATTATGAAGTGTACTATAAAGCCAAAAACTAATGTTTTATAATTATAATGTTAATCATGACTCTCATAACTTATGCTGCATTAAAAAGTTCTTTTAATGAAATCACAACTCTAAACACTTTATAACTTAGTTACTAAAAACTTGTGTCTAGCATTATTAGTACAACTAAATACAGGGTGTTCGGAAAGTCACTGTGCAGTTTCGTCTGTTAATAAATATACAAGTGCACAGTGACTTTTTGAGCACCCTGTAGTATCAGTATCACTATCTGTATACAAAAACTAAAACTTTTATCTCTTATGTAATTTAATTGTAGGACATGAAGGTTTAAATCTGTGTATTAATTTATTGTATAAATATAAAAATTTTATTTACAAAATGAATTTATATGAAAAATGTAGATATTGGTAATTGTACTGCAGTAAAAGGTTAGAACCAAGTAATTTTCAATAGGAGGTGCTTTGGGTCAGTTTAGAGGATTATTATTATGATGTTTATAATGTAAATTGTAATTTGATTATCTGTAACAGAAATACAATTGCAAGTAAATTCTGATTCACAGTATAGTCTTCTGTTACATGAAGAAAGTGGTTATCATACATTAGTTATACATTAAATTAATTTAAATTATTAATTAATATTATCTTTAGCAAAATTAATCTGTACTCAATTTGTAGTTTTGCAACTTATCATAAAAGTCCTCGACTTAACCTGGTTTAATGATTTTAATCTCTTAATCTAGACTTCATTTTTATTAAATTTAAGATTCTTAAAACCTTAATTTTATTTTTAATTTAATTATTTTCTGAGTCTCAAGTCCGCTTAAATCCTTAGAGGCACCTAAGAAGCTGTTGAATGAGGAATTATCGGTGATTCTGGGGAAGATTTATCTGGTGGCGCCTACCCCTTTTCCAGGTAAATTCTACTACTGAACTGGACCATACAAATTTAGTATAAACTATAAAGTAAATAGTTTTAACTCTAATATTTGAGTTTATCACGCTATTTCTATTTACAATAATTAAAATATAATTGTCAGCTTGTTAAAGCTTAAATTCCTAAACTAAAGTATTTATTCAATCTGACCTTACCTAGCATCCCTAACATCTAAAAATCTGTTTACATACAGAAAGCTATCCGTTTTGATCATTGACTTTCTGCATAGGAAAGTAGGAATGAAGCTCCTGGAACGCGACATCTAGTGATGATAGAACAATCATAAATAAATAAATGTATTAATATACTCAACTTCATAAATGTATTGCTTTTTTTTTTCCATGCAATGAAATATCATTCGGACAAAGAAGCGTATAGTACTTCAGATTTATCTTTATACCCATCTTGAGAAAATAAAATAAAATACAGTGCACTGCTTTTTTTTTTAGGAGATCGTTGATTCCCTTTATTGTAAAGTAACGGCTTTCACCTGTTAAAGAGCTTTGGGGTAGGTTTGCTTAATAACAGGAGGTTCGTCCAGATATTATATCAAAAACAGTTTCTGGATTCCCCGACTGAATTTATGAAGAAAAGACTGCATACATTGTAAAACACTCAGCGAAAATAATTTTTATTCATACTAAAATACAATCAAAATAATGTATACAAGATAAAAGACAATATCTTTAAATTATAGCTAACTGCTCTCTTCTGAAAGCTTATAATGCTGTTTAATAGTATTTAGTTAACGTTAAAGTTATATAATAAACTTTAAAAGAGTGTTACCATTTACAAAGAAAGAACTGAAACTTCATTTACCAAGCTAAAAACTTGAGCTCGAGAGAAAGCTAATGCAAAACTCATTACATTGTGCAGCCAGTACCGTATTTCCCGGAATTTTGATTAGCTATAGTTTAAAAAAAAATAATAAATGTAAGAATAAGGTCGCAGCATTTTTATAATCTTACCATATTGTTTTGTAGATTATTCAGTGACTTACGGTTGATAAATCTCCTCACTCATTTCTCGTTTTTTGTGAGTTATATGCTTATCATATCTATCTTTGAAAATGCTTTGTTTGTTTGTTTTGGAATTTCGCACAAAGCTACTCGAGGGCTATCTGTGCTAGCCGTCCCTAATTTTGCAGTGTAAGACTAGAGGGAAGGCAACTAGTCATCACCACCCACCGCCAACTCTTGGGCTACTCTTTTACCAACGAATAGTGGGATTGACCGCACATTATACACCCCCTCGGCTGGGAGGGCGAACATGTTTAGCGCGAACCCGCGACCCTCGGATTACGAGTCGCACGCCTTACGCGCTTGGCCATGCCAGGCCAACAATTAGATATTGAGAACAAATAACTTTCACTACTTATCATGGCCCGGCATGGGCAGATGGGTTAAGGCGTTTGCCTTTTTAATATGTAGGTTGCGAATTCGAATCCCCGTCACACCAAACATGCTCGCCCTTTCAACCCCGCGCAAACCCGCGACCCTCCGATTACGAGTGCACGCCTTAACGCGCTCGGCCATGCCGAAAATACATACCTTATATTACCACTGGAGTATCTGTAATATTACCAGTAGTAACGTTATTCTAAGCCTGAGGTGTTAAACACAGTGCCGGTATTACAGCACCATACGTACGATGACATGCCTTGTTTTATTTATTTGTTATTTAATACTAAGTAACTTATACATTTCATTCTGGGGCATATAGAGGGGATTGAATTACTGTCTAGTATTGAAACACTTTCTCTAGGCTTAGGTTTGGGCCTATAAGCAACGTAACCTTTAGTCTGGAAGATGCAGGGTGTATTTTTGAGATTTATTTTGTGAGAAAAGAGCACCTTCGATGCCAGGAAATACGATACTTCTAACTTTATATTTTCAGAACACATGTACCTCACCAGATGGTGATAATATGGCTATTCATTGAATCAATTCCACAAATGACACTTCAAGTACTTCAGGAACAGTAAATGAAAAACCTGTAACTTGCTACACAGAAGGGTGAAGTGTGATTATAAGAGATAGGGTAATATAGTATGATGCACAAAACTTACAACACTTGTATAATAAGTTACAAGTACAGAAATGTATATTTTAATGTTCTATAAACCAATGATCCATTGTGATTGATTTATGATATAGCTAGTGTTCAGAGCTCAAAGACAGGAAATAATTCAGACTTTTCGTAATACAAGGATTGGAGACTACTGAGTGTTGTTTTTCTGACTGTATTCATGTAGAAATAACGAATAGTAGTGCAAACACTGTGTTGTGCTGTGTTTTTGCTTTCAAGAGAAAAAGCCAACCATGCAGAAACAAACTTATCTATACATGTAGTTACCCTCTCTTGAAACTTAATAAAAACAAATGTAACGAGCTGGTCTTTATAATTTATTTCATCAAATGGATGGAAGATTTACTGATAGGTGTATTAATTAATATTGTCCGTTGTAGATATTTTAGTTCAGAGGTGGGTAACTCCATGGCCACTGGCCAAATGTGGCAAATAGATAGCACAATTATAACTAGCTCGAGTTTAGGAATCAAATTTTTCCATCATTTATTTTTATCGCAAATTTAGTAAGCAGCAACTGCACTGCCTCACGTCATCGCTAATGTCACGCACTTCATCACTGCCACAGACTTTGCCCATTTTATGACGTAAGTTTGGTGAAAATGTTTGTTATCGAGTGTGCGTTATTTTGCATGCGCTTGCAAACATATTTTTATTGTGCAACTTTCAAGTGTTTAAATACATTTTGTTTTTAATCCCATTATATGGATAATTGGATAGTTTGAAAACGAAAGAATCCAGATGATGGTGAACACTCAGAAAATAAAGACAATTTAATTGATTCTGGTGTTACTGCTGAAAAAAAATGTCGCGTGAGTGGAAAATCGTGAAACGAGAATTTAATGGAAGTTCGGAGTTGAAATTTGCAGTGATTGAAGCAAATAATAAGTCAGTGTGTCGTTTTTGTGACAAAGGTTTAAGAAATAGTAAAGTATAAAATCTTAAGCAACGCTTTAATAGTTTTCACAACGAATTTGATGTAAGATTTCCAGTTGATAGCAAAAATCATGACAATGAAATTAGCCGTTTGAAAGCACAATTTCATGAAAATAGGGAGATCAAAAAAGATTTTTATTATCAATAGAACTAGTTACATTAGTTAGCTATAAAGTAACTTGGATTCTAGCTCAAAAGAGAAATCCTCTTTTGATGCTAAAGTAGTAAAATAAATATTAATTGTGGTCATTTCATTTCTGTTGGAGAATTATGATTTAAAAATAAAAGATAATATTCTTCGAAAGGTAAATGATTTGCAATTAAGTCGAAAAACAATTGTCCACAGAAAGCAAGAGTTAGTGAAATACATAGAGAATCAGTTGCTTGAACAACTAAAAGACTGTATTTTTTTAGCACTAGATGAGTCAACAGATGCTAGTGACACTGTACAGTTGATATTTTGGGTTCGATATGTAACTTCTGATCTTGGCCTTTGGGGATAACGAGATCGAACATGTTGAAAAAACATTTTTTTAAATTTTTTGAAATGTCAAAAAAACTCAATCTGGGATTAAAAAAAATTGATTTCTGTCAGAACACGGCACTCCCGCCATGACTGGGGAGAAATTAGTATTTGTTTCTCTTCTGAAGCAGCATTCAATAAAAAATTATGTGAAGTCCAAGCTCGCATCTTTCCATTGCATTTTGCATCAGTAAAATTTATGTGCTCAGATGCCTGAAAGTAACGAACTGAAAAAATGTGATGGACATTGTTGTAAAAATTGGGAATTATATTAGAAGTGGAAGCTCTCTCATCCATCGACAGTGTGTTGAGTTTTTGAAGAAAAGCAGTGACTGTACTTTTGATGATCTTACTGATTATTCAAATGTAAGATGGTTAAGTTGAGGAAACGATTTGCTTCCTTATTTCCTCAAATAAAAGAGTATCTTGTTGAAAAAAGTAATTTTGAAAATTTTCCTGAAATTGAAATTTTGTTATGGCAGTGTGGTTTGTACTTTTTGTGCGACATGATAGCTCACCTGAATTATTTCAACACTAAGCTTCAGGGAAGAGGTAAAATAATAAGCGAGCAATCACAGTCTATTCATGAATTTCCATTAAAGCTAAACCTCCTTGTGGAACAATTACAAAAGAATGACTTGACACATTTTACAAAGATATCGAGAAAATAATAAGGGCTATAATTTCTCTGACCCAAAGATGATCTCTATATAATATGAATCAAACATCTATCTCAAAAATTTAAATCATGTTTCTTGGAATTTAAAAATTTGAAATTGATATTTGAATTTTTGCATGATCCATTTCAATTTGACTTAGGAAATTTCAGTGAGAAAATTATAACTTTTTTGTCTTTGGATTAGTGTGGATTTGAAGACGAGATGCTTACCCTGCAAAGTGTAGAACACATAAAAGATAAACAAAAATGTTTTGCTAGAGAGATGTGGCTCACTATTCTGATAAATGAGAGTCTTCCATATTTAGAAATAGCAATTTCAAAATTACTTTCCATGTTTGTATCCGCATGGGTGTGTCAGTCAACGTTTTTTACGCCAGATTTTCTCAAGTCTAGATACAGATCCTGTCTTACTGACATAAATTTAGAAGCAGAGCTAAGATACTCATAAATATTAAGCCAAATTTTACGAAACTTGTTGATGAAAACCCTCATTATTTTTCACATTGAAGGTCAGTTGAAATACAATTATTTTGATTAAACTAACATCTTTCTTTTTTAATAGTGTGGCTAACACTATTTTTATTAGCCACAGTTGTGGCCACTATGAAAAATAAGTTGCCCACCTCTGTTTTAGCTAAATAGTAGAATAAAACACTTGAAGACTTCCAAATAAACAAAGGAACTAAGTTAAACAGTCAGTTGTAAGGTGTTTGAACTGGGGAAGACACATAAAGACTCGTGATGACGAGAAATCCACTTGAAGTAAAAATGTATCTCAAGACGGCTGGTACGGGTACTGAAACTTTTATTAAAATAAAGTAGAGGATAACGTTTCGGCCTCCTAAGGTCATCTTCAGGTTGTAGTTTGCTGTTCCTTGGGACTTTTTATTGTTTTATAATAAATCCCAAGAGACAACAAACTAGAAAACTTTACGCTGCTGCATACCATGCATACCATGTATTTGCGATATCAGCGGAAAAAATAACCAACATTCGAAGAACACTTGTAACAAAACTCGACATTCCAGAAAACACCAAAGCTATTCAAAACCCAGGTACAAAATTGTAGTCCATACTATGTAAAAAACTACACTGACAAACACAATACCAAAATTATTTATAAAATACAATGCAAAACTGCCACCATTTGTATATTGGAGGGACAAGCAGAGAAATAGAAACCAGATTTAAATAACACAAAAAACACCTTCACATATTTTTGAACACTGCATGTCAAATAAACACAACATAACAATATAAAACTCTCAGATACTAAGTGGGGAAACAAATATAAACAAACGGCAAAATCAAAGAAGACCTACTTATACAGCAATTAAAACCAAAATTGTACCTATACTAATTAATGACCTGACATTACCTGCAACGTCCCCTACAATCCCGTATCCGTTTATACTCTCGTTCCTAAGACATGTGTCCCTCAATGGTCACATTCAAACTCTTTCTTTCTTAACCTGAAAATGACCTAAGAAGGTCAAACGTTGTTTTCTACCTTATTTTAATAAAAGTTTTAAGACTCATATCGGCCGTCTTGAGATAAACACACACAGACTATAAAGTATATGCTTACAAACTTTATAATCCTGAACAAACTGAATAGGAGAACATATGAATAACTACCATATGTTATCATGGCATATCATGTAATAGGACGAAAGTCTGTGGTGTGTTATTTAACTTACAGATCGCAGCATAATTCTGATTTATTTGTTTGTTTCTTGAGATTCGTGCAGAGCTTCTTGAGGGCTAGCTGTTCCTAATTTAGAAATGAGAAAACTAGAGGGAAGGTAGTTAGTAAACATTACTCACCTTCAACTGTTGGGCTACTATTTACTCTTTAAAAATGAGATTGTCTGTCGCATTATAAGCATTCTACAACTGAAAAAGCAACCACTTGCTACTATTTCGTTCCCTGATGACGGATCTTCACTAAATTTCGCCACAAAATATTTTTTAAATCCCTACAGAGACATTTGCAAATTAACAGTTTCACTTTTGGTGTTTTTTCAGATTTTATGGACATTTTTAGTTTTTAGAATTACCTTTAAGGGAAGTGACTTTTAATGTTCTAAGATATTTTTTATTAGCAGCCCGGTTTGTTTGTTTTGGAATTTCGCACAAAGCAACTCGAGGGCTATCTGTGTTAGCCGTCCCTAATTTAGCAGTGTAAGACTAGAGGGAAGGCAGCTAGTCGTCACTACCCACCGCCAATTCTTGGGCTACTCTTTTACCAACTAATAGTGGGATTGATGGTTACATTATAACGCTCCCACAACTGGGAGGCCGAGCGTGTTTGGCGAGACTCGGGCCTCAGGTTACGAAGTGCACGCCTTAACACGCTAGGCCAGGCATGGCCAAGTGGGTTAATGAGTTCGACTCGTAATCCGAGGGTCGCGGGTTCAAGTCCTCGTCGTACCAAACATGCTCGCCCTTTAAGCCGTGGGGGCGTTATAATGTAACCATCAATTTCCTTATTCGTTGGTAAAAAGAGTAGCCCAAGAGTTGGCGGTGGTTGGTGATGACTAGCTGCTTTTCCTCTAGTCTCACACTGCAAAATTAGTGACGGCTAGCGTACATGGCCCTCGTGTAGCTTTGCGCAAAATTAAAAACCAAAATAACAATGGGTTTTATGTATATCGCTTTGCAACTAAAGTATAACTTAATATGTTCACTTATCTATGTACTGAAAAGGTAAAACGACGTATATTGACAATGACTAGAAAAATATTTATCGATTTGTTTATTTAACGTCTGTTTTGATAAAACGTTTTTTAGCCTCTGAATAGCAATTCATAGAATGGCTTTGAGCTTTTTCGTGTTTTTCTTTTTTTTCTTCAAGTACGAACTTTTAGTTCGTCTTGACCGATATGAAATGTAATTGCAGTTTTGTTCTCACGAGGTCATGCCCTTTCGATTGATGTACATAACCACACTCAAAGTCTTTTAGGTCAATTCAATTTAATCCTGCTCAATATAATTTCAATTTGAGGGTAGGTTTGTAAACACTCCAGTGAACATTAAAATCGAATCTAGTAGACATTAGCTCCACGCTTGGTATTGCTGGCGCTCAAGAATATAGCTAATAAAAAGGAGAAAAATATTTTATTATTGATTAATTTACTCCATTCTTGTATAAAAGAATTTTAAGTGCTGCGGCTACTGAGCATCCCCTCTTGTTTTTTATGAACAATTTTGGTAATATGGCAGCAAAATAACTTAATTCTGAAATGGTTCAGGTTTAAAATTGAATCAAAATATTTACTTTCATGAGAAATTTGATGCACTTGAGCTTAGGCAAAGTGGTTACATATTACGTATTTAGGAGTAATTACAAGAAAAGTAGATAAATGAATAGAAATATATTTAAAGCTTACTTACCACTTCGTGTTAAAGTGTAATAACATCTTATTTTTTCATGAAATAAAAAATATTCAACGTTTAAAAAAGATATAACAATTTATTGTATAAAGTAGAAAAAAATATACAATTAAAAACTCTACACATCCTGGTGGAAAACTTTTTTTTTTAATTTCGCTAAAAGCTACACGAGTGCTATTTGCGCTAACCGTCCATAATTTAGCAGTGTAAGACTAGAGGGAAGGCAGCTAGTCATCACCACCCACCACCAACTCTTGGGCTACTCTTTTACCAACGAATAGTGGAATTGATCGTAACATTATAACTCGCCATGGCTGAAAAGGCGAGCATGTTTGGTGGGCTGGTGGAAATCTTCAGCAGACCAGAAGAAACACAGGTAATTGCATTTTATATTTTTACTAGCAAGATTTGCTTGTTTGGTGAAGTTGAGCACAAAGCTACAAAAATAGCCTATCTATGCTCTGACAGCTACAGGTATCGAAACCTAATTTGTAGAGTTGTAAGTCCAAAGACATGCCACTGTGCTACTGTGAGACATACCAGCATGTGTGCGTGTATAATTTACATATTATACAGTCTCAATTAAAGAATAAAATTCCAAAAATACTTTTCCTTAGCATCAGGGCCTGGATCTCTATTTAAAATAATTTTATGTTTAATAATTACAAGAGCTTCATTTATGGTTAAATTATATTTAGTTTAGCTTCTTTCGGTATTTGAACCTTATCCTATTCAAAGTTATGCGAAGAGTTTGCCACATGCTCCGTCAAAGCCGAAGCATTAATTTCTAATCTTTCAACGGCGTTTTTTTATTCATTAACTCAAATCTTTAAATTTCTGCTTTTTTGTCCGATATAATTTACGTACACTTACCACACGAAATGAAATTTCTTATGTTTTTTAGGTTTCCTGAAGATAGTGGAACTATTTCCAACAAGACATGAAGAATTTTTAACTGTGTATTTTACGTTTATCTTTACAGTAAGTTTTGTGCATTTTTGAACTTTGAATGTCCTTATGTATTTTATGAAATATGTGCACAAAAATGATTAATGAATATATTTTATTTTTACATCTTTGAACTTGTTCGATGAACACATATGAGATTCTGTTTTTTGGCTTTGAGTTGTAGACAAAAGCGAAGTAACCAAGAGTTTCAATGAAGTAATGTTTCAAGTAAAGATTAAAGAAACAAAGAAACTAAAAACAACGCCACGTACGATAATAATAATAATAATAAAAAACAAACTAGGAAAACTTTAAATTTGCACAACATCTCCGATTTAGACCCATCATCTTGAGGTGATATTTCTTTCAGCCTAACACACAGTGCATATTTGAATATTACAAAAGGGAAAAGTAATAATAAGAAAGAATATGAAACATACTTTTAATAATTATGCAACAGTACTGTGAAATCAGTTGTTGCTAATTTCTATTCTTATTCTACCAATTCATATTTTATTTAATGGTTTAGTTTTAGTTTACTTACTGATTAGGTATTATTGTTGAATTTTGATTTAACTTCTAAAACTCGAGCATTGAAACTTATCTTCTGATGAATAATCGCACCAGTGATCAAAAGGTTGTTTCTTTTAAAAAGTAATCTTCCTTACTGTAAGAGCTGTAATTTATAATAAAAATAATATACTTATTGTATTACAAGTTACAGCTTTATAGTGAGTAAGTTTGTTTTTTAACAGGTACAACTTTTCTATCACTGGTGCATTCAAACTCAAGCACACAATTGACGTAAGATAAAACATTGATAGTTGCGTTTTCGAAGTGTATTTTATTTCAGTGTACGTGGTACAATTGATTATAGAAGAAATACAAGGTTTCAATCACTTTTTGTGATCATTCTGAAACACACGAGTTTCAACAATTAAATGCTATAAAAAACAATAACTTGTAATAAAATATGCTCAATCAGTAAGCAAATTTAAAATGAAATTATTAATATTTTGCTTAACAAGAATTGATTCGTCAGTATTGTTACATCACCATGTTTCGTACATTCAATTATTATTACTTTTTAGTGATATCCGAATATGTTCTGTGTATTTGATTTTAACAAACATCGCCAGAAGAAGGATTTATGTTTAAATAAGTTATTTTTTTTTACATTTTACCGCCATCGTATCAAGCGTTTTATTTTCTTTCTTAAATTTTGTTTTAAACCTTCTGGCTGGTTTTTACTATATTTGTATCCAAGTGCAGTGTCTTCGGTTAGCCTTGGGTTACGTTTATATAGTAAGCCTAATAATTAAATTATGCTACAAATAAAATTAAGTCAGATAATGCTTAGTTGCATGTGGATATGTATGAATACAGTTTTTAAGTTACACACCAACAAACTCCCTGAGGAAAGGTGGAGCACCCTTTTTGTTATTTTGTACAAGATTTGAATCCATTTTTTGACGGGTTGGACCAAAGAGAAACTTTACACAATTACAAAAAAAGTAGTTTATTTGGCTTACGTATAATATCGTGATAAAGTTATTTAACATTTTGTTATTTATATTTTTGTAGTTATTTCATGAAGACTTATTTGATCTTGAATTGTAGACAGAAGCAGAGTAAAAATTACATTGCACAACAATTTTTTCGAAAAGTTTTGCTTCCTGAAAAGTTTTTACTGATTGTGACAGGTACCTGGTGGGTATGCACAAATATAGTTTTGGTTTTGCTTCATCACGTCGGAACTCTGAGAAAGAGGCAGTTAACTATTAACCGGCAATAACGTATTTAATTGCGTTTATGTTTCCAATATGCTATTAAGTTCAACAATATTAAAATTATTTTGCTCCTCATTTTCGTTTCACTTTATTACGTTGCAGTGTCCAACAGTAGTCAGCAAGCATTGACGGCTTCCAGTTGCCCTGATATCGTTTTTACATTGCTGTAAATGTCCTGGCGAAACTGAAGATTTTGATGAAACGGTACGTGATGGGCAAATTTGAATGTGATTTTTGTGATCAGCAGCTAAAAGTCTATAAGGAACACCAAACAATGTTCAAGAAACAAAAAATGTGTTATGCAGTGTTACCAAGGATTTCAATGGAGTTGTGTTTGTCGGTGTCAAACAGAGCATAAATATATTTTAATCCAATAGGTAGCGATGCAATATATTACTTTGAAGGTCCCTTAAAGGGTCTGTTTTTATTGATATTTTTCACTTTCGAAAAAGATTTTAAAAAGCTTAAGCATTTTGAAATGAGAAGATATGCCTTCGTGGATTTGCTCTTGTCCTTCAGTTTCTTTGCTTTTGGTATCAGCTCAACCCGGATTAAGGCATGGGTTTACCGAGCTGAAGCCCAAATAACTTCTTAGTTTTCAACTGTACAAGTTGAAAAGCCTAGGGCCAATAAAACCCTTAGTCCTGCCATGGGCCTCACCGTTGATAAATTGCAGGGTGAAATATTTGACCGTATAGAAATATTTATTTCAGATATAGTTTTTTTTTTGCATTTCAACTCTATAAAGCTTTATCGAGAAGCAGATTTGAATATAACATTAAACAATATATGTCAACAATTTAAGCAGACCGTTTTATAACATTAGAAATAACGTTATTACACTTGATATGGTCATAACATGGAGAATAAACTGAGAAGTAAAAAGAAAAATAACAGTTTAAAATGTAAAAGTTATGAGCGTTGATATCATACTGCTGTTTATTCACTCGTTAAAGTATAATCTAATTCATATAAGTCTGATACATATGAGTTATTTGTTATGTAAGTTTCACAATTCTTTTTGATTTTGTTTAGAGTGTACTTCAAAACTGTTTTTGTTTTCAAAAAAATGTGATTGTTTTTCTTTGATGGTGAATAAAACTTGCCGAAGGACGGGAAGAGGCTCATGGTTTTTTGTGATAATTTTACAAATCTCGATGAATTAGGCAACGTTAGTATAAATATATATACATATGTAATACGACAATGCTTTGCGTTTTGAATTTATTGATTTCAGATTAAGAAGGAAACAAGGCGAAATATTTTAAAACTACAAACGTAATAACAAAAGTAAACTAGGCTTAACAAAAATTATTTTGCGTGATTGCACTACAAGATACGTTCATTGTATTGAAAATACAGCTGAATTCTAAACTTAGATTTTTATATAATTATTTTTTCTTTTTGCAATCGATAATATAATTTTTCATCTTGGTGGAATCACTCCAAAGTCTTTATGATTTAGAACAACGATAAATAATTAAAGACTTAAAAAAAAAGAAGTTGACTCCATTTAAACGAATTCTTTCAGCAGATCGGAAAACAGTGACAAGTATTTGTATAGTCGCATATTCCTCGCATGGTATTTTTGTAGATGTAGATACAGTTTCCTGTACAGAATTGGTTGTCAGTACAGTTTTCTAGCGTTTGTGCCATTATAATACCTGTAAAACAAATCAAAAGTATGGCAGAAAGAAACTGATTAGCATTTTATTTTATGGTTTGTTATAATCCTTACTAAAACTTTTTTGTAATAAAATATTTAATGCGTCAAAGTCTATTTATTCTATGTATCCAAACTATGGATTCAAGATATTTGAAATTTAATTGCGATTAAACTTAAAGAAAGATACTTTCAAAAGTTATGATAACAAATTGTTAACACTAAAATTGGTGTTAACTATGAAAATTACAATTCGCCCTAGATCGTGTGTTAAGACCCATACAGTAAGCAAAGTGTTCAATGTTTTCGTAATTGCAACTATTCCCATTTCGTGTTATAAGAACCATGCAGTTTCTCAAGTCGTACAATAAGAACCAAACTTTTCCCCAGATTGTGATATAAGAATCTTGTTTTTGGTAAGGTGTTCAATATTTTCTTGGACTATTTCATTGGTAAACTGTCATGAATTAAGAGGTTGAAAGACTAGTTGCGGTTAAGATGTTTATCTGATGTTAATTAGGATGACTCATCAGATGTAACGTCGAGGGTTTCTTTAGGCCTATAAACAAATCAACAAAATATCTTAATTTTTCCAGACTAAATGTTAATTAATCATTTCCAAATCACGTGTTGAAAACTGAAGTAAATGGGATGTAATGAAAGTTATCATGATACTATTAGTTAATATGCAGACTATAATGAGGTTTAAGTTTTTTTTTTGTTTTTAAATGTGTAAACATTGGGAAAATATCTCCTAAGTGTTCAGAAGCTGTTAGTTGGGTTTAAATTTCACTCCTTTATAGACTAAACATTTAAAAGTTCTTGCCAGACCACTTTTGAAAAACCTAAAAACTCTGGTGTTAAAGTGTATTAACAGTTTATAAATAATATAATTGTATCATGCAACCTAATCGGGTATTGCAAATATAATATTTGATAAAAGAAATTACACTATATAACACAAATTTTGTTGCTGAATAGTAAGTGTTATTTCTTAATTGCTCATGTTGCAAAAGTACAGAAAATGGTCATTATTCCCTTCAAACTTTGCTTTTGTGACCTGAATAACAATATTTAGAAATTAACCTATTTTCTTTGTAAAAAGGGCAAATTTGCACATTTTCATTTATATGAGGTATAAATGAAACAACATATGAATTAAGATCTACATGTATTTATACTCAAGTTATACAAAAATGTTTAGAAGTAAGTAGTTTTGCGAGGTTTGCGACTGTAATATAGATCACTTTCACGTATCAGCTCGCAAGTAATCTCCCATTATGTTTTCATTATATGCTTCCAGGTCACCAAAGCAAAGTTTGAAGAGAAAAATAGTTGTTGTTTTTTCATTTACTTTAGGCAAAAGCAATTTGGAAATAATACTTTCTGCCCAGGAACAAGAAAAAGTAAAAATTTTGTTACATAGTGTTATTGATCAACAATGGAATGTATTTTGGCAGCAGTCAAATTTCCGTTTGTAAACATTAGCCCGGCATGGCCAAGAGTGTTAAAGCGTGCGACTCGTAATCTGAGGGTCGCGGGTTCGCATCCCCGTCGCGCTAAACATGCTCGCCCGTTCAGCCGTGTGGGGTTATAATGTGCGGTCAATCCCACTATTCGTTGGTACAAGAGTAGCCCAAGAGTTTGCGGTGGGTGGTGATGACTAGCTGCCTTCCCTCTAGTCTTACACTGTTAAATTATGGACGACTATCACAGATAGCCCTCAAGTAGCTTTGTGCGAAATTCAAAAACAAATAAACAAACAAAAACCGTTTGTAAACTATTAAGTAAAGAAACATTTACTCTCTCTTTAAGTTCATTTCGTAACCACTGGTGATTTAAATCATTATGAACTAAGATGCGAATGTAGAAAGGTTTTAAACAGGTAACACTTTCTAGTTTTGGTATTGATAGAAACTTCATGGTTGAGACATGTCACAAAATAGTTTCTTTAGAACCTTAAGATCTTTACTGATAGCGAATACACTCATTCTCAACAGCTAACATAGCACTGAATCATATGTACATATTTTGTATGAGCAGCCAGGTGTATTTGTAAGGGAATGTAATACCATTTTCTCATGAATGAGACTAGTGAGTTAGGTAAACATGAAGCCCCTTCCTAAAGGTGATCCCAGACTTGTATAAGCTGTGATCACGTGTTCTGTACGGTTATGTACATCAGCATCCAACAGAATTAAATTCGATTTATTTGCCTCAATTAAAAAGTAGCTTTCTGTTGCATCCATTGAACCAATGATCTATAAGACACTAGGAATGGTACTTCACATGTTGTAAGAAATTAACACAAGATAGTGACAACAATTATTAGGGCTTGACAAACATTTTTGGATCTAATTCCATATTATACAGAATATGTTAATTTCGTATTTGTGAACAATAATATTTATTCACATTGTACACAAAACATTTGAGTCTGTTTTTAACAAAAAGCAAATAGGAGAATGGTCTGCTCAACAATTTCACCTGGTTCAACGCTACATAACCCACAAAACTATATAATAACCGAGTACTACAGAATATATATGAACCAGATTCAGGAATATATCTCAAATGTACCCCCCGGACATTTTATTTGAGCTTGGAAATGTTTAGAAAAGGAAATGGGGGAATATTGCATAACACTTTATTCAATTGCGTAGTAGAACAGTGTTAGAGTGTAGAATTTGCTATAATTATTTTACATTCTCGAGCTGTGGTATTACGGCAGACAAACCAAAGCGAGAGAGTGTTACTTATCTGAAAATCGTAAAACAGTTCAATGTTCATAGTTTGGTGTGTTATGATATTATCTTAAAGAAAAATAAAGTTTTTCTCTGATTAATATTTGTAAATTATAATTTAGATGATGCAAAATATATGCTAATTACTTGTTGAACATTAACATATTTTGTCCAGTATACAATGTGGCTGACTTGAAATACGAAGGAATTATTGAAAACTTACCCAGATTACACAACATTAAAATGAAAATAAGAACTGCTCTCCCGGTTTTCTGCATGACTTCTGAAAAAACAAGACAAAACACGTCATTGTTTAAAACGAATCATTATCAGAAGGCTTGATCTTAAGTATGACTCTGGCCTTAGGCAATGTGTGTATGTGTGTTTCTTACAGCAAAGCATGGGGAGTCTACCGAATGAAATCGAACCGCTGATTTTAGAATAGTAAATCCACAGACTTACCTCTGTACTAGCGGGGGAAGGCTGAATAGATTTGTAACATGTAGATTTTTGTGTAATGGAGGAATTTGATCCAGGGCTTATGTGCCACCTCACTTTGTCCCATCAAATAATCTGATTTTTCTTTTGTTAAGAAACCCCCATTAAAGAGCTGAAAAGAATTGACTGGTATGAAACCAAAGTACAGTGAGCGAAATATATTGAGATATGTACAATAATTATTCGCATAATTTAGCCCTATTTTACGTCTTGATATAAAAGCATCTCACACAAAGGTTTGGCATAAAATTAGCTTGTAAATAATCGTACAGGTGGTGAAAGAACAAATAAAATAAACCTACATCCTGCCAGTAGGTGTACGTGTACAAAAACATAAATGAAATACATTTATGAAATACACCAATTTTAGGTGACGCAACAGGTAAACTTCAAATTATAATTTCATATCAGTTGACTTAATAATTGCAGTTACGAAGTTGAGTTTCACGTAAAAAAGTCATTCATTTTCTTATTGATAAACGGGATTGTTAGGTCCTATCCAAAGTTAAGAATGTAGTGAAAAGCTGTTTTAATTATCATATAATACGCGTCATTTACTATATAATTTAAATAACAGTTTATGTGCTGAACTGGTTAGGTTAAGCGGCATCCTCTGTTGTTAAATTAATAGGCACTATTCTGTTTGTAATATTGTATAGATAGGATCAATAATTTGAATATTTCAACTCGCTCGATGTACAAGGTAACTTTTTATCGTGCATGGTATTTCACGTGGGTATCGTGAAATCGTGTGCTAGCCGTCCCTAATTTAGCAATGTAAGACTAGAGGGAAGGCAGCTAGTCATCACCACCCACCGCCAACTCTTGGGCTACTTTTTTACCAATGAATAGTGGGATTGACCGTCATATTATAACGCCCCCACGGCTGGGAGGGCGGGCATGTTTAGCGCGACGCGGGCTCGAACCCGTGATCCTCGGACTGCGAGTCACACGCCTTACGCGCTTGGCCATGACAGACCGACATGGTATTGTTGTACAACAAGGACAAGAATGATTCCAGGATATCTACTTGATATTCTTACCTTTGAATGCTTTTTTTTTTCAAACTTTTACCAAATTTACAGTCTCTATTGTGTTTCAGAAATGTGGTCGAGTCATTCGGAATATTATACACTTTACTGAGATAATCTAATTTTTCTAGAATGATAATACTTTTCCCTTTAATAAGTTTTGTTATAAAATGTTATTACTTTCAAGATATTTAATGCTGGTATTTCTTCTTCACTTACAGCATTCGAAATAATTATGGAAACTGTGAAAACAAATGAATAAAATACAAATACTACGGAATTACCACTTTTTCATCATATTAGAACGTTGTTAGTGTGTTTTCTATTAGAGTGTGTTTTTATAAAACTTACAAAAGCTAGTGATACTGCACCAATTAATAGTAGTGCGTTTCTTACCATGATTGATACGAATGAAACAATAAATGAAAAGGTAAGAATATTTTATGCAAAAAAATAACAAAAACTACAAGATTATGTTTTATCAGAAAGTGTATGTAAACTGAAAGTATGAAGCGAAGCTGGTGTTGTTAATAACACATATGTTAAAAACAAACAAACGGTTCTTTTTGAAGGCAGTGTTAAGAACCTCAGGCTATTTGACAAGTACAAATCTTGTCACTGACGTTATTGTAAGTATAGGTGGGAATTTTTCCTAGAGAACAGTAACACATACATTGGTAAGAAATGGTATCAAAGGACTCGTAGCTGTTCCAGATCCATTGAGGGAAAATTATAAACAAGTTAGGTTATAATGGGCTTTGGATACAAACTGTTGGAGATGAAATTTGAAACTTGTATTCCTTACAAGTGATTGGAAATTGGAATTGGAGACAGTTTGTTTAACAGAAAAGAATCAAAGTCCGTGAGAGACGTGTGGAGTGAAGTATGTCAGGGATCAGTGGAAGTTTGGGCCATATCTTAGTCAATGGTGGAGTTATCTACACTAAATTGATAACATCACTACTGCTGATAAGTACAGATAGATTCGTATCCATTATAATATTATCTTATGAATATACTCATTTAGGCAAAGATTCACCTTCCAGTAAGAAAAATTAGCCTAAAAAAAAGTGGCGAAACAATAACTTGAATTTAAAGAAGTCAACTGAACTCTCGAAACAATCACTTGTGGTTCAATGTAAACATTTCTGAGGTTGTAATAAGTGTAAAAACTGAGATTGCCAATAGTAGACCTCACAGTTTGGTTGAATTGTAACGAGTAATATTTGGAACATTCTTCAATCGAAGTCAGAAAGACTGTATGACAGCATGAAAAAGGGATGAAATGCTCTGTTTACAATAAAAGGCTAACATACTAGATATTGGTGTATTGCATAATTATTTGCATTGATTTCGTATTTTTGTTGACAATGTTTTATATCAGTAGTCAGCCTAGCACAGTGCATCCAAAGGATGTCGCTTTACGCTGATTGGCTGCCGCAGAGGAGGGAGCCATGTCCTCAAAGGTGACCAGGTTATTGTTCCAAGTTTTCAGTAACTCGTTACTAGGCTTCCATGACAGGAAGCCATGATGAATGATTACGTATAGCACTACAACGTGGAGAACGTGTTTTTAAGTCACCAAGACAGGTGGCTACGACTCATACAATACATGACTCAACAAAAATAAAATTAATAATTAATTTGATAGTTAATTAATTAAATCATCACTAAGAAGGACATTTAAAACTAATTAATGAAACATTTTGTGAATAAATTGTCATAAAATAGAACTCTTAATGTTAGTTCATTAATCCATTTATAATTCATTCATTAAATCATTTATAATTAATTCGTTCTAATAACAATGCTTAATACTAATCGATCAGTTAATTAACTATTCGTAAAATGGATATTTAAAAGTAGCTCCGCTAGTGGCACACCAATGTGTCTGCAAACCCACATAGCTAGGAACTGGGTGTCAATACCCGTGGTTGGCAGAGCACAGGTGGCCCATTGTGTAGCTTTGTGCTTAATTCCAAACAAACAATACTTAAAATAATTAAACCATTTATAATCAAATTGTCATGAAAAAACGGGCACTTAAGGCTAATTAATTCATTCTAAAGAGAACGAGATGATAATTAAAATTTGTTTAAATATTTTCAATACTAAATTATTAGTTGATTAATTTGTTTTAAAACAATGATATAATAATTAGAACTAAATATTTTAAATTATATTAAATATTATTTATTGTAACAGGCGCACAATACGTGTTTATTGATTTAAATTGATGTTATGCAATAATTAAAACTTATAGTTTTGCTCATTTGACTTTATACAATAATTTATATCGTAATAACACTTTTACTAATTTTACAGCATGCAACAAAATAATTTACACTCGTCACTTTATCTCATGATTAACAAATGCAGAGTTCTAAAAGAGGCCATTATGTTTCTTTATGATTAATTAGGCCTAAAAGGACATTACGATAATTAAAACTTGCTCATTCAAGTGATTAAAGATTTTCAGTGCTAAATTATTGCATTTCTTGCTCCTTAAGGATTATATCTTTTTCAATGCACGACTATACGTTTAAATCACCCTGAAAAAGGTAATATCATGCAATAATTAAAACGTTTACTTTATACAACAATTCACATTGTCAATAAAATGGCTATTATGCAATAGTACTTTTACTAATTTAAAACGAAATAACTTACACGTATTTAACAAAGGCGGACATTCATATATAGTTAAACACTATTATTACCCTAGGATTTTAAGAAATACACTGTGACAATATATGAATGAATTTAGGATGAATTAATTAATCTTAAGTGCCCTTTTCTAAGGCAGTTTGATTATAAATGACTTAATTAACTAGTGTTAAGCATCCTCTTTAAGACGATTAATTACAAATGATTTAATTAACTAATTTTAAATTATTTAATTAACTGATTTTAAATTATTTAATTAATTAGTGTTAAGTGTCATTTTTATGACGAATTATAATAAATGATTTAATGTTAAGCATCCTTTTTATTACGATTTATTTATAAACGTTTTAATTAATTAGTGTTGGACATTCTTTCAGAGGACGATTTAATTAATTAAATGTCGAATTATTGAATTATTGATCAGTTATATTTTTGTTGAGACAAGTATTGTATAAGTTATTATGTATTCATTCATCATAGCCAACTGTCATGGCGGACTATAAACGTGACCTTATCGACTTGCCATCTGGTGGCAGGACGTGGAACTATAATTTTGCCATCTTTTGTTACATCACTCTTTCTAATCTTCCATGAGGCAATCAGTAAGCCTGAGGCGACATCGTTTGGACACGATAATATGAGGCTAATTACTTATATAAAGCGGTAAAAATGAGAGTTGTTTTCTACTTCGGTAAATTCTTCACATTATTTGGTATTTGTGACTAATGTATTTTGTATAATGTATTTTCAGTGTTGCATAGTTAAAGGTTTATATCCTAAACTATAACCATCCTAAGAAGTTGAAGTTCAATGAAAGATTTTCCCAATTCTTATCAAATGTGTTTTATTTTTAGAAAGTTTCCGCAAAGACAACTGAAAATTTAGAAAATAGTCTTTAAATTGTAATTCATTAGGTATGCTAATGCTTTGACCGATAGCTTAAACTTCAGTACACTTCCAACATTCATTAACATTAATTAATTACATCAATGAATAAACTTACGTATGGCCAGGTGGAAGAATGGGGGTTGACTCGTAATCTGAGGGTTACGGGTTCGAATCCTCGTCAAACTACAACATGCTCATCCTATTAGCAGTTGGGGCGTTATAATGTAACAGCAAATTCCACTATTCGTTGGTGAAAGAGTAAATCAAGAGTTGGCGGTGGGAGGTGATGACTATCTACCTTCCCTTTAGTCTTACATTGCTAAATTAGGGACATCTAGTGCAAGTAGCCCTCGAGTAGCTTTTCACGAAATAAAATAGAAACAAACAATGAAGCAGCAAGTTAATGAAGTTTACTTCAGCATTTAAACTACTGCTTAAACTATAAAGAGTTATTATGGATCTATTAACGCTTTACTGAATAAATTACACGAACTGGTGTCTGTTATATTCCATCTCGTTTGGTGTTCTTGAAAGGAGCTGAGGACATGTTACATGTTTTACGTTGCTGGTCTTCATACTAATATACCCTTAAGATGAAATTTATTGTGTTTGGTTTTGGTTTGCTTATTTCGTGTTTAGCACAAAGCCCACAATGGAGTCTTATATGTTCTGTTCTTTATGGGTTGGAAAATTCATAAATGTCGATCTATTTTAGCATTAGAATTTTAAACATTTGGAATTTATAGTAATCGTATTTGTCAGCATCGTATTTTCTGGGTGCTTATAAGCTATTTAAGCAAGCACCTGTAGACAAACATAAGATAAATGGGAACTTTAGTATAATATTGATAATGAGCTGATATATGTATTTATGACTTTTAGCCAATATATTTATGTTTATATAAACATCAAACATGCTCGCCCTTTCAGCCGTGGGGGCGTTATAATGTAACAGTCAAATTCAAAACAAAGAAACTAAGTGTATGTTAAAAATTCATTTATATGAAAACACAGTTTTTTATCTAGCAAAAGGGTGCTGAAATGATGTTAAGAACACGTACAAGGTAAGTTGTAAGTTTTTACATAAACGTACAGGTGGTATGAGAAAAATACAATCTACACGTATCCAGATTAACGTAGGTGTTAGAACACATGTGGAAAACAAAACGAACATAAGCGTTGCAAGGCCATCGTCAAATATAGTAACATCTCCGTGGTTAACCTACAAGTCTGAGGGCTTATGATTCTAAAAATCTTGTTTCGAATCCTGTTGCGAACAAAGCACAGGCACGGTCGTGGTCAACATGTTTATATATTTTGTAACATATAAAATTATTATTGTTAAGGTGGAATAAATATATACTTAGTGTTGTCAAACTGAGAAATGTACGCTATGTTAAATATCTACACACATAACGTGTATAATGAGACATGTTCTATGGACATCGCGAAAGATTTATTAAAATAACAAACAATTTTATCAGACACTTGTAGATAGATGTGTAACTTAACATTTTACCTATCACAACGAAATCTTACCAAAACATGTATAATGACAAAATATAACACCGAATTATTCTAAATAGCGTCTGAAATTTGATATCAGTTGAGCCAGGCCAAAGCGATCTATAGCTGTTAAAATATCCAAAACAACAACAAATGTTTTTAGTATTTAGCATGTTTTTGCAATGCAATCGAAGTACTTGTTGACTTATGTTTGAACTAATTTGTATGTTGTCTACAGAATCCAGTTACTTTATGTAACTGAAAGGATATCCAGTCATTGGATTAATCAATGATGTATTTTCCAAAAGTTTTTGGCTGAGTTTATACCTTCTTTGTTCCAAGTCTGTTACAAGTTCAAAAAGGTGTAGCTCATTACGTCATGGTTTAGGTTTTCTTACACTATGTGAACCACCTTATATTTCTTAGTCAAACAGATTAAAATTTTATTTGAGTGAAATAAAACAGTATTGAAATATATTTTTCATATTGGCCATTAAAACTAGATTTACAGCATCATCCTATATTTATTTATTGTTAATAATATAATCTTTTATTCATGTTAACAGTCTGTAGAATTTTGATTTTATAAGTGGCTTCGCCTCATCTCTCAAACCTTTAATCAAGATGTGTAGTCAGTGATGTCGAGAAACCCACTTGTTGAGAATTTTATATGCAAAAACGGCTCGTTTGGTGAACCTGACGATGACCGAAGAAGGTCGAAACGTTGTTCGCTCTTCTATGTAAAATATTTTCTCAACCCAAACGAGCCATTTTTGCATATACAATTCTCAAGATGTGTAGTATTCGAATTATTAACAATCAAACTCTTGTACATACTTAACGTCTCTCGGTAGCTCAATGGAAAGTGTGAGGACTTATCACGTAATAAAATGAGTTTCAATACTCGTGGTGAACACAGCATAGATAGCCCAATATGAAGTTGTATTGACAAACTAATACCTACTAAACGTTATAGGACGAAAAATTAATAAATTTAAATCAAACGTTCATCGCCGAGATGAGGTTTTAATAAAAACCGCTTATAACCGAACCAGTAAATGGGTCATCAGGTTTGTTTTGACACACGAGCTATTTGGTTAGGAAATTTGTAACGTTTATTTGAGCTTTTACTTAGCAAACAAAACAAGAAACAAAGGGACGTGAGTTATCCGGTTTGAACTTGTAAAATATTTACTCAATTTCTAACAGTTTGGTATGCAAGATTACTTGTAGTTCGTTTACGCGTGTGGAAAACTGTCTTTTTTGTTTTTTATTTATCTTAAACTGTTTAGCCTTTTTAAGTTTTAAAATGAAAACTTTCGGGTAATTTCACATATTTGTCTATCACCTCCCCCAGTTAACGAAGGTATGGAGAAAGTAAACACAAGACGGGTTTTTATATTCTTAGTAGATATACACGCCATAAACCATGCGCTGGCTTATTCCTACAAATATGATTGACCACGTATTTATATATACATACAAATATAATCAAAACATGGAATATACTATCGCACACAAAATATGAGATAAAAAAGCTGTTATAACAACAGAATGAAAATATATTGATTTTCTACCTCCTACCTTCCTTTCTGGTTCTTCTCGTAAACCGAAGTGTAAGAGTTTTCGTCTGGAAATTAAACGTTATGATAAAATATACACATGAAGTATAGAATATTTTATCGTCAGGACACAGGTGCAGTATTGTTATAGGTTTTTTAGTAGAACAGAAGGCACAGAGTCACGAACACAGCTGGAGAGTCCCTTACAGGTTGGAAACATGTAGCTGTAGAGAATCTTGTTATTTTGCTTAACGAAACGAAGTATGATAAACAAGTGCTTGCAGACTATGCACATATCAGGTTTCATTCCATATTGAATATTATCATTTTGTGTTAACACTTAACAAGAAGTTACGTCGTAACTATACAAAGAAATGATGCCATTACATTGAAACGACTTTGTTAATCAGCAAGTTGCGTGACAATTACAGTCAATATAAAGTTGTGGTGGAACAGATGGCATCAGAACGACATTTTGACATTGTTGATATGAAGTATGGTTCCAGTTAAGAGTTACTGGGTTTTGGAAGGATATGCAACAAGTCTTTCTGAAGCAATATTTTTCTGTAATACGCTAGTTAAAGACATAAGGGTCTCTGGGGTTAACAAAGTGGTGACAGATTTTATTGCCGAACCCGATGTCATCCTCCGGGATGCTATTAAGGTTTTATGGAAATCAGCAGAATAGCACATAAAACAGGGGTCTAAGGAGATAAGATACGAATGCCGAACGTATGGTACTTCCTAGGGGCCTACTAAGATACATAAAATGTGTCGTTGAAATCGGTTAAAAACTGAACTCTTTTTGTTCAAAAAGAATCAAAGAAACTATTCTACAAAAAATCATTCTTCGCACTTTAAGGTTCTAAATGAATTATAAAGGTAACAGCCTAACTGTGCTGTTCAATCAGACAAGAGTAGCCCAAAAATTTGCGGTGAGTGCTGTTGACTTTTGCCTTCAATCTAAACTATTTCTTTAAAATTATACCTAACACAGATAACTCCTGGGTAGCTTAGTGTGAAAATTCGATAAAAAAAAACCCAAAACAAGCAATCTTTTGCAGCAAACGTGTATCTCAGAACACCTGATGTGGGTATTCACACTTTATTGAAAAGGAGAAAACAACATTTCAACCTTTTCAGGCCATCTTCAGGTTTGTTTGTTTTTAAGTTTCGCGCAAAGCTACACAAGGGCTATCTGCGCTAACCTTCCCTAATTTAGCAGCATACGACATACGACTAGAGGGAAGACAGTTAGTCATCACTACCCGCTGCCAACTCTTGGACTACTCTTATACCAAGGAAAAGTGAGATTGACCGCACATTATAACACCCCCATGGCTGAAAGGGCGAGCATGTTTGGTGCGATGGAGATTCGAACCCTTGACCGTCGGATTACGAGTAAAACGCCTTAAACCCACTTGTCCATGTCGGGCCTTCTTCAGATTAAGAAATAGAGAACTTGAATGTGATCATTGACGGACACATGTCTTAGGGACGAAAGTGTAAACGGATATGGGATTGTAGGGGGTGTTGCAAATGGGCCCCCCCAGTGGCTCAGCGGTATGTCTGCGGACTTATACGCTAAAATCCGGGTTTCGATACCCGTGGTGGGCAGAGCACAGATAGCCTATTGTGTAGCTTTGTGCTTAATTCAAAACAACAACAACGTGTTGCAAATGGATGTATAAGTAGGGCTCCTTTGAATTTACGTTTGTTTATATTTACTTCCATTCTTAATATCTCGATGTTTTCCATGGCTATGTTGTGTTTATTTGACTTACAGTGTTCAAAAATGTATGAAGGTGTTTTTTTGTGTTCTTAGAATCTAGTTTCCCTTTTTCTGCTTGTTTATCCAATATAGAAGTCGTAGTAGTTGTTGCATTGGATTTTATAAATTATATTGATGTTGAGTTTGTCAGTGTAGTTTTTACATGGTATAGACTTCAGTTTTGTACCTGGTTTTTGAATAAATTTGGTGTTTACTGAAATGTTGCGTTTTGTTATAATTTTTTTTTAATGTTGGTTATTTTTTCGCTGATGTCAGGAATATATAGTATGCAGCAGTATACGGTTTTGTAGTTTGTCATATTTCAGGATTTATTGTTGTTTGTTTAGGTGTGCGCGTATAATTTTTTCTATGGTGTTTTGAGGAAATTTGTTGATGTTGATGAAGTGTTGTTTTATTTTGTCTAATTAATTGTTAATTTTATCTGGTGAGCATAATTTTGTGGCTGTGTTTATTTAGTTTCTTAATATATTGAGTTTTTGTTTTGTTTCATGTGTTAAGTCCCAGGGAATGTAAAATCCAGTATAGGAAAATTTTTCTGTAGATTTCTGTTCTGAACCATGTATCAGTTCTAGTGATCTTGAGGTTAAGAAATGCTATATGGTTAGTGTTTTCCTGCTCACAGGTGAACTTATTGTTGGGGTATGTCGAGTTAACGTGAGTGAAAAACTAAGTATGTATTTTTTAGATGTGGATTCACATCTAGAGAACACACATCTCATTCGTAAGATATGCATTTGTTAACGGTCATATTCAAATTTTCTTAACCTGAAGATGACCTAGGAAGGTCGAACCGTTGTTCTCTCCTTATTGATAAAGTGTAAATACTTATATCAGCTGTTCTGAGATACATTTTTATTTCTTCTTTATTCTCGTCCTGGAGAATAAAGTATATTGTGCAGCGCCATCTGGTAAGGATAAATTACAGCTGTTTTAGGTTTGTTATAAATGTTCAATGTGAAGCTTTAATCAATTTTATTATACACTTCATTTTTAATATATTATTTAATATATTATAAATATTATTTTTGGTGGTTACAAGGCCAGTGAAATTAGCCAACCTTTTATGGAATTAGTGTGCAGAAAATAACAGACAAAACATAAAGTTTTACTGGAAAAACGTTGAAAATGTATTTAAGAGGTTTTAGAGATTATGTAAACAAGATTTGAAATTTTTGGTATGAAGAAAAGTATTTTCAGTCTAAGGCCTGGCATGGCCGAACGCTTTTTGGCGTGCACTCGTAATTCGAGGGTCGCGGGTTCGCGCCCGCGTCGAGCCAAACATGCTCGCCCTCCCAGCCGTGGGGGCGTTATAAGTGACGGTCAATCCCACTTTTCGTTGGTAAAAGAGTAGCCCAAGAGTTGGCGGTGGGTGGTGATGACTAGCTGCCTTCTCTCTAGTCTTAACACTGCAAAATTAGGAACGGCTAGCACAGATAGTCCTCGAGTAGCTTTGTGCGAATTTCCAAAACAAACAAACAAAAACAAAATTTTCAGTCTTAATATGAAAATCATTTTTAACTTGTGCTTGTAAAGAAAAATATGCATCTTTTTTGAGCTTATTAAAAATATTTCATTAAAAAATTACTTTTCTTCTATATAACAGATTTGTTTACTGAAAGTCTATTAAATTTTGCAAAGATACACATAAAAGTTTTAAAAGCTGAAAATATCAAAACTGTTGACTTTAAAAAGTACAAAGTGGTCGCTTGGACAGTCAGTTCAACTGGGCCTATGTAAAAAGACTTGATATGAACTATGTTAGTATATAAAATATTATAAATGTGAAATCAATTGAGTATTCTGATTGATTAAAATTAAACACAAATCTACACAATGGGCTCTCTGAACTCTGTCCATCACGGGTATCGAAATCCTGTTTCTAGGCTTATGAGTCCGCAGATATACTGCTGTGCCATTGAGGTGCTACGTAAAGGAATACAAATGGTAAACTTAAAGCCTTCGGTCTTCTATACTGTCTTTTTTTTTCATACAATTCACTGCTGAGTTGATTACATATTTACTTAACGTTTACAACATTTTTGATAAAAATATAAGGATACAAAACCTATTTTATTCAAAATAAATTTACTAGCTTTTACGGTTCGCAAGCATACCTTTCTACAACACAGTACCCATTATCCTCTTATTTATGCAACGTTCAAAAGCAGCACACTTTGGTTATATATCAATATATATCATTACGATATCTGATGTAGTCTTTATACGTTGTTATTTGTGATACGTTTATAGCATTAATTTGAACTTTAGATAAATGTGATTCGATATGTTTCTTGCAATGAGGCTAACGCTCTTTCTCTTGGAAGATGTGGCGAGACCTGTTTTAAGAAACATGAGCAATCGAACACAAACAACAAGTGAAACGTTTGAGAATGGGTTTCCATTTCAATGACAAGAATCATACGTCATCAGGGATTAAGGCGATCTTGGCCTGCAGTGGAACAAGAAGTTAACGTGACTCGTCAGTGCATTACGCTTGGGATAGTTTCAGATTCCTTTGCAGTCATGCGAGATCATGTGTTTCATGGAAGCCCCCCAGTGGCTCAGCGGTATGTCTGCGGACTTACACGCTAAAATCCGAGTTTCGATACCCGTGGTGGGCAGAGCACAGATAGTCCATTGTGTAGCTTTGTGCTTAATTCAAAACAACATCAACAACAAGTTTCATGGAAACCTCCTTCTTCAGAATGTTGCTTCCTTAAGATGTGCATCATTATATGATCTTACTTTGTAATGAAGTACTGTTAGCCAATATCATATGTTTGCAGCTAGAAGGTTATTTCTGTAAATAAAACTTGTAATAGGATTTGGGTTTGGTTTGAGTTCCGCGGAAAACTGAAGAAGGGATATATGCGTTAGCAGTCCATTATTCAGCAGTGAAAGACTAGAAGGAAAGCAGCTAGTCATCACCACCCACCATGAACTCTTGGACTACTCTTTTACCAACGAATAGTGGGATTGATCGTAACTTTATAAGGCCCTCATTACTCAAAGGGTGACCATGTCTGGTGAGATGAGGATTCGAGCCCACGACCTTTAAACTGCATGTCAAGCACCCTAATAATCTGGTTATACCGAGCCAAAAAGTATGAGAAGTGCATGATTGTGGTTAATCACTTTTTGATAGTCACTTCCAACAGACAAGTATAAGGATTTTTCAAACTTCTTTCTGAAGTTTTGATTTGAGGAGGAGGTACCAACGTTTTAGAAATTAAACTTTGGAGACGGCCCAAGTAGTAGCAGAGGAAATTTTATTACAAATGTACAACGTTTTGATAAGTTTATGTTATCATTAGGCCAAATGGCTAGAGTGGTGGCTTTTCTTAAAGTGCCTGATATACCATTGTATACGCTAGTTTTGGCTTCTGTTGTTTAAACCAGGAACACTTTACTCTAAGAGACATGTACCGAGCTTCAACCAGCCTTGGAACATCTGAGAGGAACACCATATCAAGTGCTACAAGTGGTGGCCAGACTCAGCTTAGGTTATATTAGTTGAACACCGAATCAAGTGCTACATGTTGGAAGCCAGACGTAGCTTGGATTATATTAGTTTTTTTAATTTAATCAAAAGCATTTATTCTTCATTTATTTTCTTATAGTGAACCACTGTTTAAAATCAGTACGCCTAGCTACTCTGTTATAAAGCTTTGTATGGACTGTTTATTTTGTAGTGACTTTAGATACCATACGCAGTGTTCCTTCAATTAAAAATTAAATCTGTAGGGGAGAATTAGCATCAATGGTTGTTACATGAACAACACTGGAGAACTCGAATAGCTCTGCTAATTTGGTGGAAAACAGTGCATTTGTCTTGTGGCATTGGCATGTGTGGGTGGTTAATTAATCTTTTGTATGTTCAAATTAAGTGTGATGATGGTGCACTGGTAAAATGAACTATCTCAGATGTTACCTCAGTTACTACCACTGCAGCATATTTTTCTGTTGTAACAGGTTTAAAGATGCAACTATTATCTTATAATCAAGGAATATGTCTCTGTAAGGTTGAGGATGTGTATTGACACTCAAGTGATGTTTCATTATCCCATTGGGTAACCGCTCAATGAACTTGCCAATGAAAATATCCTCGCAATCTTCTAAAGTATCACAGAATAAGATTTATTGTGTATGTGGGGCAGATGATACAGATAAGAAACCAAGCTCTTGGTTATTGCATTTTTTCTAAGCTTTAAACTTGGCCCGATAAATTGCCCAATCTTCCACTTAGTTGAACTGTTACAACTTATTAATTGCACTGATGAAGTTGTATCTCGCTAAAGCTCTTTAAAGCTGTCTTTAAAGCTAAAGACAGAATAAAGGTTTAGACCACCCAAGCTTCTGATCAAGCATTGCACTTCCTGATTGCTATAAAGTCATTCCAAGCATTTACCTGCCTGGAATGTTTTCAACCAGCTCCCTTTCATGCATCATTGGCTGTTGGGATTGAATCAACTGTGTCTCACTTCTATGGATCTGTGGCTACAGCCAAGGCTTTTCCCTTGCGAGCTCTTGGCTAACACTTGACTGAAGTGCCATAGATGTTGTAGATTTGGAGTGGAAGACATACTCATAGATCCAACATTTCTATAATGATTGGTTCTTACCAAGAAACCAAAGCAGGGAGTCGCTCTGACTTTGCATAGTTCCAGGTTTTCCTGTGACTCATTGGTTGCTCTGTAAGTAAGCATTCCAGCTTGTAGAGTCTTGAATGTCACGTGGATCACTGTCTTCATTAGTTGGTGTCTGCTGTCTCATATGGTAATAAAACAGTTTTGACTGGTGAATTTTATCCATCAGCAGCACATACAATATTTCTCAATCTTGGTGTAGCTGCTGGAAAACTGTTATTAAAAAAATAACCAAACCAAAAACTTGAAATTGGCTTTGAACGACAAGTGGTGAAATAAGAAGTTAATGACAAGTGTTTTTTAAGGATGATTTAAAGTTGGAATTGTTTGACAACAATTACAAAAGTTTATTTAGTGGCGGAGACGAGAACCATTATCAATGTGAAACATCTACAAAGAATTATGGTGTGTTTTTTAGTACAAGTTTGGGACTATGCTTCAGTTATTAGTGTCAGTGACCTACACAAAACAGATTATATGCTGACTGTTGATAAGTACAGTCAGATATATATCCATTTTACTATTTCCTTAGGAGCATGAGTTTATCAGGATGGGGTTCATCTTCTAGAACAAAATGATTTTAAGCACAGAAAAAAATGCGGTGAACCAACATCTTGATTTTAAATAGGTCAACTGTACATTCGAAAACAATTTATTCTGAACAAAATTTTGATATGAACATTTTTGAGGTTATAATAAGTTTATGTAAAACCTGGGTATAAGTGAATTCACTCAGATATTTGAAACAAAATTATACCTGTTATTTTTGTAACTGGTATATATTTCTGTTTTGTTTGTCTTGCCAAAGTACACATTTACTATTAATATATACATGTTTTTTTCAAGGTTATTAGTTCTTACCGTTGAAGTGTTCCGTTTTCATATTTAATTATTAAAAGGAATATTTATTTTCTAATGTGTGTTAAATTTTCATTTTTCATGGTGTGTGTGTCTCAAGTTTTTATTCTTTTCTATTTACCTGCTTGTTATGCCATAAAACATGCTCATTCCGTTTAAAGTTAAGGGTAGCTGGGACTGGCTGAAGTAAAGACAAGAAAAAATCTTGTGAAACACATCAGATGTTTATTTTACTTTAGAAAGGTAAACACGAAATTTATTTATTTTTTTACAACTACACGAATTCACTCATGTGTCAACGCATAAGTGTGAATTACACTGATATTATCTTTGAACCAGCTATAGAATGCTCTAGGTTGTATTTATAGATTTTTCCATGGTTGGTGTTGCTAAGGATTTTCGTTAAGCTTGAAGCAATAGTTTTTTAGCAACATGAATGTGTAGATGTTTTATTCAGTTGGTGTTAAGCACAAATATTCACAATGGATCATCTGTGCCGTGCCCAACTTTGAAACCCGATATATAGTGTTATAAACCTAGAAGATGTAGCATTTATGCTAAGTATGTAGCCTTATAATAAACATATTGAAGTCTCAGAGGTATCAAAGACCATGTTTCCAATTTTTTTATTGATGGAAGTAACCAGATGACGTGTGTGAAAATTGCATACTGGGAGAAGTGGTCCTATCCAAACAAACATACACTGGTCGATTTCTCTCAGGTTATATGGATCTTTTTCATCAGTGAAAGGATAAAATAATGTAACAATCTTTAATTTCTGTTCATAATTCTAGTGAGTGAACACCGATCTCTAGTTGGCATAGTTTTTTTTTGCGAGCAAATAATGTAAGTTACTATTAAACACTGCTGTTCCTTCTTTTCCCTTTATAAAGTCAAGGAAAAATTCAGGTATATTCTGCAAAACATTTTTTGTTACACCTCTTATAACTGCGATTGTTACAACTATGTGTAGGAAAGAAGTTTAGTTCCGAGCACATAAATACTTATCTAATCGTATTTCATTGCATTTGCACGTGAGTTTTTGACGCTTAAAGAAACGACCACTTTTTCTTAACTTTATGTTGAAAAACTAAATCACTAATTTCAAATTCGAATGTTTAACCACAACCAATTATCATTTGTTACAAAATGTAAATTACTTACTCGTACACAAAAAATAATTTATTTTTTTGTTTTGTGTGTGTAGATTTGGGTCATTCTCCGATATTAACCAGAATTCACCGCTAGTACCGTATTACGAGGGTAAGATTAAGATTCTGGTGACACACCATCTCTTCAGATGAGTCCTGTTTATACATATATATATATATGGTTTAAGCTTATGGTAGGATTTGTATTTGCCCATTGCTTAGAGAACAGATGACTGTCTTTTCTACAGGGATCAAGAAACGGGTGGTGCACTACATATTTAAACAGCGATTTCTCATGGTGGATAAACTACACTTCATATTCTCTAGGGAAAAGTCAATGGTGCCGCCTACAAGTATCAGATAGATATAATATTTTTGCCACATGGCAATAACTTTGTGCTTCGGTATGATAATGCCACTGACCACAATGTACGGATTGTACAACCATGAAGACGATTCAAGATTGCCATGGCCAGTAAAGGCATCAAATTCTAATTTTGTGTCGCAATTTGTGCTTTATAATGAAGCATGGAGTCTGTAAGAAATGGATTTTGTTTCACGACTCTTTCAGGGTTTGAGAATGAAATTTGGTCTCAATCAAAGCTACTTCTATTTAATAACGAAATATTAAGAACTTTTTGTACACATTTACATTAACTGTTTTTAAAATGTAAAACAAGTTAAACAATGAACTCTAATATAGGAATTTTCTAATATAAATATATGTAAATATAAGTGTATATGTACACATTACTGTAAAAACTAAAAATTTTATACATAAAACATAACATAGTAATTAGTTTATGTGACTAGTCGGCGAATGTATTATTTAAAATTTATCATTGTAGTTTCTTTTAACGGTAATAAAGCTATTTTTATCGATGAAACTTATTATCATTAACGAACATAATTTGATTATTGTTTAAATTTCTCTTATTTTGATTCAATAGTACGAAATATAAGTAAGTTTTGTAAAACTAAGAAACCTTTCTATTTTAACCTTTGAAAAAAATGCGACGAACATTAGAAAATTTCTGATGTTAAAAATGATAGTAATTATTGAGTTTAACATGTTAAGTCACGAAAAATTATGTTTTTAGGTTATCTATTTCTTTTGTATATTACACGATACAATTTTTCTGTCTTGTAGATATAAATATATATTTGACGAGAACATCTTCCTTTTCACTTTATTACTTTCAAAAAAATCAGGAGAAATATTTTAGAAGTACAGAAGTAATAATAAGAATAGTTGATTAGGCTTAGAATAAATAATTTTGTGTGACTGCAATACAGGATTTTTTGTTGTATTCAAAGTGAAACCCATACCTAAATCAGTATATTGATATTGTGATACTATGTTTTGATAGAATAAAAAAAACATTTGACTAAGAGAAACGATACAAAGACAGAGATTAAAAAAAAAAGAAATCGACACTGTTTAAAATTTTTTTTCAACATAACGGAAAACAATGACAAGTATTTGTATAGTCGCATATTCCTCTCATGGCCATTTGGTAGACGTAAATGCAGTAACTCGTACAAAAGTCGTTGTTACTGCAGTTTCCCATCATTTGTGTCAACACAATATCTGTGAAACAGATCAAAAAGTATGATGGAATGAAAATGGCTGGCATTTTCATTTTTTTAAAAATCATGTTTAAAACCTTCTATAATAAAACATTTAATTCGTAGAAGTCTTTGTTTCTTCTAATTACAAATCTAAAATATAAATTCAAAATATTAATAAATTTGAATTGCGAATACACTTATAAGAATATATAACCAAGGGTTATTATAACAATTTGTTAATGCTAAAGTTTTGTTGATTATGAAAGTGACAATTCCTCCTAGAATGCGAGATAAAAAACATGCAGATGGAAAAGTGTTCAATGGTCTAGTAAGTTACAACTCTTCTCACATTGTCTGATAAGAATCACGTATTTTCCGAGACCGTGACAGCAGTCCCTTTGTTGGTAAGGTATTTAATATTCTGTTGATTTGTTTTATACGTGAGCTGTCATTGGTTAGGAAGTTGCAAGACTAATTACAGTTGTGATGTTTATTTGATGTTAATTAGGATGACTAATACGATGTAACGCCTTGGGTCTTTTTAAGGGCTGGCCGAGCGCGTTAAGGCGTGCACTCGTAATCCGAGGGTCGCGGGTTCGCGCCCGCGTCGCGCTAAACATGCTCGCCCTCTCAGCCGTGGGGGTGTATAATGTGACGGTCAATCCCACCATTCGTTGGTAAAAGAGTAGCCCAAGAGTTGGCGGTGGGTGGTGATGACTAGCTCCCTTCCCTCAAGTCTTACACTGCAAAATTAGGGACGGCTAGCACAGATAGCCCTCGAGTAGCTTTGTGCGAATTTCCAAAAACAAAAACAAACTTTTTAAGGGCTACAAACTATTAGAGTCAACAATATCTTTAATTTTTTTTTCAGACTAAATGTTAGCGAGTCATTTCCAAATCAGATGTTGGGAATTTAAGTAAATTTGATGAAAGTTATTATTCCCTCATAAGTTAACATGAAGACTATAATGAGGTTTAAAATTTTCTCCGTCTTTACAGGTGTAAATGGATAAACGTCAGCTAAGTGTTCAGAAGCTACTACTAAGATTTTAAGCTTTATTATTTCATAGGTAAAACATTGAAAAGATTATTCAAATTACGTTTGGAAAAGCTTGGAAGTTATTACGTTAAATTTTATTAGCCTATTTATAAATTACGTTTGGAATAGTTTAAAAGCTATTATGTTAAATTATATTAGTCTATTTATAAATTACTTTTGGAAAAGCTTAGAAGTTATTATGTTAAATTTTATTAGCCTATTTATAAATTACGTTTGGAATAGTTTAAAAGCTATTATGTTAAATTTTATTAGCCTATTTATAAATTACGTTTGGAATAGTTTAAAAGCTATTATGTTAAATTATATTAGTCTATTTATAAATTACTTTTGGAATAGTTTAAAAGCTATTATGTTAAATTATATTAGTCTATTTATAAATTACTTTTGGAAAAGCTTAGAAGTTATGATGTTAAATTATATTTGCCTATTTATAAATTATATAATTGTATTATGTTACCAAATCAGTTATTGGAAATATAATACTTGATAAAAGAAATTAGTGACTGACGATAGAATGTATTTTTGTTGAAGTCAGGCCTTAGTTTGTAAACTAAGCAATGAGATATTTTTTGTTTCCTTAAGCCAACCATGTTTGGTGTAAGTTATAACGAAGGAATATGTGATATAGAAAGGTCTTAAAAGGACATACTAAGATATAACACTTTCTAATTTTAGTGTCTATATAAACACCACAGCTGAGACATATCACGATATAGTGTATTGAGAACTTTAGGGCCTTTACTGATAGCGAACATGCTCATTTCGAATGGTCGAAACAGCACTATGTAATTCCTGGATATCTTGTATGAGCTTCCACCTAAATGTATGTAGGAATGCGTGCTCATTTCCTTACGAATTTGACTTGCAGAGGAAGTAAACAAAAGGAGTAATCTTTAAGCTCATTCAAGACTTATTGTATGAACTGAGGTCAGGTAAAAATACTAACCAGCCCATTCATCAAAAATAATGTTCATTTCAATCTTGCATAAATCTTTAACGTTTACCTTGAACAAAATAGTTTTGTGAGAATTGAATGGTTAGTAATTCAACGGGGCTCAACTTTATATAAAGTATAAAATAAGATAGCCCATGATGAATAACCCATAAAGTAAATTCGTATACCTATTAAAGACCGCTGAGATATGACTATAAAATTATTTTTGAAGTACAAACTAAGTAACACCGTTTTGATCTCTTTAGGTTATCACCGGAATTTAATGTTTAATAAAAAGTTATGTTTGGTTTTAAGTTTTTCTGAGTGTTAGTTATTTTGTTCCTGAGCTATATGCTTATCATATCTACCTTTAAAAATGTATACCTTGTATCACCAGTGGAATATTTGTTTTATGCCCGGTAATAACCTCATTGTAAGCCTATTCTAGGATTACCTTTTTTTTTTTTTTTTTTTGTAGAAGCCATAATATGAGCTGTGTTAAAAAATTGGTTCAGCTAAACTGTTGTAGAGAACTCTTAACGAGAACAGGTTTACATTTGAAATCATTAATGAACAAAATGGTTTAAAAAGAACCAAAACTAATATAAGATATTTTGCAAATGGCTGACAACACCGAGTAGCGTTTCCGGAGTTTTACTTTTCATACATTTCTATAATGTTACCTAAAATATCAATATCGTTTGCGGTGAGTAAAAATGCCTTTATCTGATTGAAAACAGACAAATTATACCATCAACTGGTTCACTTTAGTCGTCTGAATTTTGTTATCATTTATGATTATCTTGTTTATTTATTTGTTATTTAATACTAAGTAACTTGTATATTTCATTCTAGGTTATATAGAGGGGCTTAGATTACTTTCAAGTATCTAAACGCTTTCTCTAGGCTTGGTTTAGGCCTATGAACAACGTAACTTTCGGCTTGGAAGATGCAGTGTAAATTTTTGACACTTATTTTGGGGAAAAATAGCGTCTTCGAAGCTGAGAAATATGGTACGTTTTAAAACAGTCTTTAATCAGTTGCTGGATATGTGTATGAGTGAAATGGATTTTTTTTATGTAATCTTATAAACCTACACTATAAGCTTCGGGGGTTGGAACTTTGGTGAAGAGAGATATTACGCCGAAGCTAGCCATTACGTCTTTATGGTTTGCTTGGTCAAGCAGGGTTCTAAAGGTAAAGACAGCTTTGACGTAGAATAAATAAAACACTACACCATACATCTCAGCTCAGATTCAGGTTTCTAATTAATCTCATCCATCAGATAAATCATTGGATTTGTAAACGTTTTGATAATAGAATTTTGAAATGTTCTCCTGAACTTTATTCGTTACTTTGTAGAATAGTTTTAGTGTGTAGAAGCTGCTTTGGTTCTTTAATTTCTTGGTTTGTGGCGTTACTACAGACATACCCAAGCTAGGAAGTTTTGTCTGATGATCGTGTAAACAGTTCCATACTAAGAGTTTGGTGTCTTACGATTTTATCTTAAAGAAAATAAAAAGTATTTCTTTAATTAATATTTGCATATTATAATTTCGATAATGCAAAGTATACGCTAATTGCTCGTTGAACCCTAATCTATTTTGTTCCGTACACACTCGCATATATCTGTATACAATGTGGCAGACTTAAAATACGGAGGAATTATGGAAAACTTACCAAGATTACACAACATTAAAATGAAAAGAATAACTGCTGTACTGGTTTTCTGCATGACTTCTGAAAAATAAAGATAAAATTTGTGAAAATGAATGAGTATGACAATGTCTTTGAGAGTGATAGATAATTTGACTTGTTTGTTTTTGAGAGAAAAGCCAAATTGGGCTATAGTAGTTAGGGTGTGTTCTGGCACCACCCGCTGATTGGCTGCATCAGAGGGAGGGGAGTGTTAGATACGAATAATTTATAGTTCCGCGAAGTGCAATTAGAAGGCGTATTGCCGGGCAGCCATGACACTTGACGACGGGAGTTGTTTGTAGCCAGAGGGTATATTGCTAGGAGATGTTACGTGGCATTATAATTCGAGTATTGTTCAACAGAGAGCATGTTGTTAGGAGTCATAGTTTCACGAAGTGGCACTAGAGGGCGTACTGCTATGAAGATGATAGAACAGAAGATAAAGTTGATAAACATGGTATCAACTTTATTGTAACTATAGTGGAGCGCCATTAAACCGCGAACTAGTACACCGCGAAATCGCTTAAGCCGCTGTAGCAAGTCTTGTGAGCGAGGATTATCGCGGCTCACCGCTAATTTAAAAATGTGTAAAAACACGGCTTACGAATTTAATCCTGGCTTTATAACTCCAAGGAGATATTGAAAAAGGATTTGCTTTAATTTGGGAAATAAATAAAATATATTACAATAGAAATCGACCGTTAATCTACCTTATCTGCTCTCTGTGTCAGCTTTATGGAGGCCGCCATTGTTACCGAATCACACCTCTCCATACATTAAAGTAAATCTGTGAAAAAAGTGATCAATAACACTGGGGAACACTTTTCAGTAACTTTGAGTTGCATTGGATATTTTAACTGATTCTGAAGTAGTTTTAGGCGCTGATTTCAAATCTGAAATTAGTTTTTCTCTACAAGCTCTAGTTTGTATGCAATTTGAGGTTAATGAAATAGTACAAATGTGAACTTGCGTAAACCACGTATAAGCATTTTCACGTCCATATATATAGATAGCTTCTAATATTTTGATCATTCTTCTTTTGTTTGAGATTAAACATGGCTTCCAAAAATAGATATCATTGCAGAAACAAGCCTGATGCCTTCTGCTACATACGTGGATGCTACACACTCAATCGTCAGAGACATAACATATCCTCGTTCGTCAAGCGTGCCTACAAGGCATATTTTGAAGTTCATCTTGGTGATCAAGACAAGCAATGGGCTTCTCATGTTGTGTGCCACAATTGTGAGGAAATGCTTCGAGACTGGACCAAAGGAAAACGCAATGTTCTGCCTTTTGGTATTCCAATGATTTGGCGCGAACCCACCAACCATGTAACTGACTGTTATTTCTGCATGGTAAACACAACGGGTATTGGGAAGAAAAACCGACATAAGATTACGTATCCGAACATTCCCTCAGCTATTCGGCCTGCTCCGCACTCTGAAGAAGTTCCTGTTCCAGTTTTCAAAGGCTTGCCTTCATTGGACGATAAAGACATTGGACATGATACAAGCAAACAAGACAGCTGTGACAGTGAATAGTCAGAAAAGTGTACACAATCGGAGAACTGTTCTTCAGACACTGAACCTTTCCCCGTCCCCAAGCCTCTTCCCCAGGCTGAACTGAATGATTTAGTGCGGGATTTAGGTCTTTCAAAGAAAGCAGCAGAGCTTTAAAAAAATAAATAAAAATATCAAATTGCATAAAATCTGTAGCTTGCAGACAAAAACCGACTTCAGATTTGAAATCAACACACTCAAATTGACTATAGAAAAGTCTTTTTGTAAATGCAACAAAATGAGTGTTTTCCAGTGTAATTAAAGTATTATTTTTAATTCGATAATCCGATATTTTTTATGGAATTGTATAAATATTGGCCACAAACCCAATAGAAATCACTTCAGTTTCTGAATTAATAGTGAGCATATCATATTGACAAATTCCTACCCCATGATTACCAAACGTAAACATGCATCGTATGACGTTCAGCAAAAGCTGAATGTCATAAAAAGAATACAAAAGGGCGAAACTTGCGCTAAAGTTAATAGAGAGTTAGGCATACCTGAGTCTACACTGCGTGGGTGGATTAAAGATGAGAATAAATTAAGACAACTTGATGAGGGTGGTTTGAAACGCAAGAGAGCTAGAACAGCACAAGATCCTAAGTTAGACAAGGCAACGTTCAATGCATTTTGTGAAGCCAGAAACAATGGAATTCCCATAGATGGACCAGTTATTCAAGCACAAGCAGAGAAACTACACGTTGTATCTGAATAGTCTATATATTAATATTATAATGATCACGCAATGGCCCAGGTGAGGCTCCTCGGCGGAGCTTTTGGCTTTTCAGTCACAAAGGTTTAAGCCGCGGTTTAGCAAGTTAACCCCCCAAATGCCTCGGCTTAACGGCGCTCCACTGTATCAAAGTCTTAAAATTAATAATTTAGTATATTTTACATATAGTTGTGCTTCCAGTTACCAATTGTTTATTTGTTTTTTATGTTTTACAAATGCAGATGGTGTTTTTGTAGTTGGACAGTGTTATTATTCATCTGTAGGATTGCAAGTATACTTTAATTTGTCTAAAGTTATGTTTGTAGTTTTCATTCATATATTTAACTGTACTACTTTTTTCTAAAGACATATGGTGTTATTATGCAGACTTTGTTACTCAGGTCACATTGCTTATGATGGTTTTGCTAAAGATAATGTTGTTAGGACGGATGATATTTTTATAAACAGATAGATTAATAGGATGATGAGCTCATTTTACGGTTTCTCAAGGTGTCTCAGTATGTGATCAAACAATTAATGTTTACATTTAATTACAGTCATGGTCAAGATGTTTGCTTATTGTACTGTTGATGTTATTACATACACGCATGGAGTAGTTATTGACAAATGCCCGAGCAGTAACAAAAAAAAATAGCGTATGATTAGACAAACATGCATTAGGTGTTATTGTGGCCTGTATGAGTTGTTTTAAGCATTTGGTCGTTAAAGCACATATACATCTTTGTTTTCAATAAAAAATGTGATTTTGGCATAATCGTTTTTGAAACAGATCAATCTTCAAACAGTGGTTCTGTACTTGGTGAAGTCATGTGTCATCATGGGCTACAAGTTATAGGGCATTAAACTGTTTTGCTGTCCAGAAATGGTGGGAAGCAAATGAACATTCCCAGAACAATAAAGCACCCACAGTGTACTGTATCCAGAATTTTGAATGTCATCGGACTGCAGAAAAAGTTGTTTCAGGGAAGGATAAAATATGTTATCGGAGATGATAGTCTTTTTATTAGACTAACTTGTTAAGATCCAGAGAAGTCTTGTGACACCTCTTATCTCAGGAATATCATTCACACATTTATTCTAGGGTACCCAAAAAGAAGAGTGAATAGAAGACTGAATGATAGTATATTGGGATGTGATAGAACATAGGTTTAACACAAGAAATGTAAATTGAAACTTTTATTAATTGCTCAGACATACGTGTTAGAAATTGATATTTATTGGGTGTAATTTAACATAAAAGACTAAGCTAAACATGTTTTGATCAGGATTTTATAAATTAAAATAATTTCATAAATAGTATATTTGTATATTTGGAGATCTTAATAAATGTTTTATCATTTTAGTTGACTGTGGGAGTTTACTTTCATATATTAGTGGCAGTATAATGGGTTATGATGAAACGTCTTTCATATAAGGAATATAAATAGGGACTTGTATCAGTCATTCAAACATACATGTCAGAAATTGGTATTAGTGGTGTGTTAATTTCATGAAAGTATAAGCTAGACACATATCTATATGCAGGGTTCGAAATGTTCTATTTAAAGACGGACATTTTCGTTAAAAAATCAAGTTTGACCGGCACTATCACCGGACATCGTGACCGGTGGTCATATTCCTAACATATCGGACACAAATACATCTTCCCCTCAAAAATAAGTGAATCAAAAGCTGTGTATGCACAGCCCGAAGATTTTGCTTAAAAGTCTATTCTATAATGAGTGGAAAATAATTTGCAAAATTCATGATTTAATTTAAGACAAACGAAAATGCAAATTTTAAAAAAACGGTCGCGAACGCTCACAAAACGCGCTCACCCTCCCAGCCGTGGGGGTGTATTATGTGACGGTCAATCCCACTATTCGTTGGTAAAAGAGTAGCCCAAGAGTTGGCGGTGGGTGGTGATGACTAGCTGCCTTCCCTCTAGTCTTACACTGCAAAATTAGGGACGGCTAGCACAGATAGCCCTCGAGTAGCTTTGTGCGAAATTCCAAAACAAACAAACAAATAAACACAAAACGCGCTTTTTTTAGATCGCCTTCTCCGTGCTGTCCCGGAAAGTCACGTGACTACCAAACATTCACGACGATCTGACCATGGCGTTTGATAGTAAAAAAAACGGCAAAGTCTCACGATCTATTTCAGTTTGGCTTCGCGAGCAAGACTAATGAATCAGAAGACAATATTATGGAACCTCGAGTGAGAAAACCCAAGCTTGTTGACCCAAGCCCAAGTGTTAAAGCAAAAACTGTTACTGCTAGTACTGGCGCTAAGCCTACTCGTCATTTCCAGGCCGACCATGGCTGGAGTATAATAACACTACTGATGTTTCGTTCAATTTGTCAGGAATATGACCAAAGTAGTGGAAGGCAGAAGAACACCTTCATAACATGATCTTCCAACCTGAGAGCAAGTGCTGTTAAGGAGCATGAAAACAGTCGCGCCCACAGTCTAAGTTGTCAAGCTAAGAGAGCAAAAGAAACACCTGATTTAACTCTCATGATGAAAGATTGAGCAAACTTAACCGGACTGAGAAAGATCGTTTGCTTGTGCTGTTCAAGATTGCCCTTTATATGGCTTTGAATGCCAAACCACTAAGTGATTTTCAAGAGCTTCTGTTGCTGCAGGAGCACAGGTATGAACGTAACAGAACATTATGCCAATGACAAACAAGAAGTTATCTGTACGAAGTATATTGAAGAAACAGTTAAAATTAATGTCAGATCTTGTCTGCACACCACATTATTCTTTGGCATTATGACTGATGGCTCAACAAACACTGCCAACATTGAGCAGGAAATAGTCTATGTAAGATACTCGGACAGTGACTGTTACTCAGTAACCCACTTCCTGTGTCTGCAGTCAGTTGAGAAGGCTGATTCTGAACACTTGTTACAGGCACTTAGTTCAGGTAAAAATATCAACAGTGTTGATCTTGGTATGCCTCATACAGGTGATTTCCATGTCATCTGCTGAACCAGAGGGTGGATTTTCCCAGGTGGCAGTTATTAAGGATAACTGGCGGTCCAAACTAATAAATGACTCTCTTAATGACTTGATGACAATAAAATTATCTAAGAATAAGACCTGTGATTTTGCAAGCACAGAATTACTGTGCAAGTCTGTGGGATCCTGGTGGAAGGACTGTAAAAAAAACATACAATTTGTGAGTTCACATGGAAACGTAGAGACAATAGAGATACTGAATCTACATCAGCTGATGTCTTTGTGCTGGATGACTAAATCTACCAGTTTGATTGATGTGTCATTTTTAATGGATACAAGGCTCGTTGCTGCTTTCTTTGAAATAATGTTTCAGTGCCATAAATAAAATGATTCTATTTTATATAATAATTGTCTCTACTTGATTTCTTGTTTTCGGTATTGTCCGGTGACAATTTTGAGGTGTCCTGCTAAAATTTCAAATGTCCGGCAAGTTTTACCGTCCAGCAGGGCATGTGTCCTTCTCAAAATTTAGAATATTTCTACCCCTGATAGGGTATTTGATCTATAGTCTGAACAGAACAGAATTAAGTTCATAGTGAATGTAATTTAAGAGAATATAAGTTATATTTTATGACTGATTCTATGACCTTTTGACTGATTGCTGTATGTCAGGCAGTTTCATGTGACTGTGTAGTAAGTGTCAAATGTTCTTTGTTGTGAAGTATGATGGACTCTGTGAAATATAAGAATTATATAAGCACCTGTGTAAGTAATGATGTACATAAAGTTCATATGAAAAAAGACGAATTGTTATAACTAAGAATGTTTATAAGTTGTTTTTCTTTAAAGTACCGTTAAAATTCAAGAATTGCACAATACTGTTTATAAATTAAATCCATTATTGTGTTGAACTGTATATCAGTGAAATAATAACTTTAATTAGTATAGTGTGTATAAGTTGGTTTTGAAGTTTTAAGAATTATAGAATTTCCAATGATTCAACAGATATTTAGTCTTGTGAATGCTATTACAAGATAGTAATATATTTTGTTATTTGGGTGTGTATCTGAAAACACACACGTGTGCTACAAAACTTATTAATTCTAGGTAAGTTTAAAGAAGACACTGTTTGTTTGGCCACATGATTACTTCTACTGCTTTTTTGTTTTTCATAGTAATCAAAGTTTATTTATACCATTTGAGATGAGTCTGTTGTTGAGTGTAAGTGAGAGTTAGAAATCTATGCAAAATAGTTGTCACAGACGTTTTTATTTATTTATAAACAAAATTTATTTAAAAGTTGTTGTCTAAACTACAAAGTTTAATGCATAAACTTCTGATCTATAAAAGAAGATTTCTGGAAATTTTCTACACAAAGTTAAGAATAATAATAGTGAAACATAGAGACTTTAAACTCTAGTGGAACAAATCAAGTTATAAGGTTATCCATGAAATTTCCAGGATGAATAAATGTTATATACCAGTTATAGAAATGAATTTGCACAACAAATTATTAAGTGATAATTTTTACGCATATGAGATTATAAAACTTAAAAAAAGTGTATTATGTAAGTTAAGTATAGAAACGAAAACTTTGTAACTAGTGAACTGTTTTTATACAGAAATTGATGGGTAGTTGTATAATATACAATTCAAATTACTGACTGTAATGTTTGTGTCATTCAAACAATGGATAATGTGTGCAGTAAAAATTGATATACATATTAATTGTTTCATTAAAATGTAAGTTTTACGTGCGCCTTGTTTGGACATATAATTTAACATAAACAGTGATGACATAACCACATATTGAAGCATGTTTAGAAACCATACAATTATTTCGTCATCCTGTTAATCAATCCATTTATGGAAACACCATCTGCCATCCTATTCTTAGTAAAGCTATCCACCAAAAAACTGTAGTAACACAATCTGCAGAGTAACATCACCTGTCTTTGTAAAATACATTTAATACAAACTATAAACATAAACTGGAACAAATTAAAACTTGCATGCAATTTTGTGGAAGTATAGTAAGACCGTTTGCCTTGGTGAAACAGATGCAATATATAAGCAAAGTTTATAAAGTTGATAAGGTTAAAATAGCAATTTATGATTTTACTTGTAAAGCAAAACTGTGATTGTGATAATTGTAAGAACAACGCGAGATAGATTAGACTAAATTTTTAATTTTAAGACTGTGATTGGTACTATAAAGTTGATGTATTCTTTATCTATATTTTCCTCTGAAGGTTTAGCATGAACTATACGCTTGCTTATCATCATAACAATACGTTCTCTAGCATCCCTTCATGGAAATATGACCCAGAACGACAGACTATTTTGTTCTTTGACATTCGAACTATGATGTCACGTGACATCTAGACACACTCTCTTGCAGCAAACAACTTTTGTGGAAAAAGCAACGTGCCCCAAGTGAGGTGTCTTCTGGTTCCTCATTGTGAACCTATGACATCATCATGTTCACCCTCTTTTCTTCCTCGAGACAGCCAATCAACGCGTAGTGTCTGAACATACGCTCTAACTACTGGGTATTTACTACTTCCATCACAGAAAATCTAAGACAAATAATGTGAGAATATATAAGTTTGATGGAATGGAGTAGTTTTATTAAATCTTTATGTAACACCCCACATAAAGAGAACAAGTGAAAATATAAGAAATTGTATATCTCCGAAAATAAACCAGCTGACTACTTATGAGCTTATGTCAAAGAGTTGAAAAGCAATAACATAATTACAAAATAAAGTAAAATAAGCTAAAAAATAATAAATTTTTAAACAAAAATTATCCATATCTTGTTTACTTCTATTTTATGTCCGAATATAAAATCATCTATTAGAAATGTTTTGCATAAAATAAGTTTGCTTTGTTTGAAATAAAGCATAAAACAACATAATGGGCTGTCTCTGTTCTGCTAACCAAGGGTGTAGAGACCCGGCTTATAGCATTGCAAGTCCTCATATATACCGCTGCGCCATTAGGAGGGCAATAAGTCTGGATATAATTGCACAGGTGGTTAAAAGCACCTAATAAACCTACATCTTGCTATTCGGTATATTTGTGCAAAGACATAAGTGAAGTACATTTATTAAATACGCCAATCATAGTTGACGCAACAAGTAAATTTGAAATTATGATTTTATATAAACTGACGTAAAATTGAAGTCACAAAGCTGAGTACCACGTTAAAAAGTAATTTTTTCTCATTGATAAGCGGATTGTTAAAAGTTTATTCAAAGTTAAGATGTAGTGAAGAGTCATATTCATTATCATATAATTTAAATAATAGTTTGTGTACTTAACTGGCTAGGTTAAACGGCGTCCTTTGTTGTTAAATTAATAAGTACTATGCTGTTTCTAATATTGTATAGTTAGGATATCAAAGTAATTTCAATACTCCAACGCGTTCGGTGTACTAGGTAACTTTTTATCCTGCATGTTATTTCATGTGGGAAAACAGGCATCTCGTGATAGAACCAATATCTCATTATGTACATCAAGGACAAGAATCAAAAGGCTTCCTGATAGTCTGAGCTTTGAAATTTTTATTCAGTTTTGATAGATACTTTTGTCGATTCTTTTCTCAAGTATTTCTCGTATTTATCTATAATTCACAGTTTTACCTGAGTTAATCAAAATGTTGATGAAACGTTATCCAGTGATTTTACAATGCAAAAGGTGATGAAAGACAGTTGCAGACATGTTGTGGCACGTTAGGTGTTAGAAAAATATGTTCAGTATAAAGCAATAACAAAAATTACAAACTGTTTACTCCACAAAACAATTTCATCTTTTGTGAAACTGACGATGATCGAAGAAGGTCGAAACGTTGTTCGCTCTTCTACATAGAGCTTTCTGTACCCATACTAACTGTTTTTTTACACACATAAGTTGTTGGTAGTTCACCCTGTGATTTGTCGTCATCCAACCAATCGGAAAGTGTCAGCTTTTATAGAACCTACAAAAGCTTATTATACTGTACCCATTAGTAGCAGTGCGTTTCTAACCATGACTGATACGAATTAAACAATAAACGAAAAGGTAAGAATATTTTATGCAAAAATAACAAAAACTACAAGATTATGTTTTATCAGAAACTGTATGTAGACTGAAAATATGTAGCGAAGCTGGTGTTGTTAATAACACATATGTTAAAACAAACAAACGGTTCTTTTTGAAGGCAGTGTTAAGAACCTCAGGCTATTTGACAAGTACAAATCTTGTCACTGACGTTATTGTAAGTATAGGTGGGAATTTTTCCTAGAGAACAGTAACACATACATTGGTAAGAAATGGTATCAAAGGACTCGTAGCTGTTTCAAATCCATTGAGGGAAAATTATAACCAAGTTAGGTTATAATGGGCTTTGGATACAAACTGTTGGTGATGAAATTTGAAACTTGTATTCCTTACAAGTGATTGGAAATTGGAATTGGCGACAGTTTGTTTAACAGAAAAGAAAAAGAATCAAAGTCCGTGAAAGACGTGTGGAGTGAAGTATGTCAGGGATGAGAGAAAGTTTGGGTCATATCTTAATCAATTGATAACATCATGACTGCTGATAAGTTCAGTAAGATTCGTATCCAATATAATATTATCTTATGAACATACTCATTCATAAAGAAAGTTACCCCAAACACACAGAAAAATATGATAAAGAAATATCTTGAATTTCAAAAGATGTCAAATGAGCTCTCAAACCAATAATTTTTCCTACACAAAGCCCACATGAGCTTATTACAGTGTTAATAATAAGCTGTACAAAGCATGAGTATTTTGTATTTTTAACAACCTTTTTGACCTTATATCAGACTGTTAAAAGTTAAGTTGTTTTGTGCATTACTAAGTTTTTCATATCATTTGTTGTATGTTGTTAGTGTATGCGTTTAGCTTGTATGTTTCCATGATTATTTTCAATAATGTGTATTTGATGGCTCATGTTCTGAATTATAGTTATCGAAGGAAATTAAAGTTTATCCATTTCGTTGAATGAAAGATATCCCCTGTTCTGACTGAATGGGTTGTTTATAATGTTGCTACAAAATGTGCTGGAAATTTAGACAATAATCTTCAAATGCTAATTTATTAGGCATACTTGAGTTTAAACCATATTCTAAGACTCAATAAACACAATAACTAAGTATTACTGTATCAGATTGTTCTGTTAACGAATCTTTAATTTGGTTAGCTTAATTGAATGATCTTCCCAACATTGTAACAGTGTTAAGTTTTACTTTGTCCACAAGCAGAAGCAGCAATGTAACCAAGTTATTTCAACATATGAATTGCACTTACACTACCGAGGAACAATATGTTTTGTACTTAATGACAAGCAAACATCACTAAGTCGAGCTGATGTTTTTATCTGTTACTGAAGCAGTAAGCAGTTCTATTTCTCGAAACGAATCTTTGTAACAGGAAAAAAATCAAACTACAAGTTAACATTTTACTCTCAATATTGTGGTTCCTTTTTGTTTGTTTTGATATAAAACTTCAAAGCAAAACTTGAGAAAGTTTATTTGTTTTAGAGCAAATTGACTTACTAGTGTTATCCATAGCGCGGGATAGAACCTTGGATCTTAGGGGAGTGTGTCCTCCGTAAATTTATCATTGTTCCACCATGGAACAACTTTAGTGAGAGTTGCTGAACGGTATTGAAAGTCGTGTTTTCCGCAGGTACTTACTGATTAATTATGGATCTTCTTTTCATTATTTGTAACATTTGTTTGTATTTCTATTTAGATAACAAAACAGAAAACAAAAAGGTGAGAGATTTCTATTAGAACTTAAAAAGCAATTGTCCCTTCCCAACAGTTTGATATGAAATATTACTCATCAAGTTTTTTATATGTTTGCAAAACTGTGTTTTCTGGTTTATTTTTTCAAGTAATTGTGAATGTTATTAAGTTTTAAAATGGGAATTTTATGTACTTATGTCTTTATATATTATTCGTTTCAGTTGATATGCCTGTCATATATCCTAGACTGTTAAACAAAGAGGATAAAAAAATTGGCTGATTTCTTAAACTATAACTTACTGCACATTTATATGAATATAACAAAAAGTCTGGGATATTTCGGACACAATGTGAGAAAGGAACCGATTTCACATGATTGAAATAGATGACACTGACGTTTTCTTACCTTACTTTCTGGTCCTTCACAGAAACTGACGGTAGCAATATTGCTGTGGTCTTTGTTGTGAATAAGCCAACGAAATGTTCTGCTAAAACTTATATATGACGTATAGGATACATAGTTAACGTCAGAAAACAGGTGTAGTATTGTTATTATTAGGACTAAAGGCTAAGAGTCATAAGTACAGCTGTCGAATCGCCCACGTATTGAGATTGTTTAGCTACGCAGTATCATGTTATTTTGCTCAGGGAGAAGAAAAACCCCTAACAAATGTAGCAGGCTATATATGTACCAGGTTTTATTTCGTACTGAATGTTGTCATTTAATTCCAATACTAAAAAGAAGTAAACTTATCATATAGAGAGTTCGGTGCGCTACATTAAAATAGTGCCGATCATGCAAATCAACAAGTCATCTGACAATTACAGCCGATGTAAACTCGCGGTAGAACACATTATACCATAACCGAACTTTGATATTGTTTGTTGTTACATAGGCAGCGTAAAGTCACCGAAAATTTAGCAAGTTGGGAAGGGTTTGTAACGCTCCTTTTCATTACAAGATATTCATACACTCAGGTCACAGAAATGTACTCAGATCAGAGATTTAAGATATTTCTTATACTTAATGGTAACTGAAAACAAAGAAACATCGACCAACTACTTTAGATACAATAAGTAAAGTTCAGAGTCTTTTGGGAATCTACAATCACAAAGTCATCTGAAAAAATGCCCATGCACCACAAGTAATAATAAGCAAAAGTAACTAAAAGGATCTTCGTCTGGAAAGCAACACGAGTGACTTATTCACAGTATACTTCTACATCATATCCACACAACAGTTGCGTGCCTCAAGCAGCTGGAGGAAGAAAGGTATATTCTTGTTTTTCCGTAAAAATACATATTGTTTAAAGCGTCTTATCCAACGTCTATAGATTTCTCTATGATCAAACTGTTGGAAAGGACGCTTGGAAACCGTCGTTTTTGCACATTAGATGGATTGTTGAAAAGGGCAGGAAAGAGTAGTGCGATTTGAACATGACCGTCTTACGACGGGATCTTTCAAAATGAAAGTTAATCTGAAGATTTATTACAAGGATGCACAGTTCTTAGATATAATATGATCAGGCGTGGAGACATATACTTTAGTGACGTAATGAGACATCAAAATCATTTTAATAAAACGTATTTAACCTGTGTATTTTGGATACAGGCCCTCTGCTAATCGTATAATGTTAAATAATAATTTTAGACTTCTGATATAAAGATTAAGAAAATATATTCAAGATTCATCATACAAAAATGAATTATCATTAAAGTAAATTCGAAAGAATTGCAAATCTTAAATTCTATTTTTGCAACTAATGTACAAAGTATTGCAAATAATTATAGTGAAAAATGAGCAAAAATATTTTAAGAATTACTTCCGCTTATTAGTATGGAAATTAACTTTTCTTGAGTATAGTTACGTGTTTATAGTTTGAACTATGAATGGCTATTCTGCAACCAATTAGACAGTGCCACACCAGCATAAATACTTTAAAAACATGTTCTCATACCATTCTCATCAGGTCGAAAAGGATGGTGAGGTCTGGTAAATTTAAGTCTACATTTAGATATATGGGCTAAAATGGCTAATCGAAATAACTTATCTGACTTTAAGGGGCCCGGCATGGCCTAGCGCGTTAAGGCGTGCGCTTCGTAATCTGAGGGTCGCGGGTTCGCGCCCGAGTCGTGCCAAATATTCCCGCCCTCCCAGCCGTGGGGGCGTTATAATGTGACGGTCAATCCCACCATTCGTTGGTAAAAGAGTAGCCCAAGAGTTGGCGGTGGGTGGTGATAACTAGCTGCCTTCCCTTAGCTGTCTTATACTGCTAAATTAGGTACGGCTAGCACAGATAGCCCTCGAGTAGCTTTGTGCGAAATTCAAAAAACAAACAAACTAAATTTAAGAGGTCATTTTCAGGGGGTTTGGGTGAGTATCAGAGACTATGTGTCCAAATGTAATTAGGTAGAGAAAACTGAAAGTACCAGAGTCCACAGAGAAAGTTTACTTTCACGGTCAGTATCGGGATATTATACTTGATCAGAGCCCGACATGATCAACTGAAAGGTATACCTAAGTACATATATTTTGACTGATGATTGAAAGTAAGGGTGTTGATATGTAATCTTCAAATAAACGGATGGTAGGAACTGGTAGCTTAATAGAGGATGAGGTGGTGGAATGTTTGAGTTTGTTTGTTATGTCATTTAGATTTATTATAGTTTCTATGTACTAGTTTGAAGAAACGTTGCTTACTGAAGAGGGTTATTAAAGAACTTGTGTGTTTAGGTAGGCGAAGGGTAGTTTTAATAACAGGATTTTTCTCGTTAGTTGATTTAGTATAAAGATAGTCCGACCTTTTGCAAGTTATGGCGCGGCTATCTTTGAGCTTTATAAACCGTGAGAACTGATTAGCTGCTACAGCCTTTGTTCAGCCCTCCATGTGACAGAGATATAACATTCTCTTGCCGGAGTCTTTAAGAATGTTTTTAAAGTGGTGGGACGAGAGTAAGTTTGTGTCGAAGGTCTTGCCGAGAGTTTAAGAAAAGAGAGTAAGAAAAGAGGATGAGAATGTTCTATAGACAGGAGGTGATGTAAGGAGGATGGGAATGTTCTATAGACGTAGGGTGATATAAGGAGGATGGGAATGTTCTATAGACGTAAAATGATATAAGGAGGATGGGAATGTTCTGTAGACGTAGGGTGATATAAGGAGGATGGGAATGTTCTGTAAACGTAAAATGATATAAGGAGGATGGCAATGTTGTATAGACGTATGGTGGTTTTAAAGAGGCTGGGAATGATGTATAGACGTAGGGTGATATTGCATAATGTTTTGAAATGCTTACTTAATTTCTTTTGCAAGGCTATAGCTTGAGTTTTGACAAGGCTTGGAATGACTGAATAAGTAGAATTCGGTTTAGGAAGAATTGAACTCTGAAGGTTGCTGTGAGTTGGCCGGACTAATAGTATTCTTAAAAGGGAGTATATTAAGTATATTGCTTGTCCACTGGTACACTTCTTTTATGAAGTATGTGTATCCTTCTTAAAAGGACCGATTTCACAAATGTAGAAGGAGTCCATGTCATAATGTATGATTGCGCGCACATTGAACGAAATATATTTACATGAAACATAATCATAAAGAGTGTGTGTGCTTTCTTATAACAAAGCCACATCGGGCTATCTGATTAGTCCACCGAGGGGAATGGAACCTCTGATTTTAGCGCTGTAGATCCATAAACTTACCATTGTACTAGTGGGGGACACAGCCTATAGTATTGAAATATATTTACATAAAACATAACACTGCACAACAATTTTTTTGAAAAGCTTTGGCTGATTGTGACAGGTACCTGTGGGTGTGCACTAATATGGTTTTGGTTTTGCTTCATTACGTAGGAACTCTGAGAAATAGACGGATAATTGTTTGCCGGCAATAACATATTTAATTACGTTCATATTTCTAATATGTTATTAAGTTCAACATAATTAAAAGTGTTTTGCCTCTGATTTTCGTTTGTATTCAGTGTCAAACAAGCATTGATGGGTTCCAGTTGCCCTGATATTGTTTTTCCATTGTAGTAATGTTCTTGTGAAACTGAATATTTCGATGAAACGGTACGTAATAGGCAAATTTGATATTCGTGATCAGCAGCCATAAATCTATAAGGAAACACTCAACAGTGTTAAAGAAGCAAAAACTTTGTTGTGCAGTGAAACCAAAAATCATTTTCTCTTTGTAATAAAAACTTTAAATGAGAAATGTTTTTATCTTTGTTTATACGTAAAACAGGAAGACAGTGTATGGTAAGTTGTTTTCTTATAGAACAATACACATAATATATGAAAAACTGAACAGGCTGAAATAAATAACACCTTTATTTGAACACTTAGGAACAAACATCAGTGTAAGTTAAGAAACTCAAAATATCCAGAGAAGAGTGATCAGCTATTTCCATAGCTTTTGTTTTGCTCAGGATATGACTTTAGAAGCATAAAATAAACGTGATATTATTTACAGGACATCTTGAAAGTGCAACGCTGTTGCTTTGTTGTAAAACAGTGCGGTGTTTTACGCTCATATGGTTTGAGGCCTTGCAGACAAAATACGGGACTCACTGTTAATTCGGTGTCCGAAAAGGTTTGTTTTGGAATTTCGCACAAAGCTACTCGAGGGCTATCTGTGCTAGCCGTCCCTAATTTAGCAGTGTAAGACTAGAGGGAAGGCAGCTAGTCATCACCACCCACCGCCAACTATTGGGCTGCTCTTTTACTAACGAATAGTGGGATTGACCGTCACATTATACACCCCCACGGCTGGGAGAGCGAGCATGTTTAGCGCGATGCGGGCGCGAACCCGCGACCCTCGGATCACGAGCGCACGCCTTAACGCGCTCGGCCATGCCAGGCCCAAAAAGGAATAAAACGATTATAAATATTGTAGAGCATTAAAAACAAAACTAACACATTAAAGAACAGTTGGATTTGTTAAAAATAAATATTATATTACAGTCATAAAAATTAATAAAAAGGTAACAAAATATTCATTAGTTCCACAAACTAAAAATATTTACTTCTTATGAACTAAAACGCCATATCTGCTTGGTACTGGCAGGTTAAGTGAGACATTACTTAGAAAACAATACTTTATGCACTTTGTCACACGTTTACCATTGTAAAAAAATGCGCTAACTTTTTTGAATCAGGACTCCAATTAGGTCTTCCCAAGGAAATGGTGCAACCATGCTTTTAACATAGCAGATGATCGCAGCATCTAAACAAATAAAATTTAATTTTATATATTATAAAAGTAACGCAGTTTAAAGGATCGCGCAAGAGATGTGCATCAACATATCAAGGTTTCTTTTGTTTGTTTAGAATTAAGCATGAAGCTTCAGTATGCACTATCTGTGATCTGCTCAACACTGGTATCGAAACCAGGTTTATAGTGATGACAAACCCTATGTACTGCTGTGGGATCCGTACCATTGTACTTTCGAAACGTAGTTTATTATGAAGAATACAAATTACTAAACTCAAAATATCCAGACAACAGTGATTAGCTGTTTTCGTTGCTTTTGCTTTGCTCAGGAAATGACTTTAGAAGCAGAAAATAAACATGATATTATTTGCAGGACATCTCGAAACATATTTCAAAAGTATGAGTTGCAGTAGTTCATGTAAATAAGAAATACAAAATAAATATGTAAATTATTTTATAAATTCAAAGGTATTCAGGGATTTTGTATGAGGAGATAAGATATGAAGAAAACTTAAAAATCCCAAAGACACTAGGTTAAATATTTTTAAAACTTTTACAAAGTACTCAGCTAATTTATAAGTTAAATATTCATAATTTATAAGTGAAATATTTGTGAATAAATAGTCAAATACTCTGTAATAATAAAAGAAAAGTTGAATGTGAATCCATAGTCAACGTTGTTTTCATCATGTCCTTTCTGATACTGATTACGTTTTTTTAAAATAATTAAAAATACTGTAATTATAATATAAGTGCAAATAAGTGAATATACATTAACATAAAAATGTCTCTAAATGAATTGTATTTGATGAGAAATATATGACAAACATATTTCAGATAAATACAGATTTTTATAGAACAATGAAAAGCGATACAGCAAACATATTTTCTATAAATAAAGAGTTAATAAAATTGACTAATTCATGCTCTTAAATAATTTTGATCTGCGCAGTAATGTATATAATACTTTAAGTAACATTTTATTTGTCAGTTTTTTATTGTAAATCTTTTCATAATGATTAACATGAAACAAATCAGTGAAGCTCTCACCACAGTTTTCCAAGATTCTGAAATTGTATCATTTTTATGCATAACTTAAACCTTTATTCTACCTAGTATCACATTATACTCTTCTATGGCAACGAGCTCTTCACATTCTTTATCAAAACTCTAAATAAGTTTGTGTGTTAATAATTAACTTTTTCATATGTAAACAACTGTTGCTAACATTAAAATACCACAAAGCTTTTTTTAAAAAAATATTTTATACCTTTTTAGAGTTAATGTAATTATCAACATTGAAAACAGCAACGATAAAGATTAAAATGAATACTTTCATTACAAGTAACGGAAGAACAAAACAATTCTTGGAATATTCAGCTCACCATTACAGCTAGTAATGTTTTCATTTATATACACTTTGAACTTTCCAATAACTGATCCTGTGCATAGCAGTAATAATAAAGCACTAAAAGATGTGTGTGCCTTGATATAAGATACAGTATAAATAATGCTAACAGTAATAAAAACATTGATAACATAGACCTGCGGTAATCTTATTGTTTTACATGTTCTATAGTAATTCCTCTACGCTGAATCCGTAAAACGATGTTCACTTTTCTTCATCATCCACAGATTTTTCACAAAACGTCACATGCACTTTTACAAAAGTAAATTATTTTCACTGAAATCGAGTCGAATTGTGTTATGCTTACAATGTTGACAACTAATGGCTATGTATTTCTCTGGACCAATCGTAACATGAGAAACTTGTTGATGATTGTAGATTCCACGAGAAATACATCGCTGGTACATAAACGGTTAACAGGCCGCGTGACGTGTAATTTCTGGATAGTATGTGTTTATGAGTGTACTTTAACATTGTTATTCTTTTTAATATTATCTATTGTTGCTATAACAACAAGAAACTGTATAAATGACCCACCATATTTGTCAAATGTGTTGTACATTTTCTTCTTTTCGATTTGCAAAAAAACAAAAACGAAAGACAAAACACCTTTCATGACAGAAGAAAAAAAAAGACCGGATAGCTGAAATATGGATTTTTTTTTAAACTAAAATAACTTTTAAGAAAGTTTAAACTTGCAGACCCGTGTAATCAGTGTAATCTAAATGGAAAATTAGCTTCTACAATAGTTGTTAGCCAATATTGGTGTTCCAACCGTGTAAGACTGTTCTGTGTAAATAAAATTATAAATGGAACATGGTTAAAAATATGAAATAAACTATTCGAAGTTTATGTTATACTTTAGTTCCCTCTTACTTTAAGCGATTATCCTGAACTACCCAACCTTCTGGTTCTATACTATTACTAATACTATAATAAACAATCCAGTCTACATCACGTCGTACGTTGAATGATATTGTTAGTGTTACTACCGTGATACTAAGATATATAGTGATGTCAATACATAGTTTTTTAGTTACATCCTTAAACAAATTAAACTCCCTTGACCAGACCTAAAGGGTGCTATTTTTACTAGTAAAGAGTGACCCCTTTACCAGTGGCCGATTAACGAAGAGAAACAAGACACAAGTAGACAAAGTGATAGGCTAGACAGTAGATTATACTTAGTGTATTATCTTATTCTATAGATGTTATTTAAAAAGTTCTTTATGCTGGAAAATGACTTGATAGGGGTCATTTTTAGATAGGCAATAAATGAGGAAGGATTGTGAGTGAGGATCGTCTATTTGGTCATATAGCGAAGTGAAAGTAACAGTGGAGGTGTCTCTATGTATAAGATGTCAGATAAGTGTCACGAGGAAGGTGCGGTTGATAGGCCTGGATTGTAGGATGGGGCAGATTGTAGTTCGTAGCAAGTGATTGCTGTCTCGAGATTTATTGATCGTGGTCATTGGCTAGATTTCATTATCTGATGGCAACAGGGTTTGAGTTGTTTTCTTTCTTCTTGATGTGGATATTTCTGTTGACTTGTCACAAAATGTAGTCAGCGCTGTTAGGTTCTATTGGTTCCTTGAATGTTGGTTAAAGGAGGGAATCAAAGTACGACTGGGGCTGGGCAAGGCTTTCGATGAGGTTTTTCTGCCTTAAAACGAAAGTAGTCTACAACCAGCCGTTATGTTAAGATGTAGTGTATAATCTGTTTGGGAGTTGTTACGATTTTGGTTAAATTAGTTGACAGTCCTGATGTTTTGGGAGTTATTCAGTGGGTAGCACGAATTTTAGAATGGGTGATTGCTTCAAGGACTTGTAGAATTTCGCCAGTAGAGAAAGATTGATGGACGTTCCTTGAGAAGGATGTGTGTAGACTAGGACTGCTTTTGGTGATAGGTAACAGGGGGTTAGAGTTCCAAAGTTGGAGAGATATTCGACGTCGTCCGGGGATAATGGTTGAAGGAGTATACCTTTTCCTTATAAGTTAGAGATAACCTTAACCTGGGGTTTTGCAAGTGTAGATAAAGTAGGCAATGTCCTTGGGGACAGAATTCAAAAGGTAGATCGTCGATTATAACAAGTGGTGTCGGGAGGCCTGCTAGTATACATATACTGTAACAAGAGTATACTGACTCTTGTTGTGTGTAACCGTGAAACGGATAAATACGGTTCTCATCCGAGATATTTATGTGTGTTATTTGTGTACCTTTCACAAAGTGTTTTTATTTCTTTTAATGAAAAACATATAACATCAAAATAAATACATTTATAACTATTCTCTTTGAAAAAAGGAATAATTTGTATGTTTATTTGTTTTTGAATATTGCGCGAAGCTACACAAGAATTATCTGCGCTAGCTATCCTAATTTAGCAGTGTAAGACTAGAGAGAAGGCAGCCAGTCATCACCACCCACACCCAACTCTGGGGCTACTCTTTTACCAACGAATAATGGGATTGATAATCATATAATAATGCCAAAATAGTTGAAAGAGCGAGCACATTCGGAGTGACAGATACTCGAACTTGCGATCCTCGGGTTACGAGTCGAGCGCCTTAACCACCTGGCCCCTAAGCTATCGAAGTTTTCTTCGCAAACCAATAGAAGTACATGCAGAAAGTTTCTATATTTTGATACAAGTCCCTGTATCCCCCCACACACGTACACAAAGTTTGTTTTCTTTTCCTGAATTGATTAATGCGAATCCCATTTTGCCCTACCATAATCATGACAATTGGATAATGTATGATCACATTAAACAAAATAGTCATCACTTGTGAAGTTCAGGAACAATTTGTGTTCATCTTTTACGATTTTCTGAAAAAATCAACAACTTATATTTGAATATATAATATTTATTTAACTTTGTTCTCTTGTCACAACCCGTTGGGAAAATTATATATCCATGTACTTTTCCCCTTTAGTTGCAGTTTCGATACTCGTGGTTGGCAGAGCACAGATGGTCCATTGTGTAGCTTTGTGCTCAGCTCCAGTTTCTAAACAAATAAACGACTTTTCTACAGGCTTAACAAATACGAGAGCTTGATAGTTTGTTATGAGTGTAGTAGCGGTAGATAACACACCTGGACTGTCAATTAAACATTTGTATTTCACTGATACGACTTCCTTATGCCTCTTTTGATTGTTTCAAATAAAACCTATATGATGTTTAAAAATAATAATGTGATGAGTAAATTCTAGGAAAACAGTACTAAGTACTGGATCAAAATGTATGATGTCAGTTTAAAATTTTAACCTAATGGGAATGATGTTTGTAAATTAAGATAGATCAACAACACAGACTGGTTTCTTTATTTGAATTGTTATGTGGACTATCTGCGATGTGTTTGCTGCGGGACTATAACTCTAAATTCAGTGTTTAAGTTCCGTAGTTTCACACCGAGGTTAATAGACCTATTTCTACTTTTATACTGCCAAAGCTTGAAAGACGATAATTATTATCAGAATTTTTAATTATTGTATGACGGTGTGGTGATCACATCCACAGCTTATTAAAATGGTGTAATAAACACCAAGTTATTCAGTAAAAATAGCCTGTCTTGTTGTCACTGTTTCAGCTTACCCAGATGTATAATGGATGGTAGTGGGTAGCTGAGGTTTAGTCTAAGATGGACTGCCATCTCGTTCAGAAGGATTATATCATCATTTTCATCCACTTAAACCGAGATCAGCACAGATTCCTATGGCTCAGTCACGCGTAGGATGGATTTGACTTTGAGACTCTTGTTGGTTCTGCGTGTTGCGTGAAATTGTATTAAACCAGTAGAGAATCGGGAAAGCATTTATTGGGAAGTGATTCGTCAGTTCTGGTTTATTACACTATTGACGTTAGCGGTGAGTTCGAGGACTTAATACGCTAAAATGAAGGATTCGTTCACAGTGCTGGACCAGTGTGGCTCTGAGACAAAACAAACACTTAGAGATGCTCAGTTGTTTTAAAGAGTTTCGGATCTGCAGTTCACAATTTTTCAGATTACTACAATAAGTCATTTTATAGTCATAAAATAAGAAAGTGTTTGACTTTTAAACTTAATTCCTACAGAAGGAAGTAAACTAACTTATAACTGTTTATGCATGTACGTAATTAGATATGTTACATTGAATGACAAATTAATAAGAAACTCTTTATAACTTTAAAAGCATTCTGTTATTTGCCTACGTGCAACATATTGATCATGCCATATGCCAGAGACTGCTCGAGTCCTATCACCAAGGAGATGCAGTTGTTTCATAATTAGACTTGAAGACAATGGATGAGAACAAAGATTTTCACGAATTTTAAAAGAGAAAAAAACAGTAAAAGCTTCTCATTTACTATGTGAGCCTTTTTATAAGTCCGTTTCTTTGAGAGGTATATCACAGACATCTATTGTAAGTTAGCAACACGGGGCATTTAAAGAATCTACGAATAGGAGCACAAATATTGAGCCACAAACCGCTCGTGACAGAAAATAACTAACAACATCATAATGTATCTTAATCAAACAGTTCCTTTAACAGCGCAAGGATTAGATTAACCCCACCTCAAAATACATCTGGCCAGGTGATTAGGGCACTCGACTCGTAACTTGAAGATCGTGAGTTCGAATCCTCATCACACCAAAGATGTTCGCTCTTTAAACTGTAGTAGCGTCATCATAATATAACGGTCAATCCCGCTATTCGTTGTCAAAAAAGTAGCCCAAGAGTTGGAGGTGGGTGGTGATAACTAGCTGCCTTCACTCTTGTCTTACAGACCTAAATTAGGGACGGCTAGTGCAGCTAGCCCTCGTGTAGCTTTGCGCGTAATTAAAACAAACAAACAAAATACACAATAAAAATTGTGCAGTGGTTAACCACTTGGTAAATTATTTCGCTAAATCCTACTTCAGGTCTTTGACATGTAGTGTTACTATAATTTTAAACTTGAAGTTGATTATGCTTATGTTTACGTGAGTACCAGATAATTTGCTTAAAGGTCTTTTTTTGGGGGGGGGGGAAATAAACAATCACACGTAGGTCACTTTTTGTAAGGCTTCATTTAATTTTCCGTGACCTTCAGAATTCATTGTGCAGTTTCACTCTGCCTCACTCAACGGTTATATCTAAACCAGTTTAACTAGACTGTACGCCGCCAGCCTTAATGAACACTAATATGTAAGTTAGTATTAAACTTTGTGATTGTAAACGAGGATACTTTGAGATAAATAAATGTAGACTGCTTTACTTCCTCAGACTTTGATAAAGGCTTCAAACTGTAATTTTTATCATTCTGTAAGCATGTATCATAGCAAACACTTAGAGTTATTACCTGAAAAATTCCATGTAAATATAAATACACAAAGAAAATAGTATTTGTTGTTCGAAACTTTAATCAGTATTTTGATAGACGTGTTTATTACTGATAGAGCTCATCACGTGTTCAAGTTTCTCAGCACAAAAATGTGTTTGAATAAACGAAATTCCTAATTTATTTGAACTTCTAGTACGAGTATGTGATATTGTTCCTCCAAAAGGCTTGTTAGTTTACCAGGAAAAGTTTAAATACTGCATTGCTGTTTTCATATCTGGAGCAAATGAAATATTCCAAAACTTTACAATCATGGTAACACATTTACTTACATTGAAATATACAATTGCATTAGGACATTTAAAAACAGACACGCCCAGACTTCTGCAAATTTCTTTTTCGTAAAAACATTTGAAATATGACTTTCATGAAATTTTTTAGCGTAAATACAAAACAAAATTTTGAAAAAATTGTGAATCGTGTCCAAAACAATAGAAAATTAAACTTGAACAAATATCGCTTCATATGGAATAAATCTAAGAAAAAAACCCAACATATTCGCTTTAACACTAATTTTTGTACACATGTCAGGAAGCTAAATGCATTTTAGGACGTTTGAGATTTTTTACAATACAAAATAAACCCAAAAAGTTACGAAAAGTATGATAAACTCGTGCCTTTCCTCTTCTATTTGGAAACGTATACATGTGATTGTTGAAAAATTGGTTTGATGGCTTTCTGCTGAAATGTATTTGGTTCATTGCGAGAATAACCTGTCTGATCTAAATCTATTGTGTTTTTGCCTCCTATTGGTACAATGATTGGAGTATCTTCCTGTGGAGCAGGAGGGAGTTGTATGGAGAGGTCATTTTCGATTTGTTGTACTGGTGCAGAATTACTATTTTCATATCCTAGCTGGAAGATTTCTTTAGCTTTACCTTCTGCCAAGGGAACAGATGTGGCTCTAGAAAGCTGCTGAAGATTGGCATTATTACCTATCCCAGTGAAATAAACTTCACCTTTTTGAGCTGATTTAGAAAAGGGCTCATTTTCATTTTGTGTAGAAGGACTGATATCGTCGGTATTCAATACTGATTGAGAGTAGGCTATGTTTGGAAGTAAAACCGGTATCTGCTTAACTGGTTCAGGTGCAAAAGAGAACTGCTGGTTCTTTGGATATACAATGTCAGTGGGAACGATATTAGTGGCTGAGTATTCGTGACTGGTGACTTTATCAAGATTTTCCTGGTTATTAACTTGAATCCTAGAAGGGGGAATTATTGATGAAGCATACTTATTTGATTCTATGTTTGTCTGAGACTGAGTAAAGTCATATTCCGTATTTTGTGACTGTAACTGACTCTGAACATATTGAGTCTGAGTTAGGGCTGAAGTAATCGGTTTTTCAGCATAAGTTTCCACAGCTGGATTATATTCTACTTGAGCATTCTCAAAACTTGCCACATCACCACCTGTCTGATCTATTTCTACAGACGGCAGATCGTCAGCAATACTATCTTCTTCCTGATCATCTTCCAGTTGAAGATGAGACAAAGAAGCTCGATTTTGATCGAAACTAATTTGTTCCTGACCATTTTCTGCTTGAAGCTGAGAGAGGTGACCTAGTTTCTGACTACCATGAAGTAGTTCCTGACTATTGATTGCTTGAAGCTGGGACAGGTGAGCTAGTTTCTGACTACCATGAAGTAGTTCCTGACTATTGACTGCTTGAAGTTGGGGTAAAGCTCCCACATTTTGACTATAACTAGCTTCTTCGTGACCGTTACTCGTCTGAACATCGGTTAAAGTTTCCAAAGTTTGTTCTTTACCATTAATGTTTTGAAACTGAGCTAAAGTTGCCGGATTTTGAACATAAGTTGTTTGCTGTTGTTTGTTATTCGCTTGAAATTGAGTCAAGGGTGTAAAATTTTCAAAATCATGAGTTATTTTCTTGTCATAACCTGCATGAAGTTGGGCTAAATATGCCTGATTTTGGTTCTGGTCATTATTTACAGGTTCAGTTGCTAAATTTTGTTCTAAACTAATTTTCTTCTGATTACCTGTTGGCTGATTTTTGGCTAGTGATTCCAAATTTTGACCAAAAGTACTTTGCTCATTATCAGTTTGTACTGAAGATGCCAATGCCGCATCCAAACCTGCTAGTTCTAAATCATGGTCATCTTTAAATTTGTCTAGAGCTGGCAGATTTACACTCAAACTAGATAGCCCAGATTCATAGTCTGTATTATGTGTATCTACTATAGCCAGATCTGCATCATAACTATCCTGTTCGTAGTCATTAAGTTCAGGAAACTGACCTAAAGATGTTAGATCGTGACCATAACTTATATGTTCATCAGTCAAACTGTACTTGGCCTGATCTGTGACAAAAGTATCTAATTCCTTAATGTTCCCTGCTATTTTATCCAGGTCTGCTGCAGCTGCTTGAAACTTTTGATAACTTGAACTAATATCAGAATCTAAGCTGTCGCCTATTCCACTAGCACCTGTATAGTCTAGTGAAAGGCTTGGAGGATTAAAATCTGCCAGTGAAACTCCAGGACTGTAGGATTTTGGAATAGAAAAGGTATTTTGTTCTTCTAAACTTGGAAAGAAAGAATCATCTTTAAAATTTAAAGTACTGGAATGGATATCGTCAAGTGTTGCTGGCTGCCCGAAGGAATAAGAGCTGAAATCATCAAAAGCCGAATCGAAAGACTCGTAATCGGAACTTAGTAAATCATCAGTGTGCAAGGAAAAGGAGCTATCTGTTGGATAAAAACTTGAATGCTGCCATGGGTAAAGAGGTTCCTTGAAGTAATGTCCGCTACTCCATACTGGTGTTAAACTCGTGCTCAGCATCAAAAGGTAAACAACTAGTGCTCCCTGTTGAGAGAAATTATGATGAAATATTAGTTAGAAATAAAATAAAAATTACGACATATTGATTAAATATTTTCCAAATGTGAAAATATAATACAGAAATAAAAGCACCTTATCAAAACGATAGCAGAATTAACAGGTGTAGAGTACAGTAGCATAAACACATAAATAGTAACGAATTAGAAAATTCAATGTTAAATAGCTTTTAAGTTATTTCATCATTTAGAGAATTGTCTATGATTATGTCCTACAAAAGGTTGTCTGTTATATCAACCGCGGGAAATCAAAACCCTTATTTTAGCGTTTTAAGTCCACAAACTTACCGCTGTCTCACGGGCGACATTTTAGCGGTGTGTATGATGCTAAAAGTCAGGTTTCGATACCGGTGGTAGCTCTGTGCTTAACAACAAACACAAAATACTTCGTTACTCACGACATTCCCCTTTATTCATATTTAAATTAGAAAATTGTATGTAACTCCTGGCTTATGGTATCATTATTTAATTGGAATAGTTTATTAAGAATGAGAACGAGTTGTTTTTTTTTCTATTATTAATAAGATATTTAAAAGAATTTCCACATTATATATACTGGCTTTTTCACTGCTTACTGTATCCTCCAGTGTTTTATTCCTGCTTATTTTGGTCAACTCTAAATGTGTAGCTTTTTAACTTGAAAAAAATGTTATGAATAGGTAGTTATGACGTGTTTCCGTTATTTTTTCTCATAACATGCTATATGACGTATTTCCGTCATTGTTTCTCATAACGTTATAGCATTTTCCCGTTATTGTTGTTTGTAAGTGCATTGTAAATATACTAAAACTATTTTGAAATTGCTACTTCATTTTTTGTTAGTATAATAATTTCTCCTGTTTACTTATTAACATTATTTACAACGTTATAATAATTTCATATAATTACACTTAATTTTTATCTATTTCACTTTATTTTACAATTATAATACAAACGTAGATAGAAACGTGTGGTTTTGTTTTAATTTTGAAACAGTTTGAAAGTCATCCTACTTTCACCATATACAAATATTAAATTACAATTTCAAGGAAAATTGTGCGTTATGTTGTTGTCTAAAACATCAAAATTTATAATTTTATTATAACGCGTTATGTACCGATAACATAATGTACTATTACACGTTTTCCATTTTTATTTTTAAACGTTAATATAACTCTACTGTTTCCTAGTGACGTTCCTGTACAAATGCATGACATTATTCCTATATATCTCAGTTAATGCATTATCAAAGCTATTTACCGTCTCTACAGTTCTTTCCTAGCATTAAATAAATCATCTGCTTTCCTTGTACAACATATTTAAAAAAAAAATTTCTTTAGTTCTGTAACTTACTGTTCATTGCATGTGCTAGCATTCAAATCCCCCATAATTCATTTCGCTTCAAACTTTATGAAATTTCATTCATGTAAGACTTCGAGTCCATTTCTACCTTCAAAGAGATCAAGCGTTTGTGAATAAAGCAGAAAATTTAACACAAAAGTGATTGTGTTGTCTGCCTCTTGGTATCACAAAACGTTTAATGATGTTTTAGAAATACTTGTATTCTCTCAATTCTATTATTATTTTCTCTTTATACAAAGTCTAGTCCTAATTCTCAAAACTGAAATTGAGCAGTCATTTTAAAGTTTTTCATTTCTTCAAAAATGTCAGTTGTATGAGCCAACATAATTAACGTTTCGTCTTTTATCGTCTTATTTTTTGAGAAGTAATGATCTCTGAAAGTGACTAATGAAAGCGAAACCTTGTTTGATATCATGTGTCTCTTACTATCTCGTCTGGTTTCATAAGGCACTCTAAAGCTGAGTTAGGTTATAAGAGTAATACATGTAAAGTTAAGAGTTTTGATGCCATTTGTCTTTCGCTCTGTCGTCTTATGTTTAGGATGTAATGTACTGTAAAGGAATGTTAGACCAATAGATTAATGTATAATAAACCAACTGAATAATGTTCTGGTTCTTATCTAATCCCATTATTCCAAATTGTTTTAATGCAAGGAAAAACAAAACTATCTATGATTTTGTGATGACAACAAATACACTAAATCACAGGTAGTCTATCATAAAGTGTGTGATGACAACGTTAATACAATACCCTAAATCACAGGTTGTCTATCATGAAGTGTGTGATGACAACGTCAATACAATACCCCAAATCACAGGTTGTCTGTCATGAAGTGTGTGATGACAATATTAATACAATACCCCAAATCACAGGTAGTCTATCATGAAGTGTGTGATGACAACGTCAATACAATACCCCAAATCACAGGTTGTCTGTCATGAAGTGTGTGATGACAATATTAATACAATACCCCAAATCACAGGTAGTCTATCATGAAGTGTGTGATCACAACGTCAATACAATACCCTAAATCACAGGTTGTCTATCATGAAGTGATGCTCTATACACAGTGAATGAAACGAATTTCTAAGTATTGCACGTGTAGAACTTTTGAACATTTTTTTCCAGTTCTAGCAAGATTATAAAATGATTATACAATTCAAGTGTAAATAAAGTAATATTTACCGTCTTCATGATTGATCAGACTCTTTCAGGTGTTTTGATGACTCAACGTCTTCTTTTTGTGACGCAGATGTAGCTATCGACAAAATGTCTACTGAGATCCTACTTCAAGCAGCGGATTCGAGGCCTTCTTCTGTGTTATTAAACATTTGTCTCGTTTCTCATCCCTTTAATTTATACCAAGTAATGTAGGTCAATCAGAATGTGGAAAAATATGGACAGCCTATTTTCTTCGATAAATATATTAAAGACAATACCCTCCTTCTGAGATATCCTTAAGGCAATTAAGTGACATTGGCTTGTCTACAGGTAGCAGGACAAAGGATAGTTGGCCTTCGTTTGGTCACCTGAGGGGCAGAGATGAGGCCAAATGTGGGTCAGTTGGTTGGTGAAAGAATTTTCAGGTGTGCTGTGTCCTAAATGTTTTCAATGGTTTGGTTTACCCAAAGATTCAGTCATATCATCCGCAAAAAACAAAAACGATTCCAGAAGTACATCTGTTTAAACTGAGCGCGATAGTACTTAAACAAGTGTGACAATATATCAAATTACGTTTTCTGACAGAGATCATACTGCAATTTCAGAATCTAACTTTCACATGAAAAATATAAAATATTAACTCTTAGGTTTCGAAAACATGTTTGTGAAATAAGTAAAATACACACTTAGACGTTGACCATTCTCAGTTGTATGTGTAAATGTACCGAGTTGTGATCTGTGCTGTAAAAATATTGTACCATTCTCTTTGTGAAAAGTGACCGTTAATACAGTTGTACGAAGAAAAACAGATAAGTGACGTATTAGTAAGTTCTGTTGTTTTGTTTCAAATGGAACACTTATTTCTATTTTTGTATTTACATTAGTTAAGTTGACAGCCAATAAATGCGATTGATTACTGCTTAACGTAAGCCAAGAGCCAGAAGATGTAATCTTTGGATTAACCTTGTTTGCGTAGAGATACTACATAAACAGAGAAGATAGTATATGTTAATAAATCACATCATGCTTAATAAACAAATATTACTGTAAAAATTCATTGCTAATAATTGTATTAACTTCGTGAGTTTATCATTAATAGTTAATTATCTATAGCTACACAATGGGCTATATGTGCTCTACACACCACGCTTATCGAATCCCAGATTTTAGTGTGTAAGTCCGCAGACATACCACTGTGCCACTTGGAGGTAATTATCTTTATCAGTGTTTCAGTAAGAGTAAAGAGCTTCATGTCTTAAAAACTCATAATTTTCTAGATGAAATTTGATTAGTTAAATGTTCCATAAGATGTTATCGTTATGTAAATGCTGTACAGTTTGAACTAAGAATTTGGTAGAAATCTTTAAAAGTGTAAATACTTTTAATTTTGGAAACAGTCAACATGCGTTTGAAGAATGAGGCGCAAGGCTGTACTGAGCACACAAAAACGTTCAATATTATACAGACAAGCTGTACTGAACTTTCCTACCACAGCTTGCTCGTAATGTAGCTTTGCATTCGGTAGCTAGCTACTCATCAACACCTACCACCACCTCTTAGGCTACTAACCAATAATGGGATTAACCGTCACATTATGACACCCCAAGGTTAAAAAAGACAACGATGTTTGTATGAGGGAGGTTCGACCTGCGACCCTCTGATTAGAAGTCTAGTGCCCGAACCACCTGGCCGTGCCGGCCATGAAACGTTACCTCTTTAATGCTTTTACTTCAGATTAAAAATATTTTCTTACGTCAACATTAAGTGTTGCTACTGTTGCATTTGTGTTGCACATAACTGTCACAACTGATGAGTTAGCTTTATATACTAATTAGTTATAGAGACATTCCTTTCTAGAATATTTTACCTACCATGTGTTTAACACATTAAAAATATGTTTCACTAAAAACGTGGGTTAGAATGAACTAAAATAAATTTGCTTATAAGCCGATTTGATCAGTTATTAGAAATCTTTAAATATTTCCTTTTTCTCAGTGACTCTGCGATAAATATACGAACTTATAACTATAAAAACGAAGCTTTATACTTGTGGTGACATGGACTACAGCCCAATGTGTAGCGGTTCTTTAACGAAAAAATATTGAATATATGTAGTAACGGCAACAAATATTTGTATACGTATATAATAATGACAAAAATATTTATATACATAGTAATGACAAAAATATTTGTGCATACACATGAATTTATAGTAAATACAGAAAACATACATAATATATATGTATAGCATTTTAAGCTTTGACAAAGTGTTATTTAGTAGACAATATGAAGTATGTAATTGGTGTTTTATTTTATTTCTCTGAAAAAAAGTCTTCACAATACTTTAGCTCTTCAGTGTTAAGCTTGAGATCTGTTGTTGCTAAAGGTCTTGGTTAAATACTAGTAGCAGACACAGCGGAAATAATCCATTGTACATTGGGCGCTTAACAACAAAGTACTGTCATCAGTAATTAGGCTTAACATATTTATAATAAAATGGATATCGGATTTAAATATCTCATTTATCGTGTGTTGTCAAATATAACAATAATGCTACTGAGTTTTTATATTTTAACTGTACAGTTCCGTCTGAATAATCTGCTTTTCATCCTAAGTTTAGTGAAATGAATTTAAAAAAATTCAAAAATTCCTTTTGAGTGTTAAGTAAATAATCTATTATGATCAATGTAGAAGTTATTACACAATCACTTTCCCAGAAATGAAATGAAACCAAAAATTTCGTAAATCAATCTACAAAGGTGAACGAAAATTTCACTGAGATTTTGAATTTTCCATATTTGTGATTCCTGGGAAATAGGTCAGAGAAAGTAACAGTTAATGATGAGGTTCCTATTGTTACTAGTCGGGTAACCCTATTGGTGAAATGCAAACAAGGAACGCTTACTGCTAAGTTGACCCCTTTAAATAATCTAAACACTTTCAACCCGGTTATTTGATGTGTTGTGTATGTAATTATTTAAGAAGCGTTAGCTAATCATGTGAAGGAATTAAAAATTACATTATTAGTGTAGTGATACTTAAGTTAAAGTAAAAGGTTAAATGTCTACCATATTGTTTATTTATTTGTCTGGGTACACCTAAGGTTTGCTTTAGTATTATCTATGAGACTTTAATTAAGCAAAATATTTTCAACTATAAAGATTGTCTAATAAATGTGAATGTGTTATGATTCATTAACCAGTAGTGGTCGGTTTCATTACTATAATTTTTTGAATGGTAATTGGAAACTGTCCACCGGTACACGAATTATTTTGTTGTAAAAGTTTTGTCCGAAATAAGACATATTTTCAATTATAGACTTCTAGCTTTTAATATAAAGACACAAGTACTAACTCAGTTAAATGACCCAGTTATGTTCCACAAAACGGAGTAATCATTTAGTATCTAATGGTGCTATATGGGATTTAATACTAAAAAAAAGAAGGAAGGGGAACATAATCTAACGTTGTCTTTTATTAAAGTTTGCTTCTTTAACGAGTACTCTCAGCTAGTAATAACAATAATTACACTTTAAAACAAGCACGTGATTAAATCAAATTAAACGGACTTTAACCCATTCAAATTTATTCTAAAACGACAGCAATGAAATATAACCAATCTATTCGGTAAGTTTTCCTATCTCCCAACGGGCCTTATGCTGATATAGATGTTTCAAAAGTTCAGGGTGCTTTACCTAATTTTGTAAAGTGTCTAATTCCACGGAACATTTACTGAACTACTGGTACCAACTTTTAGATACCGTATTTTATAATTGTTGACTTCTTATAGTTGTTAATTTCTACGGAGTATCTTACAAAGAATTTAGACTAACCTTGTTCGAAATATTAAAAAAATCGTTGCTGTTTTAGTTTACCGCCATCATACAAAATGACGAACACAAAACGAGGCCTAGCTATCTAATGAGCGAATATTGTTAAGTTCGTAATAATGTAGTTTAAGGTTTTGCCGCCAGTTTTGATTTCGTTCCTTTAAGTCGCACACTCGATAATTTTATTTTAGGCTACATGTTTTTTACACCTAAAATGTTTTTTATTAGAATTTTTGAACATTTTGTCAATAAACACCAACAAACCACGGCAAATAAGAAAGCGACATTTGATAATAACTAACAGTAACATTAGAATCGTAACCATATTATTCAGTACAGACCTTTAATTTACAGAACTAACCAGAATTTTACAAAATATACGGTGGTAATTTTCCGCTCTAAAATAGTGTTAATATATTTCTTTATGGGAACACTATAGAATTTAAATGACAATTACTTTGTCACTATCCCCAATAACTCCGTACACTCGCATGGAGCATCATTATTCATGCTAATTTTGCTTGGTTTGAATTTCGCTCAAAGTTAAAGGAGGGCTATCTGCGCTAGCCTCTCATAATTGTGCAGTATAAGACAAAAGGAAAGGCAGCTAGTCATCATAATCCATCGCCCACTCTTGGGCTACACATTTACCAACGAATACTTAAATTGATCGTCACATTATAACACACCTACGGTTGAAAGGGCGAGTATGTTTGGTACGGCTGGGATTCGAACCCACAACCTTCGGGTTACGAGTCGAACGCTTTAATACGCTTGGTCATGCCGGCCTCTCCATGATAAACTGCTTATATTGCTCTTCCTTACAAACTTGTTTTATAGATTATAAGCTTTCAGACTTGCTGCTGAGCCAATAGAGTAAATAAAAACAATGTAGTTATAGTAACCAAATACAGTGATTATAAAATATTATAGGATTAAGTAACATTTGTAATTTAATATGTACGTTAAATAACTTGTACTGGTGTTAAGAATTATATATTTTCTGTTTAAAAAAACAAAAATTTGTTCCACATCAGAAACTCTACACAACAACTTTTTTGAAAATTTTTTCTTCTTGAAAAGATTTTACTGATTGTGACAGATATTTGGTGTGTATTCACAAATATAGTTTTGGTTTTGCTTCATCACGTAGGCATTCTAAGAAATAGATGTTTAACTGTTTACACTCGTTGCAGTGTCCAACGGAAGTCGGCCTGGCATGGCCGAGCGCGTTAAGGCGTGCACTCGTAATCCAAGGGTCGCGCTAAAACATGCTCGCCCTCCCAGCCGTGGGGGCGTTATAATATTACGGTCAATCCCACTATTCGTTTGTGAAAGAGTAGCCCAAGAGTTGGCGGTGGGTGGTGATGACTAGCTGCCTTCCCTCTAGTCTTACACTGCAAAATTAGGGACGGCTAGCACAGATAGCCCTCGAGTAGCTTTGTGCGAATTCCCAAAAACAAACAAACAAACCAACGGAAGTCAGGAAGTATTGACGGATTCCGTTTGCCCTGATATCGTTTTTTCATTGTAGCAATGTCCTGACAACACTGAAGATTTCGATGAAACGGTACGTGTTTGGCAAATTTGGATGTGATTTTTGTGATCAACAGCCAAAAATCTGCAAGGAACACCCAACGGTGTTCAAGAAGCAAAAACTTTGTTGTGAAGTGAAATTTACAAATTATTCATTCTGTAAATTAGCACTAGATGGCAACATATTTTGTAATTAACTTAAGAAAAATATTCCTTTTGTTAAAGGAATCTAAAGGTTTCTTTGAAGTCATTCATGGTGAGTACGTAGACAGATACGTAAAAAAATAAATTTATTTTGTGAATGTGTTCACCTAACTTTCTCATAAACAACGCTTTTAATTTGGCGTCTTAACTTATAATAAATACATATATATTAACCTTGAAATACGGGCTCGAAATTTTCTTTGGGAGTTACGTGTTTTATTAGTTTTCTTTTAATTTTGCGCAAAGTTATCTGCATTAGCTATCCCTACTCTGTGGTACTCTTTTACCAATGAATAGTGGGATTAATCATAACATTATAACACCTCTACAGCTGAAAGGGGGAGCATGGTTAGTGCGACGGGGATTTGAACTCCCGTCGTGGGATTTAAATCGACTGCCGCGCCAAACATGTTCACCCTTTCAGCCGTGGGGGCGTTATAAAGTTCGATCAATACCACTATTCATTGGTAAAAGGGTAGCCCAAGAGTTGGTGGTGGGTGATGATGGCTACAGGAGATAGCCCTCGTGTAGATTTGCGCGAAATTGAGAAACAAAATCTTATTGTTTGTAAACATTATTATATGCGTTAATTCGTCACATTGTTACGAGACATTTGATTTAGAATGTTTTCGTTAATGATTTACTATTCAGTTTGAGGTACGTGAAGACACGTTGTGGCGACAAAAGCAAATATATTGTTAATCAACTTCTTCGCGGTTTTACCTTCAACAATCTCTTGTATCTCCATTAACAACTTCCACGCATAACTTCCTACTCCGTTTTAAACCTACCTTAATATTTCAATAATAATAATAATAATAATATTTTGTACATTCTTAAATACGCGTTACGACTGACTCGAGAAATAGTACATGACGAGCAGTTTCATAATTTAACGAACTTTCTAATAATAAATAAATGTGTATATTAGTTCTAATAATCCCGTAAAGCAAAACATTGATTTGAAAAAAAAAATGCTCCTTAATATTTATCTGAAGTGTAAAGGTCGGTTTTCACAATCTTTTTCCAAACATAATGTGTTTGTGCCCGGCATGGCGAAGCGTGTTAAGGCGTTCGACTTGTAATCCGAGGGTCGCAGTTCAAATCCCGATCGCACAAAACATGCCCGCCCTTTCAGCCGTGGGGACGTTATACTGTGATGATCAATTCTACTATTCGTTGGTTGAAGAGTAGCCAAAGAGTTGGCGGTTAGTGGTGATGGCCAGCTGCCTTCCCTCTCGTCTTACAGTGCTAAATTGGGGACGGCCATCACAGTGGGAATTAAAAAAACAACAACAAACAAACGTTTCACCAACAGCAAAAACAATCCAAGAGGTGTTAGTTATAACAAAAACATGTGGGATTGATTTTTGGTTTAAAATAGAAAGAGTGACAAAACATTATCTTGTCATAGCACTTTTGCACAGCACTGTTTGTACACAGAGACTGATTTAACATGTTTATGATGTAGAATTAGTACTTTTTGTAAACAAATATTTTTTTTATTTTTCACACAGCATCCTTTCGTATCACAATAAAAGGAATGTGAACATCATTACTTATTATAAACGATGTGATACAAATATTCATTCTCGTTTATATTGATTTTTTGTGCATTCTATGTGTTGTAGTTTTTTATGTATTGTAAACATTGGCACGTTAAATATTCATGATGTATAAATTTACTGATTTGTTTTATATTTATTAATATAATTTGGCTGTTAAATTTTACTGTATGTATATGTTTTATAATGTACAATATCATAATAAAATTGAAAGAATTAAAGGAAAATTTAATTTGTTTGAAATTACATTATTTTGTTCATATTTGGTGATTAAATCAACTCTAAAAAAGAATTTGAATATCATATTGCCATTTTTGGTCCAAGTTATCATTTTATTTTCATTATGGATAATGTTTGTGCTAAAAGCACCCAAATATCTACAACTGAAAAGAAATATAGAAGTTTTTAATAGTTTAATTGGTATTTTCCAAGATATATCAATCCTACACAAAATATTTCAAATAATATAAACAGTATCTTCATATTTCACAGTTATATCACTGAAATTACAAAACATTAAATAATAAATATTTCTAATAAATCAGCATCACTATTGATTGTCGTTTTGAATTAAGCACAAAGCTACATAATGTGCTATCTGTGCTCTGCCCACCACGGGTATCGAATCCCGGATTCTAGCGTGCAAGTCCACAGACATACCTATGAGCCACTCGGGGCGCTATTGATAATTCAACATGAACACCATCGCTATCTATAAAATTCGCTTATTTCATCTTACATTGTTGCTTTTAGCTTCGCTTTCAGTTTGGGATTTTAAACATTCTACAAACTCTGTGTAGATATCGGAAACAAATTATGTATCTTAGTATTTTTGGAGATTTAATGTTCCTAATTCGAGAATGCTGTATTGGAGAAATGCAGTTGTACAAGGACAGTTCTTATAGACACATGAAACTGATTAGTTTAACTTCTGTGGTCATAAAGGTGTGTAGGCCGTGATGGTAGGTAACTGGTGGCAGTTTATTATCCATCCATGATCATTGAGAAGATAAATTGATATATTGTTAAAATCTGCACTTTTGTGGATTTGTGTGACAAGAGCATCTCTTTCGAAGTGTTACATTAAGGCATTCTCTGTTGGGGAAGAACCTTTAGAAGTGATGTATTGTTTGTGAAAAACAGTTTTGTGAGTGAAGTGTTCAGAGGAGAGTTATGAAGTAAGACACCCACGAAATTGTTGGATATGATGTTTATGGTGAAAAATAAAAAAAAAATATCATCAATATACCTTCTGTAGAAAACAGGTTTGAAGTTTCAATGGCAATTGTCAACCCATTTGTGTTTTTGGTGACTGAGGAAAATGTTGGCAAGCCTTAAACTCATGTAGAAGCCCTTACCAACAACATTTATCTGCTCGTATAGTGTTATTAAAGAGGTGAAGAGAGTCTTTAGTCGAGAGTTCAAGGACAGATTTGAAATAAGATTCAGAAATACCATTATCAGCAGAAATGTAACCCGAGGGCGCAGACCTTCTGAAAAATCAACTCGTTTTATAGCATTGGATGAAAAGTAAAACGTATGTAAACACTTGTAAGAGAGATTCACGAACTAAGCCATAGACTATACACACTATCCAGTTTTACTGATACGAGAGAATGATAGATTTTGAACATGGAATATCAATCCATTCATTCCTTAAGAGGTGAAAGAGAGAACATGGAGGATATTGTGCATCAGTGTACACTTGACAGGAAGTTTTTTAACACGTGGAATATATGTAAATACACAGTCAAGGATGAGCCACAGAATCTTAATTAGTCTTAACTATCATTGGAATAGCATCACCAACGAGAAGCAGCTGTGGGTCAGAAAACAAATCGTATTAGCAGCAATACTTTAAAGAAAGAGAAGGAAAACCGTTTCTTCTGATCCATCCCGACAAGAAAGTGGGACAATCTGTAGCTGCTGCACACTAAATGTGAAAGTCGTCAACTTATAATGTGTAACAATAGGAGAAAACTGTTCAGGGATAACATTGATTGTAATACTGAAAATGTGATAATCAAGACAAAAATCTGAGGAGTGCTGTCGACAAAATCCGCATCAGGTGAGCGAGAAGACGTTATTTAATTCAAGGATCCAAACAAGACAGACGTGAACCCATTTCTCTAAAACTACACAAAGACAGTTAGATATTCAAAGCTGAAGGGTGGTAATTAGAAGCATCTCAAAATGAATGCTGTCAGGTCCGACTGATGAAATGTCGGACCAGTGAAGAACAAATTTTCGTTCCACCAGGGTGAGTGGGTGATAACAGCGATAATAATGACTTGTCTTCATCACCAACAAAAGAAAATGGTAAAGGGTCAAATCCCCGCTTAATTGGTGGTTTTATGTTGAACTATGTTTTACAATGTTTGATCGGTCAGGTGGTTTAGGTGCTCGACTCCCAATCTAAGGATCGTAGGTTCGAATCTCAGTCACATCAGAATTGCTTGCTCTTTTACCCGTGAGGATGTTGTAATGTGACGGTCAAACCCACTATTCGTTGGTAGAAGAGTAGCCTAAGAGTTGGCGGTTGGTGGTGATGACTAGCTGCCTTCTCTCTAGAGTTACATTGCAAAATTAGGGTCGGCTAGCGCAGATAGCTTTCGTGTAGCTTTTTGCGAAATTCGAAAACAAATAAACAAACTTCTAGATTCAAATTTCTGGTTATTTAAAATATATTGTATACATTTCGTAACATTTTTTTCTGTGTTTCTTTTCACTGAATTTTATTAAATGTGTTTTCCTCTGGATGGATTGTGTTAGTATTTTGTTCAGGATGAGTACTGTTAGTATTTGTTCTGTGTTGTTAGTATCAGCTAATGTTTTGCTCTGTATATATTATGTCAGTTTTTACATGTGCGGGTCATGTCAGGTGTTTGCTCTGTACGTGGGTTGCAAAAGCGTCTCCTTAGTGTAGATTGCATTGGTGTTTGCTCTATGTAGTTTAACTTAGTATTTGTAATATATTTGTGTTTTTCTTTTTGGATTAATTCAGATAGTATGTATTCTGATTACTTTCTGAACATAACTTAAATGGACTTTGTTGTTTTTCTTTGTACAAAGCTACACAATGGGCTATTGGCACCACAGGAAATCGTACCTCGGATTGTTGCTTTGTAAGTCAGAAAACATACCTCTGATTCACCAAGGGACAATCACTTAGAATCATATACCTCTGATTCACCAAAGGACAATCACTTAAAATCATATACCTCTGATTCACCAAGGGACAATTACTTAGAATCATAGTTCATAAAAACAGAAGTGCTTACACGTAAAATACCCGTGTATTCAATGGATATATATGTCTCCTAAAATGTTTGATTTACAGATAAAAAAATATTGTCTGAATAATGTTAAAAGGGTAGACAAACGGTTGACATATATGAAATATGTTTTAACAAAATTGGAAGTTGTTTTGCTTAATACAGAACTTAAGTCTGGGCATATGATTGAGTGCCATTCAAAAATTCACTTTTTCACATTGGTTTTGTAAGCTTCAAATCAAATATAAACTATTTTTAACTTTTCTTCCTTGAAGCCTCCATCTTCTTTATTCGAGAGATTGATAAAACTTTGTTGGATAACATCTAGAAAGTGTCTATAAATTTCAAACCGAGAAATATTACACATAACCGACACTGTTTTGTTTCATGACATTGAGAGAGTGACTGGCGTTTTCAAACTGAGTGCAACTGATATGATTAACATTATTTAGTTACATAATGCCAACAAAATGACAAGTGTTTTAAAACTTAGAATTGTTACCCACAATGCTGGATATACTACTGCTACTAGAATTCGAGTTGTGCACATTTAGTTCGCCATCTTTAATTTTTCTTATGTTTTTATTTACGTCTTTTGATCATTCTGGAGCGAACGGAAACGTCCAATAATCGTTTTATTCATTCATTTGATGATTGTGGGTAGAGGTCTGTGTTGGTGAAAGGAAATGTTTAGAATTGGATAGCTGGTTCAAATCCCCGTCGCACCAAACATGCTTTCCCTTTCAGACTTGAGGGCGTTATAAGTTTCGGTCAATTCCACTATTCGTTGGTGAAAGAGTAGTCCAAGAGTTGGCGGTCGGTGGTGATGGCTAGCTGCCTTCTCTCTCGTCTTACACTGCTAAATTAGGGACGGCTAGCTTAGACAGCCCTCGAGTAGCTTTGTGCGACGGCCTGGCATGGCCGAGCGCGTTAAGGCGTGCTCTCGTAATCCGAGGGTCGCGGGTTCGCGCCCGAGTCGCGCTAAACATGCTCGCCCTCCCAGCCGTGGGGGCGTATAATGTGACGGTCAATCCCACTATTCGTTGATAAAAGAGTAGCCCAAGAGTTGGCGGTGGGTGGTGATGACTAGCTGCCTTCCCTCTAGTCTTACACTGCTAAATTAGGGACGGCTAGCACAGATAGCCCTCGAGTAGCTTTGTGCGAAATTCCAAAACAAACAAACAAACAAACAAAGCTTTGTGCGAAATTAAAAAAGAAATAAAGAAACGGAAAATGAAAAACAATATCAAGGTATTCATGGATTGTCATTCAATGAATTTTTTTTAAAATGCCATAGAAATCAAGTAAGAACACTGAGCAACAAATAAAAACAAGTAATTTATTTTATGAAAACACTGCCAATTAAAATCCCTTAAAATACAATATTATTCAAACTTTTAAATGCAGCTTCATTCTAAATCCCTCGCCACCTACCACTCATGTGCAACTGTTTTATGATGTGTTTGTTTTTCTTCTAACAAAGCCACATGAGACTACCTGCTGAATCGGGTCCCTGATTTTAGCGTTGTGAATCCGAAGACTTACCTCTGTACTTGCGGGGGGCTGTTTCATGATTTTTAACTTAAATGAACCCAAATTTTCAGTGAAAATACTTTTGTTTACACATAGTAATTTTAATACTTTTACTTCAGTATCGAATATAATCATCGTTATTTAATGAATTAATAATTAATTACAAATACATTGCTTTTTTATATAATTTAGAAAACTTGCAAATCATAGAAAATGATAAATGTTAACCTCTGCTGATGAGGAGTATGAAGAGATACAGGTTCCACTTCCCTGGTTCGGAGTATTGTCAGTTTCAGTTCCATCTACCTTCTTCCTTCCCATGGCCTTAAAATATTTTTGCTTTTAAATCTGTAAAATCAGAATGTAATTACTGCTTTTGTTAAGACCGTTTATGCTTCAAAGCAACATCATGACGTTAATCGTCTTTCGAGAATGTTTTTATCGTTAGACTTTGTAACCGTGCAAGTAATAGAATTGAAAATCCTTTCTCAAATAACAAACTGAAAGTTTCAGATATGAAGTACCACATCGTCATTTTATAACACTAATTCTTGTAATTAAATTATTAAAATAAAGTAAAATAGTTGATTAATTTGGTAATGTCTTTTGACAAATACTAAAAAATTGTAGATTATTCGGCACTGGAATGGTGTTTTCCTATGAACAAATCTTACTTTTATATAATAATACTTTGACACCTATTTATCAACAATTCAAATAACAATCAATGAAAATAAAAAATATACCCACAAGTTTAATTAATAACGTTTTTACAATCATTATTGTTCATGCAGCTTAAATAACTTTCTTGTAGAAAGAATGAAATGATTTTACTTCTCTTTTTCCTTTGAAATAATTAAATTATTTATTTGTTGTTAAACCGAAAGCTGAACAAGGTGTATGACTTCCCGCTGAACCACCTAGGGGTCAAAATAATTAGAGATCTCTAACATAATTTTATGATGAACAGAATAATGTACAATGACATTCAGCTCCATTTCTTCTTCTCAGTGGAGGTCTGAGTGGGAACTATGTTAGTGCTTGTTTGTGGGCAAAACATTAACAATTTGCTATTCAGAACATCAATTTTTATCCTTACACACTTTAACAAAGTAGATAAGTATTAGCAAGCCAACAGCGTTTTAGAATGAAACTTCCATTTTTTATGAAAGCGTACAGTGTTCAACAGGGGAAATTTACACCCTCACACAATCAAGATACATTCATAGCTTAGGAAATTAAGTCAATCACTTCTAGTTATAACTTGTAACAAGAATACCTAGGATTCTCTTTGTTTTTATCTTTTTTTAAATAGCATAATGTTGTGAAGTGTCCTCCTCCTTTGGTGGTCTGACAACTTTCCAAGTAAATGTTGTACTATCTATTAGAGCTTTAAGACGAAGGTGTGTTTCCCATTGATCCAATATTCCAGATTTTCATCCAACCTAATACTGCACACTGGTAGACTCCAGGTGGTTTAACATTGGTGTCAATCTTATAAATAGTTTGTTTCTTGTTTTAATTTTGATATCTTTTACATGTACTAGGATCAAATTCAAATTAAATTTAACATTAGATATACACCGCTGGCCAAAATCTTAAAGCCAATGAACATAAAGAAAAATATGTATTTTTGCGTTGTTAGACACAACAATTTATTTGATTGGAGCTTCGAAAGATGAAAATAAAAAAAGGGAAAATAAGAATAAAAACGTTTTAGCATTTAATAGGAAAAATGTGAACTCTATGAAATTAGCCTAAATACTAGCTGGTCAAAAGTTTAAGACCATACCAAATAGAAGTATCAAACAGGATAGAAAATGCCCAACAAGAGGTCTCAGTAGTGAGTCGCACAGCCGTCATTGCGAATAACTTCAAACATTCACTTTGGCATGGTCGATATAAGCGCTTGCAGAAGGCTGGCTAAAATGTTATTCTAAGTGGTGCAGATGGCTTCACGAAGATCATGCACTGTTTGGAATTGACGTCCATTTCTATAAATTTCCCTTGCCATCCACCCCAAACATTTTCAACTGGGTTCAGTTTAGACGAACATGCTGGATGGTCCAAAAGAATCACGTTATTTGCCATGGAAAAGTCCTTTGTCCTGCGGGCATTGTGGATTGCAGCGTTGTCCTGCTGAAAGATTCAGTCATTTCCACACAAACTAGGGCCTTCAATCAATAAGGATGCTCTCTCCAACATGCCAATGTAGCCAGGTGCTGTTTGACGCCCCTGTATAACCTGAAGCTCCATTCTTCCATGGAAGAAGAAAGCACCCCAGATTATGACAAAACCTTCTCCACTGTGTGGTGTAGAAAATATCTCCGATGGGATATCCTTGTCGTGCCAGTTACGTTGGAAGCCATCTGGACCATCCAGGTTAAATATTTTCTCATCAGAGAACAAAACGTTTGTCCACTTTTCTACGTCACATATTTGGTGCTTCTCAACAAAGTTTAACCGAACTGTTTCGTGGTGTGAAAGGAAGCGTGGCCTTTGAAGACGTTTACGGTTTTTAAAGCCTTTTACTCGCAGAAGCAGCCTTATTGTTCTTGATCTGCGTTCTGCATCCGTAAGGGTCCTTAATTTCGTTTGACAATCGGCCGGTGACTTGCCGGACAACCCATCGAATCCTTCTACTCAACGCCGGCGAAATTTTCTTGGACCAACAACTTGCAATTCTCTTTTCGTATCCATCAGGGGCTTTTAAGAAATTTGCAACAGCTGTTTTACTGCGCCAAGTCTCACCAGCGATGGCACGTTGAGAGAGACCTTGCTTTTGCAGCTCGACAATTTTGCCACTTTCACACTCTTTCAACCTTTTAGTTTTTGCCCTGTTTTTACCCAATGTAACATAGGATATGTCAGTGGGAGATGTTAACAACGCTAATGCTTGAACACAAATGACTAAATTTCGTTTCATGTTTACCGATTAACGCTTTAATTCTGTATGGTCTGAAACTTTTGACCAGCTAGTATTGAGGCTAATTTCATAGTGTTCACATTTTCTCTTTTAAATGCTAAAAAGTTTTGTTTAATTTTGTTCCTTTTCTTATTTTCATTTTTTGAAGCTCTATTCAAATAACTGGTTGAGTCTAACAATGCAAAACGCATATTTTTTTATGTTCATTGGCCTTAAGTTTTTGGCCACCAGTGTGTAATTAATCCTGTTTTATTAGTGTGATCATAAATCCATCCCAGTAGTTCTAATGCTAATTCAAGTTGAACATTAAATCTAAATAAACAGTAACACCCCAATTATGACTTATTAAATGTGCACATGGTGACACTTAATAAAATTGAACAAAACATAAGTTAACTGTGTGTTTGCAATTGAAACACGATGATATGTAATACATTTATACAGTTGGTAACACAACAAAATACCTTTTCTTTCAATTTCTTTTCCTTTTCTAAGTATCACTGTACACCTTATCACAATATCCTAATTTACTCATCACTATGATTTACTACCCTTACTCAGTCTCTGTAATTGTTTCTGGAAAAGATTTAGGCCTACTTTAAATTCAAAGTCACTTCAGCAAGCCATTCAGGACATTTTAGTTATTGGGTAAATAATAATTTTCCATAAAGTTTATGACAATTATAAAGGAATTACAACTAAATTATATCCTTTTTTTAAATCAAATGAAAGATTTTTGTTAATTTTTTAGTTTTTATGATGGTTGGGGGTGTCATGAGGTAGAGGTCGAGTAAACCTGTAGGAGTGGTCTAGGGTACCTCCAGAAAGTTCTATGTCAGAAGTCAAGTATCTGGTAACTTCAAAGATTATATTTAAGTGTGACATCAGATATGAATACTAGCAAACGAGTCAATAAGAAATTTTGCAGTGAATCAGCCAGTGTTTTTATTTTCAGTGGGTAGTTCCAGTAACTTCAGTTCAACTAATATAACTTTATTGAAATATTTGAAGCAGTTGTAGTTATTTTATATATTCAGTTACGTGTTTGTTTTGTTGGGAAATTGCATAATTAAGTTTATTTTTTGTTAGTCATACTATAAATAGCGAAGTGTTTTCGTTTGGGAGTCGTTCTCAAAGGTGCTCATGCTTGCAAGTTACAATAGTGTTCAAGTGAATGCAGTTTGAAGAAACGTTAAGGAAGAAATATACTAATTTCTCATTGTAAAAATGACTGGACTGTGAATTTTCCCCAAATAATTCATAACAAACTCATCCAAAGAAAGAAAAATGTTAAAACACAGGTGTTAGAAATTGGATTATTTCAGCGAAAATAAAATATAACGAGTAAATTCAACTTTCCAGATGACCTCACAAGATGATATTAAGGAACTTATTGGAGTAAACGAAGCAAAAAGGAAAGTCAAAATAAATGAAGTAAAACAAAGAAGAAGGAAATGGAAAGTTTAAGAACAATAAAATGACAGAAATTTAAAGAGAACTTGAGAGGAAAGTAATGATAACAGAAAGTTAATAAAGTAGTTAAAAATATACACTGTTTAAAAAAGTATGAAAATAAAAATAATGCTGACTGAAGATAAGACTGATGAAGCTATAAGAGACATCCAGAGAGCTTATGATAACAAGGTTGAAGAAAAGCTTTTCTGAGGATCTAACAATGACTTTAATTATTGCACTTGGTCAGTGCGAATTCAAGTTTCTCTCAATCGATTCATCAATTTTGGCTTGTTTGGTTCTGAATTTCGCACAAAGCTACGCGAGGCTATATGTGCTAACTGTTTTTAATTTTGCAGTGTAAGAATAAGAGGAAAGGCAGCTAATCATCGCCTACCGCCAACTCTTGGGTCACTGTTTTATCAACGAATAGTATGATTGACCATTACATTATAACGTCCCCACGACTGAAAGGGCGAGCATGTTTGGTGTGACGGGGGTTCGAACATGCGACTCTACCATTACGAGTCGAGTACCTTAACCACCTGGCCATAGCTACTCGAGAGTTACATCTGAATAATTTTGAACTGATAGACAAGAAGGAAAGCATTAGTAGCGGTACTCAACACCAGCTCTTGTCTGACCAAACAGTGGAATAATAATTTATCCAAGTGACTTGAACATTGGACGAGTAGATCCACAGGTCGACTGAATGACTTCTATGTCCCTGAAGAGTATATAGACAACAAACCTTGAGGATGAAATACACGTGCAAGACATCATCTTGCCTGTTTCAGATATTCTGTTGTCCAGTGTGGTGTTATTCGAAAGTAAACAAGTTTTATTAAACTGTGTTTTGCAATTTTCACTGTTATTGTTAAATTTATACATTAGTAAAGTTTTGATTAGAATAAAGTTTATTGAAAGTTCTTACTAATTTGGTAGCGTAAATTACCATTACATTTTAATAAACATTCATGTACTAAACCCATAAATATTGGTGGCATATTTTAAATTAGCATATAGTCTCTACTTTAAACAGAGGATCAGGCGTAAAAGAGTCCAGGATTTAAAAGTTGTTGTTTCTGAATTAAGCACAAAGCTAACAATTACCTATCTCTGCTTTGAGCAACACGGGTATTAAAACCCGGTTTTTAGCGTTGTAAGTCAACAGACATACTTTTGTGTTTCTGGGAGGCAGGATTTGTAAGTTTGTTGGAACAGATAAAGAAAAATGCAGCATACAATAGGTATGACTTTCATTTTACAGTTACAATTTAGGTAAAAATGACCTAACCCTTCATTCTATCAGTTTTTTGGAACACAACCTAATCTTCAGCTGATAGCGCCAAGCTCTGGTGAAACACTGCTTCTATTCCAAGCTCCAGTGAAACACTGCTTCTATTCCAAGCTCCAGTGAAACACTGCTTCTATTCCAAGCTCCAGTGAAACACTATTACTATTCCAAGCTCCAGTGAAACACTGCTACTATTCCAAGCTCCAGTGAAACACTGCTACTATTCCAAGCTCCAGTGAAACACTGCTTCTATTCCAAGCTCCAGTGAAAAAACACTACTACTATTCCAAGCTCCAGTGAAACACTACTACTATTCCAAGCTCCAGTGAAACACTACTACTATTCCAAGCTCCGGTGAAACACTACTATTATTCCAAGCTCCAGTGAAACACTACTACTATTCCAAGCTCCAGTGAAACACTGCTTCTATTCCAAGCTCCAGTGAAACACTACTACTATTCCAAGCTCCAGTGAAACACTACTACTATTCCAAGCTCCGGTGAAACACTACTACTATTCCAAGCTCCGGTGAAACACTACTACTATTCCAAGCTCCGGTGAAACACTACTACTATTCCAAGCTCCGGTGAAACACTACTACTATTCCAAGCTCCATTGAAACACTACTACTATTCCAAGCTCCAGTGAAACACTACTACTATTCCAAGCTCCGGTGAAACACTACTACTATTCCAAGCTCCGGTGAAACACTACTACTATTCCAAGCTCCGGTGAAACACTACTACTATTCCAAGCTCCAGTGAAACACTACTACTATTCCAAGCTCCGGTGAAACACTACTACTATTCCAAGCTCCAGTGAAACACTACTACTATTCCAAGCTCTGGGGAAACACTGCTACTATTCCAGGCTCCGGTGAAACACTGCTACTATTCCAAGATCCGGTGAAACACTACTACTATTCCAAGCTCCGGTGAAACACTACTACTATTCCAAGCTCCGGTGAAACACTACTACTATTCCAAGCTCCAGTGAAACACTACTACTATTCCAAGCTCTGGGGAAACACTGCTACTATTCCAGGCTCCGGTGAAACACTGCTACTATTCCAAGATCCGGTGAAACAATGCTACTATTCCAAGCTCGGGTGAAACACTGCTACTATTCGGCATGCCACAAATCATTATTATTCCCTCGGTTATTTGCAAAGAAAGGTTTGATGTTGTTTCATTTAGATACGTGGCCAATGTGGAAAAAGGTCCCATGTTGTTTTATTTAGATACGTAGTCACTGTAGAAAAAGGTCCCATGTTTTATTTAGATACGTAGTCACTGGAGAGAAAGGTTTCATGTTGTTTTATTTAGATACGTAGTCACTGCAGAGAAAGGTTCCATGTTGTTTGGTTTACATACGTAGCCAATTTGGATAGACTTTATGACATCTCATTTTGAAGCAAATCCATCTTTCATGTCCAAAAATGATGTCGTGCCACTCAAAGATTAGTCTGCCGCCGATAATGATAGTAATAATACAATGGTCAAATGGAAGCTCAGGAACAACAAACAAATAAAGGTAGCAGAATTTAATTTGGAAATGAAATAAAAAATATATATAATTCGCGTAAGTGGCCACAGCAGGTAACGTGGCGCAACCATACTGAGCTTAACTGTTTGTAACTTCTGACTGAGAAACAATACCATAATATGGTCCTCATAATTAAACACAGAAAAAAGGCTGAAAGCTCCACTGTGTGTACAATACTTCCAAAGGAAAACCATCCAGGATGTAAGTTTCCTTTCTCTGCCACACAAAGCCACAAATTTGTTACTGTATTAGGGAAAGACCCTACCCATATATTGTCTCCCTAACTAACGCGCGCGTGTATTTACTAAACTTGATCTCATTATTCTCAATTTTAAACATATATTTAACAATAATGTCATACTGGACGACATAATTATACAATATTTTATTTCTACATCACATTTGTCCGGATTTTGAAGAAATTACATACACCGTGCATTACAGAATATTAATAAATTCTGTCAATAACATTTTGCGGTAAAAACTGTGTATGTGTATTTTTCTTATAGCAAAGCCACACCAGGCTATCTGTCGAGTCCAACAAGGGGAATCAAACCCCTGAATTTTGCGTTGTAAATCCGTAGACTTACCACTGAACCTAAAAACTTGATAATGTACTTTGAATCTCAAAGGTAGACTACTAGAATCTCCTTTTATTCTTTATAAATCAAATAAAAACTTCTTTATTGCAATATTGTCATTGAAAATATCTCTCAGCTCAACGGCTGGAAGACACAGAATTATAATTAACATAATTTGTCTCCGTACAAACCAACTACATAAAAACATTGTTCAAAATAATATTTTCACGGCAGAAAATTTTGTGATAAGAAAAATAACATTTCTTTGAACAATTTTATTGAGCTTTTTTAGACTTAATCCACGCCTTGAGCTCTTCAAGAGGTTCATCATTGATGGATTTGTAGTCTGGAATTTCTTCTTTAACCTTACTTTTCCAGGCAGAGATATTGGGGTAAGTGCCGCAATCATAATCCAGTGCCTGAGAGACAGAAACAAATATACATAAGAACAAAACATTTGATTTTTCAACAACAAAAAACAGTGGTGCCAGGTCTGGTTTGTTTTTGAATTTCGCTCAAAGCTACAAGAGGGATACCTGCGCTAGCCGTCCCTAATTTAGCGGTGTAATACTAGAGGGAAGGCAGCTAGTCATCCCTACCCACCGCCTAATGTTGGGCTACTCTTTTACCAACAAATTGTGGGCCGCATATTATAACGCCCTCACGCCTGAAAGGGCGAGCATGTTTGGTATGACGGGGATTCGAACCCGCGACCCTAAGTTTGCGAGTCCAATGCTTTAACCAGCTGGCTATGCCGGGCTTCCAAAAGAAATGGATACCAATATATAGTACCATAATATTCATTAGCCAAACTGAGCAGCCGAGTTCTCTCTTAAGATGCCCCAGAACCTGGAGTTGTGGGAGAGGCACATTTTATGGAATCGTTCTGATTCGAATTCAGCATACCAGCTCCGAAGTGTAGAGTTATACATATGATCAACTCACATTCGAAGAGCTTATTTATTTGTAGTTAAGCAAAAACTTACACTATGGGCTATCTGTACTGTGTCCACCACGAGTTTTGAAATTCTGTCTCCAGTTTCACAATTCTGCAGACTTACATCTGTGCCAGTGGATGAAGTAACAAAGAAAACGATTGAACCATCAAGCTGTGGGTAATAGTGTACAAATGACAGAGTTTGTAAAACTATGGAGCTTTAATAAAAATAAACGAGAAGGATATATTATTCATACTTTTTATGTTTAAACATTTTTTTACCACTTACTTCCATAGTTGACAGAGTAGCCATAATAGAAATGTCTGCCAGAGTGAACTTGTCCCCAGCCACGTAGGGAGAGTTTGAAAGATATCCTTCCAGGTAGCCTAAAGCTGTTTGATAATTCTTTTCACTTTCTGCACTTGGAGCTTCACCCTTGAAGATTTGAGGATGCTGGAACGAAAAACACTAGTTTGTCAACAGAATCTTTTGATATAACAAACTATACTTTTGTTTTACGATCACGGTTGTGTTTATCTTTATTATTTTCTTTTACCATTTAGTTTATCTGTGAATTTTCAGTTGCATTAAAATGCTAATTCATCTTCTGGCCAATAACTTGTATTTTGAATAAATGTGTTTGTGATCAAACTGATGACAACTTCTCTCGCGATGACGCACATATACTATGAACTTAGGAAAATAAAATGTAAATTTATGATCACACGAGGGTTTAGTCTCATGACTCACTCTGTACATAAATATCCTGCCAGAAATTTCGCTAGATTTGGTTTGTTTTGAATTTCGTGCAAAGCTACAGGAGGGCTATTTGCGCTAGCCGTCCCTAATGAAGCAGTGTAAGACTTGAGGAAATGCAGCTTATCATCTTCACCTATCGCCTACTCTTAGGCTATTCTTTTACCTGACGAATAGTGGAATTGACTGTAACTTTATGACGCACCCATCGCTGAAAGAGCGAGCATGTTTAGAATTCGAACCCCCAACCCTCGGATTTCGCGTCGAGTGCCTTAGCCACCTGGTCATGCTTGGCCGCTTCTCCAGAAAGATGGAGTCACGAGACAGTCACTGAAGGGAAAAGTTATTGCTATTTGTCACTCAGTATTGTTATTAATATAGAAATATATTGTTATAATATTGAATAAATGGAAATTAGTTTTGTCGTTTTTATTGATTCGATTATTACTGATATTATAAATATTTATTATAAATTGTTTATTAATATTGGTAAGAAGTCGTGGCCAGGCATTTGTTGATTAACTGTTAGTAAATGTTGCATTTAATTCTAAGTGTTATCTATCTTAGAAGGGCTATTACAGGTATTAACACTGTTACTGATAAGGAGTGAACAACGTTTCGACCTTCCTAGGTCACCTTTAGGTTAAGCAAAATAATTTTAAGTGTTGTTTTTGATTGCTGATCTCTGATTGGCTGTTCATTTCAGATCGTAATAATTTGGTACTCACAATAACAGGTATGAGAAAAAAAAAATGGTACTGACACAAATTACACAGCATAATCTAGAAGTTATGGGAATACCAGGCTCTACTTGTATGGAAACACCAAGTCAACTAACATGAAGACAGAAAAACTAAAATAATTGTTATTCATCTCCTACACGTTATTGTCCAGACGTTATTAAACCGTGTGCAATTGTTCAGTGAGCTTTCGTTAAGTGTTGTATCTAAAAAGTAAAACATTCACGTAAGTTTTATTGAAGTAGTTATAATCAACAAAAAATTAGTATAATGATGTACTAGGGGGTTATATTTGAGATTTTCATCCAATTACCCTTTGTTTAAAGTTATCATTGTTATAATAATAACCCAAGACGGTAGTTATCAGTATTTTAATTTGAAACATTTCTCCATTTTTCTAAAAATTTGGAAATCTTAAAAGTATTTTAGCGTGAATTGCAAAGACGTATTAGTATATATCTACGTCATTATACAATTCGAATAGTTTTGTATAATGTATTAACAGAATAACAAGAAAACAATACTTACAATAACTTCTCGTAGAGATTTGTACAACGTGCCAATATCAAAGTACAATAGCCTATCAACCATCGCCCTCTGTTGGGCATCTTTAGGATACAATGAGCTGTCCGGAGCGTATTTATTCACCAAGTACGTTATGATTGCACGGCTGTAAAATCAAAATCATTATTTTAGTTGTTTTTCATGTCGAATGAGATACAAAGTATTACAAATATTCGTTACAGCCATACTTTATTATTCTTCAGTCATGATTGAACTTTTTTTTTATTGTTGTCAAAAAATTTTGCCAATCTTCGATTGAAGTTGAAATGAAATCAAATACATACGAATTCATATTTGTCAAGTTAACACAGAAATGTGTTAAAATGTTTCTAGTTTGACTTAAGTAGCTACCCTTATTGCTATAAAATTTAGGAGTAACAATTCATTTTAGTAATATATAAAAGTTGTTGTATAAATATGTTTAGAATAACACATTGATTCTAGTTAATGATTTGTTCAGGAAAATCTGATTGTTCAAATTTTCTCTGTTGTAGCCCGAGTGACTTAAACATTTGTTTATACAAACTTAAAAGAGTGTCACAACAATATTAAATCAAAATGTTCAATTTTATTTTAGATCAAAAACCCTAAGTAACGACGACACCAGAGCGTAAGTATGTTTGTTTGTAGTTTAAGAACAAAGCTACACAATGAACTATCTACATTCTGTCCATTACGGGCATCAAAACGCAGTTTCTTACGTTGTCCACAGACATACCGCTTGTCACGGGAGCGCGGGTACATATTGGCTTAGAAGACTGATTGTACTGACACTAATGTGTAATACATGGAGCACTTTTGATCACATAACACTGATGCATATGATATTCCAAGAAGGTAGAACACATTATTTAAACTTATTCTGCAAAGAGATGATTGATCGCATAAGAAATACTGATATTCTGTATTCTGATCACACAACACCGATATCTGTAATACCCAGAGGAGAACACTGATCGTGTATAATAACAAATATACACACGAAAATACTGATTACATGCAGAAGTAGTGACGGGCTTAACTGGTGCTCCTGGCAAAAGTTAAGACAGGAAGCACCTGGTATTTGCGTCCTAGACCCTCTATTTACTGTCTTTAACATTGGGCACAGCGCTAATATAAAATACCCTTGGCTTCATTCCTTACTATTTGTTTTCTGGTTTTTGTGATATTATGTTCGAAACGCATTCGTTTTATATTCAGTTGCGAAGAATTAACTGTTTTCCCTCGATTCAGTATTAGCAATTAAATTCACTTTGACATTTAATTGTAATTTAAGTTTGTAAAATAAACCCATACTTTTAAAGTCCATTTTATATCAAATATTTGGCACATTGTTTGCCATATGAGCCAGTTTTAACTATTCTCTGTTACTACAGTGATAAGACAATCAAATGATTTCAGAAATTATTCACTTGGTACAAGAAAATGGATGGTATAATTATTCAGAGAATCATCCGCCACTATGTCAGTATAGAAGTCTGATATAAGGAGGTTTCGGCATGTAATGGTTAAATATTTAACCATCAAATTAATGACTTGTTTATGTATCATTTCCCTAACGATTTGCCCCCCAGTGGCTCAGCGGTATGTCTGCAGACTTACACGCTAAAATCCGGGTTTCGATACCCGTGGTTGGCAGAGCACAGATAGCCCATTGTGTAGCTTTGTGCTTAATTCAAAACAACCCTAACGATTTGGTTCTCATACTGCATCATATTGAAACATGTTTTTTTTTATCTGCCACAACATTCAGACTAAAAAAATAAACTGATAAACTGAATTGGGTGACGCCACTAACTCACTATGTATTTTATATAGTTATTAACAACTATGTAACATTAATGATATTAGCAATACCGTAAATAAACAGTGTTAGACTCACAGACAGTTTAGTACGATAGTTTAAAATCCAGTGCACTTCCGCTGTTAAATGGTGTTTTTCATTATGCACGATAATACACATTACTTCAAACGATTAGCCAACAGAAACTTGTTCACAGACCGAATACAAATCGTGTTAATTCGAGACGTAAAGCTTTAGTACGAGTAAAAAGTGGACCTTATTGGATTTTTAATTTTTTTCTTTAATTTTCCGCTCAGCTGCACGAGGGCCATTTGCGATAGCCGTCCATAATTTAGCAGTGTAAGGCAAGAGGGAAGGCAGCTAGTCATTACCACCCATCGCTAATTCTTGGGCTACTCTTTTACCTACGAATAGCGAGATTGACCCTATCATTATAACGTCCCCGCGGTTGATAGGGCAAGCATGGTTAACGTGACGGGGATTTGAACCAGAGACCCTCACATTGCGAGTCTCAAACCTCATTGAAACCACTGACATTTCTTTGAAAACATGCAAACCAACATAAAAGTTCTGAGTATACATTTCTAACGACAATGTACAAAGTCAAGTTATACCAGCTTTTAAAGGTTCTATGCTAACAATTCGTTCAATTTATAAGGGATTCTTTCATTGCAGTTTATCGGTTTGTGTGTTTATGTCATCCCAAGTATTTTGGAAATGTCACAAACATCAATTTGATTTAATCACAAATATCGTGAAAACAGGCTCGAGTCTTATTATTTTCTATACCCGTATTTACGAGATGTTGGAAGATCGAAATTAGTAATTACATATACTGTTAATTTATTTTTCAGATAAAGCACTTGGCTCAAATTTTGGATAAACTAAACTTCCTATCTTATTTTTCTTTCATTCTCTTCTCTTTGACCTACAATAGTTTTTTTTTTCCATGCTTCAGCATAGTTTCAGATTGGAGGGTAAGAGACAGAATGGATAGTGATGTTAACAAAAAGTATAATTTTACAGAAGTCGAGAAGAGGAATGTAAGTTAGATATATTTGTTCTATGGGACATTTACAACCAACTTTTGTATACTGGGTATTTTTTAATCTGTGCTTACAATAGAAAATGAAAAACAACATAAAATTACCCGAGCGTTATGAAGTTACAAGAATAGATATATACTCGTGCGATGCAGGGTGAGAGATTTATATACACACATCTTTCCAGAGTATGGTGGTAATGATTGACGGTACTTCGACTGTATGTGTAACTCATGTGATAAAAGAGAAAACTTCAGAAATCCTATCGTGCCCTCTAGTGACCACCTTCGACTGTATGTGTAACTCATGTGATAAAAGAGAAAACTTGAGAAATCCTATCGTGCCCTCTAGTGACCACCTCCGTAACTGATCTGTAATTAGCCAGTACGAGAGGTAAGAAATCTATTCTTATTGACACATCGGAATCATTCCGAGTTTATTAAACCACGTCTAATGGGTACAAGTATCTTCTCTCAGGTGGCAATACAATTAACTTACATATTTCAAACGTATAGAATAACGTTTTGAAAGTTTTCTGTTTTTATCAACTACATATTTCTACAAGTGTTTATCAAATAGGAAGTGATTCCCATTTCATGATCAACTCAATATTAATACACTGCCTAAATATTTTTAAGGCTATTCTGGGATGTACATTCTAGTTACTTTAGTTCTCAGAGGGCCCGACATGGTCAAGTGTGTTAAAGCGTTCGACTCGTAATCCAAGGGTAGCGGGTTCGCATCCCCGTCACACCACACATGTTCGCCATTTCAGCCGTGGAGACGTTATAATGTGACGATCAATCACACTATTCGTTGGTAAGAGAGAAGTCCAAGAGCTGGCGGTGGGTGGTGATGACTATCTACCTTCCCTCTAATCTTCCACTGCTAAATCAGGGACGGCTAGCGCAGATAACCCTCGAGTAGCTTTGCGCGAAATACAAAAACAAACAAAATTAGTTTTCAGGATTACTAGACTGGCGAAGATATCATTCATGTGCACATTTAAAAGTTAAAACCTAAAAAATTTTTAAACCTTACCTTTCCCATAAGATAAATCCATCATCGTCAATCGTTGGTACACAGTGTTCCGGATTCATCTATAAAAACGAAATATTTTTCTTTATATAAATTGTCTTCTGGAGTGAAGTAAGTTAGGGCAGTGAGACTGTATTCATCTAGAAAATGTATCCAGTTTCTTATCTTGTTACAGTTGGTTATTAAAGAGTAAAGCCACATTAAACTATTTACTGTGTACACCGTGGGGAACTGAGTTTAGCGTTGTAAGTCCATAAACGTACAGCTGTCCCATCTGGGACGTAATTTGTTACCGAAGAACATCCTGAAGTGCTTGAAAAAAACAAATTTTGTTTACAAAACTTTCTTGTAATTTTAGTAAAATTTTATCTTCAATGTTAACAGCTTGTGACTACTCACTTGTTCCTTTGCAGTTTCTTAGTGTATGAATCGAGATTAATGTTCTATAGAGAAATAAAACTTTAATATTTATAACGCATCTTTCTATCGAGCCCCAAAGTGGCTCAGCGGTATGTCTACGAACTTACAACACTAAAAACCGGGTTTCGATACCCGTGGTGAGTAGAGCACAGCTAGCCCATTGTGTAGCTTTGTGCTTAGTTCAAAATAATAACTTTCTTCTGATCATTTTTATTTGATAATTAGTAATATCAAAAAGAGAACAGTGAAAAGACTCATCATTCGTGACGCATGTGAAAAATGATCTTTGTCGTCGGTGGTGCTTTTCATCTGTCATATTCCGTAAATTAACCAAAAATCTCTCAAAATTACTCGGTTCAACTTTCCACAGTTCTTACAGACTTTAAAAATAAATGTTTTGAAATCAGCAAACTAGATAGTTGATTTTATATTTTTATTTTTTTGATAGACATGCATAATCTTAGGTTTGTTTTGAATTTCGCTCAAAGCTACTCGAGAGCTATCTGCGCTATCCGTCCCTAATTTAGCAGTGTAAGACCAGAGGGAAGGCAGTTAGTCATCACCACCAACTGCCAACTCTTAGGCTACTCTTTTACCAACGAATAATAGGATTGACCGTAACATTATAACGCTTACACGGCTAAAAGGGCGTGTATGTTTGGTGTGGCAGGGATTCGAACCCGTGATTCTCAGGTCGAGTGCCTTAACCACCTGGCCATGCCGGGCCCATAACATTAGGTAAAGAGAATGTTTGATACCGATTTTTGAAAACCATCTCATAATAGGTAACATTAAAGAGTGAATCATAATGTCTTTGTAGGAGGCGCACTATCAAACCCTATCTGTGGATCGGGTGTGAGTTTACAACGATAAAATCTAGAATTCGATTCCTTGCATTGAATCAATGGAGTAAAGATAGCCATTTGTGCAGTTTGTAGTTAAAACAGGAAACATTTCGTTGTGTTTGCCATGTTATTCTAGCCAAAAATCTAATATTATAATATCATCATTATCCCAGGTTAGGTCTTCTACGCATGCCCAAAATTATCACTCGCGTCAGATTGTTTCTGTTCTCTGTTAAGTCAGGCCCTGCATGGACAAGCGCATAAGGCGCGCGACTCGTAATCCTAGGGTCGGGGGTTCGCGCCCGCGTCGGGCCAAATATGCTCGCCCTCCCAGCCGTGGGGGCGTTATAAGTGACGGTCAATCCCACTTTTCGTTGGTAAAAGAGTAGCCCAAGAGTTGGCGGTGGGTGGTGATGACTAGCTGCCCTCCCTCTAGTCTTACACTGCTAAATTAAGGACGGATAGCATAGATAGCCCTTGAGTAGCTTTGTGCGAAATTCCAAACAAACAAATCTTTTTAAAGTCACAACACTTTCCACTTGTTAACATAAAACATTTATTGTTGATTTGAATGTGTTAAAAATTTTCCACCAAATCAAGAAACAGCCACAGTATTACAATCATAATACTTATTTACAGATATCATGCTATTACACCTCTTGAAAAGATCGGGCAAGTTCATGCAAGTTCAAGTTTGTGCCGAAAACTTTTATCTTTTCCGAGTGATTTTGTAAAATTACATCACACTTTCCCTAAAATTCGAATACAACGTTTTGAAATAAAAACCTAAAGAGAGGTTTACTTTACTGGCGAGTGTACATAACTATAAATTCATTCGCAGATGAAGCTATAAAATTAGAACAGAGTCAGAATTTAACATACTTTATAAAATATAGGTTATTATTGTTTATACGATCACTCAAACTGAATCTAATATTATAGGCCTGTGAATTTAAAAATTATGAAAGCTGTTTTAGTTTTAATAATTGATTTCCTATAATTCAGCTACACTGATTTCGAAAATAATTAGTCTTTTGTTTTTTTTAAAGCATCAAGTACAAAAAACTCTTAGATAGGTCAGATTATTGTTTCATTTACCACAATTAATATAATTATCATTATATTGAACAAAACTACGAATGAAGCTAAAGATTGATTGATTGATTTAGTGTTTTATGGCACAAAGCAACGATGCTATCTGCGCCAGACATCCGGTAAAAAAGTAAAAAAATAAATGTAGTAAAAGACATAAATGGAAATGAAGGTAAAACAAAAATGTATAAAACCAATGTTGACACCTAGTCTACAACGTTAAGATAGAAGGCAGAGTATAAGAAGTTGTAAGGTATTTGCTCTTGTAAAAAGATAATGATCATAACCCGTCAGGAAGACTAACAGGTAAGTTCAAGACTCACCGTCAGTCACCTGAAGTTGGTCTTTCTAGTCCTGGTTCCGGGTTATGTGTCATAGCAACCAGTATCAAAATGTAAAAGAATAAAAGTTTTAAAAGACACAAAGCAAAATCGCAACAATGAGTAGCCAAATGTCCAGTAAAAAGATAAAAGTCAAGTAAATGGAGTAAAATTTGTAAAAGCAAATGAAGGTAAAAACAAAACAGCAATTAAAACAGAAAATGGTGTAAAAACCAATGTTGACATCCAGTCAACAAAGTTGTAAAGGACTACCTGTAGCAGAATGGTAATGATCATAACCCACCAGGAAGACTAACAGGTAAGAATAAAAACCACCGTAAGTAACTTGAAGTTGGTCTTTCCAGTCCTGCTTCCGGGTTATGAGTCAATATGGCCAGTACTAAAACGTAAAGGAGTAAAAGTGTGAAACAATATGCAGCAAAAGTATAATAACAACTCGCCAGGACGACTAACGAGTAGTTCAAACAGTAGCGTTAGTCACCTGAAGTTGGCCTTTTCAGTCCTGGTGTTGAGTTATTTAATGTTCTGGCCATTGTCCAATGTCAAATTGAATGAGAAAGATTAAAACTGTAAAAAAGGAGCCACAATTAAAAAGATGTTATGAATAAATATACCACACTTAAATAAGATTAAAAAGATTAATGGCCATTAAAAAATTGAAAACGTTATCAAAGTGTACAGAGTCACCATCACCAATAACTCTGTCCAATGTTACAGACTGACCCTGGGAAAAAAATATGTTTAAAATGTTGCCGTCGTTGAGAATTGTAATGATGGTAAGAAAGTAAAACGTGGCTGATAGTGATTTGAGTGTTACACAAACTACACATTGGTGCATAAGTTCCAGATAAAAGAAAATGATGAGTTAAAAAACTGTGACCAATGTGTAGCCTAGTGAGAACAACTTCCTCCTTCCGAACTTTAAGGAAGCTAGATGGCCAAACTCCAATTTTGGGTTTGATTTGAAAAAGTTTGTTGTTGCGTTGCTCACTCCAAGTGCCAGCAGGCACGGAGCCGAGCCTTGAAGATAACACCATAGTCCATGTACGGAATAGGTATAGGGGTGACAGTGCTGAAGCAGACATATTTAGCTGCCATGTCTGCAAGCTCGTTCCCGCTAATACCAACATGACATGGTATCCAGAAAAACTGGATTGAAGTAGCTACTAATGAGAAATGGGCCAGTCGGTTTCGAATATCTGCGAGAATAGGATGTGAGCTAACGTGTAGCGATTCCAAGGCAAGTATAGAGCTAAGCGAATCAGTATAAATAGTGCAGTTGGAGTACTGCTCAGCTGCAATATGATTTAGGACAAGAGATACGGCATACAGTTCAGCAGTGAACACAGAAGCTGTAGAGGGGATTCTGCGCGCAACTACTGACCCATAGCAAACCATAGCAGAGCCCACAGAATCACCTGATTTGGAACCATCTGTACAAATGGGAACTGAATGATTGTTTGAAAGATATTCATTGAATAAAAGACGGTACTTCTAATCTGGGGTATCTGCCTTTTTTAGGTGACTGAAAGAAAGGTCACATTTGGGGGCTGTAATTAGCCATGGTGGGATGGGCCGACCTGTGGAATATGCAATGTTATCCAAGGACAGACCCAATTCATATAATTGCGCCCGGATGCGAAGGCCAAACGGAGCAATGACAGATCGTCTGTTCTGAAAAAGTACTGCCCACCGAGGAAGGAAAACACATTCCCAGGTGGGATGCTTTGGTAAGGAACGAAGTTTCGAAGTATATTGCAAAGATAGTTGCAAACGGCGAAGGTGTAGAGAAGGTTCATGAGATTCAATGTATATGCTTTGAACTGGAGAGGTACGGAAAGCCCCAGTGCAGAGTCGAAGTCCTTGGTGATGAATGGGGTCCAGCATCTTTAAGGCCGAGGGTTTGGCAGAGCCATAGACCATTGATCCATAGTCGAGTTTCGATCTAATAAGAGCACGATATATCTTCAACATTGAACGGCGATCTGCCCCCCAACTGGTAGAAGAGAGGACACGGAGGATGTTCAGTGCTCTTGTGCATTTGACCCGAAGCTGCTTTAAGTGTGGTATAAAGGTCAGTTTACGATCAAAGATAAGCCCCAAGAACTTTGTCTCCGGGACCACTGGCAGCAAAACTTCACCGATATGAAGTTCAGGATCAGGGTGAATACCTTGTCGACGGCAAAAGTGCATGCTTTCAGTTTTGGAGAGAGAGAAATTAAAGGCGTTCGCCAGAGTCCACTTCCGTACACGATTGAATGCAGTTTGTAGTTGCCGCTCAATATATCTCATGTTTGACGACTGACATGAGATGTAAAAGTCGTCGACATACAGCCCATTCGCAACAGTGAGAGGGAGTTGTTCAGTGATGGCATTTATCTTTATACTGAAGAGTGTGACACTCAATACACAGCTTTGAGGGATTCCAAGTTCCTGTACAAAAGAATGGGAAAGTGTCGAACCCACACGGACTTAGAATCTCCTGTCCATTAAATTTTTTTTTTAATAAACATGGGTAGATGGCCACGTAACCCATATGTATGGAGGTCTTGCAAAACACCATACCTCCATGTTGTGTCGTAAGCCTTTTCTATGTCAAAGAATATTGATACAAGATGTTGGCGGTTGAGAAAGGCTTCTCTGATAGATGTTTCAAGACGAATTAGGTGGTCTGTGGTAGAATGCTGTCGACGGAACCCACACTGGGTGGGCGAGAGGAGGTTGTTTGATTCAAGGAACCAAACAAGACGAGCATTAACCATCCATTCTAAGGTCTTACAGAGACAGCTAGTCAAAGCAATTGGACGATAGTTTGAAGGAATCTTCGGATCTTTCCCTGGCTTAGAGAAAGATAAAATAATAGCCTTGCGCCAGGCATCAGGAAAAGCATTCTCCTGCCAAATCCGGTTGAAGACAATCAGAAGGACATCAAAAGAAGCAGGAGATAGATGGTGCAGCATGTCATAATGAATATCATCAGGTCCAACAGACGTACTGGCAGATCGATGAAGGGCCATTTTTAGTTCCACCAGGGTAAAGGGACAATTATAGTCAAAGAAACAGTCAGTTTGAAAGGAAAGAGGTGATCGCTCTGCCCGAGTCAGGAAGGTGGAGGAACAAGCAGAAGTGCTAGATACCTGACAAAAGCTTTCACCTCGAGTGTTAGCGATGTTCCGGACATCAGTCACCTCTTGACCATCAGAGAGTAAGATCGAGAGGGGGACAGAATTGTAGTGCCCATTAACCTTTCGAATCCTGTACCATATGATCTTGGAACTGGTGGTAGAAGCTATGCTGGTTGTGAACTTAATCCAAGATTCCTTCTGGCTTTGACTTCTTACCCACCTAGCATGTGCACGGGCCCATTGGAAAGCAACCCGGTTTGAAAGTGTGGGATATCTACGAAAAGTATCCCAGGCCCGTTTTTGAGCCTTCCGTGCTAAGTGGCAAGCAGGATTCCACCATGGACGAGGATATCGTGGGAAACGTGTCAAGGTTTTAGGAATTCACTGAGCAGCTGCATGTACAATACAATCAGTTACCGCTGCAACACAGTCGTCTATTGATGGAAGATTTACGATGGCAGGATCAAGTTCTGCGAGAGCAGTGAAAGTGGACCAGTCTGCCTGACCCAGCTTCCACCGGGGAACGCAGGTAGGGTGGCATCGACCACGGCCAATCTCTCTCAAAAGGATCGGAAAATGATCACTGCCTAGTGGATTACTGTCAACCCCCCAGGAAAAATGGGAGAATAATGAAGGGGAGCAAACTAAGAGATCAATAGCGGTAAAGGACTGACAAGGTGCATGAAAGTAAGTGGAAGAACCAGTATTGAAAAGAGAAAGATTGTGATCAGAGAGCATCCGCTCTACAGGTCGACCCCTCCCATCAATAACAGCACTTCCCCAGAGGAGATGGTGTCCATTAAAATCCTCTAGGATTAGAAATGGAGATGGCAACTGTTCAACGAGAGCATCAAGTTCTGATTGATCGTATGTCTCTCCAGGGGACAGGTGCAGAGAACAAACAGTGATGGTATTACCCAAGGAAACACGAATGGCTACGGCCTCCAAGGGTGTGTTGAGTGACAAAGACAGGGTGGGCACATGTTGATCAACCAACAGTGCCACCCCTCCATGTACTCGACCATCACACAACCTGTCATTTCTGTACAGAGAAAACTGCCGAATGAAGACTGTATCAGAAGATTTGAGAAGTGTTTCTTTTAAAGAAAGACAAACAGGATGGTAGGAAGCAATCAGCGTTTTGATATCATCCAGATTAGAACGTAAACCTCGACAGTTCCATTGTTTCAAGGTGGCCATTTTTAAAAACGGGTAGGTGAAGTGGCTGGAGAACCCTTCGGTTTACGACTGCGTCTTTTTTCTTTACTGTCTTTAATCGGAGGAGGTCTATCAACCTCCATGGATCCTGCTCTGGGTCGAGTGGGCAGGTTTTTGTTACTGGAAAAGGAATCCAGTGACTGAGGACGCGAACGAATAATTGTTTTGTCTCTTGTGGTTGTAAAAAACGATGTATCAGAAGAAATGCCTGTATTTGAAACTGAAGGACGTGGATCTTGAGGTTTATTGGAAGGTATGGGAGGAATAGAGATGGGAGTGGAAGTCGATTCATCAACGTTTTTAACCACGGAGGTCAAAAGGCTTTTCATTTGTTTTGAAAACGATTCTCTTGGAGGCACAGAGAGATCTGTCTGCACTCCCACTGCAGTTGTGGAATGAAGTGCAGCAGCATATGTCCGAGATGGAGTTGTGGACAGCAATGTCCGAGCCTCAGGATAACTAATGTTATGTGTCGTTTTCAAACGCTGCACCTCTTTTTCCTCCAACTATTTTGGGCAAGAATGAAAGTAAGAGGGGTGAGAACCATTGCAGTTTACGCAATGTGGGTTCATGTCACAGTCATAGGCATCGTGGTCCTTGCCTCCACAACAAGCACATGTCAGGGAACCACGACAAGAAGTCTTTGAGAGGCCGAATCTCTGACATTGGAAACATCGAAGAAGGTTTGGAATGTGTGGCCGAACCCTGCAAATGAGTTAACCTGCCTTGATGGTGGCAGGTGCACGTGGTGAAGTAAATGTTAAAACGCGGGTATTTGTTGGCAGTGTAACTCCATCTTTGCGAGTGGAGATGCGCCTCACTGTAGAAACTCTTTAAGTGGAGAGACCAGCAAGAATCTCTGACTCGGGAACGTTCTTCAAATCCCTTTCAACAATGACTCCTCGTAAAGAATTCAAAGTAGCATGGGGTGTATCCTCATTAGGTATATCCCCAATTGCCTTTGAATTCAAGAGGACTTCACTGTGTTGGGATGTGGATGTTTCAACCAATATGTCACCAGATCGAAGCTTCTTTACTGACTTTGGAGAGCCAGCAAGTCCCTCTAGTCCCTTTTGAATAAAAAAGGGGATATTTGCCCTAAAGGTTTTTCCGAAAGAGAATGCAATATCAGAAAATGAGGTACATGTGTTACTGATGTTGGAGATTGCTGTTCTGAGTATTTAAGACGTGGTCGCTTACCCATTGACTGTTTTTTTACAATTTTATTTAAAGTTTTGGAGGGATCCATAGGAAAGAGGAAACGTTTCGGTACACACTGACCACACCCACCATGGAGCCCTACAAAGTCATGTAAGGATAATGCAGCAACGCCAAGGTTTCGTGAGCACTATGCCCAAACACCAGCATGAGGCACAATGTCCACAACACCCGTTGAGAACTTCCAACACTGGTACTTGGTTGGCTCTAGCCCAAGTGGACCAGCCGATTGACCCAAGGGGAGCCACCCATCTACATGAATTCGAGGCCAAAGTGGTGTGTTAGGGTTGGATCCCTCAACCACCAGGATCCTCATCTCCCCTTCAGGGGTCGCCACGCACGGCAAACACGTGGGTGGATGTTTATATCCCAGAGAAGGTAACCAGACAGAACAGAACCTTCCCTGGGAGGTCCCCTCACCACGTACAGGAATCCACACCGAGGTGGAAGCTAAAGAAAATTGAAGAATTTTTATGTCAAAAGACTGCATTTCTTCATTCATCTCGACTTGCTTTGTGAAATCTGCGTCTTTTAGTCTCAAAACTACGTGTTGTTGTCCTCTTTTATGTATTGCGTTATGACGTTTTGTTAAAAATGTGTACGTAATGTAGAAAAAAATGAGATTGTTTTAGGATCCAACCTTAAGGATTTATTGTAGAACATGTAAAAATTAAAACAATAAAATCATTGCAGGGTCATGTTATTAACTTGTTACTGATGTGTATATACCCTAATTACTAGACGCTAGCTACAAACCAGTTTCTATTCATCATTTTAACTGTTAATCTGATATTGTCTTAAAATATTGTAAAGGGATGTGATTCTAGGTCTCCTTAATGAAGAAATGTGGTGTACTATACAATAGTTTAAATTCTACGAAATAAGGATTTTAAATCAACTTATCCAGATATTTCCAAGGTGGATATCGCGTTTTGCTAGCATCTATATTGTGTTGTCTGAGAGCGAAAGGTATTTTTATGTTCGTTTTGCTGCTGTGTGGCTTATATTCCAGTTTATTGTGTGATCTTCTTTAACTTGATTGGCTGTTGCAGTGTTTTAAATGCTTATTATGTTCCACATTTTGTTAATTTTTTCTTTTGTCTAATGGAATGATTTAAGTCATGTTTTGTCCTCCATTATGGACTTTAGACAGCTTTGCATGTGTTAGTTCAAACTGCGACCGTATGTTGTAGCTGTTGAATACAGTTCCGACCCTACACTGTTTCCATATCCTATGTACGTTCAGATACACTTTGTACATACGAGGATGTACGCATATCTATTTTTTTCTGCTTATATTTGGAGCTTAGTTTTTCTTATAGATCAGTTATTTAAGGCATTCATTGCAAACGAGGGTTGTAGTAATGTTTATCTGTTCTTTCTTCTTGACATCTGAACCCCCTTTACGTGGCTTTGTCGCGACTCAGTGAACATCTTTGCAAGATGTCTAACTATTCTTTACAGCATGCAACTTACTCTACTGATTGATATATTAGTTGTAGTATCTGAAATATTTGAAGGTTTAGTCTTTTATGTTGTGACGTGTTCAACCGTTGGACGGGTTCGTGTGAATCATTTGGTAAAATGTAAGGTCCTATCCACGTAAAGATAGCAGACAGACAAATTCACCAAACAGCTAGATAGCAGCAGATTTATATTAATTCCTACTTCTAATATCGAATATATTTTCTGTCACTGAACTAACCGACTGCCTCTAAACTGAAATCTCGTCCAACAACTATTAACGAACTCACTGATCACTGGTTATTCATACTTATGTTATAATCATGTTTATAAATAGTCCATTAATACATACTTATAATTAGTAAATAGTACCCAGAATATTTCGAAGATTGAATCACAATTATAAATTAGATACAGGTAATAAATTTGTACACATACACAACTACTTTAACAGATATGCAGTTTAATTCGTAGTTTACAAAAAAAAATATCAGACATAATCAGACATGTAGTTACTATGATGGTATTTAGTAGTTAAATGTATCTTCGTTATCTCTACAATATTTTATTAGGTTAGATACAAGTGTCTGACCTATGGAGAGGAATACCTACCTTCAAACAAGACTATGTTTCAATTAATTAAAACTTGGATGTTACTTAAAACTTACCTTCAAAAATTCAGGCTTGTTTTGCTCTCCAGCCATCAAGTCAACATATTTAAGGTTTAGATCTACGCCGATAAGTTTGGCCACCATTCGAACGGTTCGGCAAGGCCCACTAATTGGCATGTGGTACAAGTCGATAGTCATGGTAGTTGTTTGAATACGGGAGAGTACGTAAATCTTAGGATTACTTGTAGCAGCGAGTGGTGTACAAACTGCACCCACCCCGCTTTATATGCTGCTAGGTGGTAGCACCAGCGCCTGTCTTTATCTCTCGTCTTTCGAAACCACGTGCATCATAGCTTCTTGTAGCAGAAAATCTTAGAAAGCATCTTAAGTGTGTGCCTTAAAAAGGCACTTTATATCCCTGACTGTAATCCTATCAAAGATATACAGGTACCTAGTTTGGCAAAATAAAAAAAACAACATAAAATAAAGCTAAGAAAAAGACCTAAGACCTTTATATGAAAACCCTTCACAAGATATAATTTTTTTTTGCCAATCCAAAGATTTTCTTTCAATGTCTGATTTTTTTAAAAAATATAATCAACTGTAGAACACGATATACGTTTATTTGGTCTATTGCACTGATATTAACTGCGATATTAAACATCTTTAATTGCTTTTCAATGTCACAGACTTATACGTTTAATCTATTGCTCATTGTTATCCTCTACACTATCTCGAACTGTTTTCGACTGTTACAGGCTGATATCTAAACAATTATACTGTTTATCTAGGATAAAGTCATTTGTATTATACATGTGACTGAACCTTTTTAACTGATAAAACTTCAAACGGATGTAGCCCCTTTTAACCTTTGAATCGTAATTTCGTAATAATATTTTTCAGAGAAGAGGTCTTATTTTTTATATAAATAATTAACATTATGCAAATAATTAAAAGACGTATGAATGACTGGTGAGTCCTAAAAATCTTAAAGGTGATATTCAAGTTGCACCACGTTCGAAGACGAAATTCAAAAAACCATATTGAAGGAAATTTGATACCGCACTGAAAGATCAAGGCCTGTGTCAAAACGGAAAGCCTGGGAGAAGAGTTGAATAGTAAATCGAGGTGACTCAGCAACTTCTGAGTTACGCGTTTTTACAAATACGATTTGCTATTCTATAAATTTAGTGTAAGTGACACCAGGAGAAATGTTCTTAAAATGCTACATTCCGAATTGACTGTGATAGAAGATAAAGTGTAATACAACCTACTCACATCGCTTGGGCCCGATATGGCCAAGCGTGTTAAGGCGTGCGACTCGTATTCTGAGGGTCGCAGGTTTGAATCCCAGCCGGACCAAACATGTTCTTCCTTTCAGCCGTGGGAGCGTTATAATGTTTCGGCCAATCTCACTATTCGTTGGTAAAAGAGTAGTCCAAGAGTTAGCGGTGGGTGGTGATGACTAGCTGCCTTCCTTTTATTCTTACTCTGCAAAATTAGGGACGGCTAGCACAGATAGCCCTCGAGAAGCTTTGTGCGAAATTAAAAAAACAACAAACAAACACATAGCGTGTATTTAACAAAGTTCGCCAACGAGGTTTCTTAGTAAGACATTTAGATGAATTATGTTGCATGTAATGGGAAAGTTCGGAAGTAAAGAACTGTTTTTGTGTTGCGAGAATCTTATAAATCAACTATAACAGAAAGATAGGATGAATAACAACAAACAGGTTCGGAACAGTGTGAGAATAATCATTGCCAGTTCTCCGTGACTCAACTGTATTTTTGTGTAACTACAACATCAGAATGCGACCCTTCATTCTCTGTGGTGGATTGGTTTGCTTTGAATTTCGCGGAAAGCTACATGAAGGCTGTTTGTACCAGCTGTCCCTAATTTAGTGGTATTAAACAAGAGGGAAGGCAGCTGGTCATTACAATCTACAGCCAACTATTTTACCAGCGAATACTGGGAGTGACCAGAACATTATATTAGCCTAACTGGAGTGTATATTTGGTGTAGGGGATTTGAACCCGTGACCCTCAAATTGCGAGTAGAACGCTCTAAGTATTAGGTCATGTCCAGCTTCCCCTAGGTGAACAGAACCAAGATAGTCCATTGTGCAGCTTTGCTGTGAAACAAGCAAATATTACCAAAGCTTAAGAAATTGGTTCTCTTTGACAGAAAATTATAACATTTATACATTCGGACGAGAAACATAAGTAGTAATAAATAATGTATTACAGTTTTAGGCCTAATTGGCATAGGCAGTTTGGTTTGATTAGAAGTTAGGATAACCAAGCACTATCTGAGGATTTTATCGTTAGATTTTTTTTTTAATTTCGCGCAAAGCTACTCGAGGGCTATCTACGTTATTCGTCCCTAATTTAGCAGTATAAGACGAGAGGGAAGGCAGTTAGTCATTACCACCCACCGCTAACTCTTGAGCTACTTTTAAACCAACGAATAGTGGAATTGATGGTGACATTATAACGCTCCCACGGCTGAAATGGCGAGCATGTCTCAAGACGAACTCCAGTTTATCACTGAAAAAAATTGAGCAGAGAGAGAGTGGATAATAAGTAATTATTTTCACTATAGCCTCTGTAACAAGTATCCAATTTTCATCTATATTAGCAGCAGAACAGGACTTAAGGTACAGTTTAATTAACAGCCACTAAGTGGACGATACTCACATGGAGTGTTGCTGGAGTTAATGAATATACTCGTTGTAGGAAATGAGTAGAATCCCGCCATTTTAAAACCGTCACTCGTTCATGTCATAGACGTACGTAAGTTTAGGATAGAAAACAAACTAGTCAGCCAAATGAAACTACATTGTTTCCTGAAACAGTTTTATTGAAGTTGTTGCAGCTTCTCAGAAAGTGTACAGCAGTTGAGTTTGATAAATATCGAAAACAATTGTAAAAGTTTGTGAAGGAAAACAATTGTTATAACGATAACAGCTAAACGTAAATAATGAGTTACAAAAATCGAGTAAACTATTGTGTTAAGATCAAAATAAAGTTTATCAAGTTGAAACCGGTAAATAAGAGTTCTCAATATTATGTACTCAAATAAAGTAGCGTCATTTATTGTCCGTATTAAAATTACCCCAGCAATTCCATTGAATCGTGTTTTAACATTCATCTTTGTTGGTGTGTTTAAAATGAACGTTTTTGAGCACTCAGACTTACTGCGAAAATCTGCCACTCTTCAGTACTAATAACCTTCCAAAACGTCGTTCAAGGACAAATGCGGCTGTTGAAGAATAATAAACAAACAAGGCACTTCGCGACTGGCGTCTAGCAGTAACTTTTACTTACAGGTTGCGCAATTCTAGTAACAAGGGGTGCAAGGAAGAGGGAAGGATTAGAAATAAATATATATTGCACTATGAAATTGATGCAGAAGGCTCATTAGGTTACAGAAAGGGGGGTTGTGTACACGTAACTTACTTGGAACAAGCGCGTGCAACTGATGTATACACTACACTTGATCCATACCTTTAAGAAAAACTAACTGATTTGTGGTTTGATACAGGCTACCATCAATTATCTATGTTGTCAAACATCTAGCCAGGCCTGATGAGGGGGGCTACATTTCTGGGGCCCGGGGAAATATGGGATAAAGAATAATGCATGCCCATTTTTGTAATATACTTCAGAAAATATTGCAGTACTGGGGAAATCGCTTTGCCTCAAAAAATGTAAATTCTCAACACATTTAGCTTACGCCCATCTGAAAAAAAAAAGCATATGCCCTTGAATGTATCACGAATTTATGAAGGCTTCGGAAAGAGGACCGAGGACATAAATGTTCTCCTTGGCCCGACCTACCTCTTGACGTCCCTGCATCTAACATTGGCTTATGAACCATTTCTTGAATTATAAAGGGCATAAGTTTTTAACATCTTTTTATCCTTATCAAAAACATTAGTATTTCAAATGGTTTAACCAAACGCACAAGCGTATTTGAACGGTAAAATTTTGTTTGAAGCTAACATTGTAAGAATGTTGACTCCAAACCATAGATCAAGAATACCAGTTGTTAAACGTGAAGCAAAACTTTTTTTTTAAGCTGTTCGAATTATGAATGCACATCACTTTCTTTGGAAAGAATCTAAAGATTATGTGAACAGAGTTAACATAAAGTATGAGAAAAATTGCTAAAGCTACCAGGAAAGTGATTCACTGAAAGACTAACAAGTTATTAAAATGTCCAGCGTTACCAGAAGTATGCAGGTTAGTACTTTCCCATTTGATTTGTTTTGAATTTCACTCAAAGATATACAAAAACTATTATCTGTACCAGCAGTGGAAGATTAGAGGGAAGGCAGCTAGCTGGCCACCGCCACCATTACAAGGACTATCTGTGCTAGCAGTGGAAGAGTAGAGAGTAGGCAGCTAGCTGGCCACCGCTACCATTACAAGGACTATCTGTGCTAGCAGTGGAAGAATAGAGAGTAGGCAGCTAGCTGGCCACCGCTACCATTACAAGGACTATCTGTGCTAGCAGTGGAAGAGTAGAGAGAAGGCAGCTAGCTGGCCACCGCCACCATTACAAGAACTATCTGTGCTAGCAGTGGAAGAGTAGAGAGAAGGGAACTGGCTAGCCATCACCAATTCTTGGGCTATTCTTTACAAATGAACAACGGTATTATAATGTTGTCACCGTGGCTGAAATGGTGAGAATATTGGGTAGGATGGAGGATTCGAACCACGATCCTTAAATTGTGATTAAAACACCCAAACTACTTTCGGCCTATTTGCTTTCTAACCAGAATGCTTCTATTGCGCATGATTAAACCTGCTGAGAATGATACTTACGATGGACTATAGCTCACATTTTATTGTACCAATATTTATTATTTTTTATTCATTATGTCTGAATTTAGTAATGGAAACAAAATGGAGACACGTAGCTTATACGGGAAAACGAATAATTATATAAAACAAATGATAGATTAAATCAGTGTCATAATTCGGTGACGCTTATTTTACACACCTTTATTTTCTTCCTTTGTAAATGTTTAAATTCGAAATTTTTTCGTTGTTAATAAAATGTATAGTAGAAAAGAAATTAATATACCCACATCTCAGTTACTCGAGTCTCATTTCAGATGTAAGTAACAGTTAATTTGAAAGCATTTGTAAGAGATCAGCTGCTGATTTGACGTAACAGCTTGTTTAGGTCACTTGAAGCTAATTTTTCGGGGCAAAGCATGCCCAGGGGTTAGTTTAGTGGAATGTAGACCCGAGTCTCATATCTTATCATAAACATCATTCTTCACACTTTTGGGCCATAGATGAGTTATAAGAGTGATGATCAAACTACAGACAAGAGTAGCTCAAACGTTAGTGGTGGGTGGTGCTAATTTGCTGCCTTCCTTTTATTTTATTATCTCAAGACTCAACATCACTAAGTTGTCAGGGCACTTTACTTGAAATCTGAAGATCATGGGTTTGAATTCCCTATCCAAAAGTGTTTGCCCTTTTAGCCGTGGGGGTATTATGTGATGGTCAATCCCATTATTCCTTGGTAAAAAGAGTAGCCCAAGAGTTGGCAGTGGTGATGTCTAGTTAATTTTCCTCGTTTTGGCCCGACATGGCTAGGTGGATAAGGCATTCGACTCGTAATTTGAGGGTCGCGGGTTCGAATCCCCGTCCCACCAAACATACTCGCCCCTTTTAGCCGTGTAGGCATAATAATGTGATGGTCAATCCTACTATTCGTTGGTAAAAGAGTAGCCCAAGAGTTGGCGGTTAGTGGAGATGACTATTTGCCTTCCCTGTAGTCTTACACTGCTAAATTAAGAACGACTGTCGCAGATAGCTCTCGTGTAGCTTTGCGCAAAATTCAAAAGAAACCAAACCCTCTTGTCTTTCGCTGCTAAATTACGGAGGGCAAATGCAGATGTCCCTCGTAAAACCTTGGGCGAAATTCAAAACGAATGCCTCAAAATTAGTGTAGCTTTGTACAAAATACAAAAATTTGTCAAATAATTAGTCAATGTTAACTGTTCAAAAGCAGTGTACCTGAATATGACAGACTAGATTAAGGTTTAACGTAAATTTTGGTGCTCGGATTAAGAGCTTACCTTCTATAAAGTTTACATTGAGAATGGTTCTTTGTTCTATTTGACTATGGCTAGTACGAAATTTGTAATTAATGATTAGGAAAAAAGATGTTCTGAAAACACGTACAACTTTCCATCGAAAGAAGGAAGCTGTGTTGAGTTTATAACACAATATGAGAACGTAGTAGGAACTAGGTGAAGATCTGAAAATAGTAAAAGTTGTCCTTGATCTTGGCTTGTCTTTAAGATAGAGGTAGATAAGTTAAATACGAATCATGGTGACGATTATTAATTAGAACATTCAAAAATTAATTAGGAAGATCTCTGAGGGATTTTTAAAAGACCATTTGGCCAGTATTATAATTGCCAAGAGAACCATCTAGTGGATAACGTTTGATTTACAAGAGAAAGCTAGGACATCATGATAAAGTGTCATGAAGTTCTGATGTTAAACTTATGCTAATAATGTCCTTAAATACGATCACATTCAGAGTCTGAGGTTGAAGACGGAATGCACTAATACTCAGGCATATTTTTTTCACGATATAATTGTTCCTAGCCTTGGATCAGACTTATGGATAAAATTGAAAAAAAAATCTTAAGCCACTTATGTTTGGCTAACAGATGAACTGCAGTTCCATGGATAGCCATCTAATGCTGACCAGTATGGGGCTTGGGATAGCCACTAACAAAATCATGTATGCAAGAATAAGACATTACAGGTTTCGCTGCACCTATTTGAACATGAATGTATGAGTTTGAATGATTGAAGTTTTGAGTTGTCAACTAGTTAATAACTTAAAGACTACATAGGGAAAAGGGTTTAGTGAATTACTTCTGGAGTTTGCTAATATGTTTGTTGAACTGCAATGTCTTGGAGCTGTAAAACCATCACACAGTTACATAGACATAGGTGATACGTATAAAGCAAAATAATCGTTGTGCTGAAATGTTACCAGTTCTCAATGAAAGCGAGTGCTGAAGAGGATAACATAATATTTAAAACATGTCTGATTATCTCCAAATTTGAATGTAAGAATGATTGGTTTGAATTTCGCGCAAAGCTACTCAAGAGCCATCTGTGCTAGCCGTCCCTAATTTAGCGGTGCAAGACTAGAGGGAATGCAGCTAGTCATCACCACCAACCGTCAACTCTTGGGCTACTCTTTTACCCACGAATATAGAGATTGACCGTCACATTATAACGTCTACACGGCTAAAAGGGCGAGCATGTTTGGTGCGACGAGGATTCGAACCCACGACCATCGGATTACGAATTGAGTGCCTTAACCACCTGGCCATGCTGAGCCGTCAGAATGAAAGAAGGAATTTAAAGATTGTGTTGAGTTTAGGCTGAAGAATAATATGACGTGCTGGTACCACATGACAAAGTAAGATGTACTTGCAGATGAAGGATTTGTCAAACGATACCAATATGTCCGCTAAAGCGAACTACTGAAATATGCCTTGAATCACTGAAACGAATAATAAACCTCAGATCTATAAGGTGTGATTATGCATTGGATAACGATGCAGCCAGAGTACAATTCAACTGATGCAGTTAGAATGGGAATATAACAAATTATATGATCAGCTAGTTAGAGAATATCCTTTACATAATTTGTAGATTTCTGTACATCATTCAAAATATTTATAACAGCTGTGACAATGAATCACATGGGCCATAATATTTGTAATTATAGGTGCACAGCATAAACAATCAGTCAACAGAGACCTAAACAAGCTTTACTCTGTTACTGATGCGGCTAACAACTTTCAGAAACATATATATTTAAACAATTAATCTTATTACGTGTTCTCCCCAAATAGCACACAGTGAGACTTAGTGCCAGAAACCAGGTTTCGATACCCGTGGTGGGAAGAGCACAGATGACCCCTTTCTACAGCTTTGAGCTTAATGGAGACAAAATCTTCTATGAACAATTTGTAACACCATCTTGTCTCTCTTAATGAGTAAGAAAATGCTTCCAGTACATCCAACAGACTGGGAGGTGTGAAGTAAAAATACCAGTGGAAAATTGGTTTGTCTGATTTGAGAGGCTGCTGCAACATCAATGTCATTTTTTTATTTATTATGACTGATATTAATAGTTTGACTAAGATTCGTGACAATCATGTTTCTCTTATATTAAAATAAGTGTCTAAACACTAGCTAGAGTAGTACCCTGGCCATGTTGTTCTCAATGAGATCTGGCCAATCAGCGAGAACATGCCCTTTTATACTGGTAATGTTTAGCACGAACAGATGACTTCCAACGCAGTTATATATCGATGCGATTGCGTGAAGAAATAAAAAGTCAATAAATGAGCAAGTGTTGCTCCATTGAACTGCCTAAAACCATTGGAAAAACCAATCCTACCCTCAATCACTAACAAAGAAGTCAACTAGTCATTTTATGTAAACAAACATTCTACAAACATTTAGAATTTCTCTAAAGTTGGAGTGGGGAGGACTAGAATACACACTAGATTCGTCTTCGTCAGAATTTTATTTATAAATCACATCTAGTATGTTGATCATGAAGACGAAAGGTACTAGAAACACTAATAACCCTTTTTGCTCACGTGAACATATGGATGATAGTCCTAGGACGTTGAGTCAGAAAGAATGTTCTGGACTTTTTATTTTTGATAGGTCCCCCGCTAGTAGAGCGGTATGTCTCCGGATTTACAACGCTAAAATCAGGGGGGTTCGATTCCCCTCGGTGGGCTGAGCAGATAACCCGATGTGAGTTTGCTATAAGAAAAACACACAAACACATTTTTGATAGGGGCGTATTTACAATGATATAGTATAATTTTATTAGAAACGATTTACAAGCAAAAAAACAACGATTATGAATATTTGATAAAAATAATGCTTAAATTACATTAATAGATAAAGTAAAATTCATTGGTTGTTCGCAGCTTTCACTAATGCCTTGAATTCTCGGAGTGGTTGGTCGTTTATAGTTTCATAGTCAGGAATTTCTTTCTTCAATTTTGCCATCCATGCAGCTATTTTCGGAAAATCTTGAAATTTATAATCCAATACCTACAAGAAAGCGTAACGATTAGGTTTACCTTCGTTTAGACAAGTATGATGAATCTGTTGCTCTTATAAAAAAGGTTACTGAAGTACACGTGTCCTTCTGAAGTAAGTTACATGGAGTAAGAGAGATTATTGATAACGTGAACTAAGGTATACAACTAATGCTATTTAGAAAGGTTTACTTACATCCATCATTGAGAGAGAAGCAAGGATAGAAATGTCTGCCAGGGTAAGACTGTCTCCGGCCACATAGGAAGTTTTTGTAAGATAAGTCTCTAAGTAACTTAACGTACTTTCGTACTTGCCTTCTTTTTCTGCATCTGGATTTGCCCCTCTAAAGACTTGGGGATACTGTAGACAGAACATAGATTCAAGTTTTTAAAACACCACAATATCCAAGTCACACTTTCACTTCCTTAGAAATGTAAAGAAAATATTGCGTTACGTTTTACAGCATTTCCAAATAGTTGTGACCGGGAAAGGTGGAAATATCCGACAGTAAGTATTAATACTTACAAAAAATTCTCCTTGGGTCTTGCATAGTGTTCCAATGTCGAAATACAACATCATATCCACTTTTGCTCTCTGATGCGGTTCTTGAGGGTAAAGAGAACTGTTTGGAACGTATTTATTTATCAGGTACTGCATGATAGCCCGGCTATTTAAAGATATGATGCAGGTTTCTAACATTAGTTATACTCTACCGAGGGGTATAAGGATCATCCATAGCGAGACATTTTGTTAAATAAGAGTATACATTGATGTACAGCATTCCAAAGCCTTCGTTTGTTACAAACATTTCATTCATTTGAAGGTCTTAAAGTATTGTAGTTTAAATTAATGCTGCAGTAAATTTGTAAATGTTTATTATTTTAGGCTTAGAGTCTAACACACAGTCAATGCAGGTTTAATTAATTTAAAAACAAATCACCCTTCCCACCAAATTACGACATTCTAGTTGTATTACAACTAGTAGTTAAGGTTGATCCCTTTCAAGGGATAAGCAACTTAAGTTAGTTTATATTACCTACGTAAACGAATACAAGTCCACTTAATTATAATTATTTTATCGGAGATCCGCACAAAAACTTACCTTTCCCACAAATAAAATCCGTTATCATCGATTGTTGGTAAGCAATGTTGTGGATTTATCTGAAATATTCCATTTGAAGGAAGTTAAAACAAGTTATGTTAATACTTTAAATTAATATTTTAAACAGGAACCAAGTCATATCTTAATATAGAAAGTTTAGATAGGGTATGATTTAAAGAGGGAACAAATCAACACCATTAACAATATTGTTGGGAGGGGGAGGGAGTAAGGAGGAAAAAGTACCACAAGTAAAAGTTCACAATAAGTTTGTTAAATAATTAGAATAAACCACAACAATAACTAAATGAAACTTATTACCACGACCACACTTTTCAGACACACCAACGTGGTTTAATAACTACACAAGATTTTATTATAAGTTGTTTTCTGATAACAAGACAAACCTTCAAGAATTCGGGCGTAGGATGATCGTCAGTCATTATATCAACATACTTTAGGTTTAACTTTACACTAAGGAGATTTGCAACCATAAGAACAGCCCGGCACGGTGCGCTTGGTGTAACGTAATAAATATCAACTGCCATTAAAAAAATTAAAAATGAATCAAGACATTATATTACTATTCATTTTGCTAAGGAACAAACTTTCAGAATATGATTTATATAATGTATAGAGGCAGCAACGCCGTCTGGTGACAGTATTATTTATTCATATCTCCACCCACAATTTGCTGACATTTTTATTGTTATATGAGAGGTAGAAAGTAAGATATATTCTAGTCTTATCACCAATAATTTAAGAAAACATGAATCTTTGTTTGCAAACAAAGATATATACGTATATATCTATTCACATTTTCTTCTGATGAAACATTTAACATGTAAAGAAGGGGGGAATTCAGTGAATAAGTTACACAGTTAAAAAACGATGCGCTTTTGTTTCGATTTCAATGTTTGTATCTTTTACTTTGTTTATTTTATAAATAGGTAGAATACAGCTAAATTGATAAAAGTTTGTGGTTGTGATTGGTTCTTTTAACTTTTACTTTGCACTTTAGTCTACTAATAAGTTTTATGAGTTCAACAAAATTTTCGAGGACAAAACTAGAACCAGGAACCTTGTTGTCCTCCAGGCATCGTAACAAACCCTCCTTTATAAAGTAATATTTCACCCCGCCCCCCGCTAGTACAGCGGTATGTCTACAGATTTACAACGCTAAGATCAGGGGTTCGATTCCCATCGGTGGTCTTAGCAGATAGCCCGATGTGGCTTTGCCATAAGAAAACAATCAAACAATATATCACCCCAACAATACAGTGGCATGTCTGTGGACTTACGACGTCAAACGAAGGGTAAAACGTGAGCTTATTGAAACTTATGAGGTGACCATAGAGATAGTATTAAGTCTTCTGATGTCTTTGCACCATATTTTGAAGACAACAATAGGATGAAAGTACACAAGTTTAAGAGTTTTAAAAGACAAGCGAGGGTCAAATATAGACGACTTAATTTTTATAAAAGGGTGATTGGTTTATGGTGACTTATCGTCATTAGTAGTGGAGGCCTGAAATTTACAAAAATTTGCAAGAGGTATCGTTAATTTCTTGAAAAATAAAAATTGATTTAAGTCTTTGCTTCGTCTCAAGAGTACGCGTGGAGAGAGCTGTCTTTGAAAGACATAGTCAACCTTTGTTGTTCGTACGGTATATTATGAGAGTATTTTAAAAAGAGAGTAAACGCAGGGGTGGCTAACATTGAACCTTCAAAACAATGCAAATAAGGTAGTACAGATGATATTTTAACCATCCTTACCTGATAACACAAGTACACACTGTGGTAGAATGTTAATAGACAAATATTGTCATTGAATAGTTTTATATATATATATTGCTACATGTTAATCCTTACCTATTTTATTAAGTAAATAAATACTATCTCTACGTTTTCTTCCTTTTCAAAATAATATTTTTATTTGTTTGGGTTTGTTTTTTTTAATGCAATGTTTCTAGAGACGTAGGAAGGTTCTAAACACAATAAGGCTCCAACTGTAATGTTTGTCGTTTATCTATTATTAGCTGGTAATTCTTATTTCGAACGAACGAAACCTTGGCAGGGGGTTAGTTTAAAGAGAGAGAGAGAGAAGTCTGATGAATTCTCTCCCCAATAGGGGGTGTTCAGGAACGTTGTAGTTTCTCTTCGTCCCGGCTCGTGAAAGTTTATTTATCTGCATGTGGAAGTTTTCCAGTATTTTGATTTCACATTGTTTGAGGCAATGAAGTGAAGTGGGGCAGTATGTAAATGACGGGTGAGAGAGGCATAAATTCTTATTTTATCATTTACTTGAGCTCAAGAAGGAATAAAAAATGTTTGTCAGAAGGCTAGCTTCAAGGGGTAATGATAACTGTTTACACTAGAATAATGTTTTTTTGTTTTTTTTTTAAATTACTACCAGTACTCATAAAAGTAGATGTTTCGTTTGAAACTGTGTCGTCTCAGTAAAATTGATTGTTTTAGTCTTGGTTTGTTCATTTGTTTTTGAATTTCATGCAAAGCTGCTCGAGGGCTATTTGCAATAGACATCCCTAATTTAGCAGTGTAAGACTAGACAAAAAGCAACTAGTTATCACCACCCACCGCTAACTCTTGGGCTACTCTTTTATCTACGAATAGTGAGATTGACTGTAACATTATAACACCCCCACGGTTGATAGAGCGAGAGTGTTTGGTGCGACGGGGATTCAAACGCGCGACCCTCAGATCATGAGTCGAACTTCTTAATTCACCTGGCCATGCCGGGCCTATTTAGTTTTGGATATTTCTGTGTTTGTGTTTTTCTTTTAGCAAAGCCACAACGGGTTATCTGCTGAGCCCACCGAGGGGAATCGAACCCGTAGACTTATCGCTGTACTAGCAGGGGGCTGGAGTTTTGTAATAAAAACGAAAGAACAAGAAACTGAATTTCTAATTGTGATATTTATAGGACTTGTGACTCAGTCATTATATAGATATTGTTATAAAAGCAAACACTGTTTCGTACTGTAAGTTTCCAAGAAGATATTTCAAACAACAATTCCGTGAACAATCCAAACCATCCCTACATAGGATGTGCTAACATCTGTCAGAGAATTGGATCTGACTGTGACATTTTAAATTTTAATTTCTGTTTTGTAAAGCTCCCAGAATGTTTTATTTTGTATTAATATGTGTAAGTGTACAAAATACTTTGTATTAATATGTATAAATATACAATAGTATTACACATATTATAATACCACCGCTTATTACCCTTTGATATGTATTAAAATACTTTATATTAATAAGTATACGATGCTCCTACATATGTTATAATACTACTGATCATTAGCTGTTGGTACGTGTAAAGACACTTTATATTAATAAGCATATATATGTAATGTTACTGAAAATGTTATAATGCTACCAATCGTTAGTTGTTGATAGGCGTAAGAACACTTTGTAGTACTATTTTTTTCACTTACAAGCTTATAGTTAGTAGGTTTTTTTGCTAGAAATTTACAAGAGCTGGAAGATTACCTATTATCTTAAAGGCACCATTAGCGTAAACATGTGCCATGTTGTGATTAACATTATCAGTTGAAAACACTTGAACTTCAACAGTTATCTATCATGAAAACACTTACAGATAAACAACTAAACTAAATACATTTTGATTATTATAACGTATGCTTCTCCTCCCCATTACGCTTAAATACATTCATAGCATTATGAATATATTTTACCATAAGAGAAATATTTTTTACCAAAACCTACAGCTGGTATATTAGTTAATAATCGTAAGGACAATCAACACACTAAAAACTTTGATAGTTTTACCAAGGTTTTCTACTCTAGTTAAACCGGGACAACAACTACTTTGGTTAAGCCTATTTAATGTCTTACGTAATTTTATTTGTTGTTTGGTTACAAACATAATGTATTTCTACTTTGAAGCTCTTTTCACCGTGTCTTCATTGGCAATGTGTTTTGTAACTATGAAAGTTGGTAAGTTCGGACAAACGTGAGTGGTTCCTTGGTTGAATCTCCACAGATTGCTTACTTACTAAGTTTTTGCTTTAAAAATATACCCATCCGAGTGAGTAAATCAGGGTAAAATTTTGCGGAATTTATACTTTTAATAGTTTATTTAATCGCACCGTTTTACTCTTGCTTCGCTGTAAATAGTGCTTTATTAAAGTAGTGAAATAAGAATTATCAAGATACTGATAATATGAAAGAGACTTTTAGTCTAAAGTAAAAAGAAAGAATGAAAGAGATTAAAACTGCTCTTTTATCTGGGACACTATTGTTTCCCAGGTGAGGTTAAATACGTAATAACGACGACCAATCATTCTCCATTCTATTATTTTCCGTTTTAGACGTTTTTTGTTTTTCTGTAGTTTTATTACACTGGCTTTTAGGAACATTTGTGAACGTACTTGTTCATCCTGGCGGCTCGGCATGGCCAAGAGTGTTAAGGCGTGCGACTTGTAATTTGAGGGTCATGGGTTTGCATATCCGTCGCGCCAAACATGCTCGCTCTTTCAGCCGTAAGAGCATTATAATGTTACGGTCAATCCCACTATTCATTTGTAAAAGAGTAACCCACTATTTGGCGGTGGGTGGTGATGACTAGCTGCCTTCTCTCTAGTCTTACACTGCCAAATTAGAGACGGCTAGTACATATAACTCTCGAGTAGCTTTGTACGAAATTCAAAAACAACAAACAATTGTTCTTACTGGTTTTAATATCTTTCAGGAATTTTTACCAATATCTTCTTCAGGTTAAAGAAACAACCTTTTTTGGATTCTCTTAAAAGAAACTTTATCTGTTGCAAGAAATAATTTTCTTCTGCGTTTTTAAGAAAAATTTCTTTGTTTCGGGGCACAGCATGGCCAGGTAATTTGGCATTCGACTCGCAATTTGAGGGCCGCGGTTTCGAATTCCCGTCACATCAAACGTGTAGGCGCTTTTAGCCATGGGAGCATTATTTTTTTACGATCAATCCCACTATTTGTTTGAAAAAGAGTAGCCTAAGAGTTAGAGGTGGGTAGCGATAACCAGCTGTTTTCCCTCTAGTCTTACACTGTTAAATTAGGGTTAATTAGGATAATGTTAATTCATAGGAACGGAAGATATGAATTATAAGAATGTTAATACATAGAAATGCTGTTTGTTAATACATCTAATATTTCTGTTGATGAAGTGAAATGGAGAACATAAAATTGCTGACATTAAATGAGAATTTGGATTAAGAGCAGCAAGACAACAAGGATATAGTTGTAACTGAGTTGAATTTGTGTTTAAACTTAGTAGAAAACTACCTTAATTAATAGTTTGAGTTAATACTCAAAATAGAGAAGTCTGTGATAACATGTAAAGGCGTACTTCACCTTATTAGCTGCTACCAGCACGTTAGGATTTTCTTGTACATAGTTTACGAAGGTTTCCCATGTGAAACAAAATTGCACCTTATGAATACTAAACAGCGCCACAACCAGAAAAGGTTTTAGATGTTGATTAGCATGTTTATAATCAGAAAAATAATTTCAAACTAAGAAAGATAATAAAACTAATAAAATTATCTTCTATAACGTTTCAGTAATAACCCTGGCAACGTCTATAGTATTATGCATATATTTGCATTAACTTAAGCTATTTCTTTGTAAACAAGATATGAAATGGTGTTTTTGAGTTACTCACAGGGTTAGCTGGTTCAGTTGGTTCTTGAAATTCGCGAAAAGCTACACGAGGGTTATCTGCGCCAGCCGTCCCTAATTTAGTTGCGCAAGATTAGAGGAAAAGCAGCTAGTCATCACCACCCACCGTCAACTCTTGGGCTACTCTTTTACCAACGAATAATGGGATTGTTTGTCACATTAAATCGCTCCTACAGCTGAATGAGCGAGTACGTTTGGTGCGACAGGGATTCGAACCCGTGACCCTCGGATTACAAATCGAGTGTCTTAACCGCGTAGTCATGCCTGACTGTTACTTGCAGAAGAGAAAGATGTGAACATTGGTAGTTCCAACGTCTTCACCTCAGTTAGAACGATCTCTAAATCTCCACAAGTATCTTATAGCTTAACGTTTTTCAAACTGGGAATCCTAGATCTCCAAAGTTTACGAGTCATGTCCAAAATTTCATAAAAACAAAATACAATTTATAAAATGAAAAATGTTTTTCATGAAGTTAAATTTATATGAATTAAAACATTTCGTTTTCGAAAACAGTTTATCATGTGCGCAGAATCTTTTTTTGACAACACAAAACATTAATGTGTTTAGGGGTATACAAAAAAAAATTTAATTATAACGGGTCCTAGGGCTACTAAATGCTGTCATAGGAAACTCACCAGCATGGAAAATCAATGAATTGTCAGGGCTAACAAATGACTTTATGGTAATTGGGCCACAAAAACAGCAGATATTTTTAAATCCTCCACAAATAGCACATAAGGCAGAGAAATGAAGTGTATGATTCAATTGTGTGTTTGTGAATCGTTTCAAATAAAATTGTTGATATTCTGTTGAGGCTCAAGGTTCGATTATTGGTTGGTGTGCCTAGTCTACAGAAGAAGCAAAGACAAGCTATATTTACCGAGTTCTTAGGCATGGTTTGGTCACTGACGTAGGATACTCGATATTCAGCTTGTATCCAAAGCTATGGTGGTCAGGTCAAATTGTACAGTATTTAACTTGTATCTAAAGGTGTGGTGGTCAACTCAGATGATATAATGTGTGGTGGAACTTTGTATGTGCTGTTAAAAGTATATAGAAGAGAGTTTGAGTTTCTGGTTGATAAGGAGCCAGAAGAATGCTGGTAGAACTGTAGCAGGCATTCTCAGAGAAGCCATCACTGTGGACATTTAATAGGATTTTATTGTTGACTTATTAGATGTAAGTGGAGAAATGTTACTTAATTTGTTTTAGTTTTTGCCAGTCACAAAATCAAGGTAATTTTCACTAATTATAAGCTAGGTAGTGGTATACTAGTTGTATACTTAAAGAAAGGTTTGTCAGCTAGTTTTGTTTCAGTAATAGTAGAAATTCAGTCCAGTGAAAAAACAAACAGGATTGATGCTAATCTACACAAGGACTATTTGTGCTCTGCCCTCCACTGGTATCAGATAAAGATTAAACCTAAGAACATCGAAACAAGGACTATTTGAGCTCTGCCCTCCACTGGTATCAGATAAAGATTAAACCTAAGAACATCGAAACAAGGACTATTTGTGCTCTGCCCTTCACTGGTATCAGATAAAGATTAAACCTAAGAACATCGAAGTGAATGAGTTGTGCATTTGTGTTAACCATATTTAGACTGATAAGAAATTTTTTCAGGGTTTGAATACATATAAAATATCAAAAACAAGTAAAAATAATAATTGCAATAATAATAAATAATTGTAATTTTCTCTCAACATTTGTGTTTCTAAAATATCTTACACTCTGTAGCATTTATTCTGTCTATGTTTTCTTTAGGGGGACTTTAGTTTTTGTAATTCTTTTAATGAATAAAACAAAAGAGTTCCAACTTTTATTTCTGGGCATCTTCAAGGAATCTCGATTTAAACAATGCATTGGTCATTTTTAGACAATCTGATCCTTCCAAAGTAAAGCCTTTTAATGACACAGCAATATTTTCACACTGCTAGAAATCGGTTTCTTTAGTGGACAGACACAGATAAACCGTTGTGTAGTTATGTGTTCAATTAAAAATGAAAAAGTCCAACTTTTCTTTCATTTGAGTTTTACTTCTCCGTCAATAGTTTTATTATTATATTCCTTCAGTCACATACAAACATGATGTTACAACAATATCATCTGAACAGTTACGTCAAACTCAATGTGTATATGTTGGTTGTAACTTTTAACCTTTACAATTAACCAAACATCCCGCCTTTAAGAATTGATTTGACCAAACTTATATGAGATCAACTTTCAGAACTTCTGGAGGTATTGATTTTTATAAAGTTTATCTAGGAATTCGAGTACTGCTGGTTTTTCGTGCCATTATAAAATGTTGTTAAAATGGGTAGATAACTTTGGAGTCCATTGACTCTCAGTGATGTCGAGAAACCCACTTGTTTAGAATTTTATATGCAAAAAACGGCTTGTTTGGGTTGAGAAACTATTTTATATAGAAGAGCGAACAACGTTTCGACCTTCTTCGATCATCGCCAGGTTCACAAAGAAAGAGGTAACTGACCGGAAGCTGACCACATGTTTGGAAGGGGTTGTGTAACTGAGTGTTGCAATGTAGAGGGCGGGGTTAGATGTTTGAATATATAATTTTATCTATAATATTAATATAGGTATAATGGCGTTCCTTTATATTGGTTCATTAACTTCACATGTTAACAGGAAGAAAGCAATCAAATATCATTTCTTAACCTCAAAATTATAAGAACCGACACACAATTCAAAACAGAAATCCACCGAAAAATCACCCATACTGGACTATACATTCCTTGGGACTCAGCACATGAAACAAAACAAAAACTCAACACACTAAGAAACCAGATAAACACAGCCATAAAACTGTGCTCATCAGATAAAATTAACGATGAATTAGACAAAATAAAACAATACTTCATCAACATCAATAAGTTTCCTCCACAAACTGTAGAAAACATCATACGCACACACCTAGACAGAAAGCAAAATCAATCAACAAAAGTAAATATATCTCACGAATAAAAAAATCACGAAACCATATATTGCTGCATCCCATATATTTCCGACATCAGCAAACAAATAACCAACATTTGACAAAAACTAGAAACAAAATATGATATTCCAGTTAATACCAAATTTATTCAAAAACCAGGCACAAAACTGAGGTCTATACTATGTAAAAACTACAGTGACAAACACCACACCAACATTATTTATAAAATACAATGTGATAACTGCCACGACTTCTATATTGGAGAAACAAGTAGAAATATGGAAACCAGATTCAAAGAACATAAAAAGTCACCTTCGCACATTTTCGAACACTGCAAGTCAAATAAACACAACATAACCACAGAAAACACTAAAATACTAAATAAAGAAACAAACATAAATAAACGCAAAATTAAAGAAGCCTTACTTATACAACGATTTAAACCCAAAATAAACCAATATAAAGGAAAGCCATTTTACCTATATTAATATTATAGATAAAATTATATATTCAAACATCTAACCCCGCCCTCTACATTGCGACACTTAGTTACACAACCCCTTCCAAACATGTGGTCAGCTTCCGGTCAGTTATCTTTTTCTTTGTGAACCTGACGATGACCGAAGAAGGTCGAAACGTTGTTCGCTATTCTAGGTAAAATAGTTTCTCAACCCAGACGAGCCGTTTTTGCATATAAAAGTCCATTGACTCTGTTTTTGTATACAAAGTTACGACATTAAGATAACCGACCTTTGACTCTACTGATCTTATTCTTACGTATGGTATATTGTGCAAATAAAAACGTTTGGATTTCACTGATTTTATTCTTATGTAAATAACAGGTAATGAATAACTAGCTCGTGACTCCATTGACATTATTATTATGTAAGTTATAATGTGTAGATAACCATATTTTGACTTTACTGACTTTATTCGTGTGTAAGTTATAATGCATAGATAACCAGATTTTTGACTCCGCTGACTTTATTCATGTGTAAGTTATAAAGTGTAAATAACTAGTTTTTGATTCCACTGACTTTATTTTTGAAAATGTAGATAATCGGACTAGCTTTTGACAGAGTTGATTTTGTTTCACATTGTATATTTATGCTATTTGGAATAATTACTAAGCCTAATAAGATTTATAACTATCAAATGTACTTGGACGAGTGATCGAGTCTGGACAACTTTAGTACAATTAGGATCGTGTTATCTACAACAATTACCCGAGTATGGTGGACTACAGGAAACATAAATAATTAAGTTAAATCCAGATAATATATGTAGTTTATATTTTTGTTCATAGATTATGTTACACGTATTCAAATTCATAAAATAAGGCATCATAAACCTTTGTCATTTACATACATAATCATAATTACAGTTTTCAAACACGGAAACAATGAGAAACATTAAATATTTATACATTTGAGCTTTACTTTTGTAAATTGAACATTATAAACACATGAAAAATTATCATTGAAGAAATAATTATAATTCTCAGACACAATTAATATCCACATATTGTACGGATTATGCACGTTCCCATTATAGCCCTAGCTTTTATACTAAATTTCACACATGCACAATAAAAGTTTTGTAGAACAATAAATATAGATCTTAAAAGGAGGTTATCTGTATTTTTAACAAGTTAAATAATGTTTAAATTAACATTAAAATAATTTAGACCTTACGGTTAGAATATCTGTTTCACACGAGATGCTCAAAATGTTTTTATTCGGTACAATAAGGATTTTTAATATGTTACAGCTCTGACGTTTCAAGAGTTAGGCTTAGTTAAAGAGACACGTCTTATCTCAGAGTTGTTATCATTGTTTAAATTGTTAAATTAATTCTGTTCTTCATGGTTATTTGATGAAAACGATTCTTGACGCGAACAAGAATGTGATAGTGTCGTGACGACAATATTCTTGGGGATTGGACGAGCTGTGTTGCTGAACATTTGAAGAAGACTGCCGACTTCGAAATCAGGATTTGATCGTTTTGGTTTAAAAACTGGCCATAAGGTGGAGCCACTGAGAGAAGAGTTAGGGACAAGCATAAGGGGATTTGACTGTACTGAACCAGACTCGGATCTGTGATTGGTCAAGAAGAAAAAAATAAATAAATGAAAGCAGTTTTTGTTTAATAAAAGATCATTGTTAATGAATGTTTCATGAACAGCGTAATGGCTGACCAGCTGAAACTATTGTTATTTATATTATTCACCATATAAAGAGCTAACAGTCTGGAATTATTGATAAACAGTAATCAATTTCAGGACAGGAAATTTTCTCTATCTATTTCATATTGCTCAAAGCCCTTTGTGCTATGCGTGACAAATAACTACTTTGTATGTAATAATTTAAAATCGAACGTGACCTAAGTGGTCACTAACCTAAATATTTTTATTTGTCTGTTTTTTTACGTTCGCATAAGTAATTCTTCAAATTGCTAGAAACGGGAATAATACAGAAGTCAGTAATTGTGAGTGAAGTTACATTATCCTATTTTGCTCTTTTTTTAACAGCTCTTTATCATTAGCTTCCATCCAGATTGAACTGAATCTAAAAGTTCACAAATTAGTTTAATAAGGAATTGTTATCTTTCTTCAACAATATTGTATGCCTGAATAATTTTGTAAATGTCAGTCATCGGAAACATGGAATAATAAAATTACATGTGTAGGCTTAAAAATAACGCCTCCTAGAGGTGGTAATTATAAACTAAATACTGACGAAAGTTTTATCTCTGTCTCTAGTGGTCAAATTAAACAGAATAAGAAAAATGATCTACTTCAAAGAAGTTAAGGTGAATCTAATGAAACACGAAGCTTTTTATAAGATAAAGTCTGTCGAAACATTGCAATAAATTTTAGTAATAACTTAGAAAGTCTTCGTGAGTTTTATTCACCAGAGTCGCCACATTATTTCACTTCCACAATGAGACAAAATTAAAAACTAACCTAAAAAGTATGGAATATAGACAACCATAATTTAAGTAACTACTTTAATGATATTTAATCATAATTTGAACATTTTTTTACGTATAATAAACAAATATTTTCTAAAGGGAAACGTTATTTTTACCTTTCACCCATGTGCGTATTATTGCTACGGACGTCAGACTTTCTCAGCGCCGGCTGTTGAGAGTCTGTAGAAACAGAACGTAATATATATATATAATTATAGCTGCTAGTGTTAGATCTTTAAACTTAAAGTAAGCACATAAATTATGCCTAACATTTGCTGATTCATTTAGTAAAAATATCGCTTCCTTGTAAAAAGACAGTTATCACTGTTTTAAAAATTTTGTATAAATAATTACTTTAGGATAAACAAAGTGTGTGTTAATCTGTAAAATAAAAAGAAATAATAAAGAGACACAAAGGTACAGCTACATCTTCGGTAGTTTTTGTTTTTATGTTGAGGAAGATTAAGGATGTTACGTATTAAAATTTATCCTGGATGAACTCCCCAGTTTATTATGTTACGTATTAAAATTATTTCGGATGAATCTCCAATTTATTATATTACCATTTCAAATAATCGAATATTTAAATTTAGAAGCTAATTAGGTATTGATATATACCAAACTTATGATACTTACCAACAACTTTCTTTTTTAACACAAATCTATTTTATTATACTAACAACAATATAATTTATAATAACAGTTATTGCGTGTATGTTTTCTTATAGCAAAGGCACATCGGGGTATTTGCTGAGCCCACCAAGGAGAATCGAACCCCTAATTTTAGCGTTGTTACTCCGCTGTACTAGCGGAGGGCGCGGTTATTACTAATAGTCATTACAAATAATAATTTATACATAAACATTTTAGAAACACACAAACAAAACTGGGTCTTACATCTGGTCTGAAACCAAATAGTTGATCAACGTTCATGGACAGCAAATTAATTATTTGTTGTTACACCTGTACCTTTGTTTTAACGGCTAGCTAGCTTGAAGTACCCGTAAGTTTTCCCGACGGCAATATCTAATGTCCTCGTAAAAATACTAACGACCGAAATTTACTCACTGAAGTTAAACAGTTTGTAATTTCGAAATCTGTAAACATTCCTGGTCAGATATTTGTAGCCTTCCGATTAATAAGCATTAATCACGATTATAGCTTCCCAAGTCTAAAGTATACTTCCTGTAGATGACCAATAATAATCTCACTGTCACTTGCGCATTGGTTTATATAGTTTAAGGCGAAAGTCTAGAACGTTCAACAATGTTCGAACATGTTTGCGTTACTTAAAACAAGTATTGCTGATTATTGCTCTCAAGAATCTTCTACAAATTTCAAGAACAGGTGGGACTTGCGCAATACCTATTCAAAAATATACGCCACGCATGAAAAATACTAAAATAAACGTATAACGGAAAATCCGTTACAAAGACTAAGGATTCATCAAACATAAAATCATGCCCACACTTTATTTAATTACAACTTAATAATAGATCCATAACAATTTATGCATATACTCACCAAAAGCAGTCGTAGCTGTGGCATTCAACTGTCGTTCGTATCTAGTTATAGATAAAGTATCGCATTAAGCATAGTAGACGTTATTACATTATTGAAATAGATGGTATGTATTATACTTTTTACTGAGTTTACTAAGTTAGTTGACTGTTATGAGGCCATCGTCATAAGATTTTTTTCTTAAGATTAGGCCTAGCATGTGCACACTTGAAAACAAACTACTTATGACAATAACAAAATAGTCGTACGTATGTTTGACATACACCCATTTTAGAAACAAATGTTTTAAACAGCAATGCTATTTTTACGAGTCTAATATCACAAAACTTTACCTTGTTATGTATATGCATAAATAAGGAAAACCAGTAAACTCACCTGCAACGTTGCGTTATACATATGGAGATAACAACTATTAAAGTAATCGCTAAAACAGTTACTACACCAATGAGAGTCATTTTGATCCGAGCATCTGTGACATTTAGTAACGATCCACTTTTCGCAGCCTGTTCATAACCAGGAAAATATAAAATTAAACTACCACAACAAATAATTAGCGACGTCATGATTTAGAATCAGAAAATAACATATAACATTTATTCCAACAGAAATAATAAAAACAATTATAAGAAAAGAATGACAAAAACAATCATGAGACGAGCTAAAAACTCAATTTAGTTATATAGTATTTACGCCTTGTTTAAGGATCAAACGAAATTTATTTCTTTATGCCTATAGTGTTGAACTTTTAGAATAAAACACACTATGCCTAAAACGTCCATCAATGTCGCTTCTTAACTTACTTGGGTGTACAAAACCTTGAACTCTTTGAATAACTCATCAAGAAAATCGCTATTTTTGTCGATGAGCCTGTGAAAGAAAAAATACTTTAAATAAAAATGTCCCTTTGCTGTTGAGGTTCCGGTGGTAAATAATTATTACTAAATTAAAGCCATGTATTTGATAATTTGTTTGAGAATGTTATACCACCATTAGTGAATAAGTGTCGACGATAACTGTTGAACAGTTTATGCGAAACTTGGGTGTTTGTTTCAGATCACAGCTGTGTCCATTGCGGGAAATCAAATCTCAGATTTTTGTGTCGTAATTATCCAAATAATTGTAAAAAATATAAAATTGGCACAGATTACTCATATATCGTATGGAATTTAATTGATATAAGTCACACTTTTTAAACCACAATTACTTTATAGCATAATCAAAGGTAAATCAATGGTAGAATTTTCGAGTTTTGTCACAGCTACACTTACGATAATACGGTGTCGACGTCCATAATAGAATAGTTTTTTTGATTCACGAAATGTAAATACAGGTCACTTCTGAAAAATATAGGAAACATATTCATCAATACAATATATGTTACGCTCTTAAGATTCACAATATTAAATACGTTGAAAACCAAAGATCGGTAAAAAAACTAAAAAAGTCGAAATATTTAGTCAATATTATCTAACTTACATATTATAGTACAGACGGTTAATTGGACTTTGTATAAACAATTTGTTGATATATAACCTGAAACTGATAGCAGTAAAATAAAGCAACCATTTGAAGTTGACAACGACTTACAATAGCTTTTAGCAAACTCGAAACAAATGAACGTTTCTATGTGAAAGATGACCAAATGAACTGAAATTAGAAGTCAACATCATGCCTGATGCACATTCAACAGATGGAATTAAAAGTCAACATCATGCCTGATGCACATTTAACAGATTTTGTCCTTTCTTCTGTTTGAACGTCGTCTTCAAAGCTGAAGTTTATGTGCAGTAAAGACATTCTGGAAGGCTTTTCATCATTAGTAGTATGTGGTAGGCCTCGCGAGCCTTTGAAGAAACCCATTATAACGGAAATTACAGTGTCGAGCACTAGTGCGTAATCACGGTCATGAATATGAACATGATAAAAAAAATGAATAATTTCAATGGCAGCATGGAACCACCACCAAGATTCTTATAAAATGTGTTAACATCACAGCTAGGCAGACGTTATATCTAAATAAATATTAATGTTGTGCTTTTTAATTCCACCGAAACATACATGACGAATAATAACTTCATGGCTGTCCTAGAATTTCTACTTCTGTATAACTGACAAGGACAAAAGTTATTATTACTTTAATTTAAAGAATTAATTTAAGTTATTCGAAGGCCTATGTAGCAGTAATGGATAATCACAAAAATGTTCTGCGAAACGAAAGCGGTTACTTAATTGTGAATGTCTACTTTCAACCGTACTTGTTTAATATGTGAGTTACTTTACTTGAAACTTTCTCCCTCATTACCATGATTCTCTACTATGGTAGGATTGTTTTTATTTATTTCGCGCAAAGCTACACGAGGGCTATCTGCGCTAGTCGTCCCTAATTTAGTAGTGTAAGACTAGAGGGAAAGCAGCTAGTCATCACCACCTACCGCCAACTCTTGAGCTACTCTATTACCGACGAATAGTGGAATTGACCGTCACATTATCACGCCTAACGCTTGAAAGGGCGAGCATATCTGGTGCGACAGGGATTCGAACTCGCGACCCTTGGATTACGAGTCGAACGCTTTAACCCACTTAACCATGCCAGGTCGCAAAGAATAGTTCATCTTTTCTTTATGAGGAAGATAAGATAATGTGTCAGATTTAAAGTGAATAGATGTACAATTAAAACTGTGCAGCACTGAATAAATGTCCTTCTCACAGGTGTCTGTTACTAGAAACACGGCCTGTTTACATTTAGGCTTCAGTACATCAGGAAACCAGAGTGAACATATTACATATTTTCGCATAGGAATCGAATTTTCCTTTTCATAGATATTTTAGTTATTTTTCGTGTAGGTAAATTTCTCTAAGATTATGAGAGACTAAAGTCGAATGTTTTAATCGCATATTTTCCTTAGTTTGAAGATAAGAGCCAAAATTAACACAGCTACATTTTTTATTCAAGTTTACTTTAAGGATACGTTTTGTTCTGTACTTTCTGTATGTTTATCTACACAGGATGTTAAAATAACACTTGTATATCTTTACCACAATGATATATGTCTCAGTATTTAATAGAGGCGGGTACCTAGAAACTGGACCTTATAAGCCAGCGTCGACTATGTGAAGCAAACTCAGTGCGAGTTTGGTAAGAGAGTTCGTATAATAAATATGAAGACTCCATTTGAGCTTGTTCAGTTAATCGGAAACGTTTAGGAATGCTGCCAAAATTCGATTTTATTTTCCCTGATGACACCTGGAGGGTTCACCTGTTTTAACCAGGCGTGTGTTGTCTGTCAGTCAATAGATATGAAAGTGATGTACCATGATGGATGCTTAACGTTGCAATTTGTAATGTCATGAAGTCACTGAAACGTGCGTATGCCATGAATCAACAGAAGTATTATGCACTCTGTAAGCTAAAACAAATTATGACATATGAACTTAAAAAGGAAGAAATAATGATATTTGCTACTTTAATTCAGGTTTTATTTACCTTTGAAAAAGAACATTTTCGAAGACCCTGCGAAAGTACATCTGGTAAATAAAAGATGCTGTGAGGATTTCATACTGTATTAACTGGTACACTTGGATCACTGGTACAAGACGTGATAATACAAATCAAGCTGTGGGGCATTATAGATATGACGGTGGATGATGCTATTTGCTTCAAATGACCAGAACAAAATTAATAGGATGCTGCTGGCTGGTTGACTGCCTCCTTCATGGTCGGTAGGTCAAAATCGTAGAACCTATGCCTGTTTCTTATGTGTCGCCCCCCGCTAGTACAGCGGTAAGTCTACTGAGGGTCGTGGGTTCGAATTGCCATCCCACCAAACCTGCTCACCTTTTCAGCCATGGGTGAGTTGTAATGTGATGGTCAATCCCACTATTCGTTGGTAAAAGAGTACCCCAAAAGTTGGCAGTGGGTGGTGATGACTAGCTGCCTTCTCTCTAGTGTTTTACTGCTAAATTAGAGACGGCTAGCACAGGTGGCTTTGTGCGAAATTCAAAAACAAACAAATTTAAGCTGTTTCCAAACTTTATTGCTCCCAGTGATTTAGCTGTAAGTATAAATATTTACAACTCCACAACTGCGTCTCAATATAGCACAGATTATTCATTGTGTAATTCTGCGCTTAACTACGAACAAACAGAGAACTTTAAACCATCTTCTGAAAAAGAAACAAATAGATCGCTTATTTGGTTTTCGGTTTTTGTGAAATAATGTGGAAAAAATAATTAATTTTTATTTTACTTTAAATGATATAACCCTTAAGCCTACTCACCGGAAACTTTGCCACAAGGGTACCTTCAGGAGATACAAAGGTTTCAGCGTGAATAATACATTTATTTTATAATAAATACTAATCATTGCGATGACAAAAATACTTACTTCTTTTTCTCAATTGAGCCGTCAGGGTTTTCATGGAACTTACATTCATCAACATTCACAACAGCACCCGTTATATTTGCTAGTAACCTGAACAAAAATCGATTGAAATACACACAATAACAAGAGCTCGACAAAACCTAACTTAATAAAATCGTGGTAAATATACATCTGGGAGTGTATATACAATATTTATATCTAAGTGTTTAGAAAAGTATCTAATGAGATAAGTGTTACTATGATACAATTTTATATTTTATAATTACTTTATCTAGTTGTAAACAATCATAAGATGAAGACAAAATTGTAATTACAAACAATATTTGAATATTAATTTTTCATTTTTCAAAAGGTTTTATGCAATTCGAAATGTTGTATATATGCATGAACAGTTTTTATACCAGGTGGCAAAATATTTTGTACTTAATATCATAAGAACGTAAATAATTAGATAAATAGGAGTACTGAAGCTTACGTCCTAAATTCATCTAATTTCTGACGCAACTCCATTGGTGTTAGACGTAAAACAAATCGAACCATCTGGTCTTCCCGCAGTAAATATATCTAAAAAAATTAAAAATAGAAGCTTGAAAATGTTTGAATTATTTTCTTCTATGTCTATTACCATTATATATATTCTTTATATATATATAATATATAAAGCCTTAAAGCTTGTTACCACGATTAACTTCTAATATAAAGCTTCTTATCAAGTAACACGTAACTTCAGCTCCACTTCAGGTATATTAATGCATATTAATAACGTCGTAAGTAAAAAATAATGAATAATATGTAAAGAAATACACTTACAAAAACTTTAGCAGTATCGGAAAGTCCACCTGTGTCGTTTACCAAGATATCAAAGTTGAAATATCCCTTCATTCCCTTTTGTGGATTAAAGTTCAAAGTGATTTGTCCAGTTGTGTTGTCGAGAAGGAAAGGCGACTCCTTGATGTACTCTAAGCCTTCTGTTAGAGTTCGTCGTATATTTCCAATTATATAATAATGTACAATGCTGTTAACCCCTATGTCCAAATCTGCTGCCTACCAGTTAAAGAATAAATATAATAAAATAAAATAAAAATATTCATTATTTTAAAGCAGTTTTACGCGATTTTAAGTTCCAATTTACTGACTCATAACATGTACAAAATTGATAAAACATTTATTATATTACCAAAGTTCTCATGACAGTTTTCATTTTGTTCAGCTACGATTTCAATAACACCTTACGGTAATAACTGAAATGTTCAGTGACCATGAAACCGTTTCGGTAAGCCTACAGCTGTGTGATAAAAGTTTTATGCGATTTGACTCGGCAATGACAAACTTTGTAATAATTGTTCATCGTACTGACATGTCGAAAAATCGTAATAGATTGTTTTCATTGCCCAGTCAAGCTCTCTCAAAACCTTTATTTTCTAAAAAGTGGTTTTCTCGTAATCAAGTTCTAAAGCTGAATAGTCAATAGTGAAAAACTAATTTTAAATTTGTACCTTATGGTGATATGAAATAATCTATATCTGTAAAAGAAAACAAATACTTGTTTTTGTTTGTCTGTTCGTTGCCTAACTACTCCTAGATTGCTGAACCAATCCTAATTAAACTTTGCAGGATAACAGCTTGAAACAACGGGCATATTAATGTGGGTTCACAACTTCTCTATCCCTATTATTTCTGTTATTGATCATATATTGTATTTGAAGCAAGTTAACGTTAACTTCATCAATAGATGGCACTACTTTCTCACATAAAAACTTATTTTCTATAATTCAATATTGTTTGTTCGTTTGGTTTGGAATTTCGCACAAAGCTCCTCGAGGGCTATCTGTGCTAGCCGTCCCTAATTTAGCAGTGTAAAACTAGGGGGAAGGCAGCTAGTCATCACCACCCACCGCCAACTCTTGGGCTACTCTTTTACCAACGAATAGTGGGATTGATCGTCACATTATACACCCGCACGGCTGGGAGGACGAGTATGTTTAGCGCTACGCGGGCGCGAACCCGCGACCCTCGGACTACGAGTCGTACGCTTTACGCGCTTGGCCATGCCGGGCCGTAACTCAATACACATAAACGTCAATGAGTGTATTAACATTCTACAATGTTCGATTGTAGTTAAGTACAAAGTACACAATGAGCTATCTTTACCAACCACAAATATTGAAACTTGGGTTAAGTGGTTGAAAGTCTGATGACATATTGCCGTGCTACTAGGTGGCTCTATGGAGGAATGCAATGAAAAATATATGGCTGTCATTATTGCTATAATACGTAAATTCAAATGATGTTTTCAGATCAATAGCCACCATAAGGCTGATATGAAAAACCACTTCTTCAATTATATCCACTTTCTATTTTCATATATAAGACATTTCTACGGCCAATGACCATCAATTAATTAATAACGTGAAGGGCCTGGCATGGCCGAGCGCGTAAGGCGTGCGACTCGTAATCCGAATGTCGCGGGTTCGCGCCCGCGTAGCGCTAAACATGCTCGTCCTCCCAGCCGTGGGGGTGTATAATGTGACGATCAATCCCCCTATTCGTTGGTAAAAGAGTAACCCAAGAGTTGGCGGTGGGTGGTGATGACTAGCTGCCTTCCCTCTAGTCTTACACTGCTAAATTAGGGACGGCTAGCACAGATAGCCCTCGAGTAGCTTTGTGCGAAATTCCAAAACAAACAAACAAAATAACGTGAAGTAGTGTGATAGAACATTAAAAGCTGGGTGTTGAAAATGGGCGACAGAGAGCACCTCTTCTGCCACTCTTTTGTTCGCTACTTCTTCCTTCAAAGACACCCTGACCATCATACAGTGTATACCATGTTTCAAGTATATACATAGTAAGTTCTTAAAGCTTATGGAAAACTTTGGGCTAAGTAATAATGAATACTGTAATAATGCCATGTTATTAATATATTTGGTAAAAGTTAAGATTTTCATGTTATTTATCATTGCACCCACCACCACATTTTTGAGCTCATAACTCGAACAAAGGACGGGTAATTCATCTTGTACACTTATAAATAAAGTACAATTTCGCAAAGTTTTCAAAGAAAGCCTAAAAAGTATAAAACTCCATCTAGTTTGTGAAAAACACCTGAAAAGGAAGCCATTTTTCTAAAGTATAAGCAGAACCTTTTTAAAATATATCTGTCCAATAGTTTTACTAATGACCGGGAAAAACAACTTGAAATACGACAAGTGCTAGACAAACGTAATTACTGCTTACAATATTTTTTAAAGTGAAAAGCAACATTAGAAATTAATCAATTTAACCATGATTACTTAGACTAAATTTTAGTCAATCTTTGCATGGTTAAACCTGGCGAGACAAACATGTTCAAACTTATAGATGAGCACTGTAAATATGTAACAGCATGAACGCTCGTAGGTTGTGTAAAACAAAATCCAGGCATTTAAAGAGTCGAAGGTTTCATAAACCCAAAGAAAAGAAAACCAACTAGTTATATAATGAAATTTTATGTTTTAAGTTCTCATGCAGCGTGGTATGTACAAATATTCTGTATTTTAATGCAGCTCTGTAACAAAGTGGGCCCGGCATGGCCAAGCGTGTTAAGACGTGCGACTCGTAATCTGAGGGTCACGGGTTCGCATCCTCGTCGCGCCAAACATGCTCGCCCTTTCAGCCGTGGGGCGTTATAATGTGACGGTCAATTCCATTCTTCGTTGGTAAAAGAGTAGCCCAAGAGTTGGCGGTGGGTGGTGATGACTAGCTGCCTTCCCTTTAGTCTTACACTACTAAATTAGGGACGGCTAGCACAGATAGCCCTCGAGTAGCCTTGTGCGAAATTCAAAAATAAACAAAGTGACAAGTGATAATTCACATCTGGTCTGGTATTATAATAATACTTGAAGAGGAAGTGTTGTTGTGTACGTTTTGTAACTACAACTATCTTCTATTCACAAATGTTATTACAGATAAAGTGATCAAATTTTATTGTTGTACTATAAAATATTATCACTAATTAAAAGGCTCAATACAATGAAAATGTTCGTGAACTTACACACTTAAAAAATAAAAACTACCAAAGGCCAAACGTTATTCTGATGTAATAAAAAATGATCTCACCTTCACGGCCATAAAGACGCTACCGAAATCAGTTTCAACGCTGATTCCTCCAGTAAAAATCGGCTTTACGAACAAGGGAGCGTTGTCGTTTATATCCTTGAGGGTAACATTTACTTGTAAAAGGGTATTATCCTGAGAATCAAAATGTTCTAGATTGGACGGCACGTGAGAACAGTCATTTGTTGCCTGGACGATTAATAAATAATGCGATTCTGTCTCCCTGTCTAAGGATTCAGACGTACTCAGCTCATGAGTGAAAATGTTCAAAGTAAAACGATTTTCCTTGTTTCCACCTACGCAATAGAATGTTTAGAAGAAACTAAACGTTATATATATGTATATTTTCACCTAATTAATAATATCATACGAAGGTGGATAAATAACTTTTGCTGTACGAGCTATAATTTAGTTATCCTTCCCTCTTTAAAGAACATAAATCTGTCTTTAAAACACACAAGTAAACGAACAAATCATGCATCTAGATATATATATATTTTAACTTTTTACAACTTGCATCAATTATGCATTATCTCCAAATTAAATGAGTGATAATCGATTTAAAGTGCAGACTTTAGGATACTTTTCGATACATTATTGTTTGCTAGTTGTTAACCTCAAAAATACACAAAGTTTTATTTGTGCTGTGCATACCACGAGTATTAAATCAAAACTAAATTATTGGCAGATCTCAGACTTACTGCTGATTCAATAAATTATGATAAAAGTCATCTGAGAAAGAACAATAATAATAATAAGCGATAAGAAAGAAATAATAAACTTTATTAAAGTTATAATACTGACCTATTGTATGATAACACGAAACTATTTTATTAAACTTATAATACTGACCTGCTATGTGATAACACGGAACACTTTTATTAGGACTGTCCTCTTCGTCAACTGTTGCTGGTAGTTTTATTTTTTCTTTGCCTGGTGTGACGTTTTCCGTGAAGACCACTTGATACTAGAAACGTTGTAAATAATATCAAACACACACAAACTAGAGTATATATTAGAGCTGTTATGAAAGTAAAGTACCATATTAACAATTCTCTATAAAGAAATGTGTAGAAGACTTGAAAATGCAGTAATAATCTCGACAGATGTGCAGTGAAACATTTTTTACACAGTGTTAAAAAAAGTAAAACGCTTTGCATATTTTGGTGGAGAACGTAATCCACCATCCTCACGAGACAAAGAAAATCATAAGAGGCTCGTTTACGCGCTATAGTAAATGTACATGGACAGTTAACGTATGGTAAAGTAACACCATATACAGAGCAGAATTCCAGAAATTCAGTCTCCTGACCCAAGGACATAAAACTGTATTCGGAACCACTTTATTTTTTTAACAATATCTAATTACTCTTAGATTTCAGTCAATTTTCAAATTCAACTGTTTAACTAATTTCACATTGTTCAAGTCGATGATATTTTGTATCCAATATAAATAAAGTTATTGTGTACATGGTAACATTGGTGTAGTTATGTTTATTGAGACTATATTAAAGTACTAATAATCTAAAGTACTTAGTACTACCGTCAACAGGTTTTCATTACACCTTATGGAAAGGAGACGGAATTGTGCCTAGTATCCAGAACATTTCAGTGACGTCAAATTGTATGAGATTTGGTTAGTAAGAGACCACATAGTTCTTGTTCCAGGAACTACATTCGGAAGACAGAATCGAGTTTCGGAAACTGTAACATCGGAACTGATGATGGAGGGTGGGAAAGAGTCAAATTCAGATGTTTACACAGAAGTGTATCAACTATATTTTACTACAATATAACAAAACTTTTTCGTGCCAAACCATTAAGATAAGTAAGAAGTAATTTAACCAATGACACACTGAAGTTGTTTAATAATAGATTTTGTGTGATGTCTAAATTTCGCGCAAAGATTCACGAGAGCCATCTACGCCACCCATCCATAATTTAGCAGTGTGAGACTAGAGGGAAGGCAGCTAGTCATCAATGCCCACCGTCAACCTTCGGGATACTTTTTTATCAACGAATAGTGGTCACATTATGATGCCCCCACGGCTGAAAGGGCCGACATGTTTGGTGTGACAGAGATTCAAACCCGGCAAGAAAAAAGTGATTACAACAATAATATTAAAAGCTTTTATGCGATTAAACAGCTCATATATGATATTAAGAAAGGTCTAACAAATGTACTAGAGAATAAAATTAAAACAGATGCAAAATATCTAACAAACAATACAATATTATACTGTTTCAATTTATTTTAACTCGTTCTTATGACCTCATGAAGGCAATGAAATTGGAATATCGTTCTGCCCAATTACTTATAACAGAGTGTTGGCAACGTATATGGTAAGTTCATTGTTAAGAAACGCTCGTTTTTAGAATTGAAATTGATTGTTTGTTTGTTTGTTTTGGAATTTCGCACAAAGCTACTCGAGGGCTATCTGTGCTAGCCGTCCATAATTTAGTAGTGTAAGACTAGAGGGAAGACAGCTAGTCATCACCACCTACCGCCAACTCTTGGGCTACTCTATTACCAACGAATAGTGGGATTGACCGTCACACTATTACGCCTCTACGGCTGAAAGGGCGAGCATGTTTGGCGCGACGGGAATGCAAACCCGCGATCCTCGGATTACGAGTCATCAACTTATCAACAATGAAAAAGAAAAATATATATAGTTTCACTATGCACAAAGTCTCACAATTGGCTATTGCTAGTTTCTCACCATGAGTATTGAAATCTGGTTTCTAGTGTTGTTAGTTCACAGACAGACTGCTGAGCTATTGAAGGGCCAAAGGTTTATTTGTTTTTTTCAAATTTCGTGCAAAGCTACACGAGGGCTATCTGCGCTAGCCGTCCCTAATTTAGTAGTGTAATACGAGAGGGAAGAGAGCTAGTAATCATTGCCCACTCTTAGACTACTCTTTTACCAGCGAATAGTGTGGTTGACCGTAACATTATAACATCCCCACGGTTGAAAGGGCAAGCATGTTTGGTGTGACTGGGATTCAAGCCCGTGACCCTCAGGGCCAAAGGAGAAAATAGAAAAAATATAGGTTTGACACATATTTTTACACGGTAAATATAAACAGGTATTGGTTTTATGAAATACATGAATTGTGCTAGAAATTTTACTTCTCAAATACACCAAACATGCTCGCTCTTTCAGCCGTGGAGACGTTATAATGTGACAGTTAATCAGACTTTTCGTTGATAAAAGCGTAATCCAGATGGAACAATTATCACCACAAATAAGTATATACATATACATGTATGAAGATGATGGGATTCTCACGTGATGTTTCACACCACTAATAAGTATATACATATACATGTATGATGATGATGGGATTCTCACGTGATGTTTCAAACACCTAATAAGTATATACACATACATGTATGAAGATGATGGGATTCTCGCGTGATGTTTCATACGACCTTTCAACAGACGTTGAAAGTGTAAGTATTCATTGGTAATGGTACCTCTGAGGCCACGTTTCTCTTCTGGCACCATCAACCCAGATCACCCTTTTCCAATCAACAGTCCAGTTTTTGTAATTTTTAGTAAATTTTAATCTCTTAACAATAGTCACTCGCTAGGAGAGCAATAAGTCTTTGGATTTACAACGTTACACAAGGAGATGTATTCTCTGTATGTGTATTAAAACTTTTATTAAAATAAAGTAGATAACAGCGTTTCTTATGTCATTTTCAGGTTAATAAGATGATTTAAGAAAGTCGAAACATTGTTCTGCACGTTTTTGTAATTAAAGTTTTAATACCCACACCAGTGGCCTTGAGATTACATTTCAACTTCAAGTGGGTTTCTTGTCATCATGAGTTGAAATAAAGGGTTCAATTTCTCTCGGCGGATTTAGCAAATAGCCAGATGTAGCTTTGCTGTCAAAACACACACACAGATACGAATTATTTAGACACCAGAATTTCTTTAGCTGTTTATAATTTTGAAACATTCGTCCCATGTCTTTTGCAGCTTTGTGCGATCTGAGGCCATATATGACATTTTAATACAAGTAGTTTCCAGTATATCTTTGTAACATTTTTTGGGCTTCCTTTGATAGTTTTCAGCTGGCCATGCAATAGATCTTTCGGAATTCGTTGGTCATTCACGCGAAGAAGATGTCCAATAATATGAACTTTAGTTAGAATGTCCACCCCAGTGACCGAGCATCTCTGGATTTGGAATTTTGTCTTACCATTTGATGTTATTGATTTCAGAAAGACGCCGCTTGTAATATTTATAAAGTTATTTAAAGTTGAACTTTATTTGGTGCAAGTCTCAACTCTACTCAACAGGATGATGACGTGTTTTAGTCTTCATCTTCTCACTAAGTGTGAATAGAGTCATTTGTGAAGAGTAATTATTATCATGTTTTTGGTACTCAGTTCTCTCCTAAATGTCCCCAAAGACTTAACAACAGCTCATCCGTTCGAAACTGTATGCAGGTGTCATCTTCCGTGGTCTTAGAATCATTCCAGAGTGAACTGATGAAGACAATTGATAATTGTGTAGAGACCAGTACAGATAGCCCTGCTTGTACCATTCGTGAAGAGTCACCATTTCCTATCACAGTTGCTTTCATGATATCGTAGGAAGAACGCATGATGTTGATTAATTTGACTGTGTGTCTGAAAATATTTGAAAATAGTTTACAGGTCCTCACAAGCAACACTGTCAAGAATCTTTCAGAGACTAACAAATACTACAGATAAATCTTGATTGTTCAACTTTGTACTTTTATTTGCAGTTGACAAGCACTAGAAATTATGTTTAGACACTATCTGTAATCACATTGTGACTCTCAAATTACGCTTAGTGCTAGGTGTTCCATTAATCGATTGAGAATGACTCGAGCTAAGGACTTTATTAATAATAAAATGACTTGTATGACTCAGTTATTGTCACAAATAGTATAATTACCCTTGTTTTTGTATGCATGTGTCATTCAAGCATATCTAAATTGTTGTGACATAGTTTCTAAATCCTATATTATTAATTAGAATGACATTAATTCGGATGATCTATATTGAACATGTGTCACAACTTAGCCAGTGTACCATCTGGATCAATGGCTTTTCTTTGTGATGTTTGTCATATCGCTATAGCTACCACCATAATAGTAGATGGTACTGGAAGTTGTTTAAGCCTTCTTTGAAGATTGCAGATGGGTAATTTAGAATTGTGTCGAAGTGTTCAGCCCAGAATTTAAGGATGTTATACTTGCTTGTTGTTGGTGTTTGTACTGTTGTAGAAACGTTTCATTTGGGGCCACATATACCCTGCTGGCCAAATTATTAAGACCAGTGAACATAAAGAAAAAATTACATTTTGCATTGTTAGATTCAACTTCTTATTTGAGTAGAGCTTTGAAAGATGGCAATAAGAAAAGGGGAAAAATTTAGTATTTAACAGGGAAAATTTGAACACTATGAAATTAGCCTAAATACTTTCGATATTATGTAGTATTAAATAGTAAAAAAATGTAAGTTATATGTATAAACTTGGTTTCACCTGTAACAGACAAAATCATACGTACCACATCCTGATTGAACTTGGGAACATAAATTTTGACACTAGTGACGTAGACAGTGACGTCAATATCAGTTGACAGCGGGATTGGCTCACCTAAGTCATGAGCTTCGACGCGTAGCTATGACATGAAACGTTTGGTAAGAAATGCAACTTATAAATTAACGTAATTATAAATATAATATGATTCTTAAATTAATTTTATTACGTTTATCTCTTAGTAGTGTAAGACATCATAAACATACATTTATTTATTCAAGTGTTATGAAGCAAAAGAAACTAGGAATAACATAAAGCCTACTATGGTATAGAAATTCATTATCTGGTGTTATGCACTTCAGTTTCACGTGCGTGAATAAACGTTTAACCTTCGAAAATGTGCGGCTATTTCTTAATAGGTATTTTAAAACATCACCTTAAAACTAGTAATAATTCTTCCTTACTAGCCATGACGAGTTTCAAATGTGAAAAGCAAAAATATTTAACCTCTAAAAAGATCTAACTTTATTGTTATGGGTGTCGTACATCATAATCATAGAAATGATAAAATAATTAATTATTTCATTCGTTTGTTTGTTGTGAATTTCGCGCAAAGCTACTCGAGGGCTATCTGCGCTAGCCGTCCCTAATTTAGCAGTGTAAGACTAGAGGGAAGGCAGATAGTCATCACCACCCACCGCCAACTCTTGGGTTACTCTTTTACCAACGAATAGTGGGACTGACCGTCATATTATAACGCCCCCACGGCTGAAAGGGCATGTTTAATGCGACTGGGTTCGAACCCGCGACCCTCGAATTACGAGTCAAACACCTTAACACACTTGGCCATGCCGGGTCATTTCATTCGTTACTAACCAATATGAGTTTATAGAATAAAAATCAATTACAGAGTTTCTGCTTGGATAATGCTAGGAACCTTTACTCAGGACAGTCTCAGTTGAAAATATTTTTAAACGGGATTTAAGACATATAGGACCTTAATAATTTGGGTTACTTTAAAGAGTAATTTACGACACTGACCTACACTGCGTGAATAAATCGCTCAATTAAATAATTTTGATTAACGGCATTAAAAAAGAAAACAAAATTAGTTTGAATTTCATATTTTTTAAAATTGTTTTCAATAAGAATGTTAAATGCACAAAAAGGATAAACTGACACTATACTAAATAGAAAGCTTTTGGTGTTTGAGTTGAAACTAATGGCATATTTTTATATTTTGAAGAACTGGTATTTTTGTTTCAATTTATTAATAATATTCGTAATGAATATATGAAAGTTTAGGATATCGGACGTAATATTTATGATGGATACGTGAAAATTTGCAATATCAGACATGATAATATTAGTAATGTATATACCCAAAACTAAAAGACCAAAATAACCACACCCTACCTCATATGTACGATGTTTTTCTCTATTAAGTAAGCCCCGCAATGTCACAATTCCAGTTATCTCGTCGATCTGAAACGCCCTCCAGTGTTGGTTCGTTAATTTTTTCAGTTTATACCGGACTTTGCCATTGTTTCCGATGTCGCCGTCAGTGGCGCTAACTTCAAAGACAGTAGTTCCAATTGTGAAATTCTATTAAAGGTATATGAATAGGCTGTAATTCGTAAAACATAGTGGAGTAAAATTACGACGTAGAATACGGTACACAAACTATACCTCTCTGTGGTGCTTTTAATTGAATTTGCGTAAAGGAAAACGTGCAATGACTCAAGATACAACTAAGTAGTGTTTAATGAAGACTTACGTATACTTCTATTATCAGATAGCCTAAAAATGTTGAATACAACTACATTAAATCAGTTGATGTAGCTATGGTAAAGTTGTATTTTTAATAATTATGCTTTAAAATGTAACCACATGTCCACTAAGTATTTGTCATTGGAAACGACGAACTAAATAGTTTATCTTGGGTATCAGAAGAAGAAAGTTCCAGAGATTGCATTACGCGACAGCATAGTTTTACTGAAAAACTACGATCTGATATTGTGAAATCTCATTTATCCACATGTAATCTAGTTAAGAAACAAATCAACTGTCATCTTACACTGAGCTAACACTATATCCTGCTAGCGCTACCATGGAGTTGCATTTTGGTATATTATTGTTGGCAGTGAAGTGTCACTTCAACAACTGTATCAGTTCTTAAAGAATGATGTGTTTCACGTTAAACTATAGTACATCTGGAATCATAATAATGTAGTAACGGTGGTGAAAGGAGGACTGAAATGTAATAGTTAACATAATAAGGAGATCAGTACTTAATATAACGATGCACTTCACGTTAAAATATAGTACATCTTTAATTAAAGTGGTGAAAGAAATTCTCGCTCGTTAAATTCACTTCAATAAAAATTCATTTGGCGTTACATCACGGTACCTCTGGAATCTTGACAGTGTAGTTGCTGTGTGGCGAAACGAATTCTGGGCTGTGGTCGTTAACATCAGTTACACACACATTGAAATTTTCCGTGGAATTCTGAGGGTGAATTCCTTGATCCTGAGCTCGGATGTGAAGAGTGTAGTTTCCAGATTTATTCCTGATTGATTGTTTGGTAAATACTCTGGCAGTATTATCCTTAAGAGTTTCAATTCCGAACACACCTAAAAGTAAGACTTAGCCAGTAATTTCACGAGCGTCTAGTCCCAAATCTGAAGTAATTACTATTGTAACGTATTGTGTTTAGTGGACAAATTTGAAAGTACAATTTAACTGGTAATTTCACAATAATTTCACGAGTGTTAAGTTTACCATCCAAAAGTATTTTACTAAATTATTATATAGGTTTTGTTGACACACATAAATGTAAAACATAGGTGATACCTTAGCAAATTAGTGTTTCAATTTACCTTAAGGTGATTCACTAGTTTGTGTTCAGTAAAGGCATCTGAAATTGAAACTTGACTGGAACGTTTAGTGTCTTTGATATTCTGTTCTATAGCCTTATGGACCTTTTCATATGCTACTGTGTAAGCTTACTGCGTTTTTTGTGAAGCATTCATAGAGAAAAACTTTTGTTTTGCATGTGTTCGTCATAATTTTAGACATAAAATGTAAGAATTTTGATAATTCTTAACGTAAATTTTCAACCTATGGAAGTATTTCGAATCTGTATTTTATATGATTTAAAAATTGTTACTGCAAGGTGTGACGCATTAACGGCACATTTGTATTTCCCTCGTAGCTTTTTATGCAAAATGTACGCAAATGTTATGAGATGGGTTAAAATGAAGATAACAAGTATATGTAGGTTTCTTTGATACAATAATAACTTTTAGATTTTCTAAATTATAATTTGAAAATACTCAACTCACCATCTTGATTTCCCGAAACAAATGAGAAATGGACTTTGGCATTATCGGTGAAAGGGTCATCCCTGTCATTGGCTGATACCATAAACACAGTTTGTCCAATAGTGTGTAACTCCGTAACTCGAGCACACGATAACAACTGATGCTCAAACTGTGGAGTTTCATCGTTGACGTCAGTAATGCGAATAACTATCTAAATAATAATGAAATATTTTAATTATTTAGTTGTGGCGTAGACAGATAAATATGGTGTCACCAGACACCAAGTTTATCGTTATTTAGAAACACTGGATTTGGAAGGTTTCACATAGTAATGTGACATTATATATCATTGCTAAATATGTTTGTATTACCACGTACGTCTGTTACTCCAATTTAGGTCTGTATTATTGCAATATATTAACGAATTACACTGTGCAGCAAAATTTTTACTTTTTCTTGTTCCAGGGCAGAAAGTGTTGTTTTCCAATTGCTTATGCCGAAAGTAAATGGAAAAAAGATCCATTTTTCTCTTCAAACTTTGATTTTGTGACCTCCTAGCATATAACAAAAACATGATGGGAGACTATATTTCGGAACTGATACGTGAAAGTGACTTACATTACAGTCGCAAACCTCGAAAAACTACTCGCTTTTAAACATTGTTATATAACTTTAGTATAAATACATGTAAATCTTGATTCACATGTTGTTTTATTCAGACCTTATGTAAATTAAAATGTGCAAATTTGCCCGTTAATATAAAAATAGGTTAATTTATAAATTTCATTAACCAGGTCACAAAAGCAATGTTTGAAGGAAATAATGATCATTTTCTGTACTTTTACAACATGAGAAATCAAGAAATAACACATACTATCCAGAAACGCAATTTTTGTTACGTAGTGTTATCGTTGGAATATAATGAAATACATTCATTAGGCAAATATAAATGTGTTCCAGTTATGGCTTTTATATGTTCGTGTCTCTGCAATGTGTTTTCAATATTAAACTCAGTGGATACAGGAAGAAGTTAAGTTGTTATTATTCAAAGCGGATTCAGTTGTTATTATCTAAAGATAATCACATTGTATTTATGAATGTGTTACTATTGAAACTACATTTAAGAATGAGTTGAATTGTTATTATTCGATGATAAATACAGTAGATTCAGGAATAAGTTAAACTGTTGTTATTCAGGGACAAGCACAACATATTCAGATCAACGTTAAGATGATATTAATTTAATGTTAATAGCATTAAGAACAAAATGAATTAGTGCAGACTGTAATTGAAATGATTATGATGAAACGGGAACTACTCAATCTTTGTTAGATTTGAAGGAAACGGATAATAGGAATTAATTAAAAACTCCAGATAAAAGAGAGTTGGGATGAGGGATTCGTTAAAGAAGATAGGGAAGGAAGTCATAATAAAATGGTAGTCAACAGATTGGATAAATAGGGGTTACATTCAGAGGTCCCAAGGATTTCTGTTCAAACAAACAAAAAATATTTTTGAAGTAATTCAAAATGTCTTTCACCATAACATTCGTAATTACTGGAATATGGCTACAAAAGTTGAAATGGGAGGAAATTTGGAGGCAGGTTATCTTTTCATAGTTGGGTTTGATGTTTTGATACACGTTGAAATGAAAATGTAACCTATAAACTTTATAGGAAACTTTAAAAGAAAAGGAAATGCAACATATGAAAATAACCTAAGCCACAAAACAATTCTTAAAAATGTTAACACTTCGATTTTCAGAACGGTTGTCTTCATCGTGAAAAGCGATATAAGATTCTAAAGAAATTCAAGTAATGGTTTTTTTAATACAGACCTCTAGGAAAGTTACCTTTTTAAATGTTCTCCTGCTTTCTCCAGTGAATAAACCATACTCATAATTATCCCAGGCCTCAACTATTAAACTGTATCTATCTTCGGTTTCTCTGTCGAGCTCTCCTCCAACAACTATTTCACCCTTGGTCAGCATGTAAAACAATAAACATTCTAAACCACCATTACTGTATTTCAGACAAGTCTGTCCGTGTATGTCAGATATGTTTAAGCTGTAAAGTAATTACATGGGAAGAATGTTTATAGGTTTCTGTAATACATTTCGCAACTAAAGTTAAAATCTTAAACGGATTTTTTTTGTAAGATTAGTTGATCTTTCATTACGGTATTTACTCGAATAATTTAAAGCAATTATTATTCAATTCGTAATACATTGTCGAATAAACTTTTTCAGTTTTTTTAATTCGTTCTATAAACAAACAAGAAGAAAAAACAAGTTTAACAACTGATTTCGAATGTTTACCTTTTCTCGATCAATCCTAAACATTCCTTTAGCTCCAATAGAGTCCCAAGTGTAGGTAATTTTCCCGTAAGCTCCTGTATCAGCGTCTGTAGCTTGTACTACCGCCACCTGGTGTCCTAAAGGTGCATCTTCTCGCACAACGAGATGAGATACATTGTCCACAAAGATGGGATTGTTATCGTTTTCATCTGACACCTGAAGTTGTAGATTAGCTGTACTTGATAGAGAAGGTATCCCATTGTCTGTTGCCCGTATGGTGAGATTCAGCCACGAGAAACGTTCTCTGTCAATTTTACCATCTACAACGATTTGTCCTGCAGTATGTAATATATTAAAATTGAAACAACCAATGGAAAACAAGGTGGATTATAAGTACTTGTAGGTTAAAATTATGATATCGGTTGGTCTGAGTTCGTTGCATATAACAATAATTTAGTATAAATATTTTTCATTATTTTTTAATTTAAAATTTTACAACAGAATTATTTGAGCTAATTTAAAATAATTAACTTACGATATAATCAAATTAAAATTATTTGACTTGTCGTTTCACGTATAGCTGCAAATAATTTAGAAACAGAGAATATCAAAGGTTTAATGTTATTCTTGTTGAAACGTTGTCTGAAACGAAACGAAATACAAATTCGATTTCAAATGTAATGTGTTTCAGATGAAGTAATATCCATATATTTACATGAATAATCGTTTGTTTTCTTCAGTTTTACACATATCCTCTTATGATACAGCTTTTCTCTGTGTAAATGACAAAATAACTGTTAAAAACATGAAACTGAGAATTAATTTACCTGTTTTCGTGTCCACCGATATTAACGAGAGTACTTCTCGGCTGCCCTCTAGTGAGTAGAATATTGTTCGATTTTTATCGGCGTCGGTCGCTACTGCGGTGAAAATAGGAAAACCTATTTTGGTGTTTTCTGTAACCACATGTCTGTAACTTGACTCCGTGAAAATTGGTCTGTTGTCATTGACATCATCAAGTTTTACTGTCAAGGTGGCTGAACAGAAACACATCTAATTTAATGCAAATAACTGAACTCTACGTTGCAAATTAATATTAGGCTATAACATGAAAATGTCAAAATAACAGAGATAGTAGTTTTTAATGCTATATCGTCAGCTGATTGGTTTGTTTTGTTTTTGAATTTCATGCAAAGCTACACGAAGGCTATCTGCGCTAGTAGTCCCTAATTCAGCAGTGTAAGACTAGAGAGAAGGCAGCTCGTCATCACCACCAACCGCCAACTCTTGGGCTACTTTTTTACTCACGAATGGTGAAATTGACCGTCAGTTCATAACGCCCCCACGGCTGAAAGGGCCAGCATGTTTGGTGTGACGAGGATTCGATTCCGCGACCCTCGAATCACAAGTCGAATGCCTTAACCACCTGGCCATGCTGGGCCTTATTGTCAGTTGAACGTTTCAATATTCAGGTATCATAACGAATTACTGTAAATGAAGGACAACACTACTGGATAAGATGACCACACATAATTCAGTAAAATTTTTAGAAACATATGCTTTATTAAATACACAAATGTTTACTGACCATTCCTCTCACTGATAACGTGTTGATAACGTGTGCTAAGTTAAAAATCAAAGAGGTGTAAAATACTTCCACAGTTATTACGATGTTTAAATACACTAGTTTAGCTTGAAACAATACATTTCAAACTAATTATTTCGGAGATGTTGACTGTAAAGAAACAAGGTTTTCATGTTTTTGCAACTTAAGCCAATACTTTATTGTATAAAATAAAAAAGGGAAGTCTGTGTTCTTGGAACGTAAACTTATAGTCATATTTTCATTGTCAACTGGTTTATCAAGTGATACAAAATTATTCAAAAGCAATTTAACGATAAAGAATATTCAGTTAATTGTCCTTGAACCTATGTAACTAGCTTTAGCCAATGAGCTAAATATGACGGACTCAGTAGTAATTGCTGTTTAGTTTTCAGACCGATTCTTAGATAACTGTTTCTTAGTTCCAGATTGATTTAGAGGTTATTGTTGTTTGTTTTTCTCGCTAAATTTTAATGTTAAACATTTGGTAAGTCTATTCGTTTCGTTTGGGTGATGAAGAAGCTACTAAGATAGAACAACGTTAAAACGAAACTCACCTGTTGCTGTCTGTTCATCTGAAACAGCAGCCAAGTCCTCCACGTGTAATAATAACTTTATGGTTTCTGCTTTTTCTCGATCTAATGCGTTTAAAACAGTTACCTCTCCATTCACGTTGTTAATATGAAAAGTCTCTTTAAGGTCAAACTCAGATTGCTTTACCAGTGTCCCATCTTCATTTCTTGCTTCACTACGAGTAAAATCAATCGAATATCTCAGCAATGGTCTTTCGTCGAGATCAACTGCTCTTACTCTGGTAACCAGATGACCGATGGAAGCATCTTCCGGTATGAACGATATTAGAGAGTCTATAAAAGTGGGAACTTTGTTATTGACATCTGTAATGGATATATTAACTGTACACAACCCCTGTTTTTGACTTCCTCCAATCCCATCATTCAAAGCGACTACTTTAAGAATATAGAAGACATTTCGAGGGTTTGTCTTGTCAGGATCCAAGTTGGCACCGATTGCCACAGATATAATCCCACTAGTGGAATCAATTACGAATTTATCCTGCGCACCTGCCTGAATACGATACACAACTTGGTTGTTATTAGGGGAATGGTCCCCATCGAAGGCTTGCACCCGAAGGATAGAGGTTCCACCTGGTATATCTTCTGGGATAGCATTCTTGTAGAAGGGGGCTTGAAAAACTGGCGCAATGTCGTTAGTGTCCTAATGAAATACACAAGAAGTTAGTCAATGGCGTAAGTTATTAACTATATATTCCCAAAATGAGAGGATAAAGATATAACAAGTGTACATAAATACAAAAAGAAATATGACAGAGAAAAACACATGAGTTTGAATAAACACCATTCAGATGAATATAGAATTTTAAATCGTAAAACAGACAGGATGGTGGAGAGAATATTATTAAATGTATTATTGGAAACATATATGAATAAAGAATAAATATAAATACTCGTAATCTCTCAACTTTGTGGCTCCAGTACAGAAACCAACAGATAAATATTTCATTCGGAAAATACAAATACAAGTTTTTACATTATGTTACATCTGATTATGAGTAAGTAGCCACTCACCATAACATGTATTTCCACAGCAACATTACTACTCAGTGGGGGGTCTCCCAGATCATGAGCACTAACTGTCAACAGAAAGGTACGAATGTCGCCTTTTTTCTGGGAGATTTTTTCAAAATCTAAAGGAATTTTGGGTCTAACCTCGCCCGTTACAGCATTGATGGTAAAATTGTCTTGTGGATCACCGGCGATAATTTGGTAGCGAATTTCACTATTTTTGGTGTTTTTCAAGTCTCTATCGTTAGCCTGTGATGATAAGTTTCATATTTTAATACGACAGATAAAGTCCCAAAAGTACAAAAACTTATATTAATATATTTCTTAACGTCACTGTTAAGAAAGAAGTTTGTTTTGTGGATGGCTACTACTTTGTGTTTCTTGGTGGCACGGACCCCGAAATGATGCTACTAATAAACAAGGTAAAAAGAATTCCTCAAATGTTGACCACACTGTCTTAAGTTACCTTGAAAGAAGAATGCTACTGTTTTTCAATGCTTTTCAAATATTGTTTGTCCTAGTCAGGGCTTATAACACTTTGCAAGAAGGACGATCCAGGCAACATGCTGCCTTTAAAAAACTATTGCGTTTGTTGTTTACACCGCAATAAGCTTCTGCGAAAGACATTGAGGTTAACCTTCGGTCAAATATTTCTATAACTTTTTCACAGGTTCTTCCCTGTAGGTGGACACCGATTTCGAAACTTGTTTCAAGAGATCACAGACACAAAGTTAACTGGAAATATAGTGATGACTTCAGAAAAATGTGGTTGAACAGAATTGGAATTCCAATTTCTTCTGCCTTCATTTCAATGAAAGAAGCCATTTATCTCGAAGTGTGTCTGGAAGCTTGTGAGCTTTTGTTAATTTCGTGTCTTAACTTATCATAACTTTCATCACAACTTCTTCACGGATGAAGTGTTGGTCTCACAATAAGCTGAGAAGTGTTCTGACGTGCAACTATTTTAAAATATTTCTTAATGTCACTGTTGAAACATGCATAACATTCATAATAAGCGCGATTATCTATTTGTAGTTATGTCCATGTTAGTGTGCAGGTGAAATAGTATAAGTGCCACGAAACTTTTCTCTATGTTAATTATTATAAATATAAATATAAAAGATTACTAGTGCGGAAAAAACGAAATATAAGCAAACTAAAGTCACATATGACCAAATTAAATTTTTCATTATTTTATTCTTATAAGATGACATCTCAATACACGTTGATTATGTAGTACCTGAACAATGAGTGGTCTCAGAAAGTTGGCATCATTTTCATTCAGACGGGCTGCATACTTAGGAAATAGGAAGTGAGGGCTGTTGTCATTAGCATCAGTTAGAGTGATCTCAACCTGTACCGTGTTCCTGTTTCCTAAACCACAGTTGTCACGAGCTTCCACAGTGACGTAGTGTTGTGATGTTGTTTCTCGGTCCAATCCATGGTTTGACATTTTTATGGTAATGGCCCCCGAAATGAAATCGAGGTTAAGCCTAAAATTAATTTTAATTAATATTTTCAGTAGTTTGTTTTTTAGTTGTTAAAACACGTACACATGCGATGAAATAAACAGAGCTTTTTAAAGGGTGTAACAACAATTAAAACAACAATCACATATTTATAGAATGTTCTCCTAGCTCTGGTCTACAGATAAGTGAATAAAGCTATCTTTAGAATATATTATATTGTGAAATTATTTGTATATTAGAAGCATTTTGAAATTGGCTTCTTAGAGTATATCTAGATTCAATAGTTGCTGGATATGGACTCGCCACATTAATGGGAAACACTTTCTTTTAAAATAGTTCTTTTAATTAGATTCACATATTACCCATTTCTTTAAAACTTGATTCAAAGTCTTTTAATAAGAATTTTTATCTTTCAATAAAACTATTTCTTTCAATCAGATTCACATATTACCCAATTCTTTAAAACTTCACCCAAAGTCTCTCTTATACAGAGTTTTCATGTTTCAATAAAACTATTTCTTTTAATCATATCCACATATTATCCAATTCTTTAAAACCTGACTCAAAGTCTCTCTTATACAGAATTCTTATCTTTCAATAAAACTATTTCTTAGATCGCAGTGATTTTCCTGTAAAACGGTGTCGACTGCGACTTCTCCACCAGCTCTCCCGTGGTTCAACGGCATGCATGTCTAGGGTTTTACAAAGCTGAAAACCATGCTTCGGTATCTGTGGTGGGTTGAGCACAGATAGCCCATTGTTCAGCTTTATTATTAAGTACAAACAAAACAACTTCTCAACCTATATTCCTATATGTTTCCACAAAATAATCATATTTGAATGAAGACTTCTACATAGAAACGATAAAAGCTTACTTGTCGGATATTTGACCATGCAAGCCTGTATAACGAATTCCGTCTGTTCCGAATGGTCCAGAATCTGGATCTGTCGCCTGTTGAGCGCTCAAAAATTAAAATTATCCAAATCACGAAAAGGTTTAAAATTGCCTTTATATAACATAATATTTTTCACTACCATAAGAGAAGAAAAACTGGTATAAATGCATTGTGTTATATAATTATTCAAATTAGTCCATGGTTTGAATTAGTCAGTCAATTTATATGGAAGATACACACTTACATACATAAAGATAATGAAAGAATTATAGGACAATATTTTTTCCATGATTTATCTGATAATAAAAATATTTGTATCCATGGATGGTTTTCAGTTTAAAAAAATTCAGTGAGCAGAATTTTGGATAAAGTAACAAAAAGTGAGATCTGAAGTAAGAAGAAACAAGTAAAATGATAAATTCATAAATCAAGTTTACTTTAACGAATGCCACAGTTGTTCCTTCGTCCACGTCTTCTGGTACAGATGCGTGGTACATACTCTCGAGAAACTGGGGAAAGTTGTCGTTAGTGTCCCGGATGTGGACTGTAATGTCAACAATGCTAGACTTGGGAGAAATTATGGAAGTTTCCCGCGCTATGATCTATAAATATGTGAACGAACAAAATATATTCGAAAATGAGTAAATATTGTGTTGTATTTAAAGTATAAGTTATAAATGACCGTTAGAACAAAGCTTTTCTCGAATATGTTATTCAAAACTAATTAATACTCTGAATTTTTACTCACTTTTAAAACTGACTAATTAATTTAAGTCATTCTATAATGAATTCTAATTTGATTCAAATATTTTTCCGTAGCTTTAAAAAGAAAAAAAGCACAAGAAAACATCTTGTTTCGCTCGTGACATCGATTCTTCAGTTGATTGACTAGAAGAAAAATATCAAAGTAGACACAAACAGAAAGAACGAGAAAACAGTTATGACCATATATTAATTAACAATTTTCTTTGATCTATACATCAAACTACTGGAAAATATCTATGTGCAAAAGGCTTGGAACTCACAAATCTTAAAGTCTTTAAGCCTAACATTAGGCTCTTTAACATTTAAACGATGAGGCATCGTGTTCTGTTTATGTAATACCTGTGCATCAATATTAACGTAATTCAAAATGCTGATTTTCAACAATGAAACCATCGAATTTTTACCTTCTCAACATAAAGATTAAGTAATTTAGATTAAGAAGTTTTTGTTTCACTCGTGAAAACATTTAAAAGTGCGATCAGATATCAAAAGATTTCTTAAGAGGGTAATAAGGACATATAAATACAGTATTATTTCAATATTTTATAGAATCAGTAGTGTTTCTTCCAATTTTCATGGGTTTTTTTCTATCCTAACATTGCTACAGGAAACTGGAGAAGTAAAAACTCGGGTTCTGATTGGCTCTGGAATGAGGCTTCTATTTGCTGATTGGTTCTGAGTTATTGTCTAGCTTTGCATTATAACTTTCTAAATATGAGTATATTTCTCCAACCGGTGGAGTTATTTCTTGAAGTGCAATACTTATCGCTACCTATCTTACACTGAGCGACAAAAATGAAACTACGTAAACTTACTTGCGATGTATTGAAGTTAATTTTCTTTATTTTGGAGTCTAAAGTCTGCTGTTTAGTAGAGATTATTAAAAATGTCACCAGGTTTTGTTGTTCCATGTGTCTTATATGTTCAGTTTTGATAGCTTACACACCTGCCTCAAATACATATTGCATTCCTCTAGTTTCCTATTAGTTAGTCATTTTAACGGATGACAACCTAATTGTCAGATGGTTCATATAGGTGTTTGTACACTCATTTACCATATTTACATCTACCCATTGTTTTAAATTATGGAGCACAGATAAACTCGTATCCATTGCTTCAGCAAAGTATAAAAATTTTCACTCCTGTATATTTTAAGCGTGAATAGTTTAATTTAATAAATATAAAAAAATTCTGATTTTAAATGAAGCAGTGTAAATTTATTTATACGCATCGTAATGCCAACCAAAGTTGAAATTGAAAATCGTTTTAAAATCTATCCAACTATCATTTCATTTTTTATATGGATTTTTATTGTATTTACTTTGTTTTGGATACTGTTTATAGTAGTTCTATGAATAAACAAATATCTGTTATGCCCTACAATCGGGTTTCGACGCAGATAACCTTTTGTGTACCTTTGTGCTCAATATCAAACAACTTTTTGTTAAAGTGTTATTGTATTTTGCTATTTATATGTCCATGGAATGGACACAACATCCACACACTATCACTGTAGCCATATCTCTGATAGCCATAATTTTTCAAAAATTAAAACCACTAGCCCAGACTTATAAAATGTATTCCTTACTTTGACCTACAGATAAGTGTATAAAGCTGTTAAAGTAAGAAGCCAATTTTATAACTTTTTGATAGTGGTTTTAGTTCTTGTTTTTTTTACTTGCTTCTAGTTTCTAGCAGTATCTCTAGTATGGATTTTCAAATTCATAATTTTAAAACCTTTTATTTGTTTACTTTTAAATTATAGCTGTATAACGTACATATTTTACCTTTAAAAACTGTCGTGGGACTATCCATCAACACGTATCGCTATTTGTTCAGTTGACTTCGATTGAAGGGATGTGTAGGTATTTGCTTGATATGTTTACAATTCTTATCGGGGAATCAAAAGCGGATACTCACGAACGAGTCAATTTAGCTGGAGAAATCTGTTAGCAATTATGCGAACCGTTTAGGGTCTGGTTCTGATGACTTCATCAAGTTGGCAGGTAGGTAGTAGACAAAAATTTGCTGTTTTAGAAATTTTTAATTGTTGTATTGGAAAGTTTAACTACAATTTTAATGTATTACACTGCACAACAAAGGTTGTGTTTCTTGAAGACTGTTGGGTGTTCCTTTTAGAGGTTTGGCTGCTGATCACGAAAATCACATCCAAATTTGCCCATCACATACCGTTTTATCGAAATCTTCCATTTTTTATGTTTTTTCTAATATTTGTGTCCAAACTTTTTCGTTTCTGTAAGTGACCTGTGAACAATGTTTTGTGCAGTCTGAGCATGTCCAGGCATGAAATCAGGCCAGGTTGGAAGCTGTTCTCTGAAAGTATACAGCTCGGGCATGCCTGGGCAGGCCGGAACCAGCTTGACACTGTCTCAGCTGGCTATAAAATGGCTTGCATAAACAGATGCTGCTCATTGGATTAATATAGACCTTACAGTGTGTACGTATTGTTTCATAACATAGCATTGCCTCAGTAGCACTGTAAAACGTAAGTTAGATGCTATAGACGTTTTACAGAACGATTGGTGTTGATCAGTATGTCTCGTAAATGTCGTAACAGCCGCGATACATTCTGCTATATCTGTGGCAAGTATACGCATGTTCATCAGAGACGCTCAATGATTGCTCTTATGAAAAAAGTATATAATCTGAACTTTGGGTGTAAAATTGGTGATCAGAAATGGGCGCCTCACATTTGTTGTGCGACATGTGCTGATACCTTGACTCAGAGACACTCAAAAGACAATCCTGTTTGTTGTCCCGATGAAAACAGAAAGATCATGTGACAGACTGTTACTTTTGTTTGACTAACGTGTATGGTTTCTCTACCAAAAACAAGAATTCAAGTGAATACCCTAATCTGCACTCAGTCATGAGATTCGTGCCACATGACGACAGTCTTCCAATTCTGAACCACCAGAGGAATGGACCTAAGACGAACCAGATGAAGAAACTACAATGCAGGGAACTGGCAGAGACATTGATCTTGATTTTGAACCGTGCTCCTCGGGTGATCCACATTTCATAACACAATCAGAATTAAACGATCTTGTCAGAGATTTGGGTTTGTCAAAAGCAAAAGCCTAATTTGTGGGTTCGAGACTTCGGAAATGGTTTTCGCTGTTATTAAGTAGAAAAATTTCTATTTTAGAAAGCCTCTAAGATGATATAACAAAATTATTTGCACAAGTTGACAGTCTCTGTTTCTGTGTTGACATCTAAGGATTGTTCTCTGCTCAAGAGTGGCTTCTCTTTATTGATTCATCAATGTCAAGCCTCAAAGCTGTTCTGTTACACAATGACAACGTTCACCCTTTGAAACCTGTTGACTATGCAGCACACATGAATGAAACCCACGAGAACATTGAAATGTTGCTGAAGCACATCCAGTACAGCAAGTACAACTGAAATATCTGTGGACATCTGAAAGTCATTGCTCTGTTACTTGTACTGCATCTCGGCTGTATAAACTATCGCCGTTTCATCTGTGAATGGGACAGTCGTGCCAAAGAGTCACATTATTTTAGACAAAGCTGGTCACTCAGTAAAATGTTAGTTCCAGGACAGAAAAATGTGGCGCATGAACCGCTTCTCGACTCGGCAAAGATTTTATTTTTGCCTCATCATTATATAAAAATAGAACTTATGAAGAATTTCGTGAAAGCAATGAACAAAGAAGGCGAAGGTTTTCGTTATTTAAGACATATGTTCCCAAGAATAACTGACGCCAAGATCCAAGAGAGCATTGTGTTGGGTCTCACATGAGACATGTTATGAGTTACAAGTGGTTCAAAAATCTGTTAGTTGGGCCAGAAAAGATTGTCTGGAAAGCCTTCAAAGACGTTGATGATAATTTTCTTGGCAATTACAGAGCCCCACATTACATTTAGCTGGTAGACAAACTTCTCAAAGCATACAACACAATTAAGTGTAACATGCCACTCAATATTAAATTCCTTCACTCACACCTGGACTTCTTCATGCAAATCTTGGTACTGTCAGTGAATTTCGTGCAAAGCTACTCGAAGGCTATCTGCGCTAGCCACTTCTAATTTAGCAGTGTAAGAATAAAGGAAAGGCAGCTAATCATCACCACCTATCGCCAACTGTTGGGCTACTCTTTTACCAACGAAAAGTGGGATTGACAGACACATTATAACGCCCCCACAGCTGAAAGGGCAAGCATGTTTGGTGGGACAAAGATTCTAATCCGCGACCCTCAGATTACGAGTGATCGAGGGACTCAACCACCTAGCCATACCGGGTCTTTTTGCCTAGGAATTCGATAGTTGTTTTTCACGCTTAAATTAATTGGAAAAATTGTCTGTCCTTACTATTAAATACAAGCATGCTTAATAATATGCTTGTTTGTTTAAGTAATTCACGCAAAGCTAATAATATGCTTTAAGAAGAGAATTTCTTTCATTAAAATATAAACACTTTAAAGCAAAGTCTTATGACATTAACAACGAAAATAATTTAATTAAAAATACTCTTCTGAGAATGATACCTTGAAATTCATTGCTTTCAATTTTTCGTAGTCTAGTGGAACAGGATTCTTTACTAAAATAAGAAAAGAAGCTTCATTAACGCCTTCTGGTGGAGTTACCTCGAAGATCTCATTATCATCCTCTAAGTAAATCCGAAAAGTTCCGTTGCTGCCCTAAACATTAGAACAATTAAATTAGATAAAATACATCATAAGAGTGAATAAGAGGTAAAATTAATTTTACAAATGTGTAGGTAAATAAAACACCTATGTTGAGTAACATCATAATAAATTTACACGTAGATGTGATAACGTAAACATTATATAAATACCATTAAGTGGCAAACATTCTCTTATACAAAATTATCATAACCATTGAATCATTTACGTATTTTCTTCCTAAAAATTACTTTAAAATACATCAAACGAAGCGTAAGTTTACATATTTTAATAAATTTATGTTAAATGAATATGCCTTTTGAGTAATATTCTCATGAATTTACATAAATAATTTTGTAAAACATCATAAATAATTAATTCCAACTCTTTCGAATTTCATTGCAAGAATTAATAGCAAACCATACAATTAAATCGTAACTGATTATTTTATTACAATGATAATTGTAACAACCAAACCAAATCATCTAACGTGAACTCTAACCTGATCGTGATCAAATACTTCTGGTATGCTGTCTCCGATAAAATTTACAGGAACATGGATTTGAGCATTTTCGTTAACCTCAGCAATATATTTCGTACCTCGAAACGTTGGCGTTTCGTCGTTTACATCAGTCAAAATTATTGTAACCTCAGTTTTAACACTTGGGACAGGATAAACGATAACGGTGTCTTCTTGAGCCTGTTGTAAAATACAGAAGTTAGATTCGTTCTTTTAATGACACTAGGGATAAGATAGACAACCAAAATGTCCACTTAAGCCTATAGTAGAACACAGAAGTTAGATTCGTTCATTTATTGACACTGGGGATAAGACAGATAATCAAGATGTCCACTTAGACCTATACTAAAACACAGAAGTTAGATTCGTTCTTTTTGTGACACTGGAGATAAGACAGATAATCAAGATGTCCACTTAGACCTATACTAAAACACAGAAGTTAGATTCGTTCTTTTTGTGACACTGGAGATAAGACAGATAATCAAGATGTCCACTGAAACATGCAGTAAAACACAAAAGCTAATCGGTTACGTATTCTACAATTTTTGCTTCATATTTCAGTTCATAAAAACAACATCTGCCCGACTATCTTTTTGCGCATTTATCTGTGTAGTTTCTTTTAAACAAAATGTCAGGCTCTTTCTGTATTTGAACTATAACATAGTGACCTGAGCTGGATCACTGTTTGTGTCAAGTATATACACATAAAAAACTCTTAAAAATCAACAACAAGCAATATATGATGTCATGAACTTCAATGACTGGACGCAGCAAAGTGGTTAGTATGCTAGACTGTGGACTCGGAAGATCCAAGAATTGAGCCCCGATAAACGTTCATTACTTTCAGCTGTGCTACTACTTTTGGATAGGATTAGCTGCGTAGGAGGAGCTAATTAGCTGCTAATTGGTAATAGTCTCTCTAGCGAGATATTTTAAATTCAGAACAGTTATACCTGAGCATTTAATCTATGGCATGTGGATGTTTAGCACGTGTTATACAAGATGTTGTTCAGTTTGCTATTACCAGTGTCGTTATGCCAATTTGCGTAAAGGCCAAAAATCAAATAGATAAAATTTATATGGGATTTACCTAAATTATGTATAAAAAAAACTAATATTTTACTCTTAAATTTGTTACTACTTATTATTTATTGAGTTTTGCGAAAAGCTACACGAGGGCTAACGTTGCTAGCCGTCCCTAATTCAGCAGTTTAAGATTAGAGGGAATATAGCTAGTTATCACAACCCACCGCCAACTCTTGGGCTACTCTTTTACCAACGAATAGTGAGATTGGTCATCACATTATAACGTCCCCACGGCTAAAAGGGCGAGCATGTTTGGTATAACTGGGATTCGAATTCGCGAGCCTTAGATTACGAGTCGAGTGCTTTAACCACCGAGCCATGCAGGGCCAATCCATTTTCAATATTAATTAGAATGTCCCGAATAAATTAAAAGTTTTGTTTTGGAATTTCGCACAAAGCTACTCGAGGACTATCTGTGCAAGCCGTCCCTAATTTAGCAGTGTAAGACTAGAGGGAAGACAGATAGTCATCACCACCCACCGCCAACTCTTGAGCTACTCTTTTATCAACGAATAGTGGGATTGACCGTCACATTATAACGCCCCCACGGCTGAAAGGGCAAGCATGTTTGGCGCGACCGGGATGGGAACCCGCGAACCTCAGATTACGAGTCGCACGCCTTTCGCGCTTGGCCATGTCAGGCCCTAAATTAAAAGTAATTGTGATTGTTTAAACATTTGCCTTATCAAATTACATTTACATAAATGAAGCCTTTGTTATACAGATTCAGAAAATTCCATCATGCTCTGAAGAGTACATAGCAATATGGAAAAGAAAATTGTTTTATTTTGATAGCTAACATAGTTTTTTGTACAATTTATAAAAAAAAATTATAAACTACAATGATAAAACATGGAAACAAACCATGAACATGTATACAAGCTCATCCAACATTACGTGGTTCTAAAACCTTTCCTGATTCACAGAGTCTCTGGCCAGGAAAGTAAGACTCGTAATTCGAGGGTCACGGGTTCGTTTTCCTATTACACCAAAACATGCTTGTTCTTTAAGCCGTGAGAGCATTGTAATGTCAACCCCCCTTAATTTGTTGGGAAAAGAGTTGGCAGTGGGTGGTGATGACAAGCTGTCTTCCTTCCCTCTAGTTTTATACAGTGGTACCACGGTTCTCGAACAATTCGGTTTTCGAAAATATTGTTTGAGAAAAAAATATGTTTCGGTTGTAGAACATAAACTCGCTGTCGTAGCCCAAATCTCAGAAATAACCCGGCTGATGACCCGAACGACCCTTTGACCATTTTTGTCCACGCCAAGCTTGCCCAAAACATTTTACCTGCACCTGTCTCTCAGTCCACATTCCCGCTAAAATGTGCTGTAAACGTTCTCGTTTTTCTTTTTTTTGTTGTTTCTCTAAATATTCTGATTAAATATGTCACCATGGGGTCAAAGAAGGATAATTAAAGTAGCAAACCAAAAAGAAAGGTTGTTAGAACCACAGTAGAGGTGAAAAAATGATCTCATTGCGAAGTATGAGAGTGATGTTCGCGTGTCTAACCTTGCTACACAGTTTGGTATGGCGAAGTCTATATTCTGCACCATACTGAAAAATAAAGAGGTCATCAAAGGAGCTGATGTTGCAAAAGGAGTGACAGTCTTTATGAAACAAAGATTGCAAACAATAGAAGAGGTAGAAAAACTGTTGTTGATTTGGGTGAACGAAAAACAGCTAGCTGGTGATAGCATTTCTGAGACCATCATTTGTGAGAAACAAAGCAGTTGCATGCTGACCTCCTGAAAAACAACCCTGGGACGAGTGCTGATACAAATGATGCCTTTAAGGCTAGTAGGGGTTACTTTGAAAAATTTAGAAAGAGAAGTGGCATGCATAGTGTGGTGAGACATGGGGAGGGTGCCAGTTCTAACAAAGACACTACTGATAAGTTTGTTAGGGAATTTAAGGACTATGTAGAAGCTGATGGTTTTATTCCACAACAAGTGTTCAACTGTAGTGAGACAGGCCTCTTTTGGAAGAAAATGCCAAAGAGGATCTACATCACTAAGGAGAAGAAGTCACTGCTAGGACACAAGCCAATGAAGAACACGCTAACTCTGTTGTTATGTCGTAATGTAAGTGGGGACTTAAAACTTTAGCCATTGTTTGTGTATTATTCTGAAAACCCAAGGATTTTTAAGAAAAATAATGTCCTGAAAAGTAAACTAACAGTAAAGCATGGGTAACCAGGCAATTTTTTATGGAGTGGGTCCATGAAGTGTTTGCCCCAAGTGTAAGGAATTACCTCACGGAAAAACAGTTGCCACCCAAGGCCTTTCTTGTGATGGACAATGCACCTGCTCACCCACCAGGCTTGGAGGACGGGTTGGTGGACGAGTACAGTTTCATTACGGTGAAGCTCTTGCGCCCTAACACGACTCCTCTCATTCAGCCCATGGACCAGCAGGTCATATCGAACTTTAAGAAACTCTACAGCAAAGCACTGTTTCATTGGTGCTTTGAAGTGAACTCTGAGTTAACCCTCAGAGAGTTCTGGAAAAATCACTTTAATATCCTCCATTGCTTGAGGATCATAGACAAAGCTTGGAGGGAAGTATCTTTGAGGACCACGAACTCAGCCTGGAAGAAATTGTGGCCAGACTCAGTAGCAGATAGAGACTTTGAAGGTTTTGAGGCTGTGCCTGTTGTCGAGGATATTATCTTACCAGGCAAGTGTGTGGGCTTGAATGTGAGTGGTGATGATGTGGAGGAGTTGGTGGAAGACCACAACACTGAGCTCACCACGGAAGAACTCCAAGACCTTCAGAAGGAGCAGCAACAGAAGGCAACTGAAAGAAGTTTCTTCAGATGAGGAGGATGGAAGGCAGGATATTCCTAGTTCATTAATTAAGGAAAAAAGTTACAAAGTTTAGTGGAAAAATTTCACCCTGACAAAGCTGTGGGAAACCCCAGCATAAACCTTTTCAATGACAATGTCATGTCTTACTTCAGAAACATTTTAAAATGCAGGCAGAAACAAACCTCATTAGACAAGTTTTTAGTAAGAAATAGGTCCAGTGAGTTTCAAGCACGTTGTAGTGGTGCAAAGAGACAGAAAAGAGAAGGAACCCAGAATGAGAGTGACCTCACGTTTTTATGGAAGGTGACTCCCCTTTTAAACAATAATAATCCCAATACTCTCCACGTTCCTCACCACCTTTCATTTACGCCATCAGTTCTCCTCAACACAGGTAAAGTGCAGTTAAATTTTCATTTTTTTGTTTTTTATTGTCTTTATAGTTTTTGTGGTTGACTTTATGCATGTATTATTATACAGGTATAAATGAGCAATATTTATACTAAAATGCTTCATAATGCGTAATTTTTGAAGATCTGTAACGGATTAATTTAATTCACAGTGTTTCTTATGAAAAAAATGATTCGGTTTTCGAACAGCCTTCTGGAACGGATTAAGTTCGAGAACCGAGGTACCACTGTACTGCTACATTAGGGACGCCTAGTGCAGATGGTCCTCGAGTAGCGTTGCGTGAAATTCAAGACAAAGCACACTAAACCACAGGGATTCTAAGCTGCCAATCAAAGCTTGTCCATTAGCGTCACGTACTTCTATAGCTGCCCTATAGTCTGTACCTGAGGCAATCTTTTGTTAATTGGCATTCCTGGGATCATGAATGGGTCATGAACACAAACTTCAATGTCAAATTCAAGTAGAGTAAATAAAAACCCTTAAAACTTATCCATTACGCTCTCATCACATTTGGGTGATCATCTTGTCACATTTGAGCTCCCATTGGTGAGATGGAAGCTAAACCATACAGATAAAAAACCCTCTTTTCCTCAAATCCGTATCTCAGGTTTGCTCTTACTAACTATAGCAATTTTTGTTTATTTGTTTTTGAATTTCGCACAAAGCTACTCAATGGCTATCTGTGCCAGCCATCCCTAATTTAGCAGTGTAAGACTAGAGGGAAAGCAGCGAGTCATCACTACTCACCGCCAACTCTTGGGCTACTCTTTTACCAACGAATAATGGTATTAACCGTTACATTATAACCCCCCCACGGCTGAAAGAGTGAGCATGTTTGGCGCGACCCCCTGAAAACGAGTCGCACGCCTTAACGCGCTTGGCCATGCAGGGCCTAACTATTGCAATGCAGAAGGAATTTGTGGAAAAATAAATTTTCAACCATACAACGTGAATTGTATAAAATACAAGGTACGATACTTCGGGTGAACACAGCAAAGTTAGTTTAATGTGTGGCTTTGTAATTAAACAAATGAACAGTAAATAAATGAAATACACTTAGGAGCACCAGCACTGGATAAAACATAAGTTCTCTATCTCCTAGTTAGGGAATCCCATCGAAGCACGTTTTTAAATGCAGTTTCGAGCCACCTCTAGGCCCAACATGGCCAAACGTTTTAAAGCATGCGAATCGTAATCTGAGGGTCGCGGGTTCCCATCCCTGTCGCGCCAAACATGCTCGCCCTTTCAGCCGTAGGGGCGTTATAATGCAACAGTCAATCCCACTATTCGTTGGTAAAAGAGTAGCCCAAGAGTTGGCGGTGGGTGGTGATGACTAGCTGCCTTCCCTCTAGTCTTACACTGCAAAATTAGGGACGGCTAGCACAGATAGCCCTCGAGTAGCTTTGAGCGAATTTCCAAAACAAACAAACCCTCTTGTCTTACACTGCTAAATTAGGGACGGCTGGCACAGATAGCCCTCGAGTAGCTTTGTGCGAAATTCCAAAACAACAGTCCAATTCGAGCCACCTGATACAGGGACGCAACCGATCATCAGCAATTTTCTATCATTTTTGTTTGTGTTACTTAATCATTTATCTGTTGATTCATTATTACTCTAATTATTAGTAGTACTACGCATAATTTTGACATGACGTTTCGCATTTGAACGAGAGAAGATTACGCTTTATTGATGTATTGATAGTTCTGCGTCATAAAAATAATTATACTGAGCTCTGAAGGAAAATAAAGTTTTATGAAGTCTCACCTCAATTTCCAAAACGAAAGCACCATTTCTGTTCTCTGTTTCTTCTCTGTCTAACTTGTTTTTAACAGTGATGACACCGGAATTCTGGTCTATCACGAATGGAGAATGTTTTCCTGAAATTTGGCGGTTCACAATTAAAAATCACCAAATAATTTAAATCGTAAATAGTGCTCTTTATTTCTTTATTATTTATTTATAAACCTAGTGCTAGTCTTTGTCTATAATTTCGAGATATTTAACGTATGATCTATACTGTAACTTTTTCCTTTTCTAACAGACTTTACTTTTGAATAGCCATTATTAAAGATATAAAGTATTCAAGTATGCATTGCGTTTGGGAAATGTTTTTAGAGATATTTATGTTGTATTGTTTGTGTGGATGTTTGTAAACAAGGAGAGATAAAACACGTTAAATTAATGTAAATGCTGAATATTGGAAGACTGAGATTGAAAGTACTTATGTAAATAAATAAATAACACGAAAATGACGTCATTGTACATCACAATGTGAAGTTTATTTTTTTTTATTCCGTTTCTGGTCTTAGTATAAAATGTTGAAATTGAAAGTCTGCGAACTTACAATGTTAGAAATCGGGTTTCGATATCCGTGGAGGGACAGAGCATAGACAGCCACTAACATGGCTTTGTGCTGAACTTAAAACAAACAACAAATAAACCTAAATTTCGTGCATAGCTACAGAGGGTTATCTAAGTAAGTTATCCTTAATTTAACAACGAAAAAATAGAGGAAAGGCGGATAGTTATCACCTCACGGCTGTCAGGATTAGGATGTTTGACGTGACGGGGTCTTTTAAATCGGATAATTAAAAGATGATTGTTTAAGTGTTTTATTTAAAAGCTGAATGTCCACCGGTGATCAGTGAATTAGATTTCGACAGGAAGGATTAACGTTGAAGTATTTATTAGATTCTAAGATATTTCAATATGATATAACAATTCGTTTGTACAAAATAGTTTCAACAAAATAACCGAGACAAGTGGGTTGCGTTACTCTAAACTGTCATTACAAGTGCGTTGTGTTACTGTAAACTGTTACTGCTTTTCGTGGCTGCCCCGCTGGTACAGCGGTAAGTCTATAGATTCACAACGCTAAAATCAGGGGTTTGATTCCTTCCGGTGTACTCACCGATGTGGCTTTGTTATTAGAAACCACAAACACGCTTTTCATGGTTGATGGCATGTTGTTTGTAGGGACATACAACGCGATTCATGTTGAACGTCTCTGTGTAAGTTTCATTACAAGTTAACATTGTTTTTGTTTTCACCATAATTAGGTAGTTAATTCCAGGTCTCGCACATACGCATTTAAGAAGTTTGGTAGCGGGGTATCACAAAATCGTGAGTGCAAAAATGTTTTAGGTGTGTTAGAATAGAGGGATTTAAGTAAGTGTAACGTTTGTCCAAGAATCAATTTTGTTGTATGATATTAAACAATGATCCCTCTACGAAACGCACCAACAGAGTTAAAATAAGAACATATTCCAGTCAGATGAGACACTCAAGTATTGAAAGAAAATATCAAACCTTTACTGATCCGATACTTCATTTTGTTTCCTATTTCTCTGTCTCCATCTACTGCCTTAACTGTCAACACCTGCGATCCCTATTTCAATGTCAAAAATTGGTTAATAAAGTTTGTAGTTATGAGCCCAATATTTAGTTATATGATTATCAAATAACACAATAACATGTTTTTTAGCATTATTTCAATCCTGAAACGATACACAACAGTATTTATAACGTTATCATATAGGAAAGGACTACATATTTCTTTTTGTGTTCGTAAAGAACCAGTTTCTGTTTGTTTGTTTTTTGAATTTGACGCAAAGCTACTCGAAAGCTATCTGCGCTAGCCGTCCCTTATTTAGCAGTGTAAGACTAGAGGGAAGGCAGCTTGTCATCACCACCCACCGCCAACTCTTGGGCTACTCTTTTACCAACGAATAGTGGGATTAACCGGCACATTATAACGCCCCCACGGTTGAAAGGGTGAGCATGTTTGGCACGACCAGAATTCGAACCCGCGATCCTCGGATTACGAGTCGAACGCCTTAACACGCTTGGCTATGCCGGGCCGAACCAGTTTATATTTTTAGCACATGAGACGTCTATCAAAGATAGATATGAGCAGATGTCATGTATACAATGTTTGGCTCATGTGATTAAACCGTTGCTTGTTTAAATACTGTTACATTAATTGCATGAACACATTTTTTTAAAATGTCTGTGACAAGAAAGAGTAGAAGGAGTCATCTAGTTTATCTGCGAATCTGACTTAGTTATCAATAATAATTCGTCGAACTTATAAAGATGAAAAATTATTTGGTTTCATGGAACGTGAATAATTACGTTAACGGCAGTAAGCTAGATTCTTTTAACATTCTCAATCGTTTCATAGTTAATATAAAATCTAAATTTGTCAAAATGTTGGATAATTTTATTATTGTAATTCAAAGTTAAGAAATGTAATGTTTCATACGTCAAAACTATACAATATCCTAATAAAAGAATGGGCTTAATTGTATTGGACAACTTCAACAAATGTTACATTAAATAAGTGTTATTCATAGCAGTGTACCATTGTATGTCCATTAGACAACTTTTAAAGTGTTTCGTCGTATTATTTACCAAATTAGACCGTTTTCCTATCAAATTAACACAACTATAGATTTTGAATTACTTAAAGGTGAATTTTATTGAAAAAAGAAAACGTTGCAGTCAAATGAACAACTCAACTACTCATACGGATAAATTTGGCAGGTTCATATTTTTGATAAAATATATGTGCTAATAAATGAAACATAGAACTTGGTGCAGAAAGAGTTCTTTCCGAGCGGAAATCCGAACGTTTAAGTTTTTACGTTTGCCGCTAGGACAAGTACTGTGACGTAATAGTTGCTAAACAAACAGCCAACGCCAGCGCGTTGAATGTAAATAAACATGGCCAGTGCATACGGAGCAACAGAGGCGGTGTCTGTTTTGACTTTGTGTTCTGAACAGTGTCGAGTAGCACCATATCAATTCAAAAACTACTCTGAATGAACTTAGAACAGTTACTTTTGACACAGATCTGACAAGTTCTAGTGATGAGGGCAGTTCCACGAGCGAAAGTAGCGGAACTGTGGGTAATACTGATAGCGCCCAGGCCAGTTGCGAATCGGTCATACCTCCAGTGGAAGAATGGTAAACCTAAGTCATGACAACAAGTGTGGTCTGTAATATTTCATGTGCAATTTTAAGCATCTCAAAACCTGTCTAGTGTTTATAAATTAATGGTATCACAGACTGGGTTTTATTTGTTTCTATCTTGCTGACTATGGTAACTAATACTCGGCCCGTCCACAACTATTGTACCGGGTATTTATGACTCGTAACAAAATGAATTTCAATTATACGTCATAATTCTGTCTATACAATCAAACTAGATGTAGCAGTCTGAATAGTTAATTTACTATTTACCATAAATGTATGACAAAGCTCTCAAAAACTATAAACTTTCTTTCTCTCTTGTTGTTGCGGGCTTCCCATTCCAGCTCTACATCTTCTCTGAAATAAGTATTAAAGAAGGAATGTAATCCAAAAAAAGCACCGATAGATTTAAAATACCAGCACTTAAAGGAACAACATGGTCGGCGCGCAACGAAGCGTGTTTGGCAACTATTACGTCATAGTTGTAAAACGTCACGGAAACAGCCCCATGACCGAGAGGAACTTGAGTTCGAAGACTCGCATATTTTGTTTCATTTTTTACTCAAAAACTAAAGTGTTTAATAATATGGCAACCACACAGGAATTATACCCAACCAAAGTACAGTTTCTAAGGCAATTGTTAAATTTGGCCCCCCAGTGGCTCAGCGGTATGTCTGAGGACTTACATGCTAAAATCCGGGTTTCGATACCCGTGGTGGGCAAATCACAGATAGCCCATTGTGTAGCTTTGTGCTTAATTCAAAACAACAACAACAAAAATTGTTAAATTTGTTGAAAATTCACCTTTAAGTCATTCTGTCATAAAGATATTATTGAAGTTTCCCAATCAAAATAAGTCTTCTGAAGCATTCAGACTATATTATTAAAGCTAATTTATGTTTTTCTATCAAGAGTAGCTGTTTTTTAACCTTTTAATAAGTTGCGTCATATTATTACAAAACTAACCCAAATATTCTTACCAAGGGCATGTCTTCTGGAATTCGAGTTACTGGTGGTGCAACAGTAAACAGAGGAGGCTGGTCTTCGACATCTTCCACTTTAACCAGTATAGCAGCTGTTGCGGTATTCCTTTTACCAGAGTTTGAGCGGTCCTAAAGTTTTGAGTTATACAAAGATGAATTTTCATTATAAAATGATATAATGTCTTCGGATCTTACTGCCTAGTTACATGCATCTCTTGTTTCTCTTTTAGTTTTGTACCTATCACTTAATTTTATGTTTGTCCATTGACCGCATATCTCTCTTTCCGTCTTTGTACTTATCAATTAATTTATTTGTTTGTTTTTCTTTTCGTCTTTGTACCTATCACTTAATTTATTTGTTTTTTTGTCTTTGTATCTATCACTTAATTTATTTGTTTGTTTTTATTTTCGTCTTTGTACCTATTACTTAATTTATATGTTTGTTTTTCTTTTCGTCTTTGTACCTAAGACTTAATTTATTTGTTTGTTTTGCTTTTCGTCTTTGTACCTATCACTTAATTTATTTGTTTGTTTTTCTTTTCGTCTTTGTATCTATTACTTAATTTATTTGTTTGTTTTGCTTTTCGTCTTTGTACTTATCACTTAATTTATTTGTTTGTCTGTTGGCTGCTTGTTTCTCTTTTCATCTTTGTATCTATTAATTTATTTATTTCTTTGTCTGTTGATGCATCGATGTATCTATGAAAATGTCCTGTGGTTTAATATACTTTCTCGTGTATTTACTTATTTTCCTTTTTACTTGTCTCTATGATTAGTTCTTTCTGTTAGTTTGTTTATCTTTCTGTATTTGAACAAATGAAACATTTATTTACTTCTTAAAATGAACAGAGGAAACGAGAACTTTAGCAAATGTTCATATCATGACAAGAGTGCCAGTCAAGATTTAAATCATGTTAATACATTAATAATTGTACTTCAGGTTTACTTCCATTACTATACTTATCAGACAAAGATAATACTGTAAATACTTTTTATGTATTGATATTAGTACTCACAGTGGCGAAAACATTCAAATGGTATACTGATTTCTTCTCGAAGTCCAACGGTCCTATCAAACTGATAACTCCTTTTCCACCGACAGTTTGCACAGAAAAAGTTTCCACGTCATCGGTTTCTGTGTTCTAAAGTGGAAAATATTCAATTTACGAACGTTCTATTCAAACATGTTTATAAAGTTTGTTTTTTTACAAATACAACCACGATGAATTAAATCGTTTTAACTTATTGACACAAAAATGTTAATAATGTTTATTTTTGATATCAAGCTACTATAACTTCAGAAAGCAATACATCTTTACTTCTAAGAAGTTAAAACTTACTGTCACTACGTATCTTTACTCATAAGGAGTCAAAACTTACTGTCACGACAATTTCAAATACCCGGTTAGTGACAAAGTGTGCCAACATTTGAATCTAACCTTTTATTCCACCCCTAAGACTTCTATGTTTTTTATTTGTGCTGCATAGGTACTTCTATAGTATTAATATAATCGTGCCTATCTAATCTTCGAAATGAAACATTTTTTTACTTATAAAATACGGAAAGAACCAGGCAACTATTAATTAGGCAATAGTTTGTTTACCAGAGAGTTTTGAACCATAAGATAGTGTGTACAGAGGACATGGTAAGAACCAGATAGATAGTGATTTATCAACATAATATACCGTGTATGTAGGACACGGTGAGAACCAGATAGGTGGTAACAAAGAACACACTCGTGTTATTATCACAGACTTGTTTTTTTGGTACAAGTCTTAGTTATGCTATATGTATATATTGTTAGAAGTTTTAGTTGTTTCATATGTAAAAGCTATATGTATATATTGTTACAAGTTTTAGTTGTTCTATACGTTAATAGCTATGTCTATATATTGTTACAAGTTTTAGTTATTCTATAGGTAAGAGCTATATGTATATATGCAAATGCTCAGAGAAAGTTTATTTGTTATTGATCACAAGGCTAAACAACAGACTGTTTGTTTGTGCTGTGTCCATCACCAGGATCTAAATCCGATATTTAGCTTTATAAGAGTTAGTACAGAACCATTGGGAAACGTTTTGAGAAACACGTGCTAATAGTTTTGTTTTTACCCATAAAAAAGAAAAAATAATAACTGGATTTGCTAATTAAGTAACTAATTAAGTACAATACGAAATGCGTTGTTTGTATAGAAAGAATTATAAACGTTTAGTATTTCACTTGAAATGCATTCAGTGATGTTGACAGAAATACAACATTATTTATGGAAGGCATGCTACTTTTATACAAAAGTGTTTATAAAATATTGTATTCCGTTTCATTGAGTTTCGTTAGTGAAGTATCCAGAAGCCTCGGCATGGCCAGGTGGTTAAGGTACTCGACTCGTAATCTGAGGGTCGCGGGTTCAAATCCCCGTCACACCAAACATGGTCGCCCTTTCGTCTGTGGGGGCGTTATAATGTAACGGTCAATACTACTATTTGTTGGTAACGTTGGTAAAAGAGTAGCCCAAGAATTGGTGGTGGGTGGTGATGACTAACTGCCTTTCCTCTAGCCTTACACTGCAAAATTATGGACGGCCATAACAGATAGCCCTAGTGTAGCTTTGCCCGAAATCCTAAACAAAGAAGTATTTCGAATACAATTTTCACTACTGTAACTTCCAAAAGAAAACATTTTAATTAAAGCGTATTGTGGTTCTGATTTACTGTCGTAGAGTTGGCATTAGCAGTAACATAATTTCACTGTTGTAGCTTTAGAAAACAGTGTATTCATATATTTAATATATTTCGCAGAGTCCAACTTACGGATTTTACAAAAATACTAAAATAATCTCACTACTGTATCTTCATTAAGTTTAAAGATCTATATATTTCAAAACACGGAAATTATCTTACGTCGTTGAATAATTTTAGCGATTCTACACTTTAATGTGCTCTACAAAGCAGTAAAATCTACACAAAACCAAAAATTATACTTTACTGTGTAAAATAAATTCCACCACACTGTAGTGTATATTTCAGTGCTCTGTAGTTTATGTTTTTTAAACAATATAACATACACAAGAACAAATTATGAGCCAAATATTAATAACCTGGTAAAAATGTATAAGCATGTAATGTTAGTGGAGTGTAAACCTTTAAGAAAAACATTTTATGCGTGATGTACAACACAAACGTAAGATACGCGATTACCACGTTTTCAGTCTCCAAAGATTACCTTCATAATTATCGCTCATTTCACCTTTGTTTCCTTCATACATTTCACACTGAGCACGTGTAATTCAGTTTGTACAACACTGATGATTTAGGCACTCAAGTTGACATCTTAAATCTATCAAAACTGAAGCAGTGATTTGACATGATAGTTTTGCATGCTATCATCATCTACTTCATCGGAATTCGGTACATGTTTTGTCAAGTTAAATGTAGGCCTCTACATCTCTATTTATGAACAAGTATATATTCTCTTCCTCATTCAGAGGGAAGCTTTGGTACCGGGTTGCCCCCCAGTGGCTCAGCGGTATGTCTGCGGACTTACACGCTAAAATCCGGGTTTCGATACCCGTGGTGGGCAGAGCACAGATAGCCCATAGTGTAGCTTTGTGCTTAATTCAAAACAACAACAACAACAACAACAGGTACCGGGATAAAATGAGATGGAATGTATTGTCGTACACTATATGGTCTCGTCATCTGTGTTTAAAAGTACGTACTTTAATCTGTTTAATTTAGATTAGATTTAATTGAAAGCTTCCTCACCCCGATGAATAATTTTATATTAATTTTCAAACCAGGACACCAGTTTATTGAATACTTCTCTGAAGCCCTTACCTGTAAGCTGTACAGAACCTGTCCGAATGGTCCAGCATCCTGATCCACTGCCTCAATTCTCCCGATTAATCCTGTCCGGGTATTCTGAAATAATAATTACTTTTTAACACGATTAAGTTTTGTATTTTGGATCACTTTAAAAATTGTTATGCATAAACAGAACGATGTAAAACTGATTTAAAATACGAAATAACTATATAACTATAAATAGAAAGAAAGTTTTATGTCCTTGTTAAAAGGAAACAAATGTGTAAATCGAAAAAAAGCTAACATACTTCTAATGAAATAGAAATGGTAGCTGCAAAAAAAAACAACAAATTAAGAGTTGATTCACAAAGAATATCAGAGATAACAAAGTTTAACATTCTTACATTTAAGATGTTTAAATTGGTCGGTATAACAGGAAATTATAGAAAATCAAGAAAGTTGGTGAAACAGGAAGTTAGTTCATCAAAAAGGATGTATGGAAAGGTTAGGTTGAAAATTTAAAAGTTAACAATAAGGATATCTTTAAATACATTAAGGATAGACAAAATGACGAAAATACAGCCATTGAGGGGTGATAAAGCAAGGCTGCTATTTAATTATTAAGAGATGGTTGGGTTATTAAATTTTGCCTTTTCATTAGTTTTATTAACGATCATTTAAGCAGCATTCTACATCTTGAACATTTGATAGATTGAAACAAGATCGAACAAGATGACTTCAGATTTGGTTGTGTACCAAATAGGAAGTTTAAAGAGCAGTAAAACTCTCGGACCAGATAGTATTTTCTTAAGGGTTTTAAAGATGGTTAAATATTGTAGATGTGAGCCACTTGCTGCTGTATTCTGTAAGGTTTCGAATATTGGGAAGGCAACAGAAGATTGGAAGATAACTAATGTAACTCCTCTTTTCAAGGAAGATGATAAAAATTGACCAAGTAATTGTAGACTCACTGGTCTTGCATCAGTTGCGGGAAACATTTTGGAAAGCCTTATAAAAATGCTTTGTAAAAATCATTCAACAAAATTTATAATTTTATTGGATAGTCAGTGTGATTTTACTACGGGAACTCTTGACATACAAATCTTTTGATATTTGTTTAAAGATGTTACTACTTATGTAGATGAGGTTAAGAGTGTAGATCTGGTGTATCTGGAGTTTCGGAAAGCATTCGCAGACGTGCCATGCAAAAGGTTAAAAAAATCGCTACAGATGTAAGAGATAAGTTAATTAAGGTGCGAAGAGGTTGTTGTTGCTTTACAAAAAAAAATTAGATCATTTAGTGAGTTGGAGAATAAATGGTTGATAAGTTTTCATTATGACGGATCTTAGTTATTATAATTCAGTGTCATGAAAGAAAGATGTGTTGGTGTAATGATTAAGTCTTGGGCTCCTAACCTTAGGAAGTACATCGAATTGTTTGAAAGGGTTCATAGAAGGGTTATTAGAATAGAGGGGTTGTCATATGAGGAGAGGCTTAAATCTTTCAAACTGTTTTCTTTTGAAAAAAGAAGAGTTAAAGGGAATCTGATTGAAGCGTTTAAGATTGTAAAAGGAACTGATAGTGTTGATGCATAACCATTTTAATACTAAACAGTGAGAATATTAGGACTAGAAAACACAAATATAAATTTTTGCAGGTTATGAATCATCTTCATCTAAAAGGGTTTATATTTCTAACAGGATAGTTGGATTTTGGAATTAATTGCCTATGAATGATGTGGAAACAGTAAATTTAAGTTAGTTGAAGAAAAAGCTTGGTAAACAAACGAATAATAAAATTATTTATAATAGTTTTAGTTTAGTTTAAATAATAACTGAGACAGCCGAAACACGGTTCCACAACGTTATATTTTATTATATTTAAGATGTTCGTATTTACATAAAAATGTTCATGGTTTTCTTCCAATAATATGAACAAACATCAATATAAGGAGAAAAACAGATGGCGATGAACACAAATATAAGAAAAATAAATGGATGTTACACTCTTACTCTGGTGACAAGATAATAATTTCATTGCTTTGTTTAGATTTTGTTTAAACACTTTAAACTTACATTGCTATCTCTAGATACTTTGTGATTAATTTAAAAAACAACATTTTTTTATCCAGAAAATAGCAACTTACTTTCCACAAAGTTTTAACTTCTAGCACCACCTGGTTTCCAAGTGAATAAAATGCTTTATGCAGAATAATTATTAAATACATATGATTTAACAGCCCAAAAATATTTATTGAATAAGAAAAACTAAATACAATGTTTCTCTTATTGAAAAACTAAAAACAATGTTTCTCTTATTGACAGTTGAGGAATTTCATGGTAACGAGATTAAATGTATTTTATAAAAATAATCTTCTTCTCAGCGTTTCTTCTACTTCACAAGTTGTCTTCACTCTGACAGCCATGTTTATGTAGCATAAGGGTTGATTGTAACAAATTTCTGTGAGGGACAGCAAGAATAATCTTATACAACCCACCTGGATTAACTTTCATCAGACTCTCTCTTTGCATAGATATTGAATTCCATGATTAACTGTAGGCAAACTAAAAATATAAAAGTTCAGTGGAGCTACATTTATTATACATCTCCAGCCACAAGTTTGTTCAAAGCGGTTTCACAATATCGATCAGTTCAAAATTTTCTGTTACAAAACACATGTTAGAATTAAACATATCTGTTTTTACTGCTGCTGGTTTGTGCTTTGACACTCCTAAAGCTTGTGAAATGAGTGCTACTAGACCTCTCAGTATCATATAACCATTTATATAGTCACTTGTTATCACAAATTTTCACTGAACCATTTTCTATGTAATAGTTTATTATTCTCCAAGCACGTTTTTATTATTAAGCTTCAGTTGTAATATTTACGTAGCTAATCAGTGAAAAAAACTTTTTATGACTTACTTCCTTAACAGATATAGTAGAATTAAACGGTTTGAAAACAGGTTGGTTGTCGTTGATATCCTCGACTATAATCAACAGTGTCTGTGTGACCTATATATACATATAATAAACAGCAATTAAGTTGGAATAATTAAAACTGAAAATAATGCACATAGACTTAGATCACTAAACACGAAATTTAAAAATAACCATCAATGAATTAGTTACCATTTCTAAAGCTTACAGTCACAAACCCTATAAATTAGCTACGACATCAAATAGTGATAAATTCTCAGCTGAGCTCGTTTATAAATAATGGATCACGTTAAGAGTTTGTTCATTTGTGGCTGACAAAACTTGTTAAGAGTTTGTTCGTTTGCGGATAACGAGGCTTGTTAAGAGTTTGTTTCTTTATAGATAACGAGGCTTGTTAAGAGTTTGTTTCTTTATAGATAACGAGGCTTGTTAAGAGTTTATTTCTTTACAGATAACGAGGCTTGTTAAGAGTTTATTTCTTTACAGATAACGAGGCTTGTTAAGAGTTTATTTCTTTGTAGATAACGAGGCTAGTTAAGAGTTTCTTTCTTTGTAGATAATGAGGCTTGTTAAGAGTTTATTTCTTTGTAGATAATGAGGCTTGTTAAGATTTTGTTTCTTTGTGGATTACAAGGCTTGTTCATCTTCGTCATTGAGTACAATGTTAAAGTAATCTTAAAAATGACTTTCATGTTATATTCCTCTAACGTTTGCTCCATGACACTGTACTTGGCTCCCGCCTAAATACTTGTATGATTGTAGATAAGACTCATAATGGAAGAAATCGGTCATAAGCCGAACAATATGTACCATTTGGCTTCAAAATAAATTTAGTTCCATGTGTTTAGGTCAAGTACTTCGAGTACTAGTGAATGGCAATGTTATTAAGTACAGTTTATGTTTATAAACAGAGGGTTATCTGTGCTCTGCCCATCACTGGTATCGAAACCCAGTTTCTGGTAGTATAAGTCTGTAAACACACAAATGTGCTACTGGGCGCATTTAAGACGGAAAACTTTAAGAAATCCCATTATAACTTTACCGCTATTGCCAACTAATGGTTCAGCCGTTAGTAAGTATGCTTACGACGGTGGCCCGGAATGGCCAGGTGGTTAAGCCACTCGACTCGTGATTCGAGAGTCGCGAGTTCGAATCCCCGTCACTCCAAATGTGCTCTTCCTTTCAGCCGAGGAAGCGTTCTAATGTGACGATCAGTCCCATTATTCGTTGGTAAAAGAGTAGCCCAAAAGTTGGAAGTGGGTGGTTGTGACTAGCTGCCTTCCCTCCAGTTTTACACTGCTAAATTAGGGACGGGTAACGCAGGTAGCCCTCGTGTAGCTTTGCGCGAATTTCAAAAACAAACAAAACTAAATATATCAATGAACAACCAAAGTAAAAAAAAATGTTTGATGTTTTCTACTGTGAGATTCACTTCATCACGTTTACTGTTAAAATAAACTAAATCAAATGTTTAGTATGAATAACTAGTAACTACCATATATATGTCTTCAGTTTTAATAGTGTGTCGTGTAGCCAAGACAATCCGCGGGACATAGTATACATTAATAACAAGAATAATATTTTAGTTATTTTCTGCTTTTTGTAACTCGGATTATGGTAAGCCAAACTGTCGTATATTTTCAGTACCAAGTTTCAAGGTAATCCGTTAAGACATACTCGAGATACAAAATCTCCACTTGCATTTCTACCGATTTTTATTCTCACACCAAAAGTACGGAAACATTATTTGACAAAAAATATATACTTAATTTCTTTGGATTTTTTTCCAACGTTGGCACTCGGATCGATATTTAAAACCTACCATTAGGTGTAAAATTTAGTCTAAATAAATGCCATACATGCAATGTTATTCCACAAAAACTGATGAAATTTGACTAAAAAGGCACGTGAGTTTTGTTTACTTGAAGTTAAGCACAAAGCTACAAAATGTGTTATTTGTACACTATCCACCACGGGTATCGAAACCAGGTTTCTAGCGTCTTAAGTCCTCGAACATACTTCTGTTCCACTAGGAGGGGCCTTACGTGAGCTTATGGCCATTCTAACATTTTTATGATACCACAGCTAAGCCTAAGAGTGAAAGTCAATCATTTTTATTTTATGTTATTTGAATTAAAGACGGATGATTTAGATCAGAGAAACTATAGGGTGAAAGGACGTGAGATATGTAAGTATCGGTTAGATCAAACAAGCTACATTAGTAGTTGCTAGCTCAAAATTTCAAAAGAATTGTAATGTGGATGACTGCTATCCATTGCAAAGCGAGTGAATGGTAATCTAAATTCCACGGTATTACTTTAAAGAAAGTTATTAACACTAGCAACACTATCGTGATATATTTGGTTGGTTCTGTGAACTATAGCTTTATTCTGAACACTAGGTGTGCAGTTCTAAAGAAATGTTAGTTACTATGGAGTGTCACTTTCTTACTTGCTATGGTTTATTGTTTGGTGTGTATTGACAAAAAAGTCATGATATCCAATCAGAAACACATAGGCTTGAAAATAGGTGCAGCCAAAAAAAGTATTGAGCGTGCACTTAAAGGAATGAAACCAAAATTGGAGGCTGAACAGGTGACTACACTTATAACCCTGATAAGAATTTTACAGTAAATATTAATTTATTAATTAGCTAGGACTTGTATTTTGTTTTTTCTACCATAAACGTAAAAGACATTGCAAAAAATCTAATTGTTCATATTAATTGTAAAGAGAAATCATTTTTAATTATTAAACGTTTTATTTGCTAAATAATACTGTTAATACTTAAGAAATAGTATCAAAATATTAAGTCATTTGTGGTTTCCAAAAATTGGCCTCAGTAAATCGAATGCCTCGCAAAGAGGTAACGTAAAACACTAACATTTCATTTTCAAGACGTCATTAACATTAGCAACAACATTAAAATAACAAATATATTTGATAGCTGACTTTGTGTTTTTCAAAGGGAAACGCCATTAACACAAACACAATTAAAATTACTACCTAAATGTTTCACTCTTTTTTCTCAAAACGTTATTATCATGCGTGACAAGAAAAATAATCTATATGGCTAACAAATATTATTTTCCAAAATCTAACGCCGCTAGTTATATTATCGTAGTAAAGAAAAATGCACCTAAATTATTGGCGTTTCGGTTGTTTTTATCAGTAATGATGGTTGAAAAAAAAAAGTAATTTGATGTTATTTTGTCCAACCCCTTCAACAACGTTAAGATATAGTTCACTTTTGAAATATCTTAGTCATCAGTGAAAAATACCTTTCAATAATTGGGCTTGAAAATAAAATATTTCATTTTCCACAGATTTCTGTGAAAAGCACCTAAATGTATCTCCAATCCTCCACCGTCTAAATATCTACCTCATCAGTCACAATGATAAAATCTAAAGATTAGATGTTTTATTGTACTAAAGACGAATGATCAAAACACAGTGAAACAGAAATCACGATGTAAACCACTTGAGTGACATAAGCATCATCAGTAAGATATTGTTTTAGTTGTTTAACGATTAGGCCTAACTTAACTTGAACTTGCACTGCAATACATTTTCTAAATTGTTAACTTTTCGACACTTACGAATTGTTTCCTCAGCTTTCCATCCGTTAAGGTAAGCACCAAAGAGTAGGAATCTTTCATCTGGAAGATGCAATATATTCGTATTTCAAGGAAGAAGCCAACTTCAGGTAAATTTACATGAGCTGCAGCAATGCCATTTATAAATATCTGAATAACTGTTTAATCATTTGATGTCAGTATTCAATAGCAATTGCTAAAAATAAATAAAGTGTTCATATTGAGACATAAAATATATGTTCTCTTTACACAATCTAATAGTTTTAATTGTTTTCTCAACAACAAAAACTTAATGAAGTTGCAGTTACTTACAGTATTGTATGGCAATACAGAATTTGTTTGGTTGGATCAAAGGCGTTTCGGATTCCATTTATAATAAAATTATAAGAACAAATTATTATAACATTTTCATTAATGTATTAATAATGATAATGTTATAATTACTCTTACAATTAAATAGCTAATAGAAAGAGAAATAGGGATAAAATGAGGCTAGCTTTGGGTCATCCACACATAAATAAAGATAGTCAAGGAAAAAGATTAGCATGTAATGGAGAAATAGCTAAGAAATCTAACCCGAATAAATGTAGCATAGCCTGGAATAACAAGATAACCAGTTCGTGGAACCTAATGACGTACCTCTCTATCCAGTTCGTTACGAAGGTAGACATTGGCTTCTGTCTTCCCTACACTTTCAAATCGCAGAATTTCCTTTCCAACATGACCCATAACCCCAAATATGAGTGGATCTTCATCTAGGTCTTCGCCACGTAATCGGCACAATAGCTTTCCTTTCGAAATTAAATAATATTATTATATTATATTAACTTATATACTTTGGTTATTCTGATTCTCACTCCAACTTATTTGACTTTATAAATTGAAATACATTAATGTAACGTAATCTAAAAAATTATGTTAATTTTTAGCGTAAAAAACACACAATGGATTATTCATGCTTTGTTAAACCGATATCAGTATTGAAAGTTCTTAACCACATCACTTTCCAGCAATCTAAAATTACACGAATGTTGTGTGCTATAAAACCTAAGATCTTTAATATGTTTATTAACTGTTATTTTCTAACGGTTTTCTAAAGATTTCTAACTGTCTACTAAAATTACATATTCTAACCAGCTAACAAGTTCAAATATTCTTCAGATTGTTTGATTATGTTTAAAAGTAACAAGTTTTTCATAAAACCTAACGGATTTTATAATTGTTAAAACGTTTTAATTGCGATATACTTACCTTTGCTGTCTGGACCTTCCTTAACACGAACAATTATTTCATTTATTTCTCCAGAAATAAATCGTGGCGGATTATTGTGGCCATCTGTCGAATTGCAAACAATTTGAATGACAACTAGAATATAGAATATCTCAAAAATGTTACTCTTTGCGAACTGTATATGTATTAAAATTTGAATTTCGTTTGTTCGTTTGGGAGTTTATGACTGTTATCTGCGCAAGCTGTTCTTAATTTAGTAGTGAAAGAATTGAGACAAAGCAGTTAATCATCATATAAAACCTTCAACTCTTTGCCGACAAATAGTAAGATTGACCGTCACTCTGAAACGCACTGACGGGTGAAAACCATGGCAAGCATGATAGGGCGTTTCGAAGCCATGGCCCACAGATTTTGAATAGAGCGTTGTAACCACTTGGTTATGCCAAGCCTCAAAGTTTAGAGGTTATGACATTATGTGACAAAATTTTTACTTTTTTTTTGTTCCTGAACAGGAAGTGTTATTTCCCAATTGCTTATGCCTAAAGTAAATGAAAAAAAAACACAACTATTTTTCTCTTCAAACTTGTCCCGGCATGGCCAAGCGCGTAACGCGTGCGACTCGTAATCCGAGGGTAACGGGTTCGCGCCCGCCTCGCGCTAAAAAGTAGTTTCGATAAACTACTCACTTCTAAACATTTATGTATAACCTTAGTATAAATATATGTAAATCATGATTCATATGTTGTTTAATTCAGATCTTATGCAAACGAAAATGTGCAAATTCGCCCATTTTTACTTAGAAAATAGATTAATTTCTATATTTCATTATCCAGGTCACAAAAGCAAAGTTTGAAGGGAATAATGGCCATTTTTTTGTACTTTTACAACATAAGAAATTAAAAAGTGAAACATACTATTCAGGAACAAAATTTGTTACATAGTGTAATAGAATATAAAATATTATTAATTTTGTACAAGAAACGTAGAATTATAAACATTTTAGACTATTTCGTTCATCCGTCACTAAAACGTCTTCAATTACGCGTAACAAAATTAATAATTTTTAGCATATAATACAATATATCTCTGTCTCACTCTCCATCTGTCTATTTTTTTAATGAATATACTGCAAGTCCAATGATTACAATTGTTAAATATTATTAAAATCTCATTGATATAATGTTAAAACATATCATATTTTAACTCTTTTTATGAACATATCCCTCATGTTTCACGGTCACGGTATGATCAACTTTATAACGACTTTTTTAAAACTTAATCTAAGTCTAGAGGAAATACATTAACTAGTGTGGGAATATGCTATTTATGTTAAGACTAAAACATCATCGTCTGAAAAACAAGGCCTAGGAAACAAATTAATATTATTTATATTAAGTAAGATTGGAACATCTGAGTCTGTAAAGCAAGTTTTATGGAACAGATTAACACAATATGTTATTTGTTTTTAATTAATGCTGAAACAAATAGATCTGTGAATTGCGTTTTCAGACAGGTAAGCTTGTTTGATTTTTCTATATACACCGAGCATATTTGGTGTGACGGGGATTTGAACCTGTGACCCTCAGATTTTAATACAGAGATTACTTAGAAAAGTCTTTTTTATTCTTAAGATTTTGTATTCAACTATTAACTGGAATTTTTAAACACAAAAGTATAGTTTAATTTCTTCGGTTTCTCTTATGAAGATAATATGTGGGTTTCGATAGTTTATGTCGCTCATTTGTAAAGAAATAAATCAAATTTGCATTTAATAATTTATCAAAACAGAAACATTGAGGGAAAAAGAGAAAGAAAGAACATCTAAACTACGTGATCAACTGTTTCTCTTACAAAGTTTTTCTTATAAATTGAGCTGATTAAAAGATAACCTTTATGTAGTTTTGACAAACTTCTTTTTCAGAGCGAAGCAATTATACAAACAGACACTGCAAACTATATTATTTTGGATTATAAGAAAGATTTGAGTTAATTATATGCAAATATAAATAGCGATCTTAAAAATGTTATCTGACTTTCAAAATTTATTTTATTTCAAACACTCTAAGAAAAAAATATAACCTAGAACATACCGATAACGACACAGCATATATCCAAGAAGACGAGAAATAATGTCTGGCTTATTACTGACCGCTGCATAATGCCATGGCAACGACCGTGTATTCTTCCTCAGGACCTGAAAAAAAAAGTTTTTCGTTGGTTCTTTATCTCACATTAGATTACATGACTGGATTTTAGTCAGCTGCACTCAGTACGGCCAGGCATGGCCAGGCCAAGCGTGTTAAGGCGTGCGACTCGTAATCTGAGAGTCGCGGGTTCGCATCCCGGTTGCGCCAAACATACTCGCCTTCCCAGCCGTGGGGGCGTTATAATGTTACGGTCAATTTCATTATTTGTGGTAAAAGAGTATCCCAAGAGTTGGCGGTGAGTGGTGATGACTAACTGTCTTCCCTCTAGTCTTACACTGCTAAATTAGGGACGGCTAGTACAGATAGCCTTCGAGTAGCTTTGTGCGAAATTCAAAAACAAACAAACAAACAATGGTCTCAGTACAGGATCGAAAATCTTGATAGTTAGATTTATTTAGACAAAAAAAGCAGATATATATATTGTTTAAAAAATCAGTGTTTAACTTCCGTGTTGATATACCATAAGCTTGAGGACTTAAAACGTTAAAATTCGGGACTCGATCCACGCAACGACCACAGTGAAGATAGCACACTGAACAGCTTTGAACATTTACTTAAATTTCCACTGTAAGAAGTGAAGGAATTTCTTGTGCTTCTTTCGGATATTCGCCCAGAAATATACAAGGAATAATTAAGTTGTACATACCGAAAGTTACGAAGCGTGCCCCCCAGTGGCCCAACGGTATGTCTGCGGACTTACACACTAAAATCCGGGTTTCGATACCCGTGGTGGGCAGAGGACAGATAGCCCATTGTGTAGCTTTGTGCTTAATTCAAAACAGCAACAGCAGTTACGAAGCGCCATTTTACGTTTAATGACAGACCTTCAAATTGGTTGTCCTTTGGGCCTGGCATGGCCGAGCGCGTTAAGGCGTGCACTCGTAATCCGAGGGTCGCGGGTTCGCGCCTGCGTCGCGCTAAAACATGCTCGCCCTCTCAGCCGTGGGGGTGTATAATGTGACTGTTAATCCCACTATTCGTTGGTAAAAGAGTAGCCCAAGAGTTGGCGGTGGGTGGTGATGACTAGCTGCCTTTCCTCTAGTCTTACACTGCAAAATTAGGGACGGCTAGCACAGATAGCCCTCGAGTAGCTTTGTGCGAATTTCCAAAAACAAACAAACAAACGTGTTGTTGTCCTTTGGCTAATCTCATGTGGTTATGTTAGGTCCAGTTGAGAAAAAATAGGATAAATAAAGCGAAACGTATTCATGAATAAAGGATACTGTACTTTTACTTACCCTTATTTATGTGAATTTTTTCACACATACCAGAAAAAGGCGTGGTTGTTGCAATAGGTTTTCATTTTATTTTTCCTACATCACATAGTTCGGACACTGGATATGTAAATGCAAAACTACTGGGCCAAGCGTGGTCTGGAGATAAGCCAAGCGTGGGCTAGAGATAAGCACACTTGGAAGAACACCATGATTTTTTATTCGTGATCAATTTCTACAAGAAACAAGCTATGGATGCGTTTAAAAGTGATGGTCAAATCCCAGTATTTGATTAGACAAGAATGATGTAAGCACTGGCGGTACTGTTAGTAACTTCACTCTAGTCTGTCAGTTCAAACTTAAGAATAGAAAGTGCAAACAGACCTGTTCACCAGCAACTTTCCACTAGCTTGTCTGTTTAAACTTAGGAACGGCTAGTGCAAACAGACCTGTTCATCAGAACTTCCCTCTTGTCTGTCTGCTCAAACTCAGGGACAGCTGAGTGCAAAAATATCTGTTAAATAGTAACTTCTCTCTTGTCTGTCTGTCCAAACAGACCTATAAATAGTCTTGAACAGCATATCTGAAATACCAAATGATAGTATTTGGGGTGACTTGAGAAAGATGCAGATGAAAAGAAAAGTGAATGGAAATAAAACATGGCGACTGTCAGATTCAATACATCCTCTGTAGTCAGGAAATAAATTCCAAGTGTCAAATAGATTTTCAAATGTCAAATGCATCTAATAACCACATTATTTAAACTGATACTCGTATAGAGTTGATATCTGTTTATTTTTAAACTATTTTTGATACACCAATCTATATCAAATTTTCGCCGAATCTTTAAAATAGACGTTTATATAAATATACGAATGTGTTCGTTCTTCTAATGATTATTTCCCTTCAGTATTCTGTAATGAACTCTGAAAAGTTTTTTTTTTTTTATCAGGAATACTCAAAACCTCTAATAACATTCTCATACAGTGTTCTACAACTAACTGTCTGAGAGTAAAATTAAAACTTCGAAAACCATAATTTATTTCTCAGGGACAAAAATCATTTGTGTTTATGCAATTTGTAAATAACGTTGGTTAGCTACGTGTCAAAGTTTCGCTGGATTCCCGTGAGTCAACAGTGAAACCTTATGGTTCATAGCAGTTTAAGGCTCAAAGAAGACCGTCAGGTGCATCAAGGCATCAACGGCTTCATGGAAGTAACGATCAATCACCCAGTAGGTGTTTCTTTTGTTGAAATATAATGGGTGTAATAACTATTGGTTCTATAACTAAAGCTGAGAAACTTCTCGAAATACTTTTACATTAGGTTGAGGTTTTAGGCAATTTTTCATTTTAAAAATATAAGTTTGGTTTGAATTTCCCTCAAAGCTACACGAAGATTATCTGCGCTAGCCGTCCATAATTTAGACCAATGTGATAGCAGCAAGTAATCACCACCCGCTGCCAACTGTTGGGCTACTCTTTTACCAAGTAATAGTGGAATTGACTGCAATATTACAACGCCCCCACGACTAAAAGAGAGAGAATGTTTGGTGTGACGGGGATTCGAACCCGCGATCCTAGGATTACTAGTACAGTGCTTTAAACAGCTGGCTATGCCTTCAGCGAAAGCCACCGTAAAGAAAGTAATATTCCACGAAACTCGTACTTTCAACGCATGAAACTTCAGTTGATAAAACGATAAAAAATGTTAAGTATTCATAACTAGCATTAAATAATGATAAATTGTCTTTGAATTAACTTTACGAATAGGATTAAATCAAATTTATCTGAAAGGTTGGTGGAAACTCCTCTTATGGTTCAGGTTACGCTACTCAGAGGTAACGAAATTCTCCTGAGATAATCAGAATATCAAAAACTTACATAAAACACTCCGTTTGATTTTTTCTTGTTTCGCTTCTTCCATTTTGTGCTAATAATTTATTTCGTAATACGTAATAATACGTTATAATGTCCATAATGACATAGGAGTTACACATCATTACACAAATGTAGGAAAAAATATTATTAAAATTACACCGATTTCTCCTGAATTGCAACTTAAGTCTCCTGATTATAAGATTAAGGATTATACAAATTTTTAAGATCGGTTAGTCGGCCATAATTCGGAACAAATAAAACAAATTACTCAGTATAAAGAAATACTATTGATCGTAATATTACAACGCCCCCACGACTAAAAGAGAGAGAATATTTGGTGTGACGGGGATTCGAACAGACCCGTTCACCAGTAACTTCCCTATAGTCTGTCTGTCCAAACAGACCTATAAATAGTCTTGAACAGCATATCTGAAACACCAAATACCTATTGAAAGGTAAATAAACAAGTGTGTTATTTGACGGTTAATGTTATTTATCTTCTCACTTACTCTCCCAGTGTTATCTTAAAAATGGAGAATCACAGAAAAACAATTAAAATTATTCATTTTTCTCACTCTCGAGGGCTGACTAGGTAGACTCAACACCTTGCCTTATTTTTCTTACGTTTTATAAGTGTGATAACTTATAACCATGTTGTTGTTTTGTATTAAGCACAAAGCTACACAATGGGCTATCTGTGCTCTGCCCACCACGGGTATCGAAACCCGGATTTCAGCGTGCAAGTCTGCAGACATACCGCTGAGCCACTGGGGGGCAACTTATAACCATAAAAAAATTCCAGTAACAACTGAAAGATACATTCGATTCCACATCATGCTTCCTGTAAGTTATTCGGATTTGTAGGTAGTTAGGTAAAAAGAAAAATAGTTCTGATATGGTATTAAGTGGTAATACGCACAAAATCTCTGTTTAGTTTTAGGTTTTAGACATTTATGTAAGTTCAACTGGATAGCAATAAAAGAGGATTGTTTGTTTGTTTGTTTTGGAATTTCGCACAAAGCTACTCGAGGGCTATCTGTGCTAGCCGTTCCTAATTTAGCAGTGTAAGACTAGAGGGAAGGCAGCTAGTCATCACCAACCACCGCCAACTCTTGGGCTACTCTTTTACCAACGAATAGTGGGATTGACCGTCACATTATAACGCCCCCACGGCTGGGAGGGCGAGCATGTTTAGCGCGATGCGGGCGCGAACCCGCGACCCTCGGATTACGAGCGCACGCCTTAACGCGCTTGGCCATGCCGGGCCCCCAATAAAAGAGGATCTGCTTACGTTCGATGGGTTTTTACTCCATTTGTACCACAGAGGACTACTGTCCTCAGTTTCCCATGAATCCTTGTTCTTTTAATTTCTTCTCTGCATTACTGAAGTGTCTGGAATACATAGATTTAGCACTTCGTTTAGAATAAGTTTAAAATAGTATTTCCAAAACGTACAGGAGGAAACAAATGTGTATCTTTTGTAAAAGAGTTAAATGATAGTTAAGTATCCCAGACTTTCTTAATATAATACGTCATTTCTGTGAACTTCTAAACTTTTGTTACAAAATCCATTACAACCACATCAACCTGTTTCCATAAATAATTTTAGTGTTAATGTGGTACGTTCTACACAACTTTGCTATGAAATGCTGAATTACAGTTTAGCATTTGATCCTGCATTGAACCCTTGAAAACGAGGATTTTGTTTTATCCACGAACCCTGCTTCTCCAGTCTGTGAGGATTATACTGGTGAAAAAAATAGCTTAAGAAAAGTTTAAATTAGCTCAATCCTAAACTCTAAGTTAATAAATTGACAAACAGCTGTTTAAAGTCTTAATGAATATATATTTATGTAGGAAAATATTACACGTTTAGACAGAACATATTACACGTAAAACAAATGTTTTGTTAAAATGTGTAGCAGGTTCGTTCTCCACATAAAATAATTTCCATTATAGCTAAAAAAAGATGTTTGCTAATTTAATAATATGTTTCAGTACAAGTAAGTTTTATGTTACTATAACTAGTGAAATAGGTCCGTAAATTCACTAAGAACATAGATAATGATAAATTATATAAATGTAATAGTACTGTCTGTTGTAGGTCCATGTAACTACTTATCTATATAAGCATAACAGTAGATCCATGTAACTACTTATTTATATAAATATAATACTACTGTCTGTCGTAGGTCCATGTAACTACTTATCTATATAAGTATAATAGTACTGTTTGTTGTATGTTTATGTAACTACTTATCTATATAAATATAATAGTACTGAGTGTTGTATGTGCATGTAACTACTTATCTATATAAATATAGTACAACTGTCTGTCCTATGTCCATGTAACTATTTATCTATATAAATATAATTGTACTGTTTGTTATTTATTTTTGCAACTACTTCCCAGAGAATGGATGATCTCCAATAAAACTGGTATGTTGGCTTAGTCGGTCCATGAATAGATAGATACAAATTTTCAGTTTTGAATTTTTCATTTAACAAAAGTAACAAAAACTTCCATCTAAGAGACCACAGAAATGTTGTGTTGTTGTCTAGAATTTTTTTATATCCTGCAAACTCTTTTTAATGTGATATTTTTCGTGGAGCCTCAAACCTAAAAATGCTTTCATTTTTAAAAATCTACATTCCAAAATTAAATGTTTTAAATTATATAAATTTAATTTTACAAAAAAATATATTTATTCAGTAAATCAACTTTTTAAAATATACTGTTATGAAATTTCGGACATGAGCAGTTAAGTGAATCCCTACGATAGGGGAACCTCAGTTTAAAAAAAAACAACCTTCGTCTACATAATCCGAAATGTCAAAATAAAAGCAATAATTCTGTACCTTGACACCCAGCTCAGACCCACCATTTTACTCTCTCTGATATGGTGTTTAATACACTTTCGGCTCTTCATCAACTGCACGCCAGTTCGAATCTCCGTCACATCAAAATGCTCGTCCCATACCCGTAGGGGCATTATAATGTGACTGCCAATCCCTTTATTCGTTGGTAAAAGAATTGCCCAAGAGTTGGCGGTGGGTGGTGATGACTAGCTGCCTTCTCTCTTGTTTCACACTGCTAAATTAGGGACGGCTAGTGCAGATAGCTCTCGTGTAGCTTTGCGCGAAATTTAAACCAAACTAATTCTTAGTTTTGTCAGTTTTGAGGCACTAATACCTTTCTCCAGTGAATATGTACTTTATAAATAAAAATAAATATGTAGAAAAACATTTTAAAAGGCTACCTATTAACTAGACTCCACATTAGTTTAGAGATTAATTACAAAAAACATTGAAAGGGTTTTTATGTAAACGTTTACTAGTTAATATCTAACTGATGAAAGTGCAAATAATCTATGGAACTATAAGAGAAATGTTTTATTTGCACCAAGTGTATATATAGATTGTGCTCTCAAATGGGCCAAAGTAAGTGCGGGTTTTTCTGGCCCTCGAGTACTATATATAAATATATATATAAATACTATATATAAATACGTTTGACGGTTGAAAAAAATAAATAAATAAATTCACCAAAATCTGAAGGAAGGAGGAAGAGGTTAACGAAACCTGACTCTCCTGGGTGGACAAACATCAAAACCCAAATACGCATACAGAAAGAGAGAGTTTTGTGGCGGGAGCGAGGTAGGGCCGGATCATTTGTTAGATACAGTGTCTAGAGCCTACGAAAACTGTGGTCCATGATAATTTTCTTTAAAGGTTAATCTTCGGTTTAACTTATACGGTTGGTAGGATATCGAACAGAAAGTGCCTGGGTCTTACGATCGCCTTCATCTGGCACTGATAATTACCAACGCTCCCTAAGCATATATAATATTCAGATATCTGATACCGAATTGCCCCCCGCTGGTACAGCGGTATGTCTTCGGATTTACAACGCTAAAATCAGGTGTTCAATTCCCCTCGGTGGGCTGAGCAGATAGCCCTTTGTGCCTTTGCTATACGAAAAACAGAAACACACGTTACCGAACTATTTCAGTACCAGAACTGACTTCGGTAGCCATGCAAGAGAAAGTGCTCGACATGGCCTGGTGGTTAAGGCATTCGACTCGTAATTCGAAGGTCGAGGGTCCGAATTCTCGTCACACGAAACATGCTCGCCCTTTCTGCCGTCGGGGCATTATAATGTTACGGTCAATTCCACTATTTATTGGTAAAATAGTAGCCCAAGTGTCGGCGGTGGATGGTGATGACTAGTTGCCTTCCCTCTAGTCTTACACTGCTAAATTAGGGACGGCTAGCGCAGATAGCCCTCGCGGAGTTATGCGCGAAATTAAAAAATAAACACAACAAATCAAATCCAAGCAAGAGAAAGTGTAATATACTATTACAGCACTTGTATCGCCTACAATGTCTTGCAACAATACGTATTTTGTTAAAAATCATTTAAAAAAATGATCAGTTAGCTCAGCTTCAATTATTGAATGTAGAAGATCACGTGACGACCACTTGCATTCCACCTGACTGATATTTAAACTGGGAAAGTCCAGTCTTCGGTCTGCAGCTGTTATCCCAGTAGAACGGATTATAAATAACGAAGACGGAAGAAACAAAAAGCGTCTCTGTTCACTTCAGAACTACCTACTTGCCCTCTATACGTTTTTAATAACTTTTAGTTCAGTTTAAAACACTTATAATGAATCTTTTACAATTCACCGTCACCATACGTTGTTTTTATTCCCCGTTGTTACGAATTACCGTAACACTTGTAATAAAACTTCTGTAATAATAACTATAAAAATGTTTGTTTTTTCAGCCAATCGCATTTCAATTTTTTGTAATACGATTTTCACATCACGAGAACACGATTATGTTGACGTCATAAAGGGAAATAAAAAGTTATTTGTGAGCTTGTGAAACATTTTGAGAAAGACGTCAGTTGCTGATGGATCACCCTTGATTCAAACTTCTGAGAAGTTAATGTTCCCTTAAGTATTATATTTCACTCGTCGTTGGAACAAAATATACTTTCAAAGCACTTTCCAATTGCACAATATTGACATTACAGGTCTTGATGTTTGAAGTATTAATAGCATTAGGCCTTAGAAAAAAATTTTATACGTTGCGCTCGTGACAAACACCGTAAGAGGGTATTGAAGTTATTAACAATGGCCTTGACCTTGATAAACCATCACCGTTGGTAACACAGATTTTTAAAGCCACGTACACTGAAATTTGAAAAAAAAATGATCGAAGAATATTTTTGAATATTCTTCTCAAAACATAAACATTTTCGCCCATAAATGTGAAAATGACGTAGATGACAGTTTTGTAACCCCCTTGCTCTCTTTACGAGGAGTTTATACAGCAATGAAGACAGATTTTAAAATGAAGTTGATGTGACTGACGAAAATAATTTATTAAAACAAAAAATCGAAAGAAAAACAATTTTTTTACACTATCTACTTTTGTAGTAAAATAATGATAACGAATGACTATATCACAAGCTCTATGAAATTATATATTTATAAAATTTACTTTGAATTTAATAATTTGAGATGGGCGCTTTAGAGTAAAGTTACACGACAATTTGCAATGTTCACCACGGAATATTAAACTCCATATTTTAACGTTTTAAGTTTGTAAACTTACCGCTATCCAACCGGAGACAACAGTTTAAGAAAACTGATTTGACACGTTAATATCAAATGAAAATATGACAGAAACATGATAACATGGTTTAAAAAACAAACATAATGTCAGAAGGCTCCGTTGATATAAATTGTTTATAGATTAGTTTAAAAATTGAATTATTAGAGCTGTAAATGCTGCTTCATATTTCACAAATGGACTTCAGCTTAAGTTATTCCTGATTTCCATGTTCAAGCACGTTCTTTCTTCTTTGATTTGTCTTCAGAATTACTGATGCGAAACAAAAGTTTCCCACCTCCCAGTGGCGCAAGAAACCTGATTTATACAAGTGGCAGGCAGAGCACACATCGCCCATTGTGTAGTTTTGTGTTTAACTACAAACAAATAAAGCAAAATAAAATAATTGTTTTTAAAACACTATATTGTTGTGATGGCATTTATTATTATTAAGTTTGTATAACTTCACCTTCGGTTTCTTTTATGTAATAATTATCCAGAAAACAAATAAAAAACGGAATTTAAAATTTTCTCGTAAACTGTTGAACGTCGAGATGGTAACTCAATTTTTTTATAATTAATTTACATTTATTAGACATTCTAGAATAAAAAAATAAAAAAGTTCTTTATCTTGAGACTAGTTTTATTAATTACATTGTACTAACTAATGTATCTTAATGATTTGTATACAAATATTTTATAACCTGCATGGAACTGTTATCCACACAGTAACACAAAAATGACGAAAACAAGATATTCGTTTGATCCAGTTTTAACAATTCCATCAACATTCTGTCCGTTGCTTTAGAAATAAGTGAGGAAACTTATATCACTAAACATCGTTTGTTTCTACTTGTTTGTATTTATTAACTAGAACATGAGTTTGTTCTTCTTGTTTGTATTTACTAAATGGAACATGGGTTTCTTCTACTTGTTTGTACTTATTAAGTAGAACATTGGTTTGTTCTACTTGTTTGTATTTATTAATTGGAACATGAATTTGTTCTTCTTGTTTGTATTTACTAAATGGAACATGGGTTTCTTCTACTTGTTTGTGCTTATTACTTGGAACATGGATTTGTTCTACTTGTTTGTATTTATTAAGTGGAACATGGGTTTTTTTGTGCTTGTTTGTGTTTACTGAATGGAACATGGATTTGTTCTACTTGTTTGTACTTATTAAGTGGAACATGGGTTTCTTGTGCTTGTTTGTGTTTACTGAATGGAACATGGATTTCTTCTACTTGTTTGTACTTATTAAGTAGAACATGTGTTTGTTCTACTTGTTTGTTCTTATTAAGTTGAACATGTGTTTGATCTACTTGTTTGTACTTATTAAGTGGAACATGGGTTTGTTCTACTTGTTTGTACTTATTAAGTGGAACACAGGTTTGTTCTACTTGTTTGTACTTATTAAGTTGAACATGTGTTTGTTCTACTTGTTTGTACTTATTAAGTGGAACATGGATTTGTTGTGCTTGTTTGTATTTACTGAATGGAACATGGATTTCTTCTACTTGTTTGTACTTATTAAGTGGAACATGGATTTGTTCTATTTGTTTGTATTTATTAAGTTGAACATGTGTTTGTTCTACTTGTTTGTACTTATTAAGTTGAACATGTGTTTGTTCTACTTGTTTGTACTTATTAAGTTGAACATGTGTTTGATCTACTTGTTTGTACTTATTAAGTGGAACATGGGTTTGTTCTACTTGTTTGTGCTTATTAGTTGGAACATGGATTTGTTCTACTTGTTTGTATTTATTAAGTGGAACATGGATTTGTTGTGCTTGTTTGTATTTACTGAATGGAACATGGATTTGTTCTACTTGTTTGTACTTATTAAGTGGAACACAGGTTTGTTCTACTTGTTTGTACTTATTAAGTTGAACATGTGTTTGTTCTACTTGCTGTTAGGATTCACAACCACCACCACATTGAGAATATATTCCAGTAGTGTGAACAACAAAGTTACAAACACAGAATTAGTATTACAGTGACTAAGCTGATTCATGACAAACTGTACCATTTTGAAGCATGTGTTTGAATAATATATATTTGAAATCCATTTATGGTGGACGTAATGTAAAAGTGTGCCTTTCGTTGGATGTAATATAAAAGTCTGCCGATAGTCGGGTGTAATGTAAAAGTGTGCTCGTAAGTACTTCGAACGTGAATATATATGTGTAGTTTTGCTATTTTTCTAAGAGCAAACTATCCAATATACGAACTAGATATATTAATTATTGTAGTTTTGCTCCGCTGTTTTACCAGGGTATAGCCACATATACTTAACAATATATGATTGTTTAATATCTAAATTACGTCACCGCTAATATTTATATGTAGAATTTATATTTACAAATAGTTCGAAGTGCTTACTTTTAATATTGACGCTGAATTGTGCTTTTAGAGAAATACATTATCAACACTTAATAAGGTAGTTTTGGAAGATGTAACAGTTATTAATGTGGAAACTGTCTTTGGTTGGTTGCTATTATTATAATTATTATGAACTATTTACTCCAAATCCCATTCAAGTAACATATTTTTATTTTATTTTATTTAAACTCATTAACCGTCATATAAAAATTAATAATGAAATTCATGTTTTTATGTTGTTGTTTTCTTCAAGTTGTGACATGTTTGATTAACACTAAACAAATCAAAACCAATTATAAATATCTATTAATTGAAACAAATGATGTGTTTTTTTTTATTCAAAGATCACTGGCATGGTTTCATTACTTCAGTACATGTGTGTTTTTTTACAGTAAAACCACATCCGCCTACCGGCTGTGTCTATCGATAGGAGTTGAACACTTCATTTTAGCGTTGTAACTCCGAAGACTTACGGCTGTACCTACGGGTGATTTAATTTAGTGTACAATATTTTGTATGTTTTTGTTATTAGAATCTTCGATTTTTAACGTTCACAAAATACTTAACAAAAAAAATAAGTAGTGTATAAATATTAGAGATCTTGCTATATTTTTAAGGTTAAATCTGTATAAAAGTACTAAACTTTTATAACTTAATATATCATGTTCATGTTTGTATAGTAACTTTCATTATTAGCTTTACAAACTCTACTGATGATGAAAACGGCCATTATTTGATTTTGATATTTCATTTTAATTTGGTTTGTTTTGAAGTTCGCGTAAAGCAACTCGAGGACTATCTCAGCTAGACGTCCCTAATTTAGCAGCGTAAGACTAGAGAAAAAGCAGATAGTTATCGCCACCCACCGCCAGCTCTTAGGCTACTCTTTTACCAAGAAATAGTGGGATTGATCGTCACATTATAACGCCTTCACGGCTGAAAGAGAGCATGTTTGGTGTAAGGAGTATTCGAACCCGCGACCTCAAATTACGAATAGAGTGCCTTAACCACCTGGTAATGCCCGGCCTTATTTTCTAATATGACAGATTGTCTCTCTTAGTATAACTGTCGCTTACGGGCAAGTTTGAGATGTTTCAGATGATCAAACAAAAAACATATTTCTTCTTTTGAAACATAGCAATAATGTTTCTTTTGAGTAACTTTGATGCGTCTTTCAAACTTGCATCGATTAATCATGAAAAAGAGACCACAAATATAACAATAAAAAATGAACATTGTAAGTTTTGAAATTTATGAAACAAAACTGGCGACAAAAATATTTTTCAGACAACCAGAAAACAAAGAAACAAAACAACAACCAAGATTAAATCAATCAGAAAAATATTGTGTAACCTTTCCGTTAAAAAGCATTGTTATTTTTACATTTCAATATTTTGTGGTCTGATTCAAATTGAAACGATAGCGTTTTAAAACAGTTGGTTCCACTATAATTCTTCCTTATTTTATTCTCAGATCATATTTTTATCTTGAACACTTTCTTTTAACATATGATACAGAATACGATGCAAATACGACGTTAAAAAGCTGTTTCAAATCATTTTAGTCAGTTTATCAAAGATCGATAACTCGTGATGAAGAACATTTTCGGGTTATAAATTATTGAAAACAGTTTTAAATAGTTTGATAGCTTTGTTTTACAGCAAAGCTAGCTGTGCCCTATCTATAAGGTAGAATCGAAGCCCGGATTTTCGCTTTGTAAATCTGCAAACCTACTTCTGAACAGGTGGAAGACATCACGTTAAAAGTACTATCAGTTATCGCCACTATAAACCTTATAAAAGTTTGATGCTACGGCACTGACAAACAATAACTCATTAGCCAATCAGTTCACGCAATTATGACACTTTTTTTTCTTTATCATTCAACGTTTAATTTAAAGTCGGTGTTTGGGGGGGAGGTGGTGTAACGTTTGAAATAACTTCAGGAAACCCATTGTTTTCAGTGTCCTTCGAGCTGTTTGATTTTTCTGTCTTTCTCCACAGGGCATATAGAGGAACTAGAAAAAAACGTAATTCTACTCATTACAGTAACTACGATATACGTGTATAATTAGAAATAGAAAAAACTCAGCATAATAAATATTTTGGTCTCTTCTACCCATGATACAGATGTAAACAGTCACTTTGACAAAACTGAACCATATAATTTTTGTGGAGACTGGAACTCACAACATAAAATTACTGTAAAAAAGTTTAATATATCTTTTTACCTAAAAACCCCTGCGGGCAGTGAAATGCGACTGCACTTCAACCCTGGATGACAGTGGGAACAAAGTATGAGTAACCTCAGCTTGAGGGAGAGCTACAACATGGATATTTTTTTAAACTTGAGACTGTGTGTTTATAAGCTTGGTCACTAAATTGTGGCTGTACCAATGACATTATGGTCTGTAAAGTCTCCTATTGTCAATCAAGATAAAAAAGGAAAACAAACGTGATCCTAGAAAAGGTTTGGTTTGTTTTGAATTTCGCGCAAAACTACATGAGGGCTATTTGCACTAGCCGTCCCTAATTTAGCAGCGTAAGACTAGAGAGAAGGTAGCTGGTCATAACCACCTACAGCTAACTCTTTTACAAACGAATAGTGGGATTGACCGTCACATTATAACACCCCTACGGCTGAAAGAGTGAGCATGTTTGGTGTAACGAGGATTCGAACCCGCGACACTCAACTTACAAGTAGAGTGCCTTAACTACCTAGTAATGCCCGACCCCATTTTGTAATATGACATATTGTCTGTCTTAGTATAACTGTCGCTCACGGGCAAGTTTCAGATGTGTCAGATGACAATCAAACAAGAAACATATATCTTTTCTTGAAACATATTAATAACGTTTGTTTTGAGTAACTTTGATGCCTCTTTCAAATTTTCATCGATTAAACATGAATAAGAGACCGCAAATATAATAATAAAATGTTAACATTGTAAGTGTTGAAATTTAACCACCTGGCTATGACGGGCGTCGCGCAAAGTTGCACGAGAGCTACTTGTGCTAGCTAGAAAAGAAATTACCTTTGAATTATAAACAGCAAAGTTACAAATTTAACTTATAAAAGATTAAATGTGTGTATTTCATGAGCATCGATATTTAACTTATTAACAACGAAATGTATTTTATGTATATGTGGTAACTATAATCGTTAATCTAATAATAATGTTATTGATGTAGGCACAATGTACTTTTGTTTATTAAAATAAACTCTAGTTTAGAGGATAAAAACCGATGACAAGCAAACACTTCTATCGAATTCTATTAAATAAAATAAAATCGTATACTGTTATAAGCCAGTCTAAAATTTGTTTTATCACATATAATACTTAATGAGAATAATAATTTATTCTATCACGTATGTTTAACAGCATGCTGAGAACACTATTTTTAGGTCTTAGGTACCTTTTGACTTAAGTCACTTTATGTTTTTACAATTTAGAAAGGTTTTGGTTGAATTTCGCCCAAGGCTACACAAGGACTACCTGCTCTAGTCGTCCTTAATTTAGCAGTTTGAGACCAGAGGGAAGGCAACCAGTCATCATCACCCACCGCCAACTCCTGGGCTAACCTTTTACCGAAGAATAGTGGGATTCACCGTCACATTTTAACGCCCAAACTGCTGAAAGGGCGAACACGTTTGGTGTGATGGAGATTCGAACCCGCAATCCTTAGATTATGAGTCGAGCGCCTTATCCACCTCTCTATACCAGGCTATTTAGAAAGGCTTCCAGGATCTTGTTTCTTAAGTAACATGAAATAATCATTTATTTAGTGAAGTTAATTTTATGTCTCATGCTAATATAACATTCAGGTTCATAAGAAATTCTATTGAGATTAATCATCGTAGAGACAGTTGATATATTTACACATTCATTACCAGTTTGAACTCTGATCTTCCAACACTAAAAATGATTAATATTAATCAACACATTTATTTTCCAACTTTATTATAAATGTAAATGAACATGTAGTTCTTAATACTAGCAGGTGTCTGTCACAACGAAGGCTGTCTGTGTTGCGTAACCTCCAGGTGGTAACAAATATTCATGTATCTCCTTTACGCTACAACTCATAATACCACACATTAAATATGAACCAAAACCTGAGTGTGTTTTCTTACAGCAAACTCACATCGCTCTATCTACTGAGTGAACCGAGAGGAATCGAACCCCTGAAATCCGAAGATTTACCGCTGAGCCAGAGTGGGGACGAATATTATTGATCAAGAAAGGACCACACAAATGTTGAACAATTCAGGCCAAGAAAGGACCACACAATTGTTCAACACTACTGATCAAGAAAGGATCACACAAATGCTAAACATCCCTGATGAAGAAGGGAACACAGAACTGTTGAACATTACTGATCAAGAAAAGACTACACAAATGTTAAACATCCCTGATGAAGAAGGGAACACAGAACTGTTGAACATTACTGATCAAGAAAAGACTACACAAATGTTAAACATCACTGATGAAAAAGGGAACACAGAACTGTTGAACATTACTGATCAAGAAAAGACTACAAAAATGTTAAACATCACTGATGAAAAAGGAACCACACATCCCTTATAGGAAGATGAGCTACCAGATAATTCCTTCAAGTATAGGGGTGTTCAATTACAGAACATTCCTACCCATATAGAGTGCTGAGCTACAGAACATTCCTTCCCATATAGGGTGTTTAGCTTCCAAAACACTCCTTTCCATATAGGGTGTTCAGTTACAGAACATTCCTTCCCATATAAAGTGCTGAGCTACAGAGCATTTATTCACATATTGGGTGTTTAGCTTCCAAAACACTCCTTTCCATATAGGGTGTTCAGTTACAGAACATTCCTTCCCATATAGGGGTATTCAGATACAGAACATTCCTTCCCATATAAAGTGCTGAGCTACAGAGCATTTATTCACATATAGGGTACTGAGGTACAGAACATCCCTTCCCATATAGAGTGCTGAGCTACAGAACATTCTTTCCCATATAGGATGTTTAGCTTCCAAAACACTCCTTTCCATATAGGATGTTCAGTTACAGAATATTCCTTCCCATATAGGGGTATTCAGATGCAGAACATTCTTTCCCATATAAAGTGCTGAGCTACAGAGCATTTATTCACATATAGGGTACTGAGGTACAGAACATCCCTTTCCATATAGGGTGCTGAGGTACAGAACATCCCTTCCCATATTGGGTGCTGAGCTACAGAACATCCCTTCCCATATAGGGTGCTGAGCTACCAGAGCTCCGTTTTGGCATCTGAAATCGAAAATCAGTCCCGACATTTCGAAACACCATAAACACGTCATTCGTTATACACCAAACTTAAGTGTCTTTCATAACCAAACTCCTATAAAGTTGGGAACATTTTGGTTTTCTGTAACTTCCCTATTTACTGATAAAGTCCTCTCAGACCCCGAATTTTACATTCTGTCACTGTTTAAGGAGGTGCTATCAGGCGCCGGAAGAACACATTAAATACAGAGCATGAAGTTTCGTAGCGTGTAAATAGTGAAATGCTGATTTTTTAAATTCAAAATAGAAATATAATGTCACAGAATTTGAAAAACAGATCTTACAGTTATACTACGTATCGTATTTAGGACATACATTTCAAAGAGGCTCACTGTTTATATAATATATACAATGAAGAATACTTTTTAGTTATTTTTGTAAAAAGGAGAGAAAGTGTGCAAAGCACTTTAACACTCTAGTGTTATTGCAAATACAGTAAGTTAGCCATACTTCTGATTTAAAAAAATAATGTTTATGTCAATGATTTTTATATGGTACCCACATGTTTTCTCAGTAATATATGCGTATACAGTTTATTCGTAATGTAAATCGGCTCAAATAATCAGCGCTGTAAATATGATTGATATTTAAAATTGAATCACAAAATATGGGTGTTAGTTTTCGATATGAGAAATTTTTACTTTGATTACCACGTTACATGCTTGACACAGTAAAATTCAGCACCACATCACTGTTCGCACACACTCATTTTACTTCCCAAATGACACTACACCTAAAGCAGAAAAGACCGTATTTTATCTTAGTACATGTGGTATAAACAACTTTGTTAAACACCTTTTTACGTATGACTGAATTTTGAAACACACCGTACTTTACTAGTTTATTGCTAGAGAGATTCTTCTGCGACGTATGGTGCGTCCGTTTTCACACGTCGTGTTAACAGTTCAATATACATAATAATGTTTTGAGTATTTTAAAGTAAATATGTTTAAGTGCTTTGTTGTCAAGCGTAAACATTTCAGCACTTTTGTTTTACAAGGATATCACCATGTTAACAATAGAGTTTAAGATAGAGATATCAGATGTAGTGGTTCTCACAGTAGAGAATAGGATCTTCCTAGATTAAAGTCCTCTTTTTAGCAAGGAACGCCACCCTAACTGTCGTTGTTAAGTTATTAAGATGAAACGGTAGAGACAAACTAGTTTTGTCTGTTTCAGATATTCTACTGATTTTCTATATATTATTATTAGCGATACTGATACATATATATGAAATAGCTGGTCGAGATAATTTAACACGTAAATAAGTTTTTGTACTTGTTTCTCAGTGTAATCAATATAAACTTCTTTTCGAAAGTTTTAGATTCAGGTATTAAATAAAAATACTTAGCACATTCGAAGATACTGCCACGTACTTCTCAACATGTAGTCCTCAAGTTTAAGTGTAGTGGAAATGACGTATAAGAAAAAGTACTGTAATTTATTTGTTTCACAAACGAAACTCACTTACTGTTTCTATAGAAGGGCCTCCTAGGATACCATTACTGAGCCATGATCAAGGACAAGCACATCTAACAGCAGGAGACCTGTCAAGATGAAATTGAAGACGAGTCTCTAGACTTGTATCTGTTTTACATACAACAAGATTCAGAAGATACCGGTTTTTATAATATCCACAAGATTCAGTGTCACATCCATGTGAAACATGTTACATTATTTAACATTTGATGGGAATAAGAATGAAGCTATTGTCTTCTGTGTGTGTTAATGTAAAGGTATGAAGTAGCTTTACTATAAGAAACGAGTTGAAATATTAGATAAACTTCCACTTGTGTTAACAACCTTATAATTATAAACTGAATTTGATGTTTGAAGAACGTAGACTGTCACTCAGACAAATACACAAACAAACAGATTTATATATATCTTACTAACTCTGAACCTGTCCATGTTCGTGGCTTCTGTCTACCTAGTTAGTTAACTACCTATATATTATACATTAAACTAACTACCTACATATTTTCTATTTAGTTAACTACCTATATACTTTATGTTTAGTTAACTACATGTATGTTTTCTTTTGACTATTTGTCCATTCGCTTTTTTTTCTGTCCCCCAGCAAGTCAATGACACGTTTAAGGACTTCTAACACTACAATCCGTAGCTCGATTTTTGCTCAACACAGAACGCAGATAGCCTAGTACTGAAAAACAACATTATGTTTTGTACTTAACTATCAATTTATCTTCATGTTTTATACTCAACTATAAAATTATCTTCATGTTTCATACTCAACTTTCAATTTATCTTCATGTTTTCTAATCAACTGTCTAATTATCTTCATGTTTCCTAATCAACTGTCTGTTAAATTTCACGTTTCCTATTTAACTATATACTCCAGTCTCTTAGCAGGCGAAAACATACCTTTGTTTGAATAAATATTTTAAATGTTTTACAGATTTTGTAATGATAATATAATACAATGTATTATAAAATACAATAACAGACAACAGCAATATCAAAATCTAAAGTTATGTATGCAGTGTGAGACAATACAGACTATATCACGGAAATTACGTATATAAAAGAATGCTTGCCACTGTACGATCCAGGTTTTGGCAGAGGACTGCTGACCTCAACAAAGGCTACAATTTGTCGTTGTTAGGACTGTCAAATATATATTCTCGCCTTTCAGTTGTATCTTATACTGCGATTGATTGTCTTGCACACTTTTCTTTCTGGAGTTATCAAATTTTTCATTATAAACATGCAAATATATTCAAGTTGTAACAGGTGGCTTAACACATGTCGTTAAGTTACCAACACAGAAACAATGCAACCTCTCGCTAGTTTATCGAGTAAAAATATAGAACAGAATACTTTACTTACAGGTACACGCGTTGTAGTTACGGCTTACTTACACATTGATCATCTCTGGTGCTTAGATTCCGATCACAGGTGATAAGAAAGCTAGAAACACATAGAGGATCACGAAGTGTGACGTTACAAGAATGAGCCCGCGCATGCGTAAGAAATTAGCATACAAAACACGTTTAATCAAAAGTAACGGGTGTATCTCGCGTTAAGAAGACAATTTTTCCTACGTTCATTTTGACGAAAACTAACGGTCATGTGTAGGTACATGTATTTGAATAAAACTGTTTGTTTGTTTTTTTGAATTTCATGCACGAGAGCTATCTGCATTAATCATCCCTAATTTAACAGTGTAAGACTAGAGGGAAAGCAGCTAGTCACCACCACCCACCGTCAACTCTTTTACCAACGAATAGAGGGATTGACCGTCACATTATAACCCCCTCAAGGCTAAAAGAATGAGCATGTTTGATGTGACGGCGATTCGAACCCTCAACCCTCAGATTACGAGTCCAGAGCCTTAACCACCTGGTCATTTTATAACAGACCAGGATGAATTTAAAAGTTTTTGCATTGTCATGTAATTAATTTTAATTGCTGAAAACCACATTCAAAGTTAAGATGGCCATCTTACCTTACCTTCCCCTACCATGTCTCCCGGACAAAAGAATGATTTACGTAAATATTGGAGGTTTCTAACCTTCATTTTGGAAAATTGCTGAAAATAGAATCAGTGGATCCGAAATATGGTAATAATAAAAATGTAAGTGCAAATAGACAAGCATAGGGGTAATTTAACTTTTTTGTTTGTTTTGAATTTCGCGCAAAGCTACTCAAGGACTATCTGTGCTAGCCGTCCCTAATTTAGCAGTGTAAAACTAGAGAGAAGACATCTAGTCATTACCACCCACTGCCAACTCTTGGGCTTCTCTTTTACCAACGAATAGTGAGACTGACCGTCACATTATAACGCCCCAAACATGTGAAAGTGCAAGCATGTTTGGTGCGAGGGGGATTCGAACCGGCTACTCTCAGATTACAAGTTGAGCGCCTACACCTCCCTGGCCATGCAGGGCCAATGTAACTCCTGTCTTAACATTGCTAAGTTATCAAAAATTTTTTCATTTTTTGAAACGATGATTATTGGATCAACTCCAGATATTTTTCTGAATCTGAACTGTACTGTTTGTACACTGTTTCAGTTAATTTCGGACATTTGTACATTGTTAGGTTTTGTTTAGAAATGTTCTGTTCAGCCATGCTCACTTGATCAGGTTTCATTTTATAATGCGTTAATAAACTTTACGCTCGCTTCCCAAAGAGATAATCGACAACCGCCTGAAGGTGTCACTTATTTTAACCATTCGTACCATTATACAGTAGTGTGTTTTCTGTGAAATAGTCAGTAGACCCCAAAATGACATTACATAAAGGATGGTTAGCATTGTTATTTGTGCTGTCGTGACGTCAGTGAAATGTGCATGTCATGATTCACGAGAGAATTATGCACTTAGTAGGCTACAGTACATCATAACATAACTTCAACAGGAAAAAACTAAAATACTTGTCACTCTTAATTTTGGTATCATTTACTCTTGAAACAGAACACTTTTGGGGACCCTGCAAAAGTGCATTCATTATATCACATTTAAATGAGTAGTTTTAAGCGTATATACACCAGGAAATAATGGACAGAGGTTTACTCAGGAAAACAGGATGTTTAGAGATGATGATACGCTTTCTAAGCCCCCATATTTAAGTTTAGCAGTGTCCTCAAAACGAGGCCAATTTGTGCACAAACGAGGCTTGTGTTTTATGTTACCTTGTATTTGTAACAGCATTTTCATCTCTTTTCTTGAACCACCTCGCTCAACCATTAAGAGCCGTTCAACCATGCAGACAACATATATCATAATTATATATTTTTTCTTTTCTTTAAGGGTCACGACCGGTCCCATCATTTCTGAATTAGTTAGAGCTTGTCTCTGAGGGTCACCAACCCTCCCCCACATTATCTACTTGCTATGTCCTCACTTCACATCCAGGTTTTTATTGTCACGACTACAAACATTTACTTCCTGGCTGTGCACGTGCACTACCTCGTTCTCATCTGCAGGGTAAGGTTATGGTTCCTGCTGGAGACTTAGAAGTCATGATGAGGTGGTATGATCAACACATATTAGAACGAAACAGGCTTTACAGCTCAAATTTTCGAAAAAATATCGTGTTTAGTGACGGATATCTCGTAGTTTGTCATAATCAATTGTAATGAATCTAAGATTTATAGTTGTGGAAAGGCATGGCCAAGCGTGTTAAGGCGTGCGACTTGTAATTTGAGGGTCGCGGGTTCGCATCCCGGTCGCGCCAAACATGCTCGCCCTTTCAGCCGTGGGGGCGTTATAATGTGACGGTCAATCCAACTATTCGTTGGTAAAAGAGTGGCACAAGAGTTGGCGGTGGGTGGTGATGACTAGCTGCCTTCCCTCTATTCTTACACTGCGAAATTAGGGACGGCTAGGACAGATAGCCTTCGAGTAGCTTTGTGCGAAATTCAAAAACAAAACAAACAAAGATATGGAAAGAATTTTAATTTAGTAATTATTTTCTAAAAATCCATTCATTTTCCAGTCAGATATGTTTTTATATATTTTATCCACAATAAAGCTACAAATAAATGTGCTGAAAAAATATACAGCCTGAGGTGAGTATATATGTTTTTTTTCCGCAAATGATAGTAGATTCCTCTAGGTTGTTTTTCAACATTGGTATAGCATGGATGATTACTTGCATCTGATATGACTTGTATGTATTAACACAATAGCACGTCGCCGCAGACGTGATCTGTGGTGCCACGGGCGATCTTTTCAACGCTTATACATTTAGACAACGGCGAATTTCTGATCATTCAGAGTGTGTTGATGCCCTACTTCAGACTGATTGTTGTTCGACGTATCAAAGTATTTTCTTAGACAGGTTATCTGTATGTTCAAATATCACAGAAATTCAAAGCTTACGAAAAATCAGTTTCAAATACATATAACGTAATGAATATCTTTAGCAAGAGACGAATAGTAAAAAAACAATTTAAACAAACTCCTACTATGGGCATGGCCACCATTATCATTGCCAAAGTTCGAAGTCTGGCCATCTAAGATTTTTCACCCAAGAAATGATTGCTAACACGTTACACATATCACACTCGCCTGTATACAAGACGGTTCAAGGAGATTGTGGCCTAATCAAGATGTATGTGTAACTAAATCACATGCTACTCACCCTTAAAATTATACAAACTGTGTGCTTGAATTATTAGAATAATGAGGGCCTCCCAACATAGCACGCAGAATGTGGAGAAAGCTTCTCTCCTAGTTTTAAGATTGCCAGGTTTTTCTAATGACAGGTGTTTAAAATTCATAAAGTGTAAAGTAAGGAAAGGTGATTTCTGTTTAATGTCAAAAAGTTAGTAATACTAATTGTACGTGACTCCTACACTGTATGTTCATGATGCCAAGAAAATATTGCCTCACAGGATAAAGCATCAAGTTACTTATCTAGTCTAATTAATTGTACAAGACTCCTACAATATATATCCATGATGCTAAGAAAATATTACCTCATAAGAATAAAGCATCAAGTCACTTATCCAGTCCAACTAATTGTACCAGACTACTACAATATATATATCCATGATGCTAAGAAAATATTACCTCATAAGAATAAAGCATCAAGTCACTTATCCAGTCCAACTAATTGTACCAGACTCCTACAATATATATATCCATGATGCTAAGAAAATATTACCTCACAAGAATAAAGCATCAAGTCACTTATCCAGTCCAACTAATTGTACCAGACTCCTACAATATATATCCATGATGCTAAGAAAATATTCATACATCAGGATATAGCATCAAGTCACTTTTTTTGTCCACGTGTAGTGGTATTTCTAAAAAGCTGAGGATAACAAAACCAATGATTTCCAAATGCTTTTCCAAGTATAACTATAAGTAAAATTACCACACATCCTGAAATCATGAGCACTTGGTTTAAGCGTTGTCTTGAAATCTGATATTCGTGCATTGTAGTCTCGTGGAAACGTCTTTAAAGTCTTTTAGGTGCAATTTGCTCACGGTCCTTCTAGAAAATGGTTACAATGAAACTTTATGTGTCAGTATCAGACTGAGTCCAATCAACAAAAAGCGATGATGTTCACCAGCTGTCTTCCCTCTAGTCTGTCACTACTGAATTAGTGATGGACAGTTAGCAACAAGTATCAAACCAAACAAATACGTTAACAAAGATCAAACAAGAGGAGAATTGAATGAGTGTTCTAATAAATTATGATTGGTTAAAAACAAAATCTGCCGTGGAGCTAGAAGAGCTCTTATTTAAATGATTTTTGTACTTGTCTTGGATTAACAAAGATGTTAACTATACGTTTCATCTGTTGGACGTTCTGACAGTGTAGTTGTAAATTCGAAAACAAAAGTGTGCGTATGTGTGGATATTTTATGGGAAAACCATATCGGGTTATCTGCTGCGTCCACCGAAGAGAAACGAACCCTGATTTTATGATTGTTGATACGGAGACTTATTACCGTTCCGCTAGGGGACTTGATATGAAAGTATTTCAGTTATTTGATGTCCGTGTATAAGTGATTTTTATAAAATATTTGTAAAAACCTGTATATTAAACTATTACACAAGCTATGAATTGGATCGTTGGGTTGGACAGAGAAATCAAGGTTCGATGGTTAACTAAGACCGCTCTAGAAACAATGATTACACAGTTATTCACCCATTGGCTATGTGGTAAGTGTTCGAATATTTGTAATGTGCCCTTAACGGGTATCGATATTCGATTCTTAAAGATATTATTAACCGCTGTGCCACAGGAGGGCGTTTCATTAAGGAATTGTGTACTCTTGAACTTTCTTCTGTTTTCTTTTCTACAGATACGCGAGGGTAAGTTAGAGTAGAAATGTGAATAGTTGGAATTAAACACTAAAATAACGTTAAGTTGTTAATCAGCTGGTAGAGCTATATTTTCGCTCTAAAAGCTAACTTTTAACTCACTGAATGAAGTTATTGAAGTGGAGAAAAATAAAATTTGCTAGTAAACAAAAATAAAAGTCAAATTCGGCGATGTTGGCTTTTCTAGTTATTGAATGTTTTTGTGTGCACAGCAAATTCTTGGAAACTATAACTTTAACTGAAAGAAACAATAATTTTTTGTGTGTGTATACCAGCAAGTCTTATCACCTCTGTCTAAGTGGACAACAAGTGTTTCTTTCATTACTATCGGTCAGTACAACAATTTTTTGGTGGTTGTTATCATGTTTTGCTAACTACGATCATAAGAAGCTTCATTAGCTGTTCTATCAAGCTGGGAGAAAGCCAACACCTTGTCAAGTTTCACTAAGAATAAGTGTGAACAGTTTATTTGTTTGTTTGTTTTGAATTTCACGTAAAACAATTTAAAGGCTATGTGCGCTCGTCGTCCCTAATTTAACACTGAAAGTTTGAGTTTTCTGTACCACATAAATAACGACTTTCGTTTTATCTGTTAGCTTTGGAGTTGATTTGGTTTCTGCAAGGACTTCGATAGGATATTTTTGATTCGTTTCAACCTTGTTGGGATCCATTGTAATTGTACCATCGTTAGAAACACTGAATTTATCAGCATGTTCGCCTGGAGTGTTGGACAAGAATATGAAACTCAGTTATTTACGCAGCACAAAAAGTTTACAGAAGCAGTGTTTAGAATTCACTGATTTAAATTACTGTTTTATATGTTTAATTTTCAGTTCTTATTGTAATGGATATACACATAATTATTTTCGCTTCACATAGAAATAAAAACCTTGGTTATAATAAGCTTTAATTCGTTATGGTACGTGTTATTAAGCCTGACGTATAAATATCGAAAACCATATAATTACCATTTAATACATTTTCATTATTTACCATACATTAACATTTTCCTCTGTCTTTTGGTTTTGTTTCTTTTGAATTTCGCGCAAAGCTATACGAAAGCTATCTGCGCCAGCCAGCCTTGGTTTAGAAGTGTCAAACTAGAGGGAAGTCAACCAGTCATCACCATCCCTCGCCATCTCTTGAGCTACTCTTTTACCACGAATAGTGAGATTGACCGAAGTATTATAACGCTATCACGGCTAAAAGGACGAGCAGGTTTGGTGTGACAGGGATTCGAGCTCAAGACCTTCAGATTATGAGTCGAGGGCCTTAACCACCTGGCTACGTCAGGCCCAGTTGCGAAGAGACTGGTAACTTGAAACATCTCTATAAGAGAATCTATTTTCTAAACGAGCATGTTAACTAAATTCTACTTTCAATTCTACTTTCAGGATTCATTTCTACAGAACCTGAAAATATTAAGCGACCAATTTATGCTGACATTATTTGATAGCCTTGACATTAGAGTTAAGTCAGAGATGGAACTGAAGCAACTGTGTCAAAGGGCAGAAACTCAAGCTGGTCTTGTTAAGTCTTCCCAGACGAGAGGAAACTTGTATAAGTTAACCTGCTTCGTGTGTTTGCTTCGTACGTTGAAAGTTCCGTGAAGGAAACCGGACAATCAGGCTTAACTTACGCCCACAACCACATTTTTTTCAAGCACAAAACAATATTTCTCAAAATTTGTGGGTACTTTCATCTACACATATGGGTCATTGTGTGGGCGATGAATGAGAGACAAATGATTGGAGTAAGAAAACGGCTACTGTTTTACACCTCGACACGTTATCTAAACTTGTTATGCCATCTTGATTTAGGGTTAGCATTCAAAGCACGAGACGAAATAAAGTTATACATGTTAAAGAGTTGTAATTATTTTGCTAATGAAATATATTTTAGGTGTTAAAGGTAGTTTACTATTATTTATGACAATATTTATAAAAGAAATCAGAGATTTTCTTTTAGCTCTAATTCCTTTCTTTCTGACCAATAAAATGAGAATAAAAGACAAAGAAATAAATAAAAATATTTGTATCTGAAATCTCGTATAACTAGGCTGCAAGTCTCGTTTAATCAACAAACAAGTATAATTACAGCACAAATTACAGTGTGAAATTACAGGTCGTATTCTGTACGGTATGGTTATAATTTCCAAAGTCTAGAGTAGTAGAAATACAAAAGCTATGAGAATTGACTTCTATTTGCAAGCTGTATTTAGTGTTTATATAACTTAAACAAAGAAACGAAACGAAAGGATGTTAAATATGATAACTCACATCGAAAACAATTATACAGCTAGTAGGTGCTCCTCACAGAAACCAAAAATAAAAAACAAACTAATAAAACCGGTTACTGCGAGCGGATCACCAGGGATACTAAATAAAGCTTGTGTTATAAAGTTACCGTTTAACACCATAATTAACAGTGTACTGGAATGTAATACGTCTAGACAAAAATACATGAGTAAAAGAGCTACTATAAATGGATCACTGGGGATAATAATTAAGTCTTATCTCATCAGGTTGCCCCCCAGTGGCTCAGCAGTATGTCTGCGGACTTATACGCTAAAATCCGGGTTTCGATACCCGTGGTGGGCAGAGCACAGATAGCCCATTGTATAGCTTTGTGCTTAATTCAAAACAACAACAACAACTCATCAGGTTACCATTTCAGCCCTACAATAAACCATGTAATGAAACCAAAGATAATTTGCTCACGACGTATTGTTAGAAGTGTGGAAATTAAAACTAACACTACAAACTCCAATAAGGTGATGAAACATCTAATACACTGTAAGTTGTTAAATTCGGTGAGCGAAATAAACAAAACACTTTAATATCGACTGACGCATGCGCTGTGTGACCTTGAAAAGTGGTTTCAACATTTGAAATTGAAACTGTGATTTGGTTTGTTTGTTCTGAATTTCGCGCAGAGCTACACGAGGGCTATCTGCGCTATCCGTCCCAAATTCAACAGTGTAACATTAGAAGGAAGCAGCTAGTCATCACCACCCACTACCAACTCTTGGGCTACTCTTTTACCAAAGAATACTGAGATTGATCGATACATTATAGCACCGCCATGAATTACGAGTCGAGTGCCTTAACCATCTGGCCATGCCGGGCTGTGTAAGTGTGGTAAAGAATGTTAAGAGAGTGTTTTTTTCACACTAATAACATTTTGTAGAAAACATTTGAAAGAATAGAGAATTGAAAACCATTATGTTTATGGTTTAGAGTACCAGGACCATGTTATACATGAACAATAAAATTAAAACTCTGCGATATCCAAGAATCTTAGATTTTAGGACATTTATATGTAAAGACAAAATACATTATTATCATATGAAGAAAGTCCATGTTATCAAAACAAGAGCCATTTTATATTTTATGTCTATAACTAAGCAATAAATTCGGTTATGAAATGTTTTAACACTTTCAGTTCCTTCATATGGTAACAACAAAAACCCCTAATTATTTAAGTTAAGCCCGGCATGGCCACTCCACTCGTAATCCGAGGGTTTGAATCCCTGTCACACCAAACATGCTTGTCCTTTTTCAGCCATGGTGGGCGTTATATGTGACGGTCAATCCCGCTATTCGTTGGTAAAAGAATAGCCCCTGAGTTGGCGGTGGGTGGTGATGATTAGCTGTCTTCTCTTTAGTCTTACACTACTAAATTAGGAACAGCTAGCGCAGATAGCCTTTGAATAGCTTTACGCGAAATTTAAAACAAACAAAACCTATTTATGCTAAGTCATCAGTAGAACTGTAAAATTATGTTAAAGTCAGAAAGTCTGGGTTTTAAATCACTTTCAGATATGTCTATACCAACCACAATAGTTTGTTATTTTTAAGGCCAAATCTAATCATTGACCCTTTTTTGTTTCATCATAGGTATCGTACGCCAATTTTAGCACTATAACACCATTAGTTTACTTATATCTATCAGTCACCAAAGGAAGTTTTTTTCTTTTTCTGTAATTTGAAGTTTCAACTACAACTCATGAGCCTAAATGCAGATGTAGCGCCATCTTTTAACAGCCATGAAAACAAAGACACTGGGATTTTCTTCTCTCACAGACAAATGTCACTAGTTTAATCACATTTGCTTTACCTACCCGGCCCGGCATGGCCAAGAGTGTTAAGGCGTGAGATTCGTAATCTGAGGATTGCGGGTTCGCATCCCCGTCGCGCCAAACATTCTCGCTTTCTCAGCCGTGGAGGCGTTATAACGTTACGGTCAATCCCACTATTCGTTGGTAAAATAGTAGCCCGAGAGTTGGCGGTGGGTGGTGATGATTAGCTGCCTTCCCTCTAGTCTTACACTGTTAAATTAGGGACGGCTAGCACAGATAGCCCTCGAGTAGCTTTGTGCGAAATTCCAAAACAAACAAACAATTTATCTACACACGTTAAGCACCACTCTTGTTATGAATAAGTGGAACACATATCTATAAAAAATGAACACCATAAACTTTCAACACTGATGTATACATAAAAGAGTTTGCATAATATCATACGTAAGTCTAAAATAAACAAACATATAAAATAATTCAAAATAGATATTCTGTTTCTTTAGACTAGTAACAAAACTGTAGTATTACTGTCGTCAAATGTAAAACCCGAGAGACTGCTTTAACATTCATTTATTCTAGCCAATCAAAACATATTATATTGTCTTCTCGACTATCGAAGTAATAAAACGGATGTTACTGGTTTGACTAAAACCAAATCGTTCACGTATTATTTATCCAAAGCTTCGTTGCCTGTTGTTACGCACTTTGATCTGATTTAGCGATTTCGATAGCAACACATATATGGAAGTAAACAACTTAATCACATATCAACTCATGAATGTTTTTTGCTTGTGAGTTTCGTTGTTGAAAAGTTTTTTCCTGTGTAACAACGAGCTCGTATTTACAATTTTCACTGGTTCGTGAATTATTTTATTGTGTATCCTCAAACAAAATTTTTAAGTATTCTTGATTCGCAAAATACTCTTAAACTTTCATTCTTCGAAACGTTTTAGACTTTCATCATATACTCAAATGCATATGGATTGCATAAAAATGATAACTAATAACAGTTATACATTTATGCATGTGTGTGTGTGTTTAATATACATATCTTGATCCAATTTATTCTATCAAATTTCTCAGTAATAAAATAAAACAATTAGAGGAATGTTGAGGTAATTTATATTATTATTCTGTTGTTATTTAATTGGTTCTAGTATCACGTTGCTCGAAAAATAATGGCAGATTTTAAATTTTAGTTTCAATCAGAAAAAAAAATTGAAATGCAACTTTATTAATCAGAATAGAAATCTAATGAATCTACACAAATTTTGCCAACGAAAAGCAAGGCTATTTATGTCATGACGATAAAACTGTGGAGTCCTAAAACTCAAAAATTATTAAAGCCATTCTTTGCTACCGCTTTGTTGTTGAATCGTTTGTCCTGTGAAAAAGTTGTCCAAGTGTTTGTTAAAGTCTGAGGAGTAAGAAGGTGTGTGTGTTTGTATGTGTTTTCTAATAGCAAAGCCACATCGGGCTATCTGCTCAACCCACTAAGGGGAATCGAACCCCTTATTTTAGCTTTGTAAATCCGAAGACATACCGCTGTACTAGCGGGGGGCAGGAGTAAGGAAAATGACGTACTGTTTCGTAGCCCAGTTCACTGGGATTCTGAAACGTCATTTGAACAACTTGTGACCGACCGTTATGATGAAGCTTTGTTTTAGAATTTCGCACAAAGCTACTCGAGGGCTATCTGTGCTAGCCGTCCCTAATTTAGCAGTGTAAGACTAGAGGGAAGGCAGTTAGTCATCACCACCCACCGCCAACTCTTGGGCTACTCTTTTACCAACGAATAGTGGGATTGACCGTCACATTATACGCCCTCACGGGCGAGCATATTTAGCGCAACGGCGAACCCGCGACCCTCAGATTACGAGCCGCACGCCTTACGCGCTTGGCCATGCCAGGCCAATGATGAAGCAAATTAGTCATTTTTCCATGTAGCTTTCTACGAATTTCTTTCAATTCGTGACAGTAAACTTTCGCAGTGATATCTTGGCTCTGGTTGAACAAGCTATACTAGATAAAACCAACCACAGACCACCATACAGTGACCATAATCTTCTGTTGGTGCAACTTTGGCTTTGGGAAGTGCTTTGGAACCTCATCACGGTTGAGCTATTGCGCAGATCGCTTTCTGTTGTTGTAACGGAACCACTTTTCGTCGCGGGTGACAATTCGATCAAGAAATGGGCCATTTATGTTGCACAAAAGCACCATACAGCAACGTATCCCAAACTTTCTCGGTTCATCGTTCTCAGGAATTTTCTCACGGCACCCCTGTACAAAAAGAAAAACCGAATAATTTCGTTTATTAAGTAGTTAGGTCAAAACAACTTAATAAGTATTTATGTCCTAATAAGTTAGTAGCCGTTTGAAAACAATGATACACACAAACTGAAATTAAAAACAGCATTTATTGGATGTAACAAACTGCTGTAATAGGGGAAACAGTCTTTGTGACCATTTTTTTTTCCATTTTTCATCCCCAGAGTAGCTGAAACGTTCTCTACAAGTTCTAGATTGTTCATGTTGCTTCTCCGCAGAGAGAGAATGAACGCATTCAGTTTTCAGTATCCAAAAAGTTCTTCTTCTTCGAGATAAGAGTGGAGTTCTTGTCGAAATTCGAACAAACGGGACAGTTATTCCCACGGGAAAGCCATCGCGAGCCGTAGTAGTACAACAAAAATGTATGCTCAGATCCCGTATCCTCACACAGTTTTTATAAACCTCGCCTTCGGCTGACTTTTTATAAAATTCATCATTTTCAACACACTTTCTAGGACTAGATTTAGTGAAGGACTCACGTGCTTTGATGCAAGGGTTTCTTTATGGATTATACAATGGGCCCACATTGCATCAAGAGCTTTTCTTTATATGAGTGCTTGTAATCCTTCAAAACAGCCGGAGATAGAACGACCATCATCGGTACAGACGTCAATGCGCTTAGTCCAGTCTAAGTTGTTTTCACACATAAAAATGTTAAGGATCTCAAACAAGTCTTAAGCCTTTATACCCATAGTGATACATTTACAAAAGGTCTTCCAAAATTTTTTCGCCATCCATGAACCATGTGTAGCAGATTAAATGAGCATCCTTGTTACTCTCTGTCATCTCACCTGGTTGTAATCTGAATTCCTTTCCTTCCACTTTTGTCAATTAGCTAATCATTGAGGTCTTTACCTTATTAGGACATAAATACTTATTAAGTTGTTTGGACCTAACTACTTAATAAACGAAACTATTCGGTTTTTCTTTTTGTACAGGGGCGCCGTGAGAAAATTCCTGAGAACGATGAACCGAGAAAGTTTGGGATACGTTGCTGTATGGTGCTTTTGTGCAACATAAATGGCCCATTTCTTGATCGAATTGTCACCCGCGACGAAAAGTGGTTCCGTTACAACAACAGAAAGCGATCTGCGCAATAGCTCAACCGTGATGAGGTTCCAAAGCACTTCCCAAAGCCAAAGTTGCACCAACAGAAGATTATGGTCACTGTATGGTGGTCTGTGGTTGGTTTTATCTAGTATAGCTTGTTCAACCAGAGCCAAGATATCACTGCGAAAGTTTACTGTCACGAATTGAAAGAAATTCGTAGAAAGCTACGTGAGAAAATGACTAATTTGCTTCATCATTGGCCTGGCATGGCCAAGCGCGTAAGGCGTGCGGCTCGTAATCTGAGGGTCGCGGGTTCGCCGTTGCGCTAAATATGCTCGCCCGTGAGGGCGTATAATGTGACGGTCAATCCCACTATTCGTTGGTAAAAGAGTAGCCCAAGAGTTGGCGGTGGGTGGTGATAACTAGCTGCTTTCTTTCTGGTCTTACAGTGCTATATTAGGGACGGCTAGCGTAGATAGTCCTTGAGTAGATTTGTGCAAAATTTAAAAACAAAATAAAAAAAAAACATTTCTATAAATTATTAACATTTTAGTATAAAAATCTACCATTATTTTTCGAATAATCTAATATTTAGTGTGCTGAACTGAGAATCGGAGGATCCATGGTTCGCGTCTTGTTGCAGCACCCAGCACTTTTGGAACGTTAATACGTCATTGATGGTCAGAATTTACTGCACTGTTACAGAAAAAATTATGATAGTAAGAAATGCATAGCCACCGGAGTATCGGCAGAAACAGAATATAGATATAAACCTAGAAAACAGTTTTCGAGTTTGAATAACAATATAGAAAGTCTCAATACCAGAACATTTTCACGGATACATATTGTCTGTACAACAAGTGAGATTCAACTGTAAAATCAGAGATATTTCTTATACCTTAGTGTTGAAACTGTGTGCTAAGCTGTAAATTACAGTTGTGTCAGTTTTATTATAGCACGTGACATGAAGTTACCAATGGAATAATTAATTGAAGTATTGTTCTCGCCTTTATTATACGTGTTATTGTTTTTCTAACGTTTCCACAAGTGTATTCTCAGGGCGTTATCAGCTCTTATAACAGTATATTTTTTCTCTGTTTTCATTACAACCAGAAAGCTTTCTGTGTAATTAGGAGGATTTGAGCCCCCGCCTCTATTATTTAGAATATAAACAGAAACTACATAGATATAAGAATGACGTCTCTAGTCTACACTGTTTAAATAACTAAACATTAAATTTGTTTGTGTAAATTCTGTCGGATATCCAAGGTAGCGAGATAATGTGTTGTGTTTAAACAAGAATTATTTGAAAATATATTCTCCTGAAAATCACGTTAACGTAGTTAAGCTCGTTGTGGTTTGATTTGGTTTGTCTGAATTTCGCGCAATGCTAAACAATGTAAAACTACATTGAAGGCAACTAGTCATCACCACCCACAGCCAACTCTTTCTTCTTAATGTCAGCTTAACGTGGTAAAACACTGCTATGGATAATATATGTTTTGTAGTTGTTCATTGACGGCCTCGCATGGCCGAGCGCGTTAAGGCGTGCGCTCGTAATCCGAGGGTCACGTGTTCGCGCCCGCGTCGCGTTAAACATGGTCGCCCTTTCAGCCGTGGGGGTGTATAATGTGAGTAGCCCAAGAGTTGGCGGTGGGTGGTGATGACTAGCTGCCTTCCCTCTAGTCTTACACTGCTAAATTAGGGACGGCTAGCACAGATAGCCCTCGAGTAGGTTTGTGCGAAATTCCAAAACAAACAAACAATTTGTTCATTATGCAATCTTAACGTGGTAAATCATTACTATAGATAATACATGTTTTGTACTTATTCATTATATCACTTTAATGTGGTTAAACATTGCCATAAACAATTCTTATGTCCTTTCAAATAAGTCTAGTTGAGTGTGTTTCGTTTCTGATTTAGAATAGCTTACGTGTGTTTTCAACTCAGTCCAGTTGAGCGTGTTTTGTTTCTGGCTTAGAATAGCTTACGTGTGTTTATAAATCAGTCTAGTTGAGTATGTTTTGTTTCTGGTTTAGAATAGCTTACGTGTGTTTTCAACTCAGTCTCGTTGAGTGTATTTTGTTTTTGATTTAGAATACCTTAAGTGTGTTTATAAATCAGTCTAGTTGAGTGTATTTTGTTTTGCCCCCCAGTGGCTCAACGGTATGTCTGCGGACTTACACGCTAAAATCCGGGTTTCGATACCCGTGGTGGGCAGAGCACAGATAGCCCATTGTGTAGCTTTTTGCTTAGTTCAAAACAACAACAACGACAAGTATTTTGTTTTTGGTTTAGAATAGCTTAAGTGTTTTTAATCAGTCTAGTTTAGTGTGTTTCGTTTTTGGTTTAGAATAGTTTAAGAAATGTTTTCAATCAGTATTAAAGAACATAAGTATCTTTATATTTTTCATTGTTCAGAAACTATCAGAAATTCTAGATAAACGATTATCATAAAAACTGTAAAACATTTTTTATCACTAAACATTGCACTTACATTAGTCAAATTCTAAATAACTGATATCACAAAGACACCCATGTACCTGCACTTATTAGATACGTAGCACCTTTGATAAGGTTATTGGAAAAATCCGATAATGTAAAAATATTTATCTTATAACTTTATTAAACAAATACAGATAAGTCATACCGGAGTTGTTACTTGAAATTTAACACGTATTTGTCTTCAATCTCTACTGTTATTTGCTGGTAACAATAATATGTGAAGAATTTACTGGAACGTTGTGAAACTTGGTACGTCGCTGGCAGAGAGTAGAATCTGAAGCACATTTAAGTGATGGTACCATAGATTACAAATAGCTATGATATGAAATATAAACATAATATTAAAAACCCAAGTCAGAGTCCATTAAGATACTAAGAACATTGTTTTTTAATTGTATGATCAGTACTTACGACTCATAATAATAACATTTTGGTTTTGTGAAAATCAACAAGATGTATTATTTATGAGTTATTCTGGAAAACAAAACCCTGGAATTACTTGGAATCGAATCCAGATGAATTATGAATATTGTATTATAATTCTGAGCTATTTTTCCTTATTTAAAAGTTTAATTATTTATAGATTTTATATAATACACATATATATATAATTAGGAAATAATATAATCTATACATGATAATTAAGAAATAATATATAATGTATATATAATAATTAGAAAATAATACATAATATATATGATAATTGGGAAATAATATATAATATATGTATATAATAATTAGGAAATAACACATGATACATATATATATGTAATTAGGAAATAACACATAATATATATATAATAATTAGGAAAGAATACATAATATATATATATATATATGATAATTAGGAAATAACACATGTTGGAATTATGAAGTATAATAATAATATTATTATTATATTATTTGAAAAAAAATCTACTGAGTGAAAAATGAAAAAGAAAAAAATATGTGAAGGACATTATAAGTGACAGCTGAAACTAATATTAGTAAAAACATTTATAAAACATCCCTCATTACCATTTTTAAAGAAAGATTCTCCGAGAAATAAGTACAAATATAGAATATAAAAGAAATAATTCGCCTGATTAATTAAAAAAAAACGTGTGAAGTCGCTAGAAGAACAAAGGAACTAGTTTACAATAACCAAGTTTGCTTTTTTAACTGTTGGTTGCACCAAGTTGAAAATCGTGCGTTGTTAAATAGATGTAACGACAAGTATACAAATAGAGAAATATTTTTACTTTACACTGAGTAAGCCTAATTACTTACAAAAAATGATATATAAATCGTTTTATCAAACGAATTAGACTCAAAGGATTTTACATAGAAGATCAAACTCGTAACTAAAAAGGTATTACTTTAAGAAAGATATCGTTTTACAGGAACAACTAGTATCAATATTTAACTAGATACTCTATGTAACCAGAAGGGGAAAAAAACCTACCTTTATTTTCAACACGGTTTAATCATTATAAAAAACCTAGAATAATATTTTATGTAATCTACGTTCCAATGATATAAGCTTTATAAAATATGATAAATGGAACAGGATAGCTTTAATATCAAATACGTTTAATGATAGCATTTTTGTAGAACAATAGATCTTAGCCCTTGCTGATTGAAGACAGACGTCAAATGTTAGTTCGTATGTGAAGTTGTATTGGCTCAGATGTACTGATAATTGTTTTATTATTTGAAATAAGTATTTTTAAGATTGGTGTAATTTTGTTCATGTTTCAGTAATCTAGATCTAAACGTAAATTCACCATTGAAAGGACTTGTGAAACATTACATTTCTTGAATATATTGACACTGAAGTGTCTGAAAACGGCTCTTAGCAACTCATATTTTTTTATAAACCGATCAATTCCTATACTTATTTAGAGGTCAGAAGTAGCCATCATAAACAAACCAAAACAAACATTTTGTAAGCAACAGTGAAAGAATTAGTAAGTTGAATGCAATAAAATGTTTTAATTAGCTAGAAAATATCCGAAGGATTTCACTGACAGTCGTTTATTTCCAGAAAATCGTATATCCTACTTAAATAACTTAAATAAATAAAGCTTATTTATTTACAACATAGATACTGTTTCCCTTTAACCCTTTAATACCTACACACGAGTAATTATGAACGTTAATAAACATCAGCACAAAACGTTTCGGTGTTCCTGTGGGAGTTTAAGAATGATGTATTCAGTTTATTTTTAATTCGACAAAAAATAGTTCCAGACAAGAAGAAAGGAGTTGCTATCTGAAACAGGCTTGTGGTAATGTTTGTAGATGCACTAGAGTCACGGTTTTAGAAGAAGATGAGAACCTGTATTGTGATTTATATGATATTGTTGGTATTCGACAGTCTACTTTAAATAGACTGTAAACGTTTCACATATATTTGAAGAATTGACATATAAGTATAATTTTTACTTCAGAGCTTTCGACAAGAAGCGGGCAACTCAATTTCCTAAATGTCATTTTTAACTGTTCGCAAAGTAAACTTATAGTAAGTGTTTGTTTTGGAATTTCGCACAAAGCTACTCGAGGGCTATCTGTGCTAGCCATCCCTAATTTAGTAGTGTAAGACCAGAGGGAAGGCAGCTAGTCATCACCACCCACCGCCAACTCTTGGGCTACTCTTTTACCAACGAATAGTGGGATTGACCGTCACATTATACACCCCCACGGCTGGGAGGGTGATCATGTTTAGCACGACGTGGGCGCGAACCCGCGACCCTCGAATTACGAGTCGCACGTCTTAAGCGCTTGGCCATGCCAGACCTATAGTAAGTGTATACAAAAAAAAAGTCTAAACTGGTTTTCTTACCCTCAGATTCACATCATTATATGAAAAGAAAAAAAAACAACTAACACAGAACAAATCATGGATAACATCTTACTTTTAGTTCTGAAGGAAGCAAGCTCAAGAAATACGTACACACTAAAACTGAATAAATACCCAGATAGTTTTATTTCTGACTAATTCAGAAGTGTTTCAGAGAAAATGAGGGCGCTTTTGTTATTTGAAAACACGATGACAAACTTAACTTTACGAAATGTTCCATATATTAGTGAAGAATTAAAAGAGACTTACAGTCAGTAATATCAAAGTCAAGGTAAGAAATAAAACTTGTATAAAAGAGGGTAGAACCGTAAAAAATTGTATAAACACGTTCTTCATACAATCCAGATGATACTTCCAAGAAAAATTAAGGCTTTCATAAAGACGCAGGAACAGACGACAGACGTACACTGAAAACGATATTTGTGAAGTAACTTTTAGAATATGCAATGAATTTTATATTGAAAAACGTGTCGTAATTAAGCCACATATTTCTTTTAACATGCCAGAGTCTTAATTCAATTCGATAAAGTAAAATAGCTAATAATTTTCTTCGTTGTTTGTTTGTTTTGAATTTCGCGCAAAATTATTCGAGGGCTATATTTAGTAGTGTAAGACTAGAGGGAAAGCAGCTAGTCATCACCACCCACCACCAACTCTTTTACCAACGAATAGTGGGATTTCCCGTCACTTTATAACACCCCCGCGACTAAAAGGGCGAGCATGTTTGGTGTGACCGGGATTCGAACTCACGACCCTCGGATTACTTTGTACATAACACTATGTAACACAAATTGTGTTCCTGGATAGTATGTGTTATTTCTTAATTGCTCATGTTGTAAAAGTACAGAAAATGGTCATTATTTCCTTTAAACTTTGCTTTTGTGACCTGGTTAATGAAATTTTCAAATTTATCCATTTTCTAAATTATGAAATTTAGAAATTAACCTATTTTCTATGTAAAAACGGGCAAAAGGCCTGAATAAAACAACATATGAATCAAGATTTACATGTATTTATACTAACGTCATACAAAAAGGTTTAGAAGTGAGTAGTTTTTCGAAATTTGTGATAGTTTTCATGTTTTCGTTTTTCGCTCCTTTGTAGTAACGTTCAAAGTCCAGTATATCTTGGTGGAAACGCTCGACTTTCTCTTCTGTTTTCCTTGAATTTATCAAAATGAGCGTCAAAAATATGGATTTTCAGGGACATCCTGCAGCCCATTTTACCGTATTTCTTCACGAGAGCCAAAACCAGTTCCACATAATTTTCGGCCTTATGATTGTCCAAGAAGCCCCGAACCACTGCGACAAAAGACAAAGCTGTCCCAAGCTTTTCTTCCTTCCTACTTAGCTTCTTGGGGAATTCAGTGAACTCCAGGATCTTCTTTATTTGTGGTCCAACCAAGACACCACCTTTGACCTTTGCCTCAGACAGCTTAGGGAAGAAGTCTTGATGGTACTTGAAGGCTGCAGACTCCTTATCAAGAGGTCCGAATACACGATAGCAGATGCATTCTTGCCAGCCTGACGTTTGGAAGGATACACCATAAAGAAATAACAATTACTTGAGTGGTCAGTGGGTTCACGCCGAATTCTTGGAATAGCGAACTTCATGCTCTCTTTTCCCCTCTGTACCATTTTGCAAAAGTACAAAATAAAATTGTTATTATGAAAAATAAATTTATTTTACTCACAACTAATGTGCAAGTGCTTCATGCAAAACATTTTATACATGATATTTTTTCCGTACCATTGATGTGTGTGTGTCTTCTTACAGCAAAGTCACATTAAGCTATCTGCTGAGCCCACAGAGAGGAGGCGAACCGCTGATTTAGCGTTGTAAATCCGTAGACTTACAGCTGTAATAACGGGGGCCTATAATGTTGTCAATTAAAAATATGAAAAAATATTTAAATTTTAAAAGGTCTAAAGTTTATATAATATAAAATCTTGCAATTCAAGCAAGCAAAACTTGTAAGTCATACCTTCTAGAGTTTTTTTGTGGTGCATGCAGGTAAAATGATGTGCCCAGGGTTTGTCTTGATCCCCGACAGTCATGCCGAAATGTGCCTTGTAGGCTTCACAAATTTTAGCAGACGCTGTCGCAGAGTACTTTTTCGCTCTTGTCTTAATGAATTGGCCACATACATAGCAGAATGCTTGCAGCCTCTTGATGCCATCTCTGATAAAATCAGATAGGTCTATGTGTCCACTTCTAGGCAGCTAGAACTGTGAGTGATGAGCCCCTATGGAAATTTTCATAAAATTTTAAAAGGTTCTTGAGAATTCTCCTCAGTTCCATAACACTCTACAGTATTTTTGTTAGTTCTGCAATATTTTCTATGGTTCTCGCAAATTCTTATAAGTTTGAGAAAAAAATTTATCAGATACTCAGCACTGAATTTTCCTGGAATGTTTTGGAAAATGGATAAATTTGAAAATTTCATTACCCTGGTCACAAAAGCAAAGTTTGAAGAGAAAAATAGGTCTTTTCTGTTTACTTTAGGCATAAGCAATTGGAAAATAACAGTTTCTGCCCAATAAGAAGAAACAGTAGAAACATTTGCTACATAGTGTAATTGTTCAGAGGTAAGTCTGTAGGCTTATGATGCGTCCTCCACTGGTATAGCGATAAGTCTACGTATTTACAACGCTAAAACAAGGGGTTCGATTCCCTTTGGTGGACTAAGCAGATAGCCAGATATGGTTTTGCTATAAGAAAGCAAACACACATATACGCTTATGACATTATACATCTTGTTTAGAAATCTTTAATAAACAGAGCACAGACACTCTATTGTGTATTTTCCGCTTCACAACAAAAATCAAACCACGTGACCTTTCATTTTCCGCACTAAATTTATGTGTGTAGCCACTTAGTTTTATCAGTGTGAACACAGTTCTGAAGTAGTCATAGAAACTATACGTTGAGAAATTAAATACTACCTCATTCCGAAGCTTGTAGTCGGATTTTGGTTTGGTTTGTTTTGAATTTCGCGCAAAGCTACACAAGGGCTATCTGCGCTAGCCGTCCCTAATTTTGCAGCGTGAGACAAGATGGAAGGTAGCTAGTCATCACCACCCACCGTCAAATGTTGGGCTACTCTTTTACCAACGAATAGTAGGATTGATCGTCACATTATAACCCCCCCATGGCTTAAAGGGCGAGCATCTTTGGCATGGCATAGATTCGAACCCGTGATTCTCAGATATTTTAGGCGATATTGTATCTTCCTATATGTTGTTCGAGTGTTAATTGTTTCATGGGGTTTAGTCCTTTCTGTTTCACAATTACGTTTCTACTACTGTAATTAAAGATGAGCTAAATACAGTTACCTCAAACTTAGCACACAGCTTCTTTTTCAAATCACAATAGAATCGTAACAAAATATATTTTACTTTAACAAGAATGGCTTAAAGCATCTAATAAGTGCCCGTGCGATTAGTTTATCGACAGTATTTATGGGATTTAATTGAAAACGGTTAAAATTAAGATATTTAAAACCAACACACATATTGCTTCATATAATAAGTTCACTGTTGTGTTGTGTGATAAGCCAAACCTTTTCTTAGTGAATGCAAAGGCCGTAATAGTAAAGTCGGCTAAATGATAAGGTAGTTCATGTAACACTGTGTGTTAGATTAACTTATCATCTCGTAACCTAGCAACGTTATCTTTGAACGGTGGCTATCAGGCTTTAGGTTCACTCTGTCCGTCTAACAGGATTTATTCTTTTCTGTGATATTTATGTGTTAACACAGCAGAAAGGTGAGCTTAGTTGTTTTGAATTATAAGTTCTTAAGGTTTAAGGTAAACAAATTATAATTCGTTTTTAAAGCTTAATAACATTTATGCGTAGCAAATAGTCTCAATAGTTACACGTATTTGTATTGTTGTATTGTAAGAAAAGCTTGGCAATTTGCCAATTTGAATTCATTCGCACACACGCATGAAATTATATTATATGTTCAGCTTACTTTTCATGTGAAACAAGTCAGTGTTTTACTCCCTTTGGTTTTTTCCTAATTTGAAGATTTGGTATTAATGAAATAATTGTATATCTATCGACTTAATGCTTTGTAACTCGTGAAACAATTTTGTTTTTTATCAGGTTTATTTTTTATGTTCCTGAAACATTTTTAACACTGCGTAATGTACTGATGCAAAACGATATTTTTTTCTTGTCAGTTTGACGTCTTTTGTCAGTAAACAACTGAGTGATTTTTATCTGAATTATGTTTTTCTTCTTCGTTATTTTATCATGTTTGTAATTGTGAGAAATTTGTTGACGTGACATTTTTTCACTCGTGAAATAATTTTATTCATCATTAGCTTGTCTATCTTATTTTGGTAAAAAAATTTGGTTTTTATAATTTTATTATTGTGATTGTTAATTTGGCATAATTTTAACAACAACGATTCTGTTTTTGTTAAACTAGTTTGTTTGTATGTTTGTTTATTTTGAATTTCGCGCAAAGCTACTCAAGGTCTATCCGCACTAGCTGTCCCTAATTTAGCAATGTAAGACGAGAATGAAGGCAGCTAGTCATTATCGCCTACCGCCAGTTCTTGGGCTACCCTTTTACCAACGAATAGTAGGATTGACCATCACTTTATAACGCCCCCACGACTGAGAGGGCAAGCATGTCTGGTGCGATGGAGTTTTTCGAATAAGTGAAAAGTTTTATAAGTTGACCTTCTGTACTAGAAATGATTTTTAATTTTGCAAACTTGATTGTTTGTAGTTGTTTAGTTTTTATAATTTGTATCGAGCTGGTAAAAAAAACATAAATTCATTGTCTGTGAACTTGATAGTTCTATATTAACGAGAAAGTTTTGTTTTTCTTTGACAAGGTTTTACTGGTAGTAAATTCTGTTTTTCTAAACATTACCAGTTGTTTTGGAAAACACTTACTTGTTCATAATATTTTTGTCTTGCTTGGCATGGCCAGGTGGTTAGAGCGCTCGATTCGCAATGTGAGAGTTACGAGTTTGAATCCCCGTAATACCAAACATGCATGCTATTTCAACCGTGGGAGCGTTGTAATGTAAAAGTCAATCTTACTATTCATTAGTTAAAGAATAGCCGAAAAAATGGTGGTGAATAGTGATGACTAGCTGCTTTCCCTCTAGTCGTGCACTGCTAAGTTAGGGACAGCTAGCGCAGATAGCTCTCCTGTAGCTTTACGCGAATTTCAAAACAAACCAAACAAATAATCTCTTGCTCTCCAGTGGCACCTGCAGACTTACACCGTTAAAAACCTGGTTTCGATATCCGCAGTGAACAGAGCACAGATATCCCATTGTCCAGCTTTGTGCATAATTCCAAACAAACAATCAAAAAATGTGAATCCCGGTTTAGCATTTCGTTGCTTCATGGTGTTACAATTCCAACTAATTGATTTTGAAAAAAAGAATAATGTTGCAATATTTTGATTATTGTATTTAAAAAAATGGAACTTTGTGTCAATATATTTAGAAAAAAAAACTTTATTGGAAAATACCGGAATCTTTCCGTGTCATTTAACCAGATGTTTTCTAAGGTTAAGATGAAGCCTCATGATAAAGTAAGACACGATACATAATTCTTTTTCCATGGCTACTACAAATAAAAGCTGTCAATCTGCCTATCACCTTATAAAGGTAAACCGGAAATGACATTTCATCACAAATTTGGTATTTAATAAACAATAAATATTTTACCCTGAATATAGCAGGCACGTTTGTTGTTTACTATATTACTATCTCATCCTAAAAAGTAGAACTTTTAAGTTTGTATAGGAGTTACAAGAACGCATGCGGAGGTAGCTACATGACTAAGAAAAGTTTATATCATCAGAATTTCCGGGTTATTTTAACATAGTTTTATTCAATTAAAAAATAATAATAATAACAGTTCTTTTACAGGACATTTTAAAGCAATATATTAATATAGACACATGAATAATAATGATTGTTAAGAAAATAGAATTTTCAATATAATTACAAATCAAGTAAAATATATTTTCAAATTATAATGTTTGTCAAATTACAATGTTTGTACACGTACAACAACAGTGGTAAATCTGAAAGCTTATGGTGCTAAAAATGTGGGTTTCGTTACCAGCAGTGGGCGGTGCATACATATTCCATTGCGTAGCTTTACAGGCCTGGCATGGCCGAGCGCGTTAAGGCGTGCGCTCGCAATCCGAGGGTCGCGGGTTCGCGCCCGCGTCGCGCTAAACATGCTCGCCCTCCCAGCCGTGGGGGTGTATAAAGTGACGGTCAATCCCACTATTCGTTGGTAAAAGAGTAGCCCAAGAGTTGGCGGTGGGTGGTGATGACTAGCTGCCTTCCCTCTAGTCTTACACTGCTAAATTAGGGACGGCTAGCACAGATAGCCCTCGAGTAGCTTTGTGCGAAATTCCAAAACAAACACCGTAGCTTTACACTAAACGACAAACAAAAGTAAAAACACACACACTATAAAGATAGGTCACGTTTACAAGCTACGGAAACAGCAAATAACTTAATACTAACCAGTCGCTGAAAAAAACTTTGATGAATTATCCTTACCAATATTCATTTACTGATGTAATTTTTTATAAATATCTTATAATGAGATATTTCAAGATAATAGAAGTATAATATGAACCAGAAGATGTTTGTAGTATATCTAGAAATTGTGCTTTCTTTACTGTAGCAACTTTTAAATGCATTTTTTAAAATTATGTGTTTAATTATCAAAACATTTTTTTAGCTATTCTATTTTCTAAAATTTGACCAGATAAACTTCCGGGTAAGACAATAATAAACTGAACTACAGTTTAAAACTAAAGCACGAATTCTAACGAAGTAATTTCAGATCTTACAAATACACAAAACGAAAAATAGCTCCCCACTTTGTAACATTTAAAGGGTATTTGAGGCCAACCTGTTAATTAAAGAAGGCATCAATAGCGTGTATGTGTTTTCTTATAGCAAAGCCACACGGGCTATCTGCTGAGTCCACAAAGGGGAATGAAACCTCTGATTTTAGCTTTGTAAATCTGTCTGGTAGTCTGGATTGTAAGTTGTATACATTAAACCTATATTTAAGATCAATTTATTCATAACATTAAATTAATTATGTTGCCTGGATCTTTGTAATTTCACTATTAGCGTTTACTCTTTTTTTCGGCTCTGTACGGCCATGAGGTTAAGGCACTGGACTCGTAATCTAAGGATCGCAGATTCGAATCCCCGTCACACCAAACGTGCTCGCCCTTTCAGCCGTGAGGGCGTTATATTGAGATGATCAATCCCACTATTCGTTGTCAAAGAGTAGCCTAAGAGTTGGCGGCGGGTGGTAATGACTAGCTGCCTTCTCTCTAGACTTACAAGCGCAAATAGCCCTCGAGTAGCTTTGTGCGAAATTAACATTAAACAAACAAACAAACTGAACCTCACCATTTTTTTAACTGCACTATGATAAAACGTTAAAAATAATCTCATTATAACACTCAACGTCACAAAAAAATGTTTTAAAATCACAATGTTAACTCACTTTCTTCAAATGATATTTTTCCTTGAAATCATACTTATCTCTTCGTGAATTTTGACATCTATGTTGGAAAGGTTTATCAGTTAACTTACTGATACTGATATTTTACAAGCGTTGATAGAAATATAATATAACAATGTATGTTCGGTAAGGGGAAGGGAAGTGGGAAAATATTTTGTTTCGTTTTGTACAAAGTTACACAATAGGCTGTATTTGTGCTCTTTCCAATTCGGGTTATCGAATTCCAGATTTTAGTGTTGTAATTTTGTAAACCTACAGAGCGGAAAAAAAAATCGTAAAAGTAAAGGTTATAAATATTACACTAGAAATATCCTTTTTTAGAATTTAATTTTCGATAAATATAACCCTAAAAATGATATCACATATAAGTTATTAGACACAAATGCTTCGATTTCTTAATGTTTTTTCAATTTTTTTTGTATGTTTACAGAAGAAAATGAAAAAACGGGACAGGTTAATTCCTGGAATAATTCTATTAGCATGTCTGTGTGCTTTTTCCAAAGGTAAGATAAAGTTTTAGTTTTATGAAATAAACCAAATATATATATATATATATATAGCAGTGTTATAAGTTTATATATAGTCTGTAATAATGGCCACATTTAAACAATGATTCGTTTTTTACGCTGCTATAATCGTGAGCGAATTCCTTAAATTAACGATAGGAAACATTTATGGTGATTCAAAACGTTGAATTAAAAACAACATATTTCCGTCTGTTTAGAAAATGAAATTACACATACTATTTGATATAAGGTTCGAAGTCCACTACTTTTCATACATAGTTAACTGAGGAATGTTTTTAAAGATGGAAGAAAAGACGATAAAGTTATAGAAGTTAGGAAAGACCGATAAAAATAAATATTAATTTGAAAAAAACAAAGATTAACAGAACGAATAAACCGAAGCCAGAGAATCAAAACAAGAAATAAACAAATAACACTATGTAACAAAGATTTTACTTTTTCCTGTTACTCGGCAGAAAGTGTTATTTCCCAGTTGCTTATGCCTAAATTAAATGTTTTGAAAAGACCTATTTTTCTCTTCAAACTTTGCTTTTGTGACCTCCTAGCACATAACAAAAACAAGATGGGAAACTATATTTTGGGACTGATACGTAAAAGTGATTTACATTACAGTCGCAAATCTCAAAAAACTACTCACTTTTAAAGATTTTTGTATAAATACGTGTAAATCTTGATTCATATGTTGTTTTATTCAGATCTTAAATGAAAATGTGCAAATGTGCTTGTTCTTACGTAGAAAATAGGTTAATTTATAAATTTAATTATTCAGGTCATCAAAGCAAAGTATGAATGGAATAATGGCCATTTTCTGTACTTTTACAACATAATCAATTAAGAAATAGCATGTACTATCCAGGAACAAAATTTATGTTATATTGTGTTATGGAAAGCCAGTTTGGAACAGACCCTAACGAAATCTATAAAAATAAAAACACTGTTGAAAGCCTGATAATGAAAGGAAAGTGCACATTGAAACATCTGGTGGAAATACGTGGAAAGTATCATATGGTTACAATAACAGAAACTACAAACACTATTTAATATGTAAATCCACTTTAAATTGTGTAGTTTAAGAAATAGCCAATATTTGAGACGTATAAAAACGTAGACTAGCTCTTGTTATTGTGATAAGTCCCCATGGGCTCAGCAGCATATCTGTGGAATTACAACTCCAGAAACCGGGTTTTGATTCTCGTTATGGATATAACACAGGCAGCCTATTGTGTAGCTTTGTGCTAAAGTTAAAAAAAAAGCTCATGACAAGAACTTTAGTAACATTAGTGATAGGAACCTTAGTGACAGTAACTTTGGTGTAGATGACAATAAACATGAATGGATGTTTCAACGTGCCAAATAGTAAATCTGAGAATCCTTGGTTGGCATGCCGTTTGAATGAGAAAATAAAAATAACAGTAGATGTTCGTAATTTTGAACAGCTAAACCAAAGGAAAGATAGCTAGCCGATAGTACTAACCCTTTCTATACTGTAACACCACAACACATTCACGGTTCCTAAACGCTGAGTACGAAGTATTATAATTATTATCACTTTTTTTTTGCGTTGAAAGGACATGACTTATAGGTTGAAGGACAGAGAACCGGGCACGTAAATTATATTGTCACATCTAACCCAACATTAAAGCTTAAAAAAACTTATAAGAACCATCAAGAGACTTTTGGCGATTTAAACTTTCTTTGATTATTAATATACTGTAGAATAAAAATAACGAAACGTGTAAAGTTTAAATTAAGCTAGAAAAACAAAAATAAGAACAGAAAAAAAATGTTAGAATGTAGTCGAACACAAGCAATTGTTAGAATACAACGGACCAAGAAAACATGGTTAGAATTTAGTCGAACAGAAACAATTGTTAGAATATAATGGAAAAAGAAAAAAATTGTTAGAATGTAGTCGAACAGAAAAAAATTTTAGAATATAACGGAACAAGAGAAAATTGTTAGTAAGTAGTTGAACAGAAAAAAAATTGTTAGAATGTAGTCGAATGTAGTCAAAAAATTGTTAGAATATAGCGAACCAAGAGAAAATTGTGAGAATGTAGTCAAACAGAAAAAAATTGTTAGAATATAACGGACCAAGAAAAAATTGTTAGAATGTAGTCGAACACAAGCAATTGCTGGAATATAACGGATCAAGAGAAAATTGTTAGAATGTAGTCGAACACAAGCAATTGCTGGAATATAACGGATCAAGAGAAAATTGTTAGAATGTAGTCGAACAGAAACAATTGTTAGAATATATCGGACAAGAGAACATTGTTAAAATGTAGTCGAACAGAAACAATTGTTAGAATATAATGGAAAAAGAGAAAATTGTTAGAATGTAGTCGAACAGAAAATTTATTTTAGAATATAACGGAACAAGAGAAAATTGTTAGAAAGTCGTTGAACAGAAAAAAATTGTTAGAATATAGCGAACCAAGAGAAAATTGTTAGAATGTAGTCGAATGTAGTCAAAATATTGTTAGAATATAGTGAATCAAGAGAAAATTGTGAGAATGTAGTCGAACAGAAAAAAATTGTTAGAATATAACGGACCAAGAGAAAATTGTTAGAATGTAGTCGAACAGAAAAAAATTGTTAGGATATAACGGAACAAGGAAAAATTATGAAAGTATAACGGAACAAGAAAAAAAATTGTTAGAATATATCGGAACAAGAAAAAAATGTTTGAATGTATCGGAACAAGAAACAATCGTTAGAATGTAACGGAACAAGGAAAAATTATTAAAATATAACAGAATAAGAAAAAAAATTGTTAGAATGTATCGGAACAAGAAACAATTGTTAGAATATAATGGATCAAGAGAAAATCGTTAGAGTGTAGTCGAACAAAAACAATTGTTAAATATAACGGACCAAAAAAATTGTTAGAATGTATCGTAACAACAAAAAATGTTAGAATGTATCGGAACAAGAAAAAAATTGTTAGAATATAACAGAAAAAGAGAAAGTTGTTAGAATGTAGTCGAACAGAAAAAAATTGTTTGAATTTAACAGAACAAGAGATATTGTTAGAATGTAACAGAACAACTAAAACTGAAGAGTAATTACATTTTCGAAACTATTTTGAAAAAAGCTATCAGAGTTTATTGAGATGGATGGGTAAGCTATGACACTAAAGTTTAACAACATCCAATCAAAGCATAAAATTAAATTTTATGAACGCATTGACTAAGTTACAAAACAAGAAGTCATATCTTAGTATTTTAACGAGTAGCAAACTTCACTTCGAGACGTTATTTTACACAATCCAAGTTTTATCATATTTTGAACCAGGCATCATACAAGTAATTTATGAACATATCCTACTATTCAGAGAGCTGAGAACTTCATACCTCTTTGTGTTATCACATATATTAAAATGTTATTATGTGTTCAACATAAAACCTTCACTAGTTCAAATAAGAAGGCCCGGCATGGCCACGTGGATTAAGACGTTCGACTCATACTTTGAGGGTCGCAGTTTCAAATTCTCCTCGCACTGCCTTTTTAGCCGTGGGGGCGTGATAATGTAACGATCAGTCCCATTATATTTTGGTAAAAGAGTAGCCTAAGAGTTGGCAGTGAGTTGTGATGACTAGCTGCCTTCCCTCTAGTATTACACTGCTAAATTAGGGACGTCTAGCGCGGATAGCCCTCGTGTAGCTTTGCGCGAAATTGAAAATCAAATAAGAATTTCGGTTGCTTCTTGTTACTGTATTGTGGCAACAATTTTCCTAGAACAAAGTTGTATTAAACTTTTGTCATTATTTCGTGATGAGTTTTATATTTATTGGCTAAAAAAATCTTCTATTGTACCTGATTATGACTTTTCTTAAAGTCGAAAACTGTGTTAACCCTATTTATTAGTTTCAATTATTTATTTTATCATTAATGAGATCAGAAGTTTCTCTATGTTCAGTAGAGAAGGCTGTATTAACCGTTGTCAGATAATAACAGAATATAATGACAGGAAGTGATATAAGAAACATTTGTGTTGAACATAGGAAACTGAGGTAACGTTTGTAACAATCATGTTACTACTTTTGTCTACATCTGCTAGATGGTTACATTAGAACAATCACTCTATAAGATTAATAACTAACCCAAGTTCCATTTAGAATCTCTTAATTGGAACAGAGTCAGACTTTAACCTATTTTAGGCATCGTCACAACGTGTAGTTCTAAACATTTCATAACCTCAGTTATCCACACAAGACAAACTTCATCTAATCTTCTCACATGTTTTGTCGGTTTTATTTCCCATACCTACATACCAGATCGTGTTCATAACGTTTTGCTCAGAACCTACAAAATATATTCTAAATATCAATCTTTGCACAAGAAAACCTACTTCCTTCAAAACATCCTAATAAAGAACAGTTACCTAAGAAACTTTCAACACTAAGTAATACACAAAACCTACAAAATATATTCTAACTATCAATCTTTTCACAGAGAAACCTACTTCCTTCAAAACATTTTAATAAAGAACAGTTACCTAGGAAACCCTCTACACAAAGTAATATACAAATTAGTTAATGAGGAATATGAAAAATGTCTCCTTATTCCTGATTTTCCAAAGTATCCCAGTAATCTTTCCTTCCTCTCCCGCGCAAATAGAGCACTTTTTTAAAAACAAACCAAATTAAATAGCTGGCTGATCAAACTGTTCTTCACTCTGACACAACTAAGACTTGCCTATAAATCCTACTTTTGACTTAACCGACAGTTTGTTTTTACTTTAAAGACTGGATACCCAATTTACAACGTTTTTTGTGATGTCTGACACGCTATCTATAACGGTTAAACAAATCACCATTTAAAAGTAAGAATCTTTAAATGTAGAACTGATAAGAAAATCCTTCAACTCTGAACTAATCGCGCACATTGTACACCAAATAATTTTCTTTTCTCAGAAGATAAAGTTTGTCCCTCTGACCTTGAGTGACCAACTGTCAGAATTTCAAGATTTCTTCCCAGTCAATAAATTCGTTGTTTTAATCCATGGACATGTCAATACTTTTAATTTATTGGTTATAATGTTTTATGACAATAAAGTAATCCTTGTTAGTGGATTAGGCTACGCATTACTTTTCTAAAGTTTTTTGTAATTTGTAATGTTTTATCATAAAAAAGTATTTCTTCACATCATTAGTTGTCTATATAACATTCTTCTCACTATCTTACAGTTAATATTTTATATTTAGAATACTAGCTTTGTTAAATTCAGAAACTAATGTTTCTGTATCAATAATTATCTCTGTCCTTAAAACATATCCAACTTTAAGTCCCGCCATGCTATTAACAATAGTTTTTATGTATATTAATATGGTGTACGTATACTGATAAAATGATAACAATACATTAAATGTCAAAGTATTTATATGTGTTTTTATCAACAAAATATGTGTTTCCTTGTGATGTATGAGTTTTGTACAAATGCAATTTTGATTAAAAATAACATTTATTGATTGATCCAATTTATATATGTCTAAACACATAGATTGTTTATTTACTTTCAGGGAACGAAAAATGCAGGGTGGAATATGTGGAAACTTCCATTTTTGAAGATCACGATATAAGTGAGTAGTAATTTTTGTGCTTAAAAATGTATAGTGAAAAAGTTATTGCGTTAATTGAGCGATGGCTGGAATACATTTTGATCCCCTCGGCAAAGTTTTATTATTCTGTAAAACATTCTGAATCGTTAACTTTTATTTGTTAATATTCTCAGTTTGGTTCTTATTCACTAAATCTCTTTCAAATATTAATTTATTAGTTGCACTTTTTTTAGTATCTTTATTTTTTCAAATATTTTCAGAATAAAATTAATATACTTATTAATAAGAAATAATTTAAAATTATCATAGTTTGTAAATGATTCAAACCTCTGATTATATTATTCAACCAGCCTATGGTCAAACCACAACAATATTTAAAAGTTTAATTTTTCTAGCATTACCATTTAGACTGCATCCAATAGTTTAACAAAGTGTCGACTAATGATAACATTAAAAACTGAGGTGGTGTTTCGATATCTGACGATAAGAATAACGAGACGAAAATTGTATCGTAGAAGGTAAAATGGTTATACTGATATGAAACCGATTAAATGATGCTATTTTGAGAGTAAAATCAAAGTAACTTAGCTCAGTTCGTACTGTTATATATATACAGTGTTATTTTTCTGAAAGATTATGTTGAATTAATATTTTTTTCGAATAATAGTCTGAATCTCTTGTAGGTAATTTATAACTGTCCTCTAGTTACTTTTATGTTACATCATGGTCTGATAAGTAATCAAAGTTGTTGCTACTTTAATTTTTTGACAAATGTTATTATTTTCTAGAATATTCTACGAGCATGAAGTGTGTAGTTGATGTTTTTCTCTTCACAAAATGTAATGTTTATGTAAGACCGAGGATTGTCATTAGGAAAAATAGTTCAAAATTATGTTTGAACGAATTATTTAAAAAATGTAAAATGAAAAAATGTTGATTGTGATTCGAAGCACATTTTTTCTTTATAATACTGAAACGCATTTTCAGTAATTCACAAAATCGTGTATTATCTTTGATTTTGTTTCAGGTGAACCTATCATGAAGGTTAACAAAAAATTGGTGAAATCGAATATTTCGTTCCAACTGAGAAGGGGGAGAAAATAAACAATGAGAAATTCGAAGTTATGGAACCAGATATCAAACTGCGGAAAAGTTTACTTGGGGCATGTGATTACGTAAGTTAATATTTCATAATGGCATGTGATTACGTAAGTTAATATTTCATAATGGCATGTGATTACGTAAGTTAATATTTCATAATGGCACGTGATTACGTAAGTTAACATTTCATAATGGCGCATAACTTGATTAAATGATATGTGTACCGAGTATTCATTACTTAGACTCCCTTAAAGTGTTCAAATTACCGCATTTATTTTCATACGTAAAATAAACTGATTTTATGATTAGTTGAGTAATATTTTTTATTTATAAAAGAATATAGGCGGTTTGTTTAGTAGTTAATCTACTTATCGTTAGGGAAGTTTTAAAAAGTTCAACCTGAAGCAAATTACATTCGTCGATCACAATTAAAATTAACAGAGTAAACCAAGTAAATATTTAATGTAGGGGTCAACGGGTAATGCATTAGATAAAGTATTATAATGAATAGATATGTAGCTTCATGGTTACAAGGTTAAGGAAACTTAGGGGATTTAATAAGTTAACATCACATAATTATTTTATATTTTTTTAATTACATTTTGAAAAATACTAAAAAATAATATTTAAACTTAATTTAAAAAATATAATTTACAGTTACATAAACAACACCTTAGATGTGATCGATTCTTAAGAATTAGCAGTGATTTCTCTTGTGTCTTGAAAAGCACGACGTCAGTATGCACAGAACTTTATATAATATTTTCAAAAAAACGTCTAATGGATATTTTAACCCATTAAATGGATACAGCAGCGTAACTTTACTTTATCATAACCACTGTAGTTAATGCAGCGAAAAACACATGTAAATAAAAGAAAAATAGCCAGTTAATAACAAAATCACACAGTAAGTGATAAAAAGTTTATAGCAATTTAAAGGTTAAAGCAATAACAAGTGGTTACTGAACATACCTGATGTTGCATCTATCCGTAAGTATACATCAAGACCACATCAATTCCTCACACAAATGATCAATAACAAGACGTTATTAAGCATGCTTTTAATTGTATCGTTTCATAAGTAATCTTACGTTAAAAACATATCTGATCCTCACACAAAACTCCTCGGTGTAGATACCTGTACATGATGTGTGGACCTCCTAGAGAAGGTTCTGTTTTTTTAATTTACCTTTTTTCAGATCTGAACGTCCATTTACTTGTTTGCCATATGTAGTAATTCCTGAATTGAAGGAGAGGCTCCTGGTGGTTGAAGGGCCCAACCACAGCACACCATTTTGACCTTTAATTCCTGTAAACGGAGAGCCTTTGAGTGGCCTACTGGGCTAGGGACAACTGTGTACCATCATTGGACGTTATCAACTAGTTACGAACATTGTGTCTAATGCTGGTCTTTGAGAGTGCTCACGAAACCGTGGTGTTTCTGCAGTACAGTTGTTTGACATAGTTGTGCGTTCTCTTGTAGGAGTCCATGGAAGGTGGGGCAAATGTGCAATGAATATTTCTTCTTTCCTTATGGATCTCCCAAATTCTTAAAAAAATAAAACCGTAAAAACAGCTAATTGGTAAGTGACCACAGCAGCTTCCACTGCAACACTCTCACATCCTGCTTTTTGACAGACAAATCTTTAGGGTAAATATCTTCCCTTTCTTATTCAGAAGGGATTAGAGTGGCTTTCTGCCTCTCCAAAGTTAGTCAAGAAACTACGTTCTTCTGACATCTCGATGAAAAAAATATCTACCTCAAAAACAGTAAACGCCACTTGAATGCTTTAACAATTGGGGATATACTCATTGATGGTACTCCCCATGCTGCTTTGAATTCCTCATTAAGAGTTTATGAAGACCACGATGTGAACTGGACCCTCGAGAATAATTTGTAGTGGTTCCCACACCTCTTACTATCAATCTAAGTGAGTGAAGAAGAAAGTGGTACAATGACTAAAATGGTTAACAACGTTTCTCATATGGAGGCTCGAAAGTTGTTGTCCTGGATTCCGTCACAGACATATGTTACTGCATTACTTTACACTACTACAGTGATTGTGTATACATCACTTTCTGTACATCTGTGAAAGTATTTCTTCCACCACGTGAAGAGTCTTTTGATCTCAATGGATAATCAAGTTGACAAGTAACGTCTACTTCTGTCTCCGTCCCCATTATTATTTTTAGTGACAACTCTGGTTTACTTTCTTGGACCCTGGCTTCTGGTGTCTGCTCGAATCCATCTTTTGAAACATCGAGATGCAGAATGATTGTTCGTTCATGCCCTCAGTCCATAGAACCTATGGCTACTGACGTGAGGCTGGATCCATGAAGATCAATAGACCTCATTCTAATGATGAAAAATGGCCTGGCCGTAAACAAAAGTGTTCTCCATCCAGTTCTTCTCCACCTAGGTAAAAATGGATTCTTTAATACAGTGCAACTGTCGAGGTTTTTATTCTAATCTGGATGGTATTAAGGCCTTGATGAATTCCTATGGTTCTGTTTGTTTTTCCTTACATGAAACCTTTGTGAAGCCTTCTGATATGGTCACCAGAATGTATACCAGAATTACTGGTTGTATAATGAGTGAGTGCATAAAGAGGTGGCGCTGCTGGTTCACCACTGTGTGCCCATTCTTTGTGTGCCACTCAATACACTCTTAGAGGCCACAGCCATCCGTGTTTTCTTGGATCATACCATCATTATTTGTTCTCTTTACCTGTCTTCTGGAGAAACTTATGATCAACCAGACTTTGATGATATCATTGAACAGTTACTGTCTCTATTCTAATTCTGGAAGACTTGAATGGATATAATCACCTATGAGGTAGTGCTGATATGATGGAGGTCATTCGATAGAACATATGCTCTTAGACCACAACCTTTCTCTCTTCAATACTGTTTCTTATACTTTTTTAGGGAGACAAGTCATGGTCATTGCTACCCGACCCGACTACCACATTGGAAGTTGTGAATCTCTTTAACCTCTCTCTTTTGTAACTTGATTCTGCTTTCATTGGTCTAACATCTTTGAATGCATGGAACTGAACTGATTGCATTGTCCTAATAACTATTAATTCTATATCTAGAACCTCGACAGGCATCCTCGTCTATAATTGTTATCCAGTCTACCAGCAGACACGGAAGTCTCAGAAGCAGGCCTGGCACACCTATCTAGGTATCTCACTCTTTCAAACCACATTGCTTTCTAGTGAACTCGTGCCCATACTAGGCAGGTCAAATGTCAGAGCCGAAAGAAATCTTGAATTAAATTCATAACTAGCATCTATTCTACCACCAATTTCAAAGTCATTCTTCCCATCCCCTTTCCATCTTGTTCTCCAGTTACCAGAAAGTTTGGTTTGTAATTTCTTACTTTGGTCTTTTTGTCCAGAGATAATTGGATAAATAGGGTATGGGATTGTATGACGTTAATGTTCCCAGTGATCAATCCATTCCAATGTGGCTTATTACCATCTCCAGATATGACCTATCTTTGAGTCACCTGAAGAAGGCAGATAATCCCAATTAGAATTATCGTCTTCTCTTTACTGAAATTTTTTAGAACTATCCTTCTATTCCCGTTTACACGAATTGTTCGAAGTCAGGTGATTCTGTAAGCTCTATCATGTTTGTTGTAGCATGATGTCTGCTCACAGTGTTTCATCTACATTTTTTGTGCTCAGTACCAAGTTATATACTCTTTTTCGTGCTCTGGATCATGTACAAGTACACTAATTGTACCATTTGCACTGACTCTCTTAACTCTGTACTGGCTCTGGAATCCCTTCATGATAGTTCTCACCTGGTTCTTGTCGATATTCGTGAGAACGAGCTAAATGACACCAGACCTTCAGTTCTAGTACTGTCAGAGCAGATCAGAGAACGTGACAGATATATGAGTTTAAAATTTATCTGATCCTTAGCCGAAGATCGGGAACAGACACAACCGAGAGTGGTGTAAAACGTCATATCTTTACCCCATCATGACTGACACAAAAGTGTATATAATACCATCACAGCCGTACTTTTACCATATCGGGACTACGGTCCTGTATTCAAAGCTTGGCTTCGCACCAGTTAGCAGTGAGTTTAAAGTAAGGATCATGATAACAAGCTATTCCAGATCAAATATTATATTGTTCTCTAGCCATTTTGTTTCCATAAGAATCAGGACAAACAAGTGTTCTGGCTAAGCTACGCATTGGTTACAGTTTTAACGTGTGACCTTTGTGACACTCAAACCACAACAGATCACATTTTATTGTCATGGCGTAGTTACCACTCCAAAAACGGCACCGAATCCAAATTTATCATGGTAGCCATTTTGGTTTTTAAACCTCTAGGGAAGAAAACTCAAGAAGAAAACCAGGGACGCTCAGAAACTATTGTTTCTTCTCAGCCCCACACGCATTTCTAGGTTAAGCCTGTCTTGAAGAATAGAGGAATATCTTGTTTTATGTCTGGAAAAACATAAAAGTCAGGAAGGCTGTGGAGAAGGAGAGGTGGGCTATTTCAGTGGGGATGAATTCAATCTTGTGATAAGGTCTACAGATTAAGGAATTTGTGAAGTAGCAGAGAGATCCAAACTGCAGCCCGTCACATTTTATCACAGGATGCATTTGGTTTAAGCAGGGAGAGTAGTGATATATATATATAAAGAAATAAGGGGAAAGGGGAAGGAGGAAGAAGAAGTAAAAGAGAAAAAGACAGGAAAAACTAAGTGAAACAATACAGATAACAAAAATATCATAATAAAAAGAACAACACTGATGGAAAAAAGAGAAAAAAGGAAAGTAGAAGAGAAAGTGATAGAAGGAAAAAAAACGTAATAGAGAAAGAGCGCCGAATAATCTACCCACCCAGTGCCCAATCTGAAATGTAAAGCATTATAAACATACATATATAAGATAATACTAATCAGTGTTGTTAATGATCCAATTTAGTGGTGATGTGCACTTGGTTCAGGGTTTGGGTGTGTTTGCTAGTTGAGATATTTGACGAGTTTCTGTCTTTTACTTTAGTGTAGCAGAGATGAGCTAGTTTAATGAACCTGTTTTGTATTGGTAAGAATTCTGTTGATGACTTTGAGGTATGTTGTTGGAGTGTAATTGGGAAGGCGAGAAGCAATTTTAATGGTGCGATTATGGAGGGTAAATTACATGGGGTACTGTAGCTGTCATCTGTAGTTAAATGTGAGTTGTCTGTTTCAGCTTTACTGAAAAAGCAACATTCCTCTACTTCCTGAAGTAATTTGAATTTAGGTCGACAGAGGCCCGCCTGTAGAACGAGTAGTCGTGTGCGGGGTCTTCAATTCTTGTTCAGAAGCTACTTTCCAAGGAATGGTAAAGATTCGGTACTATTTTTTATTTTAAGCTTGATAGGTGTTTTGGTTTTAAAGACCTATGGGGAGACCTCAAAGGCAAACCAGGGGTGCTAAGAAACTTCTGTTTCTCTTCAGCCCCGCGCATTAAAAAGGTTAAAGTCATCAAAAATTCAAGGATAAGCACTATGCAGTTTTAAGACTTTGTATATTTTTGCTGGTCGACTTGGGGTCGTTCAGGGGTAGTTGCAGTGAAGGCCTGAGAGACGGAGGAGAAAAAGAGGAATGAGATAACTTGAAGTGAGGATAAAAATAACACGACGAACGTAACGAGCAGGGGTAGACAAATAGGGTAGAGTAGGAAAACGCATTAACTTAGATTCTGCATGAAATGAAGAGAAGGCACAGGGTAACGGATCACCTTTTTTGGGCCTAGGTAAAGAAATACCTAAAATTTTGCTGTGGGGGGGGGGAAAACAGGAGTACCCCGAGAAAACCCACTTTCACGGCCAGGGCGCCAAATAATCTACCCTGACCGTGCCCTGGATAGCTGGGAAATTTACATCAAATAATTATGGAGGGGTGTTACGTATTTTTTTGTGTTTTATGTTTTTCGTAGACTAAACGCAACAGAAAAACACAGATAACAGCTTGTATAATTTATTACACTAAACTATTATATGTATGTAACAGATATAACATAAATTATATAATAACAATGACAGATACAAAGTTTAAACCTTCAAAATTAATTACAAAACAAAATGGTATTAGTTTCAACCTTCAAAATTAATCACAATACAAAATGGTACTGGCCTGTATCTAATATAATGATCTAAAATGAAAGTCTCAAATTCCAGTTTAGGGTGTGAATTTGGTCCCACGAAGAAATTCCGAAGTTTAAATGAAGAAGTTCAGAAGCAATTCACAGTTCAGTAAATTCGACGAAGTTCTTTTCACGATGCGTCCGATGAACGTCTCAAACTTGCCGACTCTCAGCACAACCAGTAATTCAGATGAATCGTAGAGATTGACGGAATAAAATCACAGCTTCCGTAGATCTAACTTCACTCATAAATCACAGCAAACACTTAAACTTTTTCAAACGAAATGACTGACTCTCTTCTTTTCTAATGACTCTTTTCTTGAATAAAACTAATGTCTGACTCTTCTTCTCTCCTTGCATCTTCGTCTGTTTATATATTGTAGGCCTAGACTCCTCGAAACACCGCGAAACTTCTACAGAACTCCAGAGCAATCCGCGCATGTCCGTTCTTGCACGAGACTAAACGTCTAGACACGAGGTCTCCAGCATTTCATTTAAATACATATGATTGGTCTACCTAATTCTAGAAAATTCTAAATGTTATTTTAAATGAAAAACAACGTATTTTATTAGTTTAAACTTTGAAACAATAATATAAATATGGAAATATAAATAACAGAAATGAAAATTTAAACACAACACGACATGTTGTCGTTTACAAAATATTTACACGACATTTACATAACAAGGGGTTAAGCATGGCCAGTCATCGTTGGAGAGAAGTTGTGCTTGTAGGAGCCTGGAAGATAAATTTCTAAGTGCCATCGATCTTTTTCGGTTTGGTTCTTTTTCCATCTCATCAAGTCTCGAATTAAACATTTTTGCCATAGGGGTTTGTTGTAATGATTCACGTATTGAACAGTAGTTGTGGCCGATAGCACAGGCTGGTGATGATTTTGGTTTCGGTGGGTGTGGTGTAAGTATTTGTAGAGGTACGTTATCCAGGTATTCCTCAGCTGACTGGAATAGTTTATGTTTTATAGGTATTTTAGCTTGAATGACCCGAGAGCTGGTTGGGCACTTGCATGTCATAGTTGATTTATCCGAATAGGTAGACTGTGTAGTTTGCAATTGGGAAGATGTGGATCGCAGAGTAATAGACGATGTTTCAGTGAATTTGTTGAGATATTGGGTTTTGTTCTGTCCGTGATCGGATGTCGAATTGTCGTCAGTCTAGGAATGATTGTCGTTCACCTTGATGGAGGTTTGTGTCGAGCTGGATAACGGCTTTCCAGGATATGATTTCTCTGTGGACTGTGGGGGGCGACTGATTGGATAAGATGATATGAAAGATGACGAAACATATTCTGATGGCGTGGGTGTCCTAGGATTAGTTGAGCGTCGACGACGACGTTCAGCACTAAAATGGAAGATATGGTAATAGCAACCATTACGTAGAATTTTATCGGCAAACTGTTTGGTGGTCGTTACTATTTTCATGTAGCTGGTAGCTTGCTTGGTGGATTTCGAGAATATCCGGTGGACGGGGTAAATCACGGACTTTGTTTTGCTCTAAATAGCATGTTTCACTTCACTTGGTTGAATGGAGTGGTGAATTCCTCGCAAGAAAACAGTGAAAAGGTTAGTGGGGCTCTTGGTGGGTAAACGTCTGACTTTAATTGGGGTATTATATGGCTCACAAAAATAGGATAAGTTTTCAAGCGTTGACCCTTGGTAAGATCAGCACATCAGAACCAGGTAACGAGAGCGTCATTCTAATATAATAGAAGGAGAAAAAAAAAAGACTGAGAATCGCCGGTATTTGTGAGACGTATTTTCTACAAGTTTAGCCCTGTCATGTCGATGGTGAAAATGTCTAACTTTATTATATTTTTAATTTTTTACGAGCCATTGACCTTTTCCACTCTATTTACATCGTTTCTTTGAATTTTTTACATTGTTTAGTTTTAACTCTATTGACTTTTACATTTCATAACAATTGTACTTTTACGATTTTTACCTTTTGTTTGGTGCAGATAGCCTTGTTGATTTCCGCCAATAAACGCCAAACATTTTCACACGCACAGTGAATAACAAGAAGTTATTAAATACAGTTTAAGCTGTATCTATTCATAAGTAATCCGACGTTTAGAACACACCTATTCATCGCAAAAGTAGTGAATAAGAAGTTACTGAACATACTTTCCATAAGTAACGTTACATTAAGAACACACCGATTCATCACACACATGGTAAATAACAAGGAGTTACTGAACATACTTTCCATAAGTAACGTTACATTAAGAACACACCTATTCATCACACACATGGTAAATAACAAGGAGTTACTGAACATGCTTTGAGCTATTTCTATTTTTACGTAATCTTATATTAAGAATACACCTTCTCTGAGCAAATGATAAGATGACTCACTACATGTTTTGGATGCAAACAAAGACTCACAGTCTCATAAATGCTTAGAGAGTCGGAAGTTTAAGATGAGAATTACTTTGTCGTCTTGTGGTTTTCTATACTCCACTACTGACTGGTTAACTTTTATCTGATTAGAAGCTTAAAATTAAGAATTCTAAATCGTTTCTAAATTATGTGAGTAAAGTACTATTCATGTAAAACAATCTAAAACCAATCGTTAATGTAATCTACTGCTGTCATTTGTAAACTATTGTGGGTCGTAATTCTTCAGTGAATGGAATATAGTTATTTATCCAGGAAAACACGTGTCAACGTAATACTGGCTACTAGCTTTGATTGAGCTACATTAACGAAATATTATCTGAGATGATATTTTTATTTTATTATTATCTGGAGATTTTAAACAAAACTTTATCATTAAAATGTCTAATTACCATCAGAAAGCGCCAAAAATTCTGAAACAAAGCTCAATGCATGCACTGACACTCTAGAATTATTTGAATTCTTTTTATGTATTGTATTAATTGGTAAGAATTTCTTTAATCTGTTTTTCTTTACGGTGGTCATCTGACTTATGCCTTTTAATATAGCATTCGTTATTATTCTAATACATGCGCAACATTTTTATAGCCAGGAATTAACCCACTGTTTCATTTGAAAAATTATAAAAAATATATCCATAACCATAAGTACCATAAATATATCAAACTAACACACTACTGCAAGATATTATATATATACATACAGAGATGGATACAAGTATTGTGCAAATATATTAATTTAAAACTACTCTAAGATATTTTGTGTTTTATTTTAATTGTTCTATTTTTCTGAACTTATATTTTCTAAATAATTTTAAAAACTGCAATTTTCCTTCATGTTTAGTTTAATTAATAGCATGTTTACCGCACTAATGGACGTTGTCAAGGGTTTGCTTAGTGTTTTTCCTATTTAGTAAAAAAACATAAAATTTCCAAAAATGTACATCATTAAAAACGAAAGTAAAACTTTTACCGATATCGTGTAATACAGTAAATAACCCGTATTAGGACATGTCTTTGTAATATGCAACGAGACTGGTGAGTTCTTAGAACTATCCACAAGTCTGTAGTCCAATTGGATTATAAATTTCCTTAACTCTGAGACGTTCTAATTTATTGCTAGTTACTTCTAAGCCTGATTTTCTATATGACTATATATATATATAAATCCTGAAGAAACCCTTTATGCTGTAATGCATCATTTTCATACAACCATGTAAACAGGTGTATGTTGGTAATATGTCTTAGAATATAATTTCAGTATACCAAAGGAAAGGAATTTTTTTTATTTATTACTTTTATCTGTAGTATATAAATTGAGTATTACTTTTATTAATGTTAAAGTTTTCGCGTTGTTTGTTTCTAAAAGATAAATCGACATTTTATTTATTAAATTTCCCGCCTTTTAGCCTAATTACGGGGAAATCCTCACCATTCACTGGTCTTGCGATGGTACAACCTTAACAGAGGTAAGATGTTGCTAAAATTTAATACTTAACATAAATGGTTTGTAATTTGAAACATGTTTCTGTTTTACTGTATTCCATAATAAATGTAATAATTATTGACGTTAAAGTTAAACAAAATGTAATTCATGATTTAATTGTTTATGTACTCGGAGAGTGAGTACCTAACCTTTAATCAATGGAAAAAGAGGTGATACGTTTATCAGTATAGACTGGATTAAATTTTGCGCAAAGCTACACGAGAGCTATCTGCGCTAGACGTCCTAATTTAGCATTGTAAGACTAGAGGGAAGACAGCTAATCATCACCACCCACCGCCAACTCTTGGGCTACTCTTTTACCAACGAATAGTGAGACTAAACGTAACATTATAACACCTCCACGGCTGAAAGGGCGAGCATATTTTATGCGACAAGAATTTGAACCTGCGACCCAAAGATTATGAGTCCAGTGCTTTAACCATCTGGCAATGCCGGACCCATTAGTGTAGAAGTTAATTAGAAATTATTCAACGTCACATACTTATATTGTATGTGGTTCCGCGTGTTCTAAATTAAAGATATCGTCATACTTATGATAATATTTTATATTCTGAGGACTTTAGAAAATTATTAAAACATTAATATGTTCATTAAAATATTCTTTTTTGTTTCAAAGATGACAGAAAGGTGTTATGAACTGTTTTATGACGGCGTCATATAAATGTAAAATATAGCTCTTTAGTGGAAATTTTGAGATTCATTTGTAGCTCCAACAAGATGATTCCAAAGACGTTTGGCCCGACGTGGCCAGGTGGTTAAGGCACTCGACTAGTAATCTGAGGAACACGGATTTGAATCCCCGTCACACCAAACATGCTCTCCCTTGCACCCGTGGGGGCGTTATAATGAGACGTTCAATCCTTCTATTCGTTGGTAAAAGACTAACTCAAGAGTTGGCAGTGGGTGATCATGACTAGTTTCATTTCCTTTAGTCTTCCTCTACTAAATTTGAGGCAACTAGCGGAGATAGAACTCGTGTAGCTTTCCGCGAAATTCAAAACAAACCAAAGACGTTCAATGACATATATTATCTTGATTTATTAGATAATAATAACATAAATCCATATTCATACATATTAATGACGATTATCTTATGAACTGAGATTATCAAGGAAGCGAGCACTAATTTTCACCTGTTATGTAAGTTGTATTAATAACCTATATAAATGCATAATATTTAAGCTCATCTAAAACAAATTGCCAAAAATTGTCCTAAGTCTTAAGTTGATAAAAGAAGGTCTTGAAATTGACATCATTAAGTGTAGTAACTGTATATTAATCTAATACAAATATTAATACATTTTATGACTTTATTTAAACTTGTATATGTGTGGGTAAATGTAAAAGTGCAACTGAGTTTCCTGATTATTGATGATACTAGAATATGCTCTTTTCTATTTTTTAAAGTTGTTCTTTACCTGAGAACTTTATAGTTACAAGAATATTTTTGACTAATGTTGTTACTTTTGATATGTTAAGATCGTCTTTAGTATTGAATCTTTTTTGATATTTTTAATAGTCTAAATAATTGTTAAGTATTCCACTTATTGTTTCTTTCTTAAGACTATACAATTGATAGACGTGAATAATAAACCACCCGAGTTTAATAAGACAAATTACAGTTTTACAGCATCAGAGGTAAGTTATAGTTTATTTTCTGAGTATAATATTCATTAATTAGTAATACATAACCTTAATTTACACTGTTATAATTACATTAATTATAAGTAAAGAAAGCTTTTTGAACAGAAAAGAAAAGGCAATAACTTTAATATTTTTAAGCCTAACACGAACGGTATTTGATGAAAGTCGTATCGTTCAGCAGTGTTCATGATTTATTGTTAGTCTTGGGGAGTTAGCTTTTTGACCCTGGTGGAGAATGTAGTAAATATGAGACTACCACATATCATTTATAATTTCAAATTAAAGAATATGCATATGAATATAAACTGTACAATTATCTAATAATGTTTTGTTGCAGAAATTGATAGGTATATGATTTTGTCCCCATAAACGAATATTTGTATCGTATTATTGGAGTTTTCGTTACATTAAATTTATACGATAATGTAAAACACATAATAACCTTATAGTTCACACTTTTCTTTTTAAACTATCTTTAATGGAAGTTAACTTTTCGTATTTTAAAGTAATAAAATTTCAGCTTATAGCAAAGGTTTTTCATTTTATCTGAATAGTTTCTGTCGGAAGGACAATCAGTGAATCCGAATGATCTGATAAAAGTGCACGATAAAGACTCCTGGAGTGATAATGCTGTCAGTACATACCACATAACTGAGGTTAGACTAATTTATACACGAATTTTTTTATGTTTATCGTGGTATTAAATAAAATTAAACCAACCTCTGTCTTTATTTATCACTAACTTTACAAAATTCATTGCTGTGATACGATGTTTTGAAAACAAACTTGTCATGAGGCATTGTTTATTACGACGCTTTTCTACGAAATTTACTTGTTACGAACAATGTATTTGTTTGACTCTGGAAATCCTCGAAAAACATTGTATGAAATAACTTCAATGAGGGGATTTGCTTCAACTTTTATCTAGACAATAATGTTGACCATTTTTTGTTTCCTCAGGAAGGTAATGACCATTTTGAAGTTGTCGAGAAACAAGAATGCGATAGCTCTACATTGCCACACACGACACATTTAACTCTAAAAGTCAAGAATCGAATGAATTACAACAAGAAGGAAGAATACAAATTTAAAATTTTAGCTAAAGTAAGTCCATGTATTATATGAAATGGTTAAAAATAAAACAATATTTTCTTTATTCTTCAAGAAAAATGATCGTTTCTGTATGAAATGTGTAAATTTATCTAATGTATAAAATTGATAATTTATTTGATTTGAGATATCATTGATCAATATATCTCTACTATAAATGAGAATTAATACATGGATTTAGGACTGAGATATCCAGTCTAAATATAGTATTAAACGTAAGTAAAATCTGATTAAGCTATTTCAGATGGAGATATTTTACTGTTGTTAAATGTTGAATGATAACACTGGTTTACAAAGAAATTGAAGCAAGCACAAAAATAGCTGTTTTAACCTAATTTGGAGGTGCTGAATTCAGATTTGAAATCTGTTTTTACTCATCACCTCTAGTTTTTTAGATATGCATACTGTACATTTTGTACCCATACTGTACATAAAGGCGTATATGCATTCAGGGTTAATTTCTGATATTGTGTGACTTATGTCTTCTTTTTTAGTTATTATGCAATAAATGTAGGTGATAGCATTACATTATATATATATATATAGCTATATATCAAGACGGATTTTGGCAGTTAAGCGTAGCCAACACGTCTCAATCAACAGCCAGTAGTACATTGGCAGTCAGCGCAGGAGGTTGGTGTCCCTCGACAATTGTGTTACACAATCTTTTGGGTATATATTTGTATTACAATTTCCAAGTGAAGTCTCAAGGCTGTGCTTCTGCACAACGGGAATAAATATCCCAGCATTCTCACTGCACACTCTGTCCATCTAAAAGAGTCCTATGACAATATGGAGCTTCTTTTAGAAGCTGTTAAGTACAACCAGTACCAGTGAAGTCTGTGTGGGGACCTCAAGGTCATTGGTTTTCTTATGGGTATGCAAGCGGGCTTCACAAAGTACTGTTGCTTTCTCTGTCTCTGGGATAGTCGAGCTGTATCCCAGCATTACAAGCAGAAAGACTGGGGGTCTAGAAGCACTTTCGTTCCTGGCGAACACAGCGTCAAGGAGAATCCTCTGGTTGACATGAAGAAGGTCTTCTTCCTCCTCTTCACATCAAGCTTGGTTTGATGAAGAATTTCGTGAAGGTCATGGACGAAAATGGTGCTGCCTTCCAACACTTGTTTACTGTGTTCCCAGGTCTCAGCGCTGCTAAGCTCAAAGAGGGCATCTTTGTCGGACTTCAAATCCGAGAAGTGCTGAAGGATACTGATTTTGAGGAGCTTTTTACCTTAAAGGAACTGAGAGCATGGGAAGCATTTAAGTCAGTCTGTAGTGACTTTCTTGGTAACACACGCGTACCAAATTACCAAGCCTGTATTGAGAAGTTGCTAAAGACTTGTGAGGATATGGGATGCCGAATGTCACTCAAAATTCATTTTCTCCATTCCCACCTCAACTTTTTCCCTCCAAACCTTGGATCAGTGAGTGATGAGCACGGAGAAAGATTCCACCAAGACATTACGAAGATGGAGAGCAACTACCAAGGCAAGTGGAACTCCAGCATGATAGGAGACTTCTGCTGGATGCTTTTGCGTGACATCCCGGAGCCAAAATACACCAGATCATCTAAGAAAACACACTTCTAACTCTCTGCGGTACTATGAATTGTGTACATTGTGTCATTCAAGTATATTTATTCCGTCAATGTTCTTTATCTATCCTTTTTTATCTGTAATAAGCTGCTGCAACTGTTGAAATAAGCACGTATATACTCTGTATATACTAAAATGAGACTATTTAAAACCCAGAAAACTAGAGGTGATAGAGCAAAACTGTTTATAAATTTGAATTCAGCACTCCAAAATTAGTAAAAAACACCTATTCACATTCTTGCCTCAGACAAAAAATATTTTTTTGTAAACCAGTGTAATTTTACGTTTATAATAAACATATTAAAATATATACATTTTAAATAGTGTTTCCATGTCTATTATATAGAATAAAGAGAAAGCTTACAATGACAGTCTGCTTCAATCAACAGCTGATGTGATCATCAAAGTCAAAGATGAGGATGACCTCGACCCGGCATTTAAGAATGTTCATTACGTTTTTAAACTGAGGCACACAAAGGAGGTAAGAAAGTTATAAATCTTAAATGTCTATGTACAGGTAGTGAAAAAGAAAATGGAAACACCTTGGTAAATAAATTAAGAAAATAATGTCCCAGCATGCATAGGGTCATGTATAACAATGCTGGATAGGTTTTATTACCTATAATCAATACTGTTATGGTTGCAAGCGTAGTTTTCAGTGACTGATGGAACACGTTTGGTGAGAGCTACAATGACCAAGACAACTCAACATGACAATTCACGAGCAACGGTGTTTAAGGTGATGTCACCAATTTACACTATGGGAGAAACATCACCTGTGAAGCAAAACAGTGGAGGGAAACACATACTTCAAGATAATAATGTCCATGCATTAATTGGAAGTGCAAGGAAAACCAAGCAGGTAATCTCAGGTCAATTGACCGCAAATGTCAACCTGGGGTGAGAGCCGTCAATTTCATTAAACACAGCTCTCCGAGAACTGCACAGAACGGGACACCAAAGTTGGATTATAGTGCAATGACCAGTCATTACACTTGGAAAATACAATCTTGTGGAAACACACAGGATATGGGGTAACAAATAATGGAAGAATGTGATTGGTCAAATGAATCATTTTTTACCATGTTCTCGGCAAACTGACTAGTGCATCTGTGTCGGTAAGCGAAAGAACTCTACAGCCCTGAGTGTTTAGTTCCAATAGTGAATGGTTCTGGTAATTTGTTTGTTTGTTTTATGGTGTGAAGTGCATCTTCCTGGCATGGATTTGGTGCGCTCAAACTTTTAGAAGAAAAGCTCTATACCAGTCGTTACGTAATAGTACTACTTGATCACCCAAGTTACAGGATTGCTGTCCTGCAGAGAGATGGTTTTCAGGATGACGATGCCACCTCCACGGAGCATGAATGGTTTAAGGAACATGACGCTGACGATACCCATATGTCATGGCCTTCTCAGTTACCAGATCAGAACTCATTCGAACATGTATAGGGTATTCTTGAAAGATGCATGAGACAGTGTTTTCCACTTTCATCAATTAGGTGGTAACTGATAAATTTCCTGAAGTAAAACTAAAGGCGTTGGTAGACTCTATGGAATGGCGCATACAGACTGTACTGGCCGCACATTGTGGCTCAACACCCTATGACGTGACTTTACCTTGATAATTCTATATTATATCCCTTACATGTGTGCTCAAGTATTAGCAATAATGCTACACAGTTAAATCATAAACTGATGACTTATTCAAATATGATTTTCAAACCAACATTCTGAACCATTTCTACCACTTCGATTCTGTGCACAGTAAATACCAACATGTAACTCTGTAAGACATAGTAGTATTATCTTTGACACTCTAACTGCTTATATTATGATGGGTCAATATATAGTTCTGGTACACAATGCAGTGGTGTCTCTGGTACTTGAAGTATTCATATGACAAATATTAGTATTTAGCGGTGTTATTCGTGACACCTCAACTGTTTACGCAGTGAACGTCAGTGTAGAATTTTATTAAAAGCTAAGTAAAGCCTGATGATAAACCATGCATTGCAAGTGACATTTTTATCAACGTTTATTGTTTGATTTGTATCTCAGTAAGAAGTATCTGTTACATCAATATGTCACGTGTATAAGTGGTTTACCACAGCCTTACTGCAACAAAGGATCCTTTAACATTTTGTATGACACGAAGCAAAGTCAGCGTCGAGTCAAAAATGTGAGTAATATGTTAATATTATAAAGTTAGAATGATATTCAGAAATTACAACACAATTCTTACGTATTTAGCACGCGCCATATCACATAAAGAAAAAAAAACACTATTAATAATTATCATTGTGAATATGGATTCCAAAACACCAGAGAACCCATAACATAAGTTAGAATTCATGAAAATAATGGACTTACAAGACGACTTAATGTCATTTTATATGTAATAACTCACAATACAATAAAGTGTGCTGAGGATTATAAACAGAAAAATAGCAAAGTCGTCACTATTTACTTAACGAAAAACATAAGACAGCGAAAAGTAGATACGTTTCATTCAAACATTTAAGTCATAGATTCTCGTGAGTAGACTCAAAAGAATGGATAGCAACTAGCATTTTATAAGTACCAAACTGAAAATTAAACTGTGAGAAAAATAAATGACTTCAGACAAAGTTGTTTCCTTTGGCTGTTAACAAAATACAAGTAGTTGTCATTTATTCCCTGAAAATGGATCTTTCTGAAGTCTTATTTTGTTAATATTTACAAAGATCCACAAAGGGCTCTTTGTGCTCTGCTCACCAAAGGTTTCGAAATCCGATGGCGGACATATCACTGTGTTTCTTGGAGACCTTTCAGAAGTCCTCTCTTTATTTATAAAATGTAAGTGAATTCTAATCAGCAAGCATATGTAATTATGACCTAGATGGTCTGTTATCCACAGCTGGTATAGTGGTAAGTAAGTCTATGGATTTACAACGCTAAAATATGGAGGTTTGATTCCCCTCGGTGAACTCAGCAGATAACTCTATGTAGTTTTACCGTAAGAAACATACACACGCTAAGACCACAAAATAAAAGAAAAAAAACGAAAACGTCAAATTATGTCTTAAAAGAGATTATATATTTAGCAGATAATTATGTTGTAAATCTATGCGTTTCTTAAACAATCAAACTTTTGTTCGTTATCAAAACTAATTTGAGATAATTTATTTTAAATTTTTATGTTTTAAATTGTGTTTAGCTTTAAGTGTTATTGCTTTGTAAAACAAACAAAAAACAACAGTCTTCAGCATAAAAGTAAATATAAATATAAATAGTACTTTGTTACACTCTTCAAAGTATATAACGTTTAAAAATAAACCTGCTTACAGGATAAAGAATTTAATCCTTAGAAGTTGCACAAGAAATTTTATGTTAAAACAACTACATCTCATGTTCATGATTACAAACTACATAACAATTTACATACCCATCTGATGCAGTTTTAAGTTTTGAACACACAAAATCAGTCGATTTGATTTCAATCTGTTAAAATTCATATTTTTTAGTAGAATTTCACTCTCTAATCCTGAACTGTTCGTGTGTGGTTCAGTTTCACCAAATACTTAAACGTATTATTTGTCTCTATGTAATTTTGTTCTGTACTTATATCGTTGGCCTGGCATAGCCAAGCGTGTTAAGGCATGCGACTTGTATTCTGAGGGTCGTGAGTTCGCATCCCGGTCGCGCCAAACATGCTCGCCCTTTCAGCCGTGGGGGCGTTATAATGTGATGGTCAATACCACTATTCGTTCGTAAAAGAGTAGCCCAAGAGTTGGCGATGGGTGGTGATGACTAGCTGCCTTCTCTCTAGTCTTACACTGCTAAATTAGGGACGGCTGGCACAGATAGGCCTCGAGTAGCTTTCTGCGAAATTAAAAAGCAAACAAACTTATATCGTTGTTTTATCAAGTAGGTAAATTTTGTTGTTATTCTGTTTTCTCAAACTGAAATTATTTCATTATTAATAGGACTTGCAATATCACAAAACTAGATTCCGTGTTTTATATTATAGGAAGCTCGTGTTATTATTCAACAAATTGCAACTTTAGTTTTCGCTTGCAATGTTACATAATTAGAATATGTATTTTATCTTACAGGAAGATGGCGTTACTATTCAGCAGATTGAAAATGGTAATTCGGTGAAAGCAGATAAGGATGGAAATATGTCGCCTTTGAAACTAATTTCATCACCTAAAATCGAGGCTTATGATCAAGATAAAGGAATTAATGAAATCATTAAATACAGCATTCCCACAGGCAGGTTTACTTCTTTATCCCAATTGGATAATTATTTAACTGGTTTATGATCTAGTAAAACAAAATAGTGAGAGTTCAGATAATGATGATTGTATCTTAATAACAATAATTAGTAATTTAAGGACAGTGATTGAGTTATTTCTTGGTAATACATAGTAAAGGTGTTTACACCATGACAGATAAAACTTAGTAATTCTCGGGATTGTTGTTAATGCATTCGTTTATTAATCACGTATTAATAAAGAAACAGCTTGGCATGGCCAGGTGGGTTAAGGCGTTCGACTCGTAATCCCAGAGTCGTGGGTTCGAATCCACTTCACACCAAACATGCTCGCCCTTTCAGCCGTGGGAGCGTTATAAAGTTACGGTGTGTCCCAGTATTCGTTGCTAAAAAGTATCCCAAGAGTCGGTGATGGGTGGTTCCCTCTTGTCTTACACTGCAAATTTAGGGACGGCTAACGCAGATAGCCTTCGTATAGCTATGCGCGAAATTAAAAGAAAACAAAATAAAGAAACAATAAAATTTCTGGAGACGATCTGGAAAACAAGTACTATTTAAGAAGAAACTGCATAGTTTGTTTCAAAGAACCATTTGAATATTTTTTTTCAGTTTTTAGGTAATTCTATGCGTTCAGTCTTGAGTGCCTACAAACTCTCTTTGTGTGTACTTGTGTTTTCTTATAGCAAAGCCACATCGTTTATCAGATGTGTCCACCGAGGGGAATCGAACTCCCCTGACTTTATCACTGTAAATCTGTAGACTTTACTGTCGTCCCAGCAGGGGACCAAACTCTATTTTTTGTTCACAGAAAGTCTGGTATGAAATACTCAGAAATGTAAACGTTTATAATTATTGTGAACCATCCTTTAAACTTAACAGCAATGCATATGTGAATCTGTGTGTCCGGTTCCCATGAACCCTGAAACATTCTTTATTCTATATAGAATTTTAACTTTTACCAAATATTATATTATTGTTTAAATCAGTTTGTTGTCTAATAATATCAATTTGCCAGTGAATTGATTCAATAAAACATGAAACGCACCCAAAGAATCCTTATTTTTATCCATTCTTTGAGGGTTTTTTAAAATACGTTACTCGTGGTGAGAGGGTTTTCGTTGCTCTAAACGTATAAATTTCACGTCGTGTGAAAATTTTTAAAAATAGAGTAAACATGGAAAGCTAGATATACATATAGTAATATAATTAACTAAGAAAATGTTAGTTTGATTTTTACGTTTTTCCCGCCAAAATGTTACGTAGTATTTATATATTTCAAACAGTGGTGGTGTGAAGAATATGAAATTGTTTTACTTTAACATTAATAGTTGTGAACTTGATAGATATTCTGGTTAAATGCTTGTAATATTTCAAACCATGTAATTTTAAGAAATTGTGTTGTTTTGTTTTTCAAAGGTCAAGAAGAGATTGTATTGAAAAGCTTTGAGATTGATGAAAACACAGGTGAATTAACTTTGAAGTCTGCGAGTCCAGAACTATTGTTAAAAAGTCAAATAAGCTTCTCTATTGAGGTGGGTACTAAAAATACATGTAGATGAAATTTTGAAATTAAAAATAGAATTGACGTTTAAGCATCTGCCATATGAGATTTTGTCCTGCTTTGTAAACACTGATTCTGTTTTTAATTTCGCATTGTTACTAGTTCTGTTAGCGAAGGAGGGTCACGTTGAAAGTTAGTGTAGTAAAGTTTGTTTCTTCGAAATTAAACACAAAGATTTGTCCACTAGGGGTATAAAAACCCGTTTTCTAGCGCTATAAGTCCGCAAACATATCGCTGTGTCACTGGGTGTGTGTGTATTGTTTGCTTGTTTTTGAATTTCGCGCAAAGCTACACGAGGGCTATCTGCATAGCCGTCCCTAATTTTGCAGTATAAGACTAGAGGAAAGGCAGCTAGTCTTCTCCACCCACTGACAACTGTTGGGCTACTCTTTTACCAAAGAATAGTGGGATTGACCGCACATTATATGGCTGAAAGAGCGAGCATGACGGGGATTCGAACCTTCGATCCTCAGATTACGAGTCAAGTTCCTTAACCACTTAGCCATGCTGGGCCAAGGGAAGCTATATTATAGACAATTAAAGATAAAAAATGTTGCAATACTCTACTGTCCTGGAATTTAAGTAGCTTAAAATGTGAACATTTTTCCTACAGCAGCTCATGGGTAACAGTGAATGTTTCAAAATACTTATATTTGAATAAGCCGAAAAAGTGGTTCTTTGAATGTTTCCAAATTTTACACCGTAAAATGAAAAACCAAAACAAAATAACGATTTATGGTAGGTCGGCCATGTTGCCTTTTCCACTTTGCTATTTATTTGGATGTCTATTGTTCCTCCAACTCACCTGCTAAGTAACAGTAGTGATGTATTTTTATTTATTCGTTGCTTACTTGAGATGCCAAAATTATTATAAATGTCTATATTGTTAACATCAAACCATTAAGTATGAAAAGTATGATGAGTCAACAATATTAATTTATTTAACAATTTTTAATAGTCAGATCCTTTCCAGTTATTCTTTTTTGAAGAGAAAATGAGCCCAGAGACTTTACCTATCCTTGTATGACGCCCGGCATGACTAGGTGGTTAGAGGTATTCGACCTGTAATCTGAAGTGGTGGCGCTATAATATGGCGGTAAATGTCACTATTCGTTGGTCAAATAGTGTGTGTGTTTTCTTATAACAAAGCCACATTGGACTATCTGTTGAGTCTACCGAGGGGAATCGAACCCCTAATTTTAGTGTTGTAAATCCGTAGCCATAATACTGTACCACCATGGAAAATAGTAGCCCAGGAGTTGGCGGTGGGTGCTGATGACTAGCTGCCTTATCTACAGTCTTTGCGCGAAATTCAAAACAAAGCTTGTTAAGTTAATTTACATGGCATTTTTTATCAGAATTTTGAAACTGTTTCCTGCCATTGACGTAAGACTAGTAGGACCCTTATTACTAGAATAATTTCACAATATTTTTATTTGTTTTAAAACCCTTGAGTAAATATTACCCGACCCAGGAGATTTATCATTCTTGAAGCTCAAAATTAATGTTATTAAAGTATTATCTTTTTTCAATCTTGCTTGCATCTAGCTACTGTTCAGAAAAGGGAGTATTGATTAAATTTTCATGTGTAAAAATTGGAGAAAAACATAATGTACTGACTTTGCCATCCAATAATCATCACAAATTAAACTGTTTGTGTTATCCCTCAAAGGCTCTACTTCCATCTAAACATTTTACTTTTAATGTTTTTGAAGAATTTTTTACTATTAATTTTTACATGTTGAGCCAATTCTTTCATACGCGTTTTTTTAATCTTCTTAATTTTAAGTGAAATCAGTTCTATTTGGCTACTGTATATCTCCAAATTACTCATCATGGTGGTCAATTTAAATTTTTTATATTTATAATGATTTTATTTCATTTTATCCTATGTACCCTTTGTGAACCAATCTAGCCGTTTGTATAACTTCCATCCACTTTTCGATTTATTAGGAACATACCTATCTTGATTATTTAAGAATTTGTTTTTTCAACTTTTCCACGTTTCATAAGTATCTCAAATTAATTCAGTTGATAAACTTAGAGCATATAATTCTTGTTTCACCTCATCAAAATTTGATTTATTCAAAACTTGGAGCTTCCATGGGCTACAGCGGACTTACAACGCTTGAAACCAAGTTTCGATACCCATGATGGAGGGAGCACAGATAGTCCTTTGTGTAGCCTTATGCTTGACAAGAAACTTAATGAACCCGCATTGTTCATAAAGTGTAATACGTATAAACACTTATTTAGCTACGTTAAAAATAGTGTGATGAAGGTAGTCTTCACTGTCTTATTGTTTTAGCTACGTTTTATTTAATTTGATGAAGGTGGTCTTCACTGTCTTATTGTAATAGCTACCTTAAACATAGTTTGTAATGTCGAGAAAATCCACTTGTAGAGAAATATATATGTGAAAACGGTTCGTTTGGGCTGAGAAAATTTTTTACGTAGAGGAGCGAACAACGTTTCGACCTTCTTTGGTCATCGTCAGGTTCACGAAGAAAGAGAGAGGCTTGTCAATATTTTTATGACACAAGTTGAAACACAAGCAATTAACACAGCATTACATCCACCACTACACTGGTACAAACATGTAGAGGACACGATTGCGGGATTCAAATCTACAGAACGCACATTTAATTTTTTTCAATCACATTAACGCTATACATCCAAACATTAACTTCATTGACAAACACCACACCAACATTATTCATAAAATACAGTGTGATAACTGTCACGACTTCTATATTGGGGAAACAAGTAGAAAAATTGAAACCAGATTCAAAGAACATAAAAAGTCACCTTCACACGTTTTTGAACACTGCAAGTCAAATAAACACAACATAACCATAGAAAACACTCAAATACTAAATAAATAAAGAAAAATAAACAAACGCAAAATTAAAGGAGCCTTACTTATACAACAACTTAAGCTCAAAATAAACCAACACAAAGGAACACCTTTATATCTATATTAAATATCGATATAATAAATAATAATAACAAAATATAATATAAAATTATATATTCAAACATCTAAGCCCGCCCTCTACATTCCGATACTCAGTTACACAACCCCTTTCAAACATGTGGTCAGCTTCCGGTCAGTTATCTCTCTCTTTCTTTCTGAACCTGATGATGACCGAAGAAGGTCGAAACGTTTTTCGCTCCTCTACGTAAAAAAATTTCTCAACCCAAACAAGCCGTTTTTACATATATATTAAACATAGTTTAATGAAGGTGGTCTTTACCGTTTTATTTTTTTCAGCTACGTTAATCATTTTGTAATGAACATAGTCTTTACCGTTTTATTGTTTTAGCTTCGTTAAACATAATTTAATAAAGGTAGTCTTCACCGTCTTATTGTTTTAGCCACGTTAAACATATCAGGTCATCCCTTAAGTAATGTCCAATTTTAGGTTCAGGAAAATACAAAGGATTTCAAACGCTTTTAATATGTTATTTAATCAGTAATGTATGTTACATTTTCTTAGTTACTTCCTACTAACGATTCACAAGCTTCTGAATGCCACTTCTATAAAATTCTTGGAGTTTGGAGGAAAAGAACGTAGATACAGTTGTTTTGACATCTTCATGTGTTCCAAACTATTTTTATTAGAATAGTTCTGCAGACTTTAGAATAGATGGTAAACAGATGGGGCAAGATCTAGAGAATAAGAAGGATGTGGAAGTCGTTCCCAGTTTCGCTCTTCAGTCTTTGCAGATGTGATCCTTGCTGTGTGGGGCCATGCATTATCCTGGTGCAACACAACACCTTTACGATTGCTCAAAGCAAACCTCTTTTCTTTCAGTAAAACATTCAAGCGCTTTAACTGTTGACAACAGAAGTCTGATGTAATCGTTACATTGAGTGGCAGCAACTCAAAGTGGATCACACCAACAATATCCCATCAAATACTTAACAAGACTTTCTTAGGGTGGAGGTCCATTTTGGGCTGTGCTTTAGCCAGTTTACCTGCACTGAGCCGCTGCGACGCTTAACATTTTTATAAAATATCCATTCTTCATCTCCAGACACTGACCTGTCCAAAAGAAGGGGGGTTACGTTCACGAGAGTGCAGAGAAATGCAAATGTCCACTCTTGCTCTTAGGTTTGCTTCTGAGAAATCATGGGTGACCTATTTTCCAAGGTTTGACATACTTCCAAGCTGTTGCAGATGACAGTGAACTGTTGACTGGGTTGAATTAAGCTTCTGTGCTAGTTCTTCAACTGTTACAGTACAACCTTCATCAAGTACAGCCAGCAACTAGCCATTATTAAACTCAACAGGATGACCTGAACATGGTGTATCACTTAAGAAGTAGTCACCTGATGTGAACTTCTGAAATGACCTTCGACATTTTCTTTCATTGAGAGACTCTGCACCATGAACACCTTGAATGTTTTGTGTACTTTCTTTCGCACTGTTGCCTTTTTTAAAATCATAAAGCATAATATGCCTAATGTGCTCTTCAGACACATCCATCTTAATAACGGTTTATTTGATTAATGATCTGGAAAAGTTTAGTTTGTTTTATTTGTCTGAACAAAAATACATATTTTATATGTCCTACTACATAATTTAGTCATTAAACCCTTCTGCAAAGACAGAGATGATGATATTAAATATTCGGACAATACTTTAGGGATAATCTCACAGGTTGATGAAGGTAGTCTTAACCGTCTTATTATTTTAGCCATGTGAAAAATAGTTTGATGAAGGTAGTCTTCACCGTCTTATTGTTTTAGCTATGTTGAACATAGTTTGATGGAAGTAGTCTCCACCGTCATGTTGTTTTAGCTATGTTAAGCACGGTTTGATGGAGGTAGTTTTGACCTCTTGTTGTTTTAGCTATGTTAAACATAGTTTGATGAAGATAGTCTTGACCTCTTATTGTTTTAGCTATGTTAAACATAGTGTGATGGAAGTAGTCTCCATCGTCATGTTGTTTTAGCTATGTTAAGCATGGTTTGATGGAGGTAATCGATGATGGATTCTAATTTTTGTTTCAGTTAATTATCATTACATCGCTATGACTTTTTAGGCTCATCAACAGAATAATAATGAAAGAAAAGCTCACGCTACTGTATCTGTTAAGTTTACCACCGAAGATGTTAACCTCCCATTATTCACACAAACTATCCGTATACCTAAAAGTCTTCCGGAAAACAGTCAAGTTCATTCTGTTCACGTCGACGGAGATGTTGAATTGGTTATTTCAGGTACGTGTCAAAATTAATTATTATTAGTTTAAATATTATTGGTTATTTATTAATTCAGAAAATAATTTAATGGACTATCTGAAATAATATTCATTACACGTCATTGTTGTTCATATGATGTATATCAGAATGTTGAACTGATTTAGACCATAAAAATAATAGTAATATCAGAGCAGCATATGGCTTTATTGTACTAAATGAAATACGTCAGGAATGATGGGTCAAATGACATTCACGTGCTTAATTAACAAGCCAAGTGTCATCTGCTGATCCAAAGTATAAGGTAACTACAGGGTGGTCGCTAGAAAAGCGGAAAATTTGAGGGTCAGATGAGATCATGAATAAAATGCGTGCTTACTCATTTCTATTTTGATTTCTTTACATCATGAATAAAATGCATGATTTTAATATCATAAAATGCATTTTGAGCATCTATGAGTGTAATATAACATATGCCTTTTAAAAACTTTGTAAAAATAAATAGCTGTTTGACAAATTTTCCGCTTTTCTAGCAACCACCCTGTATATACTGTTAGTTTAAACATAATATAATAATTAAAAACAATTACAACATACATCTCACCTGACAAAAATCGCAGCTTCCAAAAATCAAGAACAAAGAGTGCTAAGAAAAAGGAAAACGTCCTAGAAAAGGACGTTATTGTAATATATGAAACAGATAACTATTAACTCAGAAGCAAAGGACAGCCTGGAAAAGGACGTTATTGTAATACGTGAAACAGAAAACTATTAACTCAGAGGCCAGGGACAGCCTGCAAATAACGTCCTTTTCCAGGCTGTCCCTGGCTTCTAAGTTAATAGTTATCAGTTATACATATTATAAGAACTTCCTTTTCCAGGCTGTCTCTGCCGTCTGATTTCGTAGTCATATGTTTCACATAATACAAGAAATTCTTTACCGGATTGTCCCTGCCTTCTGATTTAATAGTTATCTGTTTTACAAATTATCCTCCACAGGAAGTAAATATACAAAAATGTGAAATATAGGTTTAACACGTGAAGTTCTACAAATAAGATGGCCTAACGTATTTTATCTTATTCAGCATATGATCCTGGCATAGCTATAAAACGTGAACGTAAGATAATATATTTTTAAAGGTCCTCAACAAGACAAGTTTAGTATTGACACATCTGGCCAGATTACGTTACGTGGAAGCCCCACAACTTGTGAGGATGGATGCATTATCATCGTTACAGCCAAGTCTAAACTTGGAAAAAATCAGCTTAAGGTAAGAAATATTAAGTCGCGGCAGCAAAAATGTTCGTCAACATTTACACTTTGAACTGATTTTAAGCAGGTGTAATTTCATTTTTTCTCCGCCAGGGTATCTCTCTGTCACAATAAACATTTCCTCACCAAGTGACGAAAGACGTTATCTCGTTGCAGCAAAAATATATCTGCCTTAGGTTTACTTGTTTTTGAATTTCGCGCAAAGCTACTCGAAAGCTATCTGCGCTAGCCGTTCTTAATTTAGCAGTGTAAGACTAGAGGGAAAGCAGTTAGTCATTACCACCCACCGCTAACTCTTGGGTTACTCTCTTACCAACGAATAGTGGAACTGACAGTCACGTCATAACGCCTCCCCCGTTGAGAGGGCGAGCATTCTGGAGTGAAGGAGATTCGAACCCGCGACCCTCGTATTACGAGTCGAACACCTTAACCCACCTGGCTATGCCGGGCCGTATCTGCTTTAGATGACGTTTTTCGTACTTAGTCAAGACATATTTGTACAGAACAAACAGTTTCTTTATGGTGTTATATTTGCTAATAAATAGTAGTTCTTCAAACTTTGACGAGCTAAGCATAATATCTAAAAAAAAATCATTTTTTAAATACCGCAGTTGGAGATACTGACAACTTAATAGTTTGAGTTTCCGAAACTTTAACTTCTCTTTGATTGCTTGTAAAAACAAGTACGTTTCGTGATAATCTGTTTACAATTGGTAATAAATTATTTTATGAGTACAAGTTTAACAAATAATTTTCAACAAAACCATAATTGGTTTTATTTTTTTATTCTTAAATTAATAAAATAAAATAAAAATTTGATTACAGAATATTATTTTGTATAAATATAGTAAACTTATGAAAAGTATTTCACGATCATTAACAGTGAATTTTCCTTCAACAACTCCGTGGTAAACGCGAAAAGATAATAAAATCCAGGTTTTTATGTTGAGATGTTATTTAAAGTTTTACTTAAGTATTTACATCCTCATACTGTTATTATTTTATTTCTTTTTTGATACCGTCTGAAACAATGGATTTGTTGTTTTTCACCGTGAATATATTACGTAATGTACTACAAGCATATCACGTCTTTTATTCTGACATTATGCGCAGAAAATATTTAACTGGCAGCTCAGTTCGGGATGTGCAGATTTAACTACTGGCTGGCATAAATTAGTTTCACAATTAACACTTTTGAAATAAACCCACTTGAAATAAAAATGTATCTCAGAATAGCTGGTATAGATATTAACACTTTTATTGATAAGCGGAAAACAAGGTTTCGACGAAGGTCAAAGCGTTGTTCTTTGCTTATCAATAAAAGTGTTAATTAACCCATATGAGCCGTTCTGACATAACACCTTTCACATTGCTAACTGAATTTCACTCGACAGTGCTATTGTGTTACCTAATTATATGCACAGTATCCTTATCTATGTTCTACTCGTACAGTTATGACAGAAAGTGTTTGTATCCTTGTGTCGTGAGTAGTTTTTCGTCATAACTTAAAAATTGTCATGATTAAGATAATGAAAGTAGGGTGTATTATAAAAATTATACCAACACACATCTACATAAATTTTTATGTAATGTTTAATCATCTGTATTTCCCAGTACGTTCATTGTTTTTCTTTTTATTTACCGTTTAATCCACCCTTAAATTGGCCAGGTGGTTAAGGCGCTCGACTTGTAATTTGAGGGTCGAGAGCTCGAATCTTCGTCACACCAAACATGCTCGTCCTTTAAGCCGTATGGGCGTTATAATTGATGATCAATCTCACTATTCGTTTTTAAAATAGTAGCCCAAGAGTTGGCGGTAGGTGTTGATGACTACCTGCCTTTCCTCTAGTCTTACACTGCTAAATTAGGAACGGCTAGCGCAGATAGCTCTCGAATAGCTTTGCGCGAAATCGAAACCAAACAAAGTCCATCCTTACATATTCCAGTTGTCACGTATTTTAATTTATTTAGGACGTACCTCCAATTTGTTATATCACGTATGTTAACTAACGTAATACGATTTCAAGTAACCGGAAATTTAAACTTAGAAGTTAATTAAATGTTAATATGTGTTAAATATATGATGTTTTCCAGCAAGACTGAAACCCACAGTTTTCTTTTTTTACACAAATATATTTTAATATACAAACAAAAAAACAATACAGTTTATAATAATGGTTGTTACCAATAGTTATTTCAAATGATGGTTTGTCTACAAGAGATTTACAAACTGATAGACAATTCTGAACTTTCTATCCGGTGTGGAACTGAATATTTTATCGACGATACAGGTCCACGTTCTATCAAACAATACCAGAAGTATCCTCTCTCTTGATCTTCTACAAATTAATTCTGAGTTGATACTATCAGACTCCGTTCAACCTAGCTATTTAGATATTGCTTCTTGATTTGCTCCTATCTTTGCAAACTGACATTTCCCGGCGAACATATTTGATGTCCTTGAAATACTGACGTTGAAATTCGATTTACTGAAGTTGAACAGTTTGTAATGTTCGAAATCTACAAATGTTGCTGGTTCTGTTCCGCAGATTTCCGATTAATAGGTGTTAACCATAATTATAGCTACCAAGGCATATGGCATACACACTGTAGCTGTCTAATCATATTCTTCTTCAACTGTTTTTCGGCTACTGAGCTGCTTTTATATGAATAATGCGTATTTAGTGAACGTTAAATAATGTTCTAAAACACGCTAGCGTTTTCGTAAAACAAATGTTGATCATTGCACTCAGGAATCTTCTTCAAAGATCGAGAAAAGCAAACAAACAAGAAAAAGAAAACTATAATGAAACAAACGTAGGGACTAAAATAAACTTATAATAGTGAATCCGTGACACAGTTTCATAAAATATTTATTTTGAATACATAAACAGGAGAAAGTCTCCTGCTGAATGAACTATCTATTATTTTACCTTTACTTGGGCAAGAGAAAGTCTGTTAATGAAGCAATAGGAAAATACGTAGATAAAGTTTACTGGTGAGGAATACGGGTTTCATAGTATTGTATCTAAATTAATAAAGACACCTCCATCCCACTTCCAAATAGTGTAAACGATCTTCTGTAGTAAAAGAATAACAATAACCGATGAAGTAAAATATTTACATACGTTTGTTCACTTTTTTTTGCTTAACTTAAGGTTGTAATAAAACAGAGACATTTTACATTATAACTCTTTTGTTAAAAGAATTTATAAATTGACCATTTGGAGAATATATATTTTCACCACATTGTTAACAGGAGTTAATAATTTTTATATGAATATAAAACACACTTCATACGAAAATACTGATGCTAAAAAATCTTATGATTAATTTGCTGCCTGCATATGTTAACATTTCCAATAACATGCATCTTAATCATGTAATTCAGAATTACTTTTATTGATTATTTCTGTTTACTTACGTAAAATGGCAACATAATTTAGCCATCTGTAGTTTCGCATGAGAATTTTACTCTTTGCGTTTTCAGTATGTTCAAATACTTTTGTACGGTTTAGGCCAATTCAATAGTTGTAAATACATATATGTCTGTGGGCCCGGCATGGCCACGCGCCTTAAGGCGTGTGACTCGTAATCCGAGGGTCGCGGGTTCACATCCCCGTCGCGCCAAACATGCTCGCCTTTTCAGCCGTTGGGGCGTTATAATGTGGCGGTCAATCCCACTATTCGTTGGTAAAAGAGTAGGCCAAGAGTTGGCGGTGAGGGGTGATGACTAGCTGCCTTCCCTCTTGTCTTACGCTGCAAAATTACGGACGGCTAGCACAGATAGCCCTCGAATAGCTTTGTACGAAATTTAATTGAATTATCAATTGAAAGTCCTTGCAGATATATTTACATACCACAGTTCACGCCTTGAACCTTACGATCCGCAGCCAAGCACATTAATCCTCTCGAATTTCTTGATTAAAGTGAACTGTGTTTACAATTTTATTTGATGTCTTTGTTTTTATAATTTCGTCATATATATTAATAAATTTATTGTTTTGTTCATTGAACCTCCCCCTAAAATATTATATTTTAGATTTCTGTATCCTGATAGGTTATTGACTACAGCATAATGGCTGTAGCTTATTATTGCTAATTAACCTTTTAACGTTTAATGAATGTAATATCTCTCTGTCGATTGAGGCCTCGACAGAGTTTGTTTCTCAGTTATTTTTCTGCTTCCACAGTTTGGCATGAGAATGGAAGTATAGAAACCAATTAAATGTTTGAGAGGGTAGAGATATTCAGAAAACAGAAAGTGTCATTCTTGGCGCTGGACGATTATAGGGCAATACGTTATTTGATGTGACTATTTTAATTTGCGGAACGATCCAGTGATGGGGTGATGGGTTCATAAAGCAACCTAACCATTATGCCTACATTAAGTTTACGTATAATTTTGTTGCTTATTTTAAAAGCTAGATGCTCTAAAATAGCTGAGAAAATGATAGTTCTTCGGCGTAATGTGGGATATACGTATATACCAGAACGAAACAAGTTATTTTTATATCCTTGTGTCGTGTATATCCGCTGTGGTACGCAGCACTGCTTCAACGAATTACATCATCTAATACATTTACCAGAATACATATAGTCAAAATGTTACTAGGCCTAATATCGCTAATTCTTTTAATAGAAACATATGAAAGAAACTAAAAACAGCTATCTTTCAAAACTTATGGTTATTTGTCGTGCTTCAATGAATTACTGTGTGGAACTATCACATTCTTTATAACTGTTTGCAATATTTTGTACGTATTAATAATCAGAGCATTAACATCATGTTTTATTCAAGACATTGGAAAACACAGTTATAATCAGAGATATAAAGTTAACCAGAACAAAATTTTCATGACCATATTTGTTATTTTTAGACTGCTTGTTTCGTTTACACAGCAGGCATTCAATATTGTCATAAACCAGTAAAATATACTGGCAATAGAGAATCACGTTATATTTTGTATTAAACCTGTAACAAATCGCGGTTGAATCCAGTCATCTAGATTTCAAAATATTAGTAAATAATCGTGAATAAGAAACGTACGAAAAATATGTGTACAATGTTCTAATTCGTCACTCAGTTTATATTCACGCTCGTGGATCGTGAGCCATATATGAAACCCCTGTTCACGAAAGCTAAGCACCAAGTGGAGGTCGACGGTTCGATAAAACAGGATAGCAACGTATTCAAAGTGGAAACGAATGTCGAAGGTGTCGAAATGAGTTTAGAAGGTAAGGACAGCACAGTTATGATTCTAAAACATTACTTGTCCTATAGCAGTGTACCGTTGAGTTTTGTTTGGTGTTCATGAGTCTAAGAGAAGGTTTTGGTCTTAGACGTTTTTGGGTGACGTTTTGAGCTGCTAGTGATTGGGATAAGATCTATGTGAGAAGCTTAAATCGTGTCCAAAAATGTTTCTAAGGCAGATCCAGATTAAGAAGTTTCGAATGAAGTAACCGCCACTTCTTTGAAATTAATGTACATTATTGAAATGAAATAAGTTAAGTAGTAACATTTGTATGAAATTTACTGTCGTAACGATTTGATGTGTAGTGGTATGTATATGTATATGTGTATGTGGATTTTTAAATAGAGGAAAAAGACTTCCAGTACTTCTCCATTGACAAAAACAGCGGTCAAGTAAAGCTTACTAAACCCCTTGACCCGACAAAATCCAGCTTCGTCATACGAGTTAAAGGAGAGACCACGACAGACCCACAAGAAACTGATTATACAGAAGTAAACGACCTTTATTATGTTTTACTAAGTATATATGTATATATACATTGTACTTCGTTATTATGGGAACGAAGCGATTTTTATTTGTTTTACTAAGTATATGTTTATTAACACGGGAACAAAACGATGAAACTTTAACTTTTATGCATTTGAAGTAATTTCATACTGTACAATAGAAAATATTTCAATACACAAGTGTTTTTACTTTTAAGATATATAATACTTAAGGTACTGAAGATAATTAAACTGTTTGTTTGACTGTTTTATAAAGGACAGTTTATTTGGAATTTTTCACTTTTGGACAATTGTTGAAAAACAGCTAACGCAGAATTCATACATGTAAAACATTACAGTAGAATAAATTGCAAGTTTATTTATATTTTAAAATTTAATAAAATGTATGTTACTTACAGGAAAATGGAACTTAAAACATTTACTGTGTAAAATGTTTGAAATGTATAATCTTTACATAAATTGGTAATTTTTATAGATTTATAACGCTAAAAATGTAGGTTCTTTACACATGGCTAACACAGCGTTTAATTATGATAACAAGACACAAAATAGAATTGATTTATCAAGCCTAAAAATCTGTTACGGAATTTACAAAACAAAATATTACCTACACCTGGTGAGTAGATTATGAACAATAACAATAGAGAGAGGTATGAAATTTACAAAACAAAATATTACCTACACCTGGTGAGTAGATTGTGAACAATAACAATAGAGAGAGGTATGAAATTTACAAAACAAAATATTACCTACACCTGGTGAGTAGATTGTGAACAATAACAATAGAGAGAGGTATGAAATTTACAAAACAAAATATTACCTACACCTGGTGAGTAGATTGTGAACAATAACAATAGAGAGGGGTATGAAATTTACGTGATCAAGTTGATGAAATGATATACTTACATTACTAAAATAATATACTTACAATAAAGAAATAATATGTTTGCATAACTGAAACAGTTTTCACATATTATTTAAGTAAGATAGTTACATTATTGGAGTGTGAAAAGTTAAACATAAAAAACTGAAATTGTGTTATTAAAACGTTTAAACAGTACAATTCCATTATAGAAACGAACAAAATAATAAAGCAAAACTTGAAAAATACAGCAAATGCATCTGAAGTTTCTATGCAGTAGTATTATTACATCACAATGTTATTTAATAGTATTATTACATCACAATGTTATTTAGTAGTATTATTACATCACAATGTTATTTAATGCTTATAAAAATCTATATTAATACCACTTATGCATTATCCATTACTCTAAATAAGCAAACTTAATATAATTAAGTGAAAATAAAGAATTAATAAAAACAAATGTGAAAGTTGAGCGAATAGAACAACTAAAAATAACTCTTTGCTTATCTTAACGAAATCAGAAGGAAAACATAATGACTTTCCAATAATAACCGTACATTTGAAAAAGTTAATAATTATAACAAACGCTATAATAAAAGCAATTAATAAACGGGAAAAACTATGTCACAAAATGATGGAAAATCCGATTACATAGGAAAAGAAAATAATACTGGAATAGTAAAAGTGGTAAGTTCCGTGATGACTAGAGATTCCTATTGGTACAAGATGGTTCAATACTGGTAAGTTCCGTGACGACTAGAGATTCCTATTGGTACAAGATGGTTCAATACTGGTAAGTTGCGTGATGACTAGAGATTCCTATTGGTACAAGATGCTTCAATACTGGTAAGTTACTTGATGACTAGAGATTCCTATTGGTACAAAATGCTCCAATACTGGTAAGTTACGTGATGACTAGAAATTCTTATTGGTACAAGATGCTCCAATACTGAGTGAAACTTATTTACATTTAATGAATTAATTAGGGACAATTTAAATAAGAAAAACAAATTGAAATGTGGTTGTTGTCAAATAAATGAAATGTAGGGGCCTCAAAAAAATTAAATATTCACTTATTGAAATATTATCAGCTTATTATGGATTTGAGATACATTGTCATACTACACATTTTAATATTCAGTTCAGTTTATGGATTTTAAATAATTTTTTATCTTCAGTTTAAAAAATACTCTACGACAGAATTGTTTATACAGGAAGAAATCTGTTTTGATTTTAGATCGAATTCCAAGTAAAATATCGTTTATTTAAAAAAGACCAACATTTTGTAGAAGTGTCAAAAGACGAGGCGTTGGTGTACCAGTTAGAGTTCTTGAAACCCGTAGATCACGTCACGATCACTGATGAAGGTAGGCGAGTCATGTATAGAATAAATTTCAAATTATAATCTCAAAAACAATTCACTAATGTCATATATATTAAATTATACACTGCACAAATTTTTTTTTGAAAAGTTTATGATAATTGTGACAAGTACGTGGTGGGTATGCGCAAATATAGTTTTGGTTTTGCTTCATCACGTAGGAACTCTGAGAAATAGATAGTTAATTGTTTACCGGCAATAACGTATTTAATTGTGTTTATGTTTCTAATACGCTATTAAGTTCAACATAATTAAAAATGTTTTGCCCCTGATTTTCGTTTCTATTCAATGTCCGGTACATCACGTTGCAGTGTTCAACAGTAGTCAACAAGCATTGACCGATTCCAGTTGCCCTGATATCGTTTTACCATTGTAGTAATGACCTGGTGAAACCTTTCACTGTGTTCGTTACTGACAGCACAGAGATTTGCGGGAAGAAGTCCAAGTGTGAGTGGAGGAAATGAATCTTGAATGACATGTTGCAATTCATTGTTTTGTATGCTTTGAGAATTTTGTCTACCAGCTGAATGTAATGTGGGACTCTGTAATTGTCAAGAATGTCTTTGAAGGCTTTCCAGGCAATCTTTTCCGCCCCAACTAACCGTTTGTCACACATAACATGTCTGATCTGAGGACCAACAAAAATACCTTCTTTGACCTAGGCCTCAGTTATTCTTGGAAACATCTGGCTTAAATAACGAAAACCTTCCCCTTCTTTGTTCATTGCTTTTACGAAATTCTTCTTAAGTCCCATTCTTATATAATGAGGAGGCAAAAAAATCTTTGCCAGGGTCGACAAGCGGTTCATGCGCCACATTTTTCTGTCCTTGAACTAACTTTTTACGGAGTGGCCAGCTCTGTCTAGAATAATGTGACTCTTTGGCACGACTGTTCCATTCACAGTTGAAACAAGAGTATAGACGAGCTGCAGTCACAGTAACAGAGCAACGATTTTCAGATCTCCACAGATATTTCAGTTGTACTTGCTGTACTGGATGTGTTACAACAACATTTCCATGTTTTCGTAGGTTTCATTTATGTGTGCTGCATAGCCAACAGATATTGAAGGGTGAACATTATCATTGTGTAACAGAACAGCTTTGAGGCTTAACATTGATGAATCAATGAAGAAACGCCACTTTTGCGGGTCATGGTCACAACCTAAAGCAGAGAACAATCCTTCGATGTCAACACAGAAACAGACTGTCAACTTGTGCAAATAATCTGGTTATATCATCTTAGCGGCTTCGAAAAATAGAAATTTTCGTACCTGGTGACAGCAAACATCATTCCTGCAGTATCGAACCCAGGAATTAGGCTTTTGCTTTTGACAAACCGAAATCTCTGACAAGATCGTTTAATTCTGATTATGTTATGAGATGTTGATCACCCGAGGAGCACGGTACAAAATCCAGATCAATGTCTCTGCCAGTTCCCTGCATTGCAGTTTCTTCATCTGGTTCGTCTTAGGTTCATTTCTCTGGTGGTTCGGAATTGGAAGACTGTCGTCATGTAGCACGAGTCTCATGACTGAGTGCAGATTAGGGTATTCAATTGAATTCGTGTTTTTGATAGCGAAACCATACTCGTTAGTCAAACAGAAGTAATAGTCCGTCACATGATCTTTCTGTTTTCGCCATATCATCGGGACAGTAAACGGCATTGTCTTTCGGGGGCCTCTGAGCCAAGCTCTCAGACAGACAGCACATGTTACACAACAAATGTGAGGCGATCATTCCTGGTCTTAATCACCAATTTTACAGCCGAAGTACAGATGATATGCTTTCTTCACAAGAGCAGTAATCGAGCGTCTCTGATGAAAAAGACGTATTCTCGCCATAAATACAGCAAAATGTATCGCGGCTGTTACGACATTGACGAGACGTATTTACCGACATCAATCGTCCTGTAAAAGGTCTATAACATCTAACATATTTGCAACAGTGTTACTGAGGCAATATTATATCCCGAAACATACTATAACATCAATATTAATCCAATGAGCATCATCTGTGTGTGCAAGCCACTTGCCTTCTGAGACAGCTCCGGCCTGTCCAGACATGTCCGAGCTGCATACTTCTACAGAACAGCTTCCAACCTGACCTGATTTCATGCCTAGACATGTCCAGACTGCACAAAACATTGCTCGTAGGTCAATTAAATAAACGAAAATTTTTGGACACAAATATAAGAAAAAAATATCACAAAATGGAGGATTTTGAAGAAACGTTAGGTGATTGGCAAATTTGGATGTGATTTTTGTGATCAGCAGCCAAGAACTTATAAGGAACACCGAACACTGTTCAATAAGCAAAACCTTCCTTGTGCAGTGTTATTAGTATTGTTTATAAAGGTGTTCACATTTCAATGTTATTTGTTTGTTTTTATACATTTACTGTTCTTTGTTATTGAGATTGTGAATTGTCTTAGATTAAGCTATAAATCGTTGAACATTATATGAGAATGAGTAATTGTACTCGTAATGCAGAAATTAGAGAAGATTGCAAAGTTATATATCTGTACTTCTGTCAGCTTAACCCTCAATGTTAAACCAGTGTTATGTTATAAAATAAACTCTAAAGACGAAACATCGTTATCAAAGTGTGATGTATGTAATAATCCATTATTTCACTGTTGTACAACTTATGTTTATTTTTTATCAAACTCTATCGAATGTTAATAATCATGTCTTTTTGAAACATTCCATTTTATTGCGGCTGTTATCATAAACGTAGCTAACGTAAGTAAAATCTGCTTATTTTGATAATCAGGTATATCGCACAATTCTCAAACTAATTAGCCTAGGACCAGGTCATTTGTTTATAATTTACCAGGTAATTTACTTGTACATGTCTGAACTATGAAGATAGATGTTTTTAAGTTACTTTAATGAATTATACAAGAAAGTATAGATAAAGAATCCATTCGAGTAGGATTTATAAGGTCATGGATCTAAGGTGTACATTTATGCCTGTCATTACTTTATTAATAATCTGCACGGTACATCAACAGTCAGTTTTAGGCCTAACAACAATAATAAATTGAACACACCTCATCAGTGGACACATTACAGACAAACCTTTTTGAGGTTTTGCACTACAAGTGGAACAGATAAGCGAATGTTATTTGGAATACAAAAAGAACGATCAAGATATTTATAATTTTTCTGAACCCTAGGTGAATATGAAGGCATATTCCTAATAGAGTCAAGTGGAAAACTTACAATGGATTCCAGTAAGGTTAAAAACAACGAAGAGTATAAGTTAGAAATCTCTGCACGAAAATCACAACCTGAGATTACAGATAAAACAACAATTATCGTATACATAAAAGAGAAATCTCGAGATATTCCTTTGTTTAAGAAAGATCAATACGTGGTGGAAGTTCCAAGCGACACCTCCAAGGGTCAGCCAGTTTTTACGGTAAAAACTAACGAAATAAAGACACCCATTGTAATGGAAGTTATAGGTATGTCGTTCATGTTGTTGTCTTTTCAATATAAGTTTCAAATTAAGTTAATCTGAGATATTTTAACAAGAAATATATTATTTTGTAGAAATTAACATAAAAAGTGTCTTTTTAACCTTGAAAAGTTCATTAATGCAATATTTATACGTAACTGACACTTTTATTAGAATGAATAAGAAATTATATATGTTTATTTTATTAATGGAAAGAAGCTGTGAAATAATACGAACCACTGAATGAATGAAAACTCTATTATATTGTGTACATAAATAAAATTAGAGACCATTTTAGCGATGTCTGACGTTATCTATGTTAGAAAATAACGTGATCAAAATAACTGTTTCATTTATTTATTTATAACAGAGGGAGACACTGACAGCTTTACACTTGATCAAAAATTGGGTGTAATAACTTTAGGCTCAGGATATGACGGCTCAAAATTAAAATACACTTTGAAAATTAAGGGAACAACAGAGAATGAAGATAGCGAACAAACCACTGACACAACAAATGTATGTATCTTTGAGATTAAACATTTCAGATTTTTAATAATGAATGTGTAATGCAACGCTAATCAAACACAGTTGATTTTCACATTTATCCTATGTAAGATATGTTTATATTCTTTCAATTTCGAAACTAAGAGTAAATTAACAACTACAGAAGGATAATATTCAAGGTTTTAAAGTGCGGGATGAATTCATTATTAAATATTCCTGGACGGTTAAATGATATTCCTGGGTTTAATTAAAAGCAAATATCCATGTCTATTTTTCCTCCCAAAATGTAGATTCAGAAACATAATGTATTTTTTTCATGAAGAGAACACAAACAAGTCTACAAACACAAAAGGAGTTACGATATGGTCAGATATAATTCTAAATTTTGAAATAGTTGCGTACTTAATTAACCCAGTCATTACTTTCTGTTTGCAGAAAAGTAATTTTACTAGTGTTTAATATCTGGCTTCAGCTAAAATCCGGGTCTCGATACCCGTGGTGGGCAGAGCACAGATAGCCCATTGTGTAGCTTTGTACTTAATTCAAAACAAACAAACAAACAAAATCTGGTTTCAGTTTCAATCTATTTAATGCTTGAATCTTTTTAGTTACTCACTTTTACATGATTGGAATGTTCTATGTTGAATTTTTTTTTTCTTGTAGATCGAATTCCAAGTAAATTATCGTTTATTTAAAAAAGACCAACATTTTGTAGAAGTGTCAAAAGACGAGGCGTTGGTGTACCAGTTTGAGTTCTTGAAACCCGTAGATCACGTCACGATCACCAATGAAGGTGGGCGAGTCATGTCAAAAATAAATTTCAAATTATAATCTCGGAAACAAAATCAATTCACTATTTTCAAATATATTAAATTATTGATATTGTTTATAGAGGTGTTCACATTTCAATGTTATTTGTTTGTTTTTTATACATTTACTGTTCTTTATTATTGAGATTGTGAATTGTCTTAGGTTAAGCTATGAATCGTTGAACATTATATGAGAATGAGTAATTGTACTCGTAATGCAGAAATTAGAGAAGAATGCACAGGTTTTATATCTGTACTTCTGTCAGCTTAACCCCCAATGTTAAACAAGTTTTATGATATGAAATAAACTATAAAGACAAATAATCGTTATCAAAGCGTGCTGTATGTAATAATCCATTATTTCACTGTTGTCAACTTATGTTGTTTTTTTTATCAAACTCTATCGAATGTTAATAATCATGTCTTTTTGAAACATTCCATTCTATTGCGGCTGTTATCATAAACGTAGCTAACGTAAGTAATATCTGCTTATTTTGATAATCAGGTATATCGCACAATTCTCAAACTAATGAGCCTAGGACCAGGTCATTTGTTTGTAATTTACAATGTAATTTACTTGTACATGTCTGAACTATGAAGATAGATGTTTTTAAGTTACTTAAATGAATTATACAAGAAAGTACAGTTAAATAATCCATTCGAGTAGGATTTATAAGGTCATGGATCTAAGGTGTACATTTATGCCTATCATTACTTTATTAATAATCTGTACGGTAAATCAACAGTTAGTTTTAGGCCTAACAACAATAATAAATTGAACACACCTTATCAGTGGACACATTACAGACAAACCTTTTTGAGGTTTTGCACTACAAGTGGAACAGATAAGCGAATGTTATTTGAAATACAAAAAGAACAATCAAGATATTTATAATTTTTCTGAACCCTAGGTGAATATGAAGGCATATTCCAAATAGAGTCAAGTGGAAAACTTTCAATGGATTCCAGTAAGGTTAAAAACAACGAAGAGTATAAGTTAGAAATCTCTGCACGAAAATCACAGCCTGAGATTACAGATAAAACAACAATTATCGTATACATAAAAGAGAAATCTCGAGATATTCCTTTGTTTAAGAAAGATCAATACGTGGTGGAAGTTCCAAGCGACACCTCCAAGGGTCAGCCAGTTTTTACGGTAAAAACTAACGAAATAAAGACACCCATTGTAATGGAAGTTATAGGTATGTCGTTCATGTTGTTGTTTTTTCAATGTAAATCTCAAATTCAGTTAACCTGAGATATTTTAACAAGAAATATAATATTTTGTAGAAATTAACATAAAAAGTGTCTTTTTAACCTTGAAAAGTTCATTAATCCAATATTTATACGTAACTGACACTTTTATTAGAATGAATAAGAAATTATATATGGTTATTTTATTAATGGAAAGAAGCTGTGAAATAATACGAGCCACTGAATGAATTGAAACCTCTATGATATTGTGTTCATAAATAAAATTAGAGACCATTTAAGCGATGTTTAACGTGGTCTATGTTAGAAAATAATGTTATCATAATAACTGTTTCATTTATTTATTTATAACAGAAGGAGACACTGACAGCTTTACACTTGATCAAAAATCGGGTGTAATAACTTTAGGCTCAGGATATGACGGCTCAAAATTAAAATACACTTTGAAAATTAAGGGAACAACAGAGAATGAAGATGGCGAACAAATCACTGACACAACAAATGTATGTATCTTTGAGATTAAACATTTCAGATTTTTAATAATGAATGTGTAATGGAACGCTAATCAAACAAGTTGATTTTCACAATTTCCTTATGAAAGATATGTTTATGTTCTTTCAATTTCGGAGCTAAGAGTTAATTAACAACTACAGAAGGATAATATTCAAGGTTTTAAAGTGCGGGATGAATTCATTATTAAATATTCCTGGACGGTAAAATAATATTCCTAGGTTTAATTAAAAGCAAATATCCATGTCTATTTTTCCTCCCAAAATGTAGATTAAAAAACGTAATGTAATTTTTTCATGGAGAAAACATAAACAACTATTACAAACACATAAGGAGTTACGATATGGTCAGATATAATTCTAAATTTTAAAACAGTTGCGTACTTAATTGACTCAGTCATTACTTTCTGTTTGTAGAAAAGTAATTTTACCAGTGTTTAATATCTGGCTTCAGCTAAAATCCGGGTCTCGATACCCGTGGTGGGCAGAGCACAGATAGCCCATTGTGTAGCTTTGTGCTTAATTCAAAACAAACAAACAAACAAAATCTGGCTTCAGTTTCTCTCTATTTAATGCTTGAATCTTTTTAGCTACTCACTTTTACATGATTGGAATGTTCTATGTTGAATTATTTTTTTTCTTGTAGATCGAATTCGAAGTAAAGTATCGTTTATTTAAAAAAGACCAACATTTTGTAGAAGTGTCAAAAGACGAGGCGTTGGTGTACCAGTTTGAGTTCTTGAAACCCGTAGATCACGTCACGATCACCAATGAAGGTGGGCGAGTCATGTCAAAAATAAATTTCAAATTATAATCTCGGAAACAAAATCAATTCACTATTTTCAAATATATTAAATTATTGATATTGTTTATAGAGGTGTTCACATTTCAGTGTTATTTGTTTGTTTTTTATACATTTACTGTTCTTTGTTATTGAGATTGTGAATTGTCTTAGGTTAAGCTATGAATCGTTGAACGTTATATAAGAATGAGTAATTGTACTCGTAATGCAGAAATTAGAGAAGATTGCAAAGTTATATATCTGTACTTCTGTCAGCTTAACCCTCAATGTTAAACAAGTTTTATGTTATGAAATAAACTGTAAAGACAAATCATCGTTATCAAAGCGTGCTGTATGTAATAATCCATTATTTCACTGTTGTCATCTTATGTTTTTTTTTTATCAAACTCTATCGAATGTTAATAATCATGTCTTTTTGAAACATTCCATTCTATTGCGGCTGTTATCATAAACGTAGCTAACGTAAGTAATATCTGCTTATTTTGATAATCAGGTATATCGCACAATTCTCAAACTAATGAGCCAAGGACCAGGTCATTTGTTTGTAATTTACAATGTAATTTACTTGTACATGTCTGAACTATGAAGATAGATGTTTTTAAGTTACTTAAATGAATTATACAAGAAAGTACAGTTAAATAATCCATTCGAGTAGGATTTATAAGGTCATGGATCTAAGGTGTACATTTATGCCTATCATTACTTTATTAATAATCTGCACGGTACATCAACAGTTAGTTTTAGGCCTAACAACAATAATAAATTGAACACACCTTATCAGTGGACACATTACAGACAAACCTTTTTGAGGTTTTGCACTACAAGTGGAACAGATAAGCGAATGTTATTTGAAATACAAAAAGAACAATCAAGATATTTATAATTTTTCTAAACCCTAGGTGAATATGAAGGCATATTCCAAATAGAGTCAAGTGGAAAACTTACAATGGATTCCAGTAAGGTTAAAAACAACGAAGAGTATAAGATAGAAATCTCTGCACGAAAATCACAGCCTGAGATTACAGATAAAACAACAATTATCGTATACATAAAAGAGAAATCTCGAGATATTCCTTTGTTTAAGAAAGATCAATACGTGGTGGAAGTTCCAAGCGACACCTCCAAGGGTCAGCCAGTTTTTACGGTAAAAACTAACGAAATAAAGACACCCATTGTAATGGAAGTTATAGGTATGTCGTTCATGTTGTTGTTTTTTCAATGTAAATCTCAAATTCAGTTAACCTGAGATATTTTAACAAGAAATATAATATTTTGTAGAAATTAACATAAAAAGTGTCTTTTTAACCTTGAAAAGTTCATTAATCCAATATTTATACGTAACTGACACTTTTATTAGAATGAATAAGAAATTATATATGGTTATTTTATTAATGGAAAGAAGCTGTGAAATAATACGAGCCACTGAATGAATTGAAACCTCTATGATATTGTGTTCATAAATAAAATTAGAGACCATTTTAGCGATGTTTAACGTGGTCTATGTTAGAAAATAATGTTATCATAATAACTGTTTCATTTATTTATTTATAACAGAAGGAGACACTGACAGCTTTACACTTGATCAAAAATCGGGTGTAATAACTTTAGGCTCAGGATATGACGGCTCAAATTTAAAATACACTTTGAAAATTAAGGGAACAACAGAGAATGAAGATGGCGAACAAATCACTGACACAACAAATGTATGTATCTTTGAGATTAAACATTTCAGATTTTTAATAATGAATGTGTAATGCATCGCTAATCAAACACAGTTGATTTTCACAATTTCCCTATTAAAGATGTGTTTATGTTCTTTCAATTTCGAAACTAAGAGTTAATTAACAACTACAGAGGGATAATATTCAAGGTTTTAAAGTGCGGGATGAATTCATTATTAAATATTCCTGGACGGTAAAATAATATTCCTAGGTTTAATTAAAAGGAAATATCCATATCTATTTTTCCTCCCAAAATGTAGATTAAGAAACGTAATGTAATTTTTTCATGGAGAAAACATAAACAACTATTACAAACACATAAGGAGTTACGATATGGTCAGATATAATTCTAAATTTTAAAACAGTTGCGTACTTAATTGACTCAGTCATTACTTTCTGTTTGTAGAAAAGTAATTTTACTAGTGTTTAATATCTGGCCTCAGCTAAAATCCGGGTCTCGATACCCGTGGTGGGCAGAGCACAGATAGCCCATTGTGTAGCTTTGTGCTTAATTCAAAACAAACAAACAAACAAACAAACAAAATCTGGCTTCAGTTTCTCTCTATTTAATGCTTGAATCTTTTTAGTTACTCACTTTTACATGATTGGAATGTTCTATGTATAATATTTTTTTTCTTGTAGATCGAATTCCAAGTAAATTATCGTTTATTTAAAAAAGACCAACATTTCGTAGAAGTGTCAAAAGACGAGGCGTTGGTGTACCAGTTTGAGTTCTTGAAACCCGTAGATCACGTCACGATCACCAATGAAGGTGGGCGAGTCATGTCAAAAATAAATTTCAAATTATAATCTCGGAAACAAAATCAATTCACTATTTTCAAATATATTAAATTATTGATATTGTTTATAGAGGTGTTCACATTTCAATGTTATTTGTTTGTTTTTTATACATTTACTGTTCTTTGTTATTGAGATTGTGAATTGTCTTAGGTTAAGCTATGAATCGTTGAACATTGTATAAGAATGAGTAATTGTACTCGTAATGCAGAAATTAGAGAAGAATACAAATTTATATATCTGTACTTCTGTCAGCTTAACCCTCAATGTTAAACAAGTTTTATGTTATGAAATAAACTGTAAAGACAAATCATCGTTATCAAAGCGTGCTGTATGTAATAATCCATTATTTCACTTTTGTCATCTTATGTTGTTTTTTTTTATCAAACTCTATCGAATGTTAATAATCATGTCTTTTTGAAACATTCCATTCTATAGCGGCTGTTATCATAAACGTAGCTAACGTAAGTAATATCTGCTTATTTTGATAATCAGGTATATCGCACAATTCTCAAACTAATGAGCCTAGGACCAGGTCATTTGTTTGTAATTTACAATGTAATTTACTTGTACATGTCAGAACTATGAAGATAGATGTTCTTAAGTTACTTAAATGAATTATACAAGAAAGTATAGTTAAATAATCCATTCGAGTAGGATTTATAAGGTCATGGATCTAAGGTGTACATTTATGCCTGTCATTACTTTATTAATAATCTGCACGGTACATCAACAGTTAGTTTTAGGCCTAACAACAATAATAAATTGAACACACCTCATCAGTGGACACATTACAGACAAACCTTTTTGAGGTTTTGCACTACAAGTGGAACAGATAAGCGAATGTTATTTGAAATACAAAAAGAACAATCAAGATATTTATAATTTTTCTGAACTCTAGGTGAATATGAAGGCATATTCCAAATAGAGTCAAGTGGAAAACTTACAATGGATTCCAGTAAGGTTAAAAACAACGAAGAGTATAAGTTAGAAATATCTGCACGAAAATCACAACCTGAGATTACAGATAAAACAACAATTATCGTATACATAAAAGAGAAATCTCGAGATATTCCTTTGTTTAAGAAAGATCAATACGTGGTGGAAGTTCCAAGCGACACCTCCAAGGGTCAGCCAGTTTTTACGGTAAAAACTAACGAAATAAAGACACCCATTGTAATGGAAGTTATAGGTATGTCGTTCATGTTGTTGTTTTTTCAATATAAATCTCAAATTCAGTTAACCTGAGATATTTTAACAAGAAATATAATATTTTGTAGAAATTAACATAAAAAGTGCCTTTTAAACCTTTAAACGTTCATTAATGCAATATTTATACGTAACTGACACTTTTATTAGAATGAATAAGAAATTATATATGTTTATTTTATTAATGGAAAGAAGCTGTGAAATAATACGAACCACTGAATGAATGAAAACTCTATTATATTGTGTTCATAAATAAAATTAGAGACCATTTAAGCGATGTTTAACGTGGTCTATGTTAGAAAATAATGTTATCATAATAACTGTTTCATTTATTTATTTATAACAGAAGGAGACACTGACAGCTTTACACTTGATCAAAAATCGGGTGTAATAACTTTAGGCTCAGGATATGACGGCTCAAAATTAAAATACACTTTGAAAATTAAGGGAACAACAGAGAATGAAGATGGCGAACAAATCACTGACACAACAAATGTATGTATCTTTGAGATTAAACATTTCAGATTTTTAATAATGAATGTGTAATGGAACGCTAATCAAACAAGTTGATTTTCACAATTTCCTTATGAAAGATATGTTTATGTTCTTTCAATTTCGGAGCTAAGAGTTAATTAACAACTACAGAAGGATAATATTCAAGGTTTTAAAGTGCGGGATGAATTCATTATTAAATATTCCTGGACGGTAAAATAATATTCCTAGGTTTAATTAAAAGCAAATATCCATGTCTATTTTTCCTCCCAAAATGTAGATTAAAAAACGTAATGTAATTTTTTCATGGAGAAAACATAAACAACTATTACAAACACATAAGGAGTTACGATATGGTCAGATATAATTCTAAATTTTAAAACAGTTGCGTACTTAATTGACTCAGTCATTACTTTCTGTTTGTAGAAAAGTAATTTTACCAGTGTTTAATATCTGGCTTCAGCTAAAATCCGGGTCTCGATACCCGTGGTGGGCAGAGCACAGATAGCCCATTGTGTAGCTTTGTGCTTAATTCAAAACAAACAAACAAACAAAATCTGGCTTCAGTTTCTCTCTATTTAATGCTTGAATCTTTTTAGTTACTCACTTTTACATGATTGGAATGTTCTATGTATAATATTTTTTTTCTTGTAGATCGAATTCCAAGTAAATTATCGTTTATTTAAAAAAGACCAACATTTCGTAGAAGTGTCAAAAGACGAGGCGTTGGTGTACCAGTTTGAGTTCTTGAAACCCGTAGATCACGTCACGATCACCAATGAAGGTGGGCGAGTCATGTCAAAAATAAATTTCAAATTATAATCTCGGAAACAAAATCAATTCACTATTTTCAAATATATTAAATTATTGATATTGTTTATAGAGGTGTTCACATTTCAATGTTATTTGTTTGTTTTTTATACATTTACTGTTCTTTGTTATTGAGATTGTGAATTGTCTTAGGTTAAGCTATGAATCGTTGAACATTGTATAAGAATGAGTAATTGTACTCGTAATGCAGAAATTAGAGAAGAATACAAAGTTATATATCTGTACTTCTGTCAGCTTAACCCTCAATGTTAAACAAGTTTTATGTTATGAAATAAACTGTAAAGACAAATCATCATTATCAAAGCGTGCTGTATGTAATAATCCATTATTTCACTTTTGTCATCTTATGTTGTTTTTTTTATCAAACTCTATCGAATGTTAATAATCATGTCTTTTTGAAACATTCCATTTTATTGCGGCTGTTATCATAAACGTAGCTAACGTAAGTAATATCTGCTTATTTTGATAATCAGGTATATCGCACAATTCTCAAACTAATGAGCCTAGGACCAGGTCATTTGTTTGTAATTTACAATGTAATTTACTTGTACATGTCAGAACTATGAAGATAGATGTTCTTAAGTTACTTAAATGAATTATACAAGAAAGTATAGTTAAATAATCCATTCGAGTAGGATTTATAAGGTCATGGATCTAAGGTGTACATTTATGCCTGTCATTACTTTATTAATAATCTGCACGGTACATCAACAGTTAGTTTTAGGCCTAACAACAATAATAAATTGAACACACCTCATCAGTGGACACATTACAGACAAACCTTTTTGAGGTTTTGCACTACAAGTGGAACAGATAAGCGAATGTTATTTGAAATACAAAAAGAACAATCAAGATATTTATAATTTTTCTGAACTCTAGGTGAATATGAAGGCATATTCCAAATAGAGTCAAGTGGAAAACTTACAATGGATTCCAGTAAGGTTAAAAACAACGAAGAGTATAAGTTAGAAATATCTGCACGAAAATCACAACCTGAGATTACAGATAAAACAACAATTATCGTATACATAAAAGAGAAATCTCGAGATATTCCTTTGTTTAAGAAAGATCAATACGTGGTGGAAGTTCCAAGCGACACCTCCAAGGGTCAGCCAGTTTTTACGGTAAAAACTAACGAAATAAAGACACCCATTGTAATGGAAGTTATAGGTATGTCGTTCATGTTGTTGTTTTTTCAATATAAATCTCAAATTCAGTTAACCTGAGATATTTTAACAAGAAATATAATATTTTGTAGAAATTAACATAAAAAGTGCCTTTTAAACCTTTAAACGTTCATTAATGCAATATTTATACGTAACTGACACTTTTATTAGAATGAATAAGAAATTATATATGGTTATTTTATGAATGGAATGAAGCTGTGAAATAATACGAGCCACTGAATGAATTGAAACCTCTATGATATTATGTTCATAAATAAAATTAGAGACAATTTTAGCGATGTTTGACGTGGTCTATGTTAGAAAATAATGTTATCAAAATAACCGTTTCATTTATTTATTTATATCAGACGGAGACACAGACAGCTTTACACTTGATCAAAAATCGGGTGTAATAACTTTAGGCTCAGGATATGACGGCTCAAAATTAAAATACACTTTGAAAATTAAGGGAACAACAGAGAATGAAGATGGCGAACAAATCACTGACACAACAAATGTATGTATCTTTGAGATTAAACATTTCAGATTTTTAATAATGAATGTGTAATGCAACGCTAATCAAACACAGTTGATTTTCACAATTTCCCTATTAAAGATATGTTTATGTTCTTTCAATTTCGGAACTAAGAGTTAATTAACAACTACAGAGGGATAATATTTAAGGTTTTAAAGTGCGGGATGAATTCATTATTAAATATTTCTGGACGGTAAAATAATATTCCTAGGTTTAATTAAAAGGAAATATCCATATCTATTTTCCCTCCCAAAATGTAGATTAAGAAACATAATGTAATTTTTTCATGGAGAAAACATAAACAACTATTACAAACACATAAGGAGTTACGATATGGTCAGATATAATTCTAAATTTTAAAACAGTTGCGTACTTAATTAACTCAATCATTACTTTCTGTTTGTGGAAAAGTAATTTTACTAGTGTTTAATATCTGGCCTCAGTTTCTCTTTATTTAATGCTTGAATCTTTTTAGTTACTCACTTTTACATGATTGGAATGTTCTATGTTGAATATTTTTTATTCTTGTAGATCGAATTCGAAGTAAAGTATCGTTTATTTAAAAAAGACCAACATTTTGTAGAAGTGTCAAAAGACGAGGCGTTGGTGTACCAGTTTGACTTGTTGAAACCCGTAGATCACGTCACGATCACCAATGAAGGTGGGCGAGTCATGTCTATAATAAATTTCAACTTATAATCTAGAAAACAAAATCAATTCACTATTTTCAAATATATTAAATTATTGATATTGTTTATAAAGGTGTTCACATTTCAATGTTATTTGTTTGTTTTTTATACATTTACTGTTCTTTGTTATTGAGATTGTGAATTGTCTTAGGTTAAGCTTTAAATCGTTGAATATTATATGAGAATGAGTAATTGTACTCGTAATGCAGAAATTAGAGAAGATTGCAAAGTTATATATCTGTACTTCTGTCAGCTTAACCCTCAATGTTAAACAAGTTTTATGTTATGAAATAAACTCTAAAGCGTGCTTATGTAATAATCCATTATTTCACTGTTGTACAACTTATGTTTATTTTTTTTATCAAACTCTATCGAATGTCAATAATCATGGCTTTTTGAAACATTCCATTCTATTACGGCTGTTATCATAATAGTAGCTAACGTAAGTAATATCTGCTTATTTTGATGATCAGGTATATCACACAATTCTCAAACTAACGAGCCTAGGACGAGGTCATTTGAGGCCTGGCATGGCCGAGCGCGTTAAGGCGTGCACTCGTAATCCGAGGGTCGCGGCTTCGCGCCCGCGTCGCACTAAACATGCTCGCCCTCCCAGCCGTGGGGGTGTATAATGTGACGGTCAATCCCACTATTCTTTGATAAAAGAGTAGCCCAAGAGTTGGCGGTGGGTGGTGATGACTAGCTGCCTTCCCTCTAGTCTTACACTGCAAAATTAGGGACGGCTAGCACAGATAGCCCTCGAGTAGCTTTGTGCGAATTTCCAAAAACAAAAAACGAGGTCATTTGTTTACAATTTACCATGTAATTTACTTGTGCATGTCTGAACTATGAAGATAGATGTTTTTAAGTTACTTTAATGAATTATACAAGAAAGTATAGTTAAAGAACCCATTCGATTAGGATTTATAAGGTCATGGATCTAAGGTGTACATTTATGCCTATTATTACTTTATTAATAATCTGCACGGTACATCAACAGTTAGTTTTAGGCCTGACAACAATAATAAATTGAACACACCTCATCAGTGGACACATCAGAGAGAAACCTTTTCGAGGTTTTGCACTACAAGTGAAACAGATAAACGAATTTTATTTGAAACACAAAAAGAACAATCAAGATATTTATAATTTTTCTGAACCCTAGGTGAATATGAAGGCATATTCCAAATAGAGTCAAGTGGAAAACTTAGTATGGATTCCAGTAAGGTTAAAAACAACGAAGAGTATAAGTTAGAAATCTCTGCACGAAAATCACAGCCTGAGATTACAGATAAAACAACAATTATCGTATACATAAAAGAGAAATCTCGAGATATTCCTTTGTTTAAGAAAGATCAATACGTGGTGGAAGTTCCAAGCGACACCTCCAAGGGTCAGCCAGTTTTTACGGTAAAAACTAACGAAATAAAGACACCCATTGTAATGGAAGTTATAGGTATGTCGTTCATGTTGTTGTTTTTTCAATGTAAATCTCAAATTCAGTTAACCTGAGATATTTTAACAAGAAATATATTTTGTAGAAATTAACATAAAAAGTGTCTTTTTAACCTTGAAAAGTTCATTAATCCAATATTTATACGTAACTGACACTTTTATTAGAATGAATAAGAAATTATATATGGTTATTTTATTAATGGAAAGAAGCTGTGAAATAATACGAGCCACTGAATGAATTGAAACCTCTATGATATTGTGTTCATAAATAAAATTAGAGACCATTTTAGCGATGTTTAACGTGGTCTATGTTAGAAAATAATGTTATCATAATAACTGTTTCATTTATTTATTTATAACAGAAGGAGACACTGACAGCTTTACACTTGATCAAAAATCGGGTGTAATAACTTTAGGCTCAGGATATGACGGCTCAAAATTAAAATACACTTTGAAAATTAAGGGAACAACAGAGAATGAAGATGGCGAACAAATCACTGACACAACAAATGTATGTATCTTTGAGATTAAACATTTCAGATTTTTATTAATGAATGTGTAATGCAACGCTAATGAAACACAGTTGATTTTCACATTTTCTCTATTAAAGATATACTTATATTCTTTCAATTTCGAAAATAAGGATAAATTAACAACTACAGAAGGATAATATTCAAGGTTTTAAAGTGCGGGATGAATTCATTATTAAATATTCCTGGACGGTTAAATAATATTCCTAGTTTTAATTAAAAGCATATATCCATGCCTATTTTTCCTCCCAAAATGTAGATTAAGAAACATAATGTAATTTTTTCATGGAGAGAACACAAACAACTACAACAAACACAAAAGGAGTTACGATATGGTCAGATATAATTCTAAATTTTAAAACAGTTGCGTACTTAATTAACTCAGTCATTACTTTCTGTTTGTAGAAAAGTAATTTTACTAGTGTTTTCTATCTGGCTTCAGTTTCTATCTATTTAATGCTTGAATCTTTTTTACTTACTCACTTTTATATGATTGGAATGTTCTATGTTGAATATTTTTTATTCTTGTAGATCGAATTCGAAGTAAAGTATCGTTTATTTAAAAAAGACCAACATTTTGTAGAAGTGTCAAAAGACGAGGCGTTGGTGTACCAGTTTGAGTTCTTGAAACCCGTAGATCACGTCACGATCACTGATGAAGGTGGGCGAGTCATTTCTGTAATGAATTTCAAATTATAATCTAGAAAACAAAATCAATTCACTATTTTCATAAATATTAAATTATTAATATTGTTTATAAAGGTTTTCACATTTCAATGTTATTTGTTTGTTTTGATACATTTACTGTTCTTTGTTATTGAGATTGTGAATTGTCTTAGGTTAAGCTTTAAATCGTTGAATATTATATGAGAATGTGTAATTGTACTCGTAATGCAGAAGTTAGAGAAGATTGCAAAGTTATATATCTGTACCTCCGTTAGCTTAACCCTCAATGTTAAACAAGTTTTATGTTATGAAATAAACTGTAAAGACAAATCATCGTTATCAAAGCGTGCTGTATGTAATAATCCATTATTTCACTTTTGTCATCTTATGTTGTTTTTTTTATCAAACTCTATCGAATGTTAATAATCATGTCTTTTTGAAACATTCCATTCTATTGCGGCTGTTATCATAAACGTAGCTAACGTAAGTAATATCTGCTTATTTTGATAATCAGGTATATCGCACAATTCTCAAACTAATAAGCCTAGGACCAGGTCATTTGTTTGTAATTTACAATGTAATTTACTTGTACATGTCTGAACTATGAAGATAGATGTTTTTAAGTTACTTAAATGAATTATACAAGAAAGTATAGTTAAATAATCCATTCAAGTCGGATTTATAAGGTCATGGATCTAAGGTGTACATTTATGCCTATCATTACTTTATTAATAATCTGCACGGTACATCAACAGTTAGTTTTAGGCCTAACAACAATAATAAATTGAACACACCTCATCAGTGGACACATCAGAGAGAAACCTTTTCGAGGTTTTGCACTACAAGTGAAACAGATAAACGAATTTTATTTGAAACACAAAAAGAACAATCAAGATATTTATAATTTTTCTGAACCCTAGGTGAATATGAAGGCATATTCCAAATAGAGTCAAGTGGAAAACTTACAATGGATTCCAGTAAGGTTAAAAACAACGAAGAGTATAAGTTAGAAATCTCTGCACGAAAATCACAGCCTGAGATTACAGATAAAACAACAATTATCGTATACATAAAAGAGAAATCTCGAGATATTCCTTTGTTTAAGAAAGATCAATACGTGGTGGAAGTTCCAAGCGACACCTCCAAAGGTCAGCCAGTTTTTACGGTAAAAACTAACGAAATAAAGACACCCATTGTAATGGAAGTTATAGGTATGTCGTTCATGTTGTTGTTTTTTCAATGTAAATCTCAAATTCAGTTAACCTGAGATATTTTAACAAGAAATATATTTTGTAGAAATTAACATAAAAAGTGTCTTTTTAACCTTGAAAAGTTCATTAATCCAATATTAATACGTAACTGACACTTTTATTAGAATGAATAAGAAATTATATATGGTTATTTTATTAATGGAAAGATGCTGTGAAATAATACGAGCCACTGAATGAATTGAAACCTCTATGATATTGTGTTCATAAATAAAATTAGAGACCATTTTAGCGATGTTTAACGTGGTCTATGTTAGAAAATAATGTTATCAAAATAACTGTTTCATTTATTTATGTATAACAGAAGGAGACACTGACAGCTTTACACTTGATCAAAAATCGGGTGTAATAACTTTAGGCTCAGGATATGACGGCTCAAAATTAAAATACACTTTGAAAATTAAGGGAACAACAGAGAATGAAGATGGCGAACAAATCACTGACACAACAAATGTATGTATCTTTGAGATTAAACATTTCAGATTTTTATTAATGAATGTGTAATGCAACGCTAATGAAACACAGTTGATTTTCACATTTTCTCTATTAAAGATATACTTATATTCTTTCAATTTCGAAAATAAGGATAAATTAACAACTACAGAAGGATAATATTCAAGGTTTTAAAGTGCGGGATGAATTCATTATTAAATATTCCTGGACGGTTAAATAATATTCCTAGTTTTAATTAAAAGCATATATCCATGCCTATTTTTCCTCCCAAAATGTAGATTAAGAAACATAATGTAATTTTTTCATGGAGAGAACACAAACAACTACAACAAACACAAAAGGAGTTACGATATGGTCAGATATAATTCTAAATTTTAAAACAGTTGCGTACTTAATTAACTCAGTCATTACTTTCTGTTTGTAGAAAAGTAATTTTACTAGTGTTTTCTATCTGGCTTCAGTTTCTATCTATTTAATGCTTGAATCTTTTTTACTTACTCACTTTTATATGATTGGAATGTTCTATGTTGAATATTTTTTATTCTTGTAGATCGAATTCGAAGTAAAGTATCGTTTATTTAAAAAAGACCAACATTTTGTAGAAGTGTCAAAAGACGAGGCGTTGGTGTACCAGTTTGAGTTCTTGAAACCCGTAGATCACGTCACGATCACTGATGAAGGTGGGCGAGTCATTTCTGTAATGAATTTCAAATTATAATCTAGAAAACAAAATCAATTCACTATTTTCATAAATATTAAATTATTAATATTGTTTATAAAGGTTTTCACATTTCAATGTTATTTGTTTGTTTTGATACATTTACTGTTCTTTGTTATTGAGATTGTGAATTGTCTTAGGTTAAGCTTTAAATCGTTGAATATTATATGAGAATGTGTAATTGTACTCGTAATGCAGAAGTTAGAGAAGATTGCAAAGTTATATATCTGTACCTCCGTTAGCTTAACCCTCAATGTTAAACAAGTTTTATGTTATGAAATAAACTCTAAAGCGTGCTTATGTAATAATCCATTATTTCACTGTTGTACAACTTATGTTTATTTTTTTATCAAACTCTATCGAATGTCAATAATCATGTCTTTTTGAAACATTTCATTCTATTGCGGCTGTTATCATAATAGTAGCTAACGAAAGTAATATCTGCTTATTTTGATGATCAGGTATATCACACAATTCTCAAACTAACGAGCCTAGGACCAGGTCATTTGTTTACAATTTACCAGGTAATTTACTTGTACATATCTGAACTATGAAGATAGATGTTTTTAAGTTACTTTAATGAATTATACAAGAAAGTATAGTTAAAGAACCCATTCGATTAGGATTTATAAGGTCATGGATCTAAGGTGTACATTTATGCCTATTATTACTTTATTAATAATCTGCACGGTACATCAACAGTTAGTTTTAGGCCTAACAACAATAATAAATTGAACACACCTCATCAGTGGACACATTACAGACAAACCTTTTTGAGGTTTTGCACTACAAGTGGAACAGATAAGCGAATGTTATTTGAAATACAAAAAGAACAATCAAGGTATTTATAATTTTTCTGAACCCTAGGTGAATATGAAGGCATATTCCAAATAGAGTCAAGTGGAAAACTTACAATGGATTCCAGTAAGGTTAAAAACAACGAAGAGTATAAGTTAGAAATCTCTGCACGAAAATCACAGCCTGAGATTACAGATAAAACAACAATTATCGTATACATAAAAGAGAAATCTCGAGATATTCCTTTGTTTAAGAAAGATCAATACGTGGTGGAAGTTCCAAGCGACACCTCCAAGGGTCAGCCAGTTTTTACGGTAAAAACTAACGAAATAAAGACACCCATTGTAATGGAAGTTATAGGTATGTCGTTCATGTTGTTGTTTTTTCAATGTAAATCTCAAATTCAGTTAACCTGAGATATTTTAACAAGAAATATAATATTTTGTAGAAATTAACATAAAAAGTGTCTTTTTAACCTTGAAAAGTTCATTAATCCAATATTTATACGTAACTGACACTTTTATTAGAATGAATAAGAAATTATATATGGTTATTTTATTAATGGAAAGAAGCTGTGAAATAATACGAGCCACTGAATGAATGAAACCTCTATGATATTGTGTTCATAAATAAAATTAGAGACCATTTTAGCGATGTTTAACGTGGTCTATGTTAGAAAATAATGTTATCATAATAATTGTTTCATTTATTTATTTATAACAGAAGGAGACACTGACAGCTTTACACTTGATCAAAAATCGGGTGTAATAACTTTAGGCTCAGGATATGACGGCTCAAAATTAAAATACACTTTGAAAATTAAGGGAACAACAGAGAATGAAGATGGCGAACAAATCACTGACACAACAAATGTATGTATCTTTGAGATTAAACATTTCAGATTTTTAATAATGAATGTGTAATGGAACGCTAATCAAACAAGTTGATTTTCACAATTTCCTTATGAAAGATATGTTTATGTTCTTTCAATTTCGGAGCTAAGAGTTAATTAACAACTACAGAAGGATAATATTCAAGGTTTTAAAGTGCGGGATGAATTCATTATTAAATATTCCTGGACGGTTAAATAATATTCCTAGGTTTAATTAAAAGCAAATATCCATGTCTATTTTTCCTCTCAAAATGTAGATTAAGAAACGTAATGTAATTTTTTCATGGAGAAAACATAAACAACTATTACAAACACATAAGGAGTTACAATATGGTCAGATATAATTCTAAATTTTAAAACAGTTGCGTACTTAATTGACTCAGTCATTACTTTCTGTTTGTAGAAAAGTAATTTTACTAGTGTTTAATATCTGGCTTCAGTTTAAATCCGGGTTTCGATACCCGTGGTGGGCAGAGCACAGATAGCCCATTGTTTAGCTTTGTGCTTAATTCAAAACAAACGAACAAACAAAATCTGGCTTCAGTTTCTCTCTATTTAATGCTTGAATCTTTTTAGTTACTCACTTTTACATGATTGGAATGTTCTATGTTGAATATTTTTTTCTTGTAGATCGAATTCCAAGTAAATTATCGTTTATTTAAAAAAGACCAACATTTTGTAGAAGTGTCAAAAGACGAGGAGTTGGTGTACCAGTTTGAGTTGTTGAAACCCGTAGATCACGTCACGATCACCAATGAAGGTGGGCGAGTCATGTCAAAAATAAATTTTAAATTATAATCTCGGAAACAATATCAATTCACTATTTTCAAATATATTAAATTATTGATATTGTTTATAGAGGTGTTCACATTTCAATGTTATTTGTTTGTTTTTATACATTTACTGTTCTTTGTTATTGAGATTGTGAATTGTCTTAGGTTAAGCTATGAATCGTTGAACATTATATAAGAATGAGTAATTGTACTCGTAATGCAGAAATTAGAGAAGATTGCAAAGTTATATATCTGTACTTCTGTCAGCTTAACCCTCAATGTTAAACAAGTTTTATGTTATGAAATAAACTGTAAAGACAAATCATCGTTATCAAAGCGTGCTGTATGTAATAATCCATTATTTCACTTTTGTCATCTTATGTTGTTTTTTTTATCAAACTCTATCGAATGTTAATAATCATGTCTTTTTGAAACATTCCATTCTATTGCGGCTGTTATCATAAACGTAGCTAACGTAAGTAATATCTGCTTATTTTGATAATCAGGTATATCGCACAATTCTCAAACTAATGAGCCTAGGACCAGGTCATTTGTTTGTAATTTACAATGTAATTTACTTGTACATGTCTGAACTATGAAGATAGATGTTTTTAAGTTACTTAAATGAATTATACAAGAAAGTATAGTTAAATAATCCATTCAAGTCGGATTTATAAGGTCATGGATCTAAGGTGTACATTTATGCCTGTCATTACTTTATTAATAATCTGCACGGTACATCAACAGTTAGTTTTAGGCCTAACAACAATAATAAATTGAACACACCTCATCAGTGGACACATCAGAGAGAAACCTTTTCGAGGTTTTGCACTACAAGTGAAACAGATAAACGAATTTTATTTGAAACACAAAAAGAACAATCAAGATATTTATAATTTTTCTGAACCCTAGGTGAATATGAAGGCATATTCCAAATAGAGTCAAGTGGAAAACTTACAATGGATTCCAGTAAGGTTAAATACAACGAAGTGTATAAGTTAGAAATCTCTGCACGAAAATCACAGCCAGAGATTACAGATAAAACAACAATTATCGTATACATAAAAGAGAAATCTCGAGATATTCCTATGTTTAAGAAAGATCAATACGTGGTGGAAGTTCCAAGCGACACCTCCAAAGGTCAGCCAGTTTTTACGGTAAAAACTAACGAAATAAAGACACCCATTGTAATGGAAGTTATAGGTATGTCGTTCATGTTGTTGTTTTTTCAATATAAATCTCAAATTCAGTTAACCTGAGATATTTTAACAAGAAATATAATATTTTGTAGAAATTAACATAAAAAGTGCCTTTTAAACCTTTAAACGTTCATTAATCCAATATTAATACGTAACTGACACTTTTATTAGAATAAATAAGAAATTATATATGGATATTTTATGAATGGAATGAAGCTGTGAAATAATACGAGCCACTGAATGAATTGAAACCTCTATGATATTGTGTTCATAAATAAAATTAGAGACAATTTTAGCGATGTTTGACGTGGTCTATGTTAGAAAATAATGTTATCAAAATAACCGTTTCATTTATTTATTTATAACAGACGGAGACACAGACAGCTTTACACTTGATCAAAAATCGGGTGTAATAACTTTAGGCTCAGGATATGACGGCTCAAAATTAAAATACACTTTGAAAATTAAGGGAACAACAAAGAATGAAGATGGCGAACAAATCACTGACACAACAAATGTATGTATCTTTGAGATTAAACATTTCAGATTAGAGTTTGAAATAAATATTAATTTATTACGAACAATTTTCATATTACCCTTACTCACTATACATAAAATAAAAGAATTAAATGCGTAAAATTATTAAAACAAGAAAGTTGAAATCTGCAATAATTAAGTTTCTGAAATTAATGAGAAAATTACTGATTACGTTAGCCTGAATCAAAGTAAAGTAAATATATATATATATATATTTCAGTTATATATAAATAATTTAGCTTTAGTAGATTTGGCTTTCATGTTTAAATAGTTTTTGTTGTGTTATAAAACTGTATATTACTCTATAACTACTAACTAGTTTATGTGTATGTCGTTTCCTATTTGCTTTTATAGAATTTAAAATTTTTGTTGTTGGCTTTGTTTCTTTCATTTTTATTAACTGCACTTTTTCCCTCTCAATAGCCAGTTTAAAGCACATGAATACCCCGAATACCCGATTCGATTTTAATAGTTATCAGGGTTTCTACCAACCTACTGTTAAGTCTAATTATATCCCTAAAGTAAAGTATGTCTTTTATATATATATGTGGATATATGCTGGTACATGATAGAAAACATTGGAACCCCAGACACAAGAGTTCTGTGAATGAAATAGATCGATAAGGCTCATCATTTTTTTCTGTACACTTGCCTGGAAATCTCGTTTAATTCCTTCGATAAAAGTTCTTTGAAATAGTGAAATTTTGATAATGTAAAATACTGAGAAAAGTAAAGTGAAACATTTCCAATTAGGCGGTAATTTAAGTTTTACACTGGTGCATAGATAATAATATTGAGGCTTTAGTAATAAGGCCATTGGTGGTGAACTCGGCTGAGACAATAAGATCTGACGTTACTTAAAACGCATTTTCCTGCTGTTGGTTTTGCAACTTCACGTGAGCCTAGAGGGTTTTCTTTTATAATAGGAAAAAAATTGCTTGTTTTGAATTTCGCGCAGAGCTACTCGAGAGCGATCTGCAATAACCGTCCTTAATTTAGCAGTGTAAGACTAGAAGAAAGGCAGCTAGTCATCACCACACACCGCCAACTCTTGGACTGCTCCTTTACTAACGAATAGTAGGATTGACCGCCACATTATAACATTCGCAGGGCTGAAAGAGCGAGCACGTTTGGTGTGACCGGGATTCGAACTTCAGATTACGAGTCGAACACTGCATTAACACGCTTGGCCATGTCGGGCCATAGGAACGAAAATTTAAAATGACTCTGATTTCTACTCAGGTGTTAAAGTTATCAGTTAGTGTTTGAACATTAGTACATTTATATTTACTGACAGTTATGTTGGAAACACATCTGTCTTTATAGAATAATGTGTAGGAAATGAATTACTTTATTGTAGATTGAATTCCACGTCATACATCGTTTGTTTGAGAAAGACCAATATTATGTGCAAGTGTCTGAAAACTCAGAATTGGTTTACCAGTTGAGCCTTTTTAAATCAGTGGAAGACATCACCTTCAGTATTGTGAGTAAGTACATTCTTAAAAAAAAAATGACAACTTTTACAATAAAATTACAGAAAATGTTAGGTGATTAGTAATTTAAAGGTTTTAAAAACATCTAATAAAAGGAGTGAAGGTTAGTGAAACTGAAATATTCTGATTTTATTTTTATTGTTTCTTGTTCCTTTTTTTTTTCTCAAGGAAATATTTATACCATACAAAGTGCCTTAGTTAACAATAGTTGAGAATTACGAAAACATTATATTATTAACTGAGAACTATAATTCATTTAAATTACTATTCAGGGCTAAATATCAGATGTATCTATTTCACGTTCACTATCTTCACTGAGTATAGATGAATCCGAAATATTCCGAGTGTCTGAAGATGGAAGTATCACGATGGATCCCAGTAAGGTTAAAAACGGAAGGAAGTACAAGTTCACAGTGTCTGCACAAACATCTAATCCCTCGATTTCAGATAGAACTGTCGTTGTTGTTGACGTGTTAGGTGATAACCTGAACTATACGCGTTTGTTTGAGAAAGATCTTTTCGTGGCAGAAATCCCAAGCCTCGTTTCGGAAGGTCAAAGTATTTTTACAGTGAAGGCAAAAACTGGTGTTGAAATGAAAATCATAGGTAGGACGATCCATTCAGCTAGGTAAAAAAATCATTGTGTATTGTTTTTAACGGCGATATCTATCAAAATGTGAGATTCACGAGTAACTCAAACATATCGTTTGTAAATCATTGCTGTGTTTGAACTAATAGTCCTTCAATTTAGTTTAAACCATATGGTTAATTCTTCTGTTGTTTTTATTTTAGACGGTGACAGTGACAGTTTAACACTGGATTCAGACACGGGTGTTGTGAGTGTGGGCTCGGGATATGACGATTCAAAATCTTATTACACCTTGAAACTTGAGGGCACCATGAACAATGAAATGGGTGAACAGAAAGACACGACCCAAGTATGTAACCTGGAGATAAAAAAAAAAATCATCTTGTTCTTTCTATTGCATTTACTAGCTGTAACTTTCGTTCCGGGACACCAGTCTTGTTGCTACAGCTCTTCAACGACTGACTGCTTTCTCTTCATCAAGTGCTCACTTGACGTGTTATCTTTGTTACTTCAATAAACTAAGAACGCCTTCAGGACTATAATTTTCATTTTTTTTCTTTTTACTTTGGATAACATGCACTCTGTTTTCTGAAAAAGAATCACATCTTAGGAAAAAAAACGCAATACATTCGCTTGCATTTTCACTGTGCTAACAAAATGTGTGAAAAACGCTGATTTATCAGATACTGCGTTGCTAGGGTTTTACCGAAAGTTAGTCGCATGTCCTGTTATTGTGAAATATTTCTATCCGTACAATGTGCTGTCGTTGTGGATTTTCTGACCAATAAAACTTAATCCATGTTTAACTGTTCTCTTGAAATAATAATAATTCAACGGTTAATATCTTATCCTACGTTTCAGGAAATCGAATATAACTATCATTCGTATCAATCAAATTTCGTCTGTTTTTCTCTCAGATTGACTTTTTTGTCAAAGAAGACAGTCGAGTGTTTGCAAAAGATCAGCTTTTCGTGGAAATGGATAAGGAAACTACAGATTTCAAACTGGAACTCAAACTAAAAAATGTTCACCTTAAGATAGAAGGTATGTTCTAAGGATTATCTTTGGCTTTAAAAAGGTATTAATTTATTTGTAATCTATGGGGTATCCTGTCTTCCGTAAATGAAGATGTATTTAAAATAACCACATAGCGCATTACTTACAATGAAATGCGTGGAAAAAATGCTCACGTTTCTAGCTGATTTATCCAATCCCGTGTCCTTGGTGGATGGTTATGGCACTGAGGACACACAACACATGAGCTCCTTTCTTGCAACATATACTGCATAGTCTTTAAAAACGCTTTCAGTGCTTACATACATGATTGGCACCTGGAACGTTATGCAAACCGGTTTTTGTGAAGATAAATATTCATAATTTAGATATGATAGACAGGATATAACATTTAAAATCAAAACGTTTCAACGACTTTTGTGGAACATGGAAAAACTAAGATATTTAAAATAGCTCATCTTATGCCAATAGGCACCAACACAAAGACTAGTATGTGATTTCAATCTGTAGGTTGCGGGTTCGAATCCCTCTTACAGCAAACCTGCTCGCCTTTTCAGCCGTGGGGGCGTAAAAATGTTCGGTCAGTCCCACTATTCGTTGGTAAAAGAGAACCCCAAAAGTTGGCTGTGGGTGGTGATGACTATCTGCCTTTTCTCTAATTTGACATTACTAAATTAGGGCCGGCTAGCGCAGATAGCGCTCGTGTAGCTTTGCGCGAAATTCAAAACAAATCAAACCAAGAAACAGAGAAAGAAGGTAATGTATGGTAAATAATGAAAATGTATTAAATGGTAATTATATGGTTTTCAATATTAATACGTTAAGCTTAATAACACGGGTTAACGTTTATTCTTAAGTTAATTATAACCAAGGTTTTTGTTTTGATGTGAGGCGAAAATAATTATGTGTATATCCGTTACAATAAGAACTGAAAATTAAACATATAAAACAGTAATTTAAATCAGTGAATTCTAAACACTGCCTCTGTAAACTTTTTGTGCTGCGTAAATAACTGAGTTTCATATTCTTGTCCAACACTCCAGGCGAACATGCTGATAAATTCAGTGTTTCTAACGATGGTACAATTACAATGGATCCCAACAAGGTTGAAACGAATCAAAAATATCCTATCGAAGTCCTTGCAGAAACCAAATCAACTCCAAAGCTAACAGATAAAACTAAAGTCGTTATTTATGTGGTTCAGAAAACTCAAACTACTGACAGTTTATTTGAAAAGGAACTTTTCAGAGTGGAAATCCCTACTGTCAATAATAAAGGTCTGAAGGTATTTACAGTAAGGACCACAAAGGTTGAAGTTCAAATTCAAATAATAGGTATGGAGAAATTTAAATGTTATTTTTATTTTTTGTGTATTAAATGCCAAAGTGATAAGTTTCCAGTAGGTAGTTTATTAGATTAATTTGTCGTAATTTTGAATTATATTTTCATTGTACTATTTTAATCAGACTAAAATTCTATGGTTAATTAGTATCGGCACTATATTTACAGGTGAAAGTAGTGATAAAGAATTTATCTGACAATTTGAATATGTCTATGAAATCGCTATTAAGTATTTTATTAAGTGTTAGGCATTCCAGTGTACTTGCAGTAGTTTTAGTAAATCCAATAATTTTGTTTCCGATATAAATCCTAAGTAATCTTGAATACAAAGTAAAAATCCGACTCTTTTGGTACTACTTTTAGCACAAAGCATTTTAGAGCCGTGATAAACACATGCTAATAATTTGTTCAGACGTAAAATATGTGGAAATCTAATACTCACAGTTGTGTAAGATTGTAATAAATTCGCTCAGTATTTTTCCTTTCTTTCTTTTATTCGTGATAAATATCTCAAACTTTTATTCTTGACCAATTCGGCATGGGCAGGTGAGTTAAGGCGTTCGACTCGTAATCCGAGTGTCGCAGGTTCGAATTCTCGTTGCACCAAACATGCTCGCCCTTTTAGCCGTGGGAGCATTATAATGTGACGGTCAATCCCACAATTCGTTGGTAAAAGAGTAGCCCGAGAGTTGGTGGTGGGTGGTGATGACTAGCTGCTTTCCCTCTAGTCTTACACTGCTAAATTAAGGACGGTTTGCGCAGATAGTCCTTGAGTAGCTCTGCGCGAAATTAAAACACAAACAAACAATTATTCTTGACATGCTAGAATGCTAATGTTTTGATTTAATGAAATAAACCTACAATATGGTAATGAGCTATGTAAGTATTTCATCTTATAGTTACTTAAGTAAAGTAACTATTAAGTTAGTCCCTTTTCATTATAATCAGTTACCAAGTAAAAAAATAAAATCGATGATTAGTTAAACTTCAGTTCCCCTAACGAAACAGCTTCAAGTCTGAGTGCTTATACCACCAAAATTAGAGCTCGATACCCACGATGGCAAATTGCTTATTATCCCTAGGGTAAATCTGTGCTTAGCATCAGTCACTATCAAATAAACTTGTTGATAATAAACTAGTAAACGATTGGTGTTTGAAATAAAGCGATTATTTTTTGTATGTAATAACATCGAAATTCTACAGTTTTACCCAATTTAGTTACAGCATATTAACACCAGTTGTTTCAATGAGTAGCGTTACTTTTTACTTGCGAAAATAACCATTAAAGGGTACGTTCTCTTGACATTTAGGTAACAATTATGCATTTTTTATATCTTCCCTCTGTTTTTAGGTGGTAATGGTGAAGACTACTTTAATGTTAACGGCAAGGACATCACCCTGACATCACCTGTTCAACCTGGGAAAATTCTCGAGCTTTTACTTAAAGGTACTTACAACTCCGAGGAAGGGAAAATTACAGACACGACCACAATTGAATTTTCGGTCCCAGATGAGCTGTTTAGTCAAAAACTCATTGTGAAAGCAATTGACAGTACAACTAAACCTGATAAACCAATTATAGAAATAGATATGAAGCTTGGAACTAGTGTTATTATAACAGGTAATATTTCAATATTTACATTTACACAGTACATGATGTTAATAAATAGATGATAAAAGCAGGTGTAACACCAATAAAGTTATTATTATTACTATTGGAAAGAAAGGCAGTGATTTTATCTTCTTTATTTTTATCTTTTAAATTATTCTCCTATAGTTGTACTACGATAAAATAATATTCTATTTAGTAGCTCGGCTCGTCCTGGTATGACAATATAGAAACCACGTATTACAATTATCATACTGTAATTGTGATATTACAGATATCATAATTACATACTCCACTCACTAAGGCTGACGTTACCTGTTGTTCAAAGCATTTGGGCTCACAATATGCGGGTAGTGGGTTCGAATCCACTTCACTAAACATGTTTGTCCTTGCTACTGTGAGGGTGTGATAATATTTGGGGCAATTTCACTACTCGTTGGTGAAAGAGTATTCCAAGAGTTGACGAAGGATGATGCTACCCACTGCTACGCCCCCTACAATCCCGTACCCATTTTTACTCTCATCCCTAAGGCATGTGCCTGGTCAGTTGCAAATTCTGTTTTTGTTAACCTGAAGATGACCTAAGATGGCCGAAACGTTGTTTTCTGGTTTAATTTTGTTAAAGTGTTAATACCCGTACTAGCCGTCTTGGGATACAATTTTTTGTCACTCTTTATGGTATATTATTCTGTTTAGTAGAACATTATGTTTTAAATAAACACGTAAAGCATCGTGTTTTCTCTTCCCGTAGGTGAAGATAAAGATTATTTTGGCGTCAGAGATAAAAATATTTACCTTAGGAAAGACTTAGATCCTGAAAAGCTATTATACCAGATTACACTAGAGGGCGAAACCACAACCAACACTGACAAAATGGAACTTGTATTCGTGATTGATCGAAGACTGCCACTGAAACTGTTTAGCAAGGACGTTTTCGTTGTTGACATCTACCCTAATGCTACCATAGGAACCAAAGTTTTCAAGATAAAGACGAATGTCAATAATGTGAATTTTGAAATCATTCGTGAGTATAAAGAATTTTGAAATCATTCGTGAGTATAAAGAATTTTAAAATTACTCAGGAAACAATTTTCATTACCAACTTTTATTTATCCATGTTGAAGTATTGTAATTGATTCTAGAAATTTGTACATACTTAAATAATTTATATTTCTCGTGATCCTATAGAGTTATACATACTTAAATAATTTATATTTTGTGATCCCAGAACATTGTACATACTTAAATAATTCAGGCTTTGAGGAAGGACAATACCATTAAACTAGACTCTTCAGTTGATCTAAGAAGTGTCATTAATTTTTAATAACACACCAACACATTCTACGAAGTTTAGTTGGATTTAGATGGAATATTAAATACGCAAATTTCTCGAGTGTCAAGCTACTTGAAACTTGTATACGTTTTTAAGTGCATACGTTACTTCAGTACTCAATCTCTCAATCAGTAAAGTGTGTTAGATCTCAAATGTATGTTTTAAAGTCCAAGCAACACTTGCCTTTCAACTTAAATGGGACGAGTGATTATGTTTTCCGAAATGTAAAAACAGTCCCTAAAGTAACTCACTTATTAATTTATATAGGATCTGGAATATTTCAGTTATTCAAGTGAGTTAAGCCTTTTGTTCACTCACAAAGTACCAGAGGCTATAACTTGTGAACAGTTGTTTGAAAATTTACCATTTCTAAAGCCAGAGTAGCTATCAGATATTACTGTGAGATAACTGGCGATGTTTTTCCATGTATCGTTAGGTTAAATATTCGTCAGTTGTTAAGTTACTTAACTGAACTATCCATGATTTTATATTGGTTATAGAAGACGAGAAGGACATGTTTGACATTGATAAAGACTCTGGAGAAATTACCCTTCGTAGAGATCTAGACGATGATGATACGAAATTCCATCTGATCGTTGAAGGTGTCAGAGAATCAGCGAAAGAAAAAGTTGAGGTGACGAAACTGTATTTATCTCTAACCGATTCAGATTTAAAACAGTGTATTTTTTGTAAATGTGAACAATTTTCTATTTTAAAGACATTTATGAATGGTGTCTTAAAGATCACATTCACTGAATTGTAATTGATTTCCTTGTAAGTTTCTACTGTTAAAGTGTTAAGTGATAAACCAAATCCAATATTATTTGAGTCAACAACATCATTTAAGCGTCCTATAAGTTTTGAAATTTATCTAATGTGATTTATGTTGATTGTAACATTAAAGATAAGCATTGAGGAACATTAATTTTCTACTTAAACACCTGTGCTTATCGAAGACTTAATGTTTATTTGTTTCTGAATTTCGCACAAAGCTACACGAGAGCTATCTACGCTAGCCGTCCCTAATTTAGCAGTGTAAGACGAGAGGGAAGGCAGTTGGTCATCAGCACCCACCGCCAACTCTGGAGCTACTCTTTTACCAACGAATAGTGGGATTAACCGTCACATTATAACGCCTCCACGGCTAATAGGGCGAGCATGTTTTGTGCGTCGGGGATTCGAACCCGCGACCCTCGGGTTACGAGTCGAACGCCTTAACCCACCTGGCCATACTGTTGTGATCTCAACTCACCTGGCCATGCTGTTATGATCTTAACCCACCTAACCATGCCGGGCCAGATTTAATGTTAAATCAAAGCGTGAATTTCTCACGTTTCTATTCCGTGAAAACTTTACTTACGCCTGCTAAATTCGTTTTAGCAAGTCGAGAATGAAGTTCTTAATTGGCGAGTAAAATAATGTTACGACCAGACGTCGAAGTTCATAATTAACGTATAAAAAACATCAGACGACTAGATATTGAATTATTTAACTGATAAGTAGACAAATATGGTGACTGTAAAGTGGCATTCGTTAAAGCTAGCTGTGTTTGTAAAGCTTACATTGTCAAGCAATATAGAACTAAAGTATTTTGACGCTTTTGAAACTAACAGCTCTTAATAATGAGTGTTTTATTTTAAGTAAAGTTTACAAAAAAATATACTGGTAAACAATTGTTGTTAAAATAGTGTATAAAATTAAAGTTAGAGGGAGCTTTTATCAGTTTATAACAAAACAGACATGGCTTATGTGTGAGGAAGTTTTTGCGGAAATATTGAAAAAGTAACAACATTTTAACCATATAATCATCAAAGGGTGGCGAATTTTAAAGCGTGTATATTTTCTCAGTTCCTCAGTTTTAAACTGAAGAATAATATCTTGAATAACTTACTTTTCATACAGACGTAGTAAAACTATTGTATAGTGCATTGTTTCACGTGGAAACCTATTTTCGTGCACTGACATTCCATAATCTTTTATTTATCGGATGAACTGTATTTCAGATTGTGTTTCTAGTCGGCAGATGTGGCGCTGACGTCAAACTCTTCTCTAAATGTGTCTACAAAGAGGCCATAAGTCCTGATGCTTCTTCTCCAAGAGTAATAGTTCAACTGAGGCACGACTCTGATATCATATCACCAGTTAATATCAAGTACACCATTATATCGGGAAATGAAAATGGTACTATTGTTGTTCTATATTTTCTCATTTTCTTTTTATCTTCCAGTTACCATGCTAGCGAGGATTTACCTGTCTACCAAAGAATACAGATGGGTCTATCTGTCAATATAAATTACAAAGTAAGGGTCTATCTGTCAACACAAAGTACATAGCAAGAGTCTATCTATCAAAACAAAGTGCATAGCAAGATTCTATCTGTCAATACAAAGAACAAAGCAAGGGTCTATCTGTCAACGTAAAGTATTTAGCGAGAGTTTATTTGTCAATATAAAGTTCATTTTTCACTAGTTGTTCAACTCCAATCAACAATTACAAAAGGCGGTTGTGAAAGATGTATGTCTCGTTTCCTTGATTTCCAGTAATTTAAGCTCTCATGTTATGTGGTAAAAGAAGAACAAATATTGGAAATTGTTGATCATACTTGTTCATCACGTATCATAGTGTAATAAAATTGTCGATCATACTTGTTAATCACTTATCATAGTGTAATAAAATTGTCGATCATACTTGTTAATCACGTATCATAGTGTAATAAAATTGTTGATCATACTTGTTACTCACGTATCATAGTGTAATAAAATTGTTGATCATACTTGTTACTCACGTATCATAATGTAATAAAATTGTCGATCATACTTGTTACTCACGTATCATAATGTAATAAAATTGTTGATCATATTTGTTAATCACGTATCGTAGTCTAATAAAATTGTTGATCATATTTGTTAATCACGTATCGTAGTCTAATAAAATTGTTGATCATACTTGTTAATCACGTATCGTAGTGTAATAAAATTGTTGATCATACTTGTTAATCACGTATCGTAGTGTAATAAAATTGTTGATCATACTTGTTAATCACGTATCGTAGTTTAATAAAATTGTTGATCATACTTGTTAATCACGTATCGTAGTGTAATAAAATTGTTGATCATACTTGTTAATCACGTATCATAGTGTAATAAAATTGTCGATCATACTTGTTAATCACGTATCATAGTGTAATAAAATTGTTGATCATACTTGTTACTCACGTATCATAATGTAATAAAATTGTTGATCATACTTGTTAATCACGTATCATAGTGTAATAAAAGTGTTGATCATATTTGTTAATCACGTATCGTAGTCTAATAAAATTGTTGATCATACTTGTTAATCACGTATCGTAGTGTAATAAAATTGTTGATCATATTTGTTAATCACGTATCGTAGTCTAATAAAATTGTTGATCATACTTGTTACTCACGTATCATAGTGTAATAAAATTGTTGATCATACTTATTAATCACGTATCATAGTGTAATAAATTTCAACATTTCAAAATTTGGGAATCCATTTGACTCCCAGTTTACCTGTAAAGGCCCACCTTTTGAAAGCGCTCGAGTTATACGGTTTGTATTCATTTCTAGCAAAACGGGTTTTACTAACATCGTGTACTTGTCAATATTAGTTGTCTTAACAAGTTTGAGTTTTTAAGTTATATTTCTGCTACTGGTGCAGTTATTTGTAGCTCTATATTTTCGGCCCTACTGTTTTTCACTCAGTTTCAAAAAAAAGTGATTGTCACAATACCGGAAGAAACAATACTGACTGATTTATTAATAAAACCGGATCAGCAAGTGTAATATACCTGATTTATTAATATAGCATCCTTTCAGCAATAATTTAGTTATTTCTTGCACGATTACTTGTTTTCACAGGATATTTTGACATCAATGACCAAGGAAAATTAGTCCTGAACAATCCACTCAATTCTTCTCTTGAGGATAAATTTGTTTTAGTGGTCACGGCTACGAAGATTGTGCCCAAAACACAAGGAGGTCAAGCTGTCGGTATGTCTTTATTATTATTTCACAGTGCATGCTTATTTTAATGATAGCTTAGGTGGTCGTGAAGTCTCTCTCATTCTCATGCGCGTAGTTAAACAACAACGGAGTTAATAAATATCAGTCGGTAAGATAACTGTTCCACATTCATGACGAAATTCGTTAGAATTCACATTGAAATAAAAAGAGCGTTATGAAATCGTTAATCTTGTTTGTCTGGTATTTCCAACTTAAATACACCATAAATATTTTTAAATATTTTTTTTCATGCAGAAAAACACTACTTTACTAAAGGTTTTATACGATCTTCGCAGGAAATCGTAACGCACTTTTAATCTATGTTCCAGATTTTACCTTAATTGTTTTTATGTCCCTCAGATATTCCAGAAGTTGGAAGTGACGAAGCAGTGGTTATTATTAGCCTGCTCAGTTCTCCAAGATTTCTCCACATGAAACCGCTTGTATTGCTTTACGAACCGTGGAAACCTCTCAGTGACTATGTGTATCAACTAAAGGTTTCGTACAAACTTGTATATCACTTTATTAAAACGCTAGGATAAGCTGAATATAGACTAAAAGTATAGTTTTAAAATGTCAAAATTTAAAGCTGCCTATTGAAATGTGAGTTCTGAAACCTGTGTACAATATATTTTTATGCTATGTTGTGTCTCTATAATATAACAGTTAAGGCTATTTGGTTAAACTGTCACCAAGGAGTATGTAAGAAGAACTAAACCAAAATGTTTCTAGCCTGACAGCTGCACAGAGTGTTATAGTCTGACAGCTCACATATTGTTATGATCTGCCAGCTCACATATTGTTATAATCTGTCAGCTCACATATTGTTATGATCTGCCAGCTCACATATTGTTATAATCTGTCAGCTCACATATTGTTATAATCTGTCAGCTCACATATTGTTATGATCTGCCAGCTCACATATTGTTATAATCTGACAGCTTCACAGGTTGTTATTGTCTAACAGCTGCACAAAGAATTCAAATCATGCTTATTTTCTTTGATTACTTTCCCATTTCAAACAAAATAAATTTAATAAAAGGAAATCCTTCATATCAGTATGTGCGAGGGTAAATAATTCAGCATGTACTTTGAAGACAATATTTTAAGTACAAAAATAGCAGGACGTCATGCCTAATAATCAAATCTTATGAATTTAATCTCAAAAATGATGAACCCAACAAAACTCCACATTCACGTGTAAAGCGAACATTTACATTTGTTTTAAAATCCCGAACCATCTTCTATTTCTTCAGTATACAGGAACATCTGAAGAAGAACAAGTAATATTTTCCATCGATAAAAATAAGACTGAAGCAAAATTCGATATCACACAGCAAAGCGGACTGCTGTTTCCAATCACTGACGTCACCGCAGACGAATCATTCAAGACTGACTTCACTGTCAATATGAGAGACTCAAACGGTTGGAAGGACTCAATAAAAATCTATGTAAACATGTTTCTTTTTTAAATTTATATTTATGTAAGTTACTGTTAATGTATTGTTAAAGTTATTTTTACGAAAAAAAATATTTTTGGGAAAAATATGGGATCTCAAACTTATAAAAACTTTAATATTATACAAACCCACACAGTGTCAAACGTTTTGTTTAGTAAATTGATTATAATGTATCAAAATAAATGTATTCAAAAATTGGACACTTCTATCAGAACGTTTTCATTACTATGCTATATGTTTATCGGAAAACAATGGAACCCCTCTAAGCGGCCACCCCTCAGATTCGGTCACCCCTTGAAAGCGATCATTCAATCACAGTCCCTTTTTTTGTTTACATAATCCTTAATTATGTACAGTGAAACTCCTTAATCAGGCCAGTTTGTCTCAGTCCCGAAGGTGGCTGCTTTTGAGGGATTCCACTGTATTTTTGACATGTCCTAGGATTACTGTGTAATATCAATAGCACAGTTTATGATAAACGTATATTCCATATGCGTGGGTGAGCAAAAGATGAATATTTTAAACAGCACGTGTCTTTGTATGACTTCAGTTATCCATATATGTGATGTTTAACCTTCAGTATATTTAAGTACGGACATCCAAGAATGAAGTTGTGTTCTTTGTTCTGTCGTTAGTACGTGAATGTGGAACTTAGAAAAGCTAAATATTTTGTAAATAAAATGATCGCCGTTGTTTGTGTCGCTGATTTTTAGGTTTTATTAACTCTTAAACTGGTTACAGTTTTCAAAGTAAACGATAACAGAATATGTAAGTTTGGACTTTCCTTAGGTTATGTTTTAATACCAGTTTGTTGTACCAGAGCCGATGGTATGAAGTTAACTTGAATCTTAATATGACAGAAGTGGCGTCTCTCGTTTTGTTTGTGTTACATGTATAGTAGATCTATAAAATCACATTTTAAAGTAATGGCACTTAATGGTTGGTTAAAAGTACAGTGGAAGCCATGACGTTAACACGCTTGTACAACCTAATTTTAACACTATTTTCACACAAGACAATTCAGTGAATGCATGAAAATACGCCAGGTATGTTAAGGAGCTCCACTCGTAATCTGAGGGTCACGGGTTTGAATCCCCGTCGCATCAAATATGCTTGTCCTTTCAGCCGTGAGGGCGTTGTAAAGTTACGTTCAATCCCACTATTTGCTGCCTTGTCTGTAGTCTTTTACTGCTAAATTAGAGACGGCTAGCGCAGATAGCCCTCGTGTAGCTTTTTGCGACATTCAAAAATAAAAACAAACAAAACATGAGTAATACAGCAAGGCGTTATCGACAATTGGTTGTCTTTCTTATGGGAAACGTAATGAAATATATATTACTTAACTGTGATAAATTAATTTATTTCAAACTGTCGGGGCCCAGCATGGCCGGATGGTTAAGGTACGACACATAATCCGAGGTTCTCGGGTTCGAATCACTGCCACACCAAACATGCTCGCCCTTTCAGCATTATAACGTTACTGTCAATCCCACTATTCGTTGGTAAAAGAGTAGCCTAAGATTTGGCGGTGTGTGGTGGTGATGACTAACTGCCTGTTCTCTAGTTTTACACTGATAAACTAGGACGGCTAGCACGGATAACCTTCGTGTAACTTTGCGCGAATTTCAAAATAAACCAATCAAACTGTAAGAAAGCCAACTCAAAAACTGCTTATCTTTCTTATGAGATAGCGTAATGAAATGTATGTTACTTAACTGTGATAAATTAATTTATTTCAAACTGTCATAAGGCCACCAATGCGTGCCTGATGAAACTACGTTGATGTGGTTAATGCGTAATAAAGCCACACTGAAGTATTTTACTTCGAGCAAAACACTTTGTTAAGATATAATATTTTTAAGATGTGTTTTCTTAGCTTTTAACAACGTCGAAGCACTAAAATTTAACAATTGTGAATTATTTTGCCTTTAACTCTTAAGAACTCTAATACTTTATTTAAAAGACATATAAAATTTGTTTTTCAGATATTCCGTTTGAAATCAAACCAAATGTTCGTCGTACATTCTACTCTCAAACTACACGAACTTCCAACGGAAACAGCTAACATAGAGAAGTACGCTATTGTTTCTATTCGATTTTAATATGTTCTTGTTAGGGATTATAATTCTTTCAAAGCTACAACCTCAAGCTTTCTTGTCTTATTTCATATCGTTTAAAAGGCCTTTGATGTTCAACAGCCAATCAGAACCGACCTTCGATGAATGGAAATGCAGCGAAAACCACGACAACTTGATGCTTAAACTATGATTCTCAATCAGTGATGTCGAGAAACCCACTTGTTGAGAATTTTTATATGCAAAAACGGCTCTTCTGGGCCCAGAAAACACTTCAAATAGAAGAGCGAACAACGTTTCGACCTTCTTCGGTCATCGTCAGGTTCACAAAGAAAGGGTTACTGGCCGGAAGCTGATCACATGTTTGGAAGGGGTTGTATAACTGAGTGTTGCAATGTAGAGGGCGCGGTTTGAATATATAATTTTATCTATAATATTAATATAGGTATAATGGTGTTCCTTTATATTGGTTTATTTTGGGTTTAAGTTGTTGTATAAGTAAGGCTTCTTTAATTTTTCGTTTGTTTATGTTTGTTTCTTTATTTAGTATTTTAGTGTTTTCTATGGTTATGCTGTGTCCATTTGACTTGCAGTGTTCGAAAACGTGTGAAGGTGACTTTTTATGTTCTTTGAATCTGGTTTCCATTTTTCTACTTGTTTCTCCTATATAGAAGTCGTGGCAGTTATCACATTGTATTTTATAAATAATGTTGGTGTGGTGTTTGTCAGTGTAGTTCTTACATAGTATAGACCTTAGTTTTGTGCCTGGTTTTTGAATAAATTTAGTGTTAACTGGAATGTTATATTTTGTTACTAGTTTTTGCCAAATGTTGGTTATTATGCAAAAACTAGTAACAAAATATAACATTCCAGTTAACACTAAATTTATTCAAAAACCAGGCACAAAACTAAGGTCTATACTATGTAAGAACTACACTGACAAACACCACACCAACATTATTTATAAAATACAATGTGATAACTGCCACGACTTCTATATAGGAGAAACAAGTAGAAAAATGGAAACCAGATTCAAAGAACATAAAAAGTCACCTTCACACGTTTTCGAACACTGCAAGTCAAATGGACACAACATAACCATAGAAAACACTAAAATACTAAATAAAGAAACAAACATAAACAAACGAAAAATTAAAGAAGCCTTACTTATACAACAACTTAAACCCAAAATAAACCAATATAAAGGAACACCATTATACCTATATTAATATTATAGATAAAATTATATATTCAAACCGCGCCCTCTACATTGCAACACTCAGTTATACAACCCCTTCCAAACATGTGGTCAGCTTCCGGCCAGTAACCCTTTCTTTGTGAACCTGACGATGACCGAAGAAGGTCGAAACGTTGTTCGCTCTTCTATTTGAAGTGTTTTCTGGGCCCAGAAGAGCCGTTTTTGCATATAAAAAAACTATGATTCTGTTTTTCATTGTAAATGTAGGTTTGGGAACATATTAATCCATAATGGATAAACTGAAATAGATTATCATGTGTATCGCGGTTGAATTATTTCACTTGTTTAATGCATCAAGGTTGGTTGTTGGTTGTTTGGCATTTATTGACGTCAAACAACCAGTGAAAAAAACAAAAGCTAAATTATTATAACAGAAATATAGTTAAATCAAACAGTATACAAAATTCGAATAAGAGTTCATGGAATTAAAAAGGTCAACGTCTCGAAAAAAGTTATAAACACAAAGTTGACCAATCTGCTTGTGTTTTGAACGTTCTTGGAGCCATTGAAAGCGTCAAAGCAATCAAGTTGTAATCGAAATAACTTTTAAGTATTTTACGTTGTATCTGTTGATTACAGGAAGCTGGTGAAACAAACATCTAACCACTACAAAATATTACATTTTGAAGGTTCCAAAAGAGACAAGATGAGGTATGTATTTGAAACAGTAATAAAATCTCCGTTTGCTAACTATATACCAAACGCAAGCTTATATGTTATATTTATGATACGTTTTATATTTTGTAACTAGTCTTTACAAAAACAGAGCTTTCTCTCCCCCACATACACACACAGTGGCTAAGTGATGATACGTTTTATATTTTGTCACTAGTTCTTACAAACACAGAGCTTTCTCTCCCCCACATACACACACACAGTGGCTAAGTGGTAACTGCGAAAGCGCAGAGGGTAGAACCAGATAACCAATATAATTATATTGTAATGGATAGTTTTTTCTCAATTATATTTTTGGATTATTTGTGAAATTTTGTCTTCAATAACTTCACACAATCGTGTTTCTTAATGTCTTGAAATCACTCCAGACGAATGTAGGTTTATTCTATTATTTTACACTTTTACAACACGTGTTAAAATTAGGAGTTATTTAATGTTTTGATTTTCAGAATACTGGGAATAATAATGTAAGAGTTTGTTTTTTTTCTGTGTAGTTCATCTGTCTATTTGGCGGGAGTGGAAAATTATAAGCGTGGAAAAGGTTATAAGCCAGTCGAATACGATGAACTCCAAAGGTAAATTATATATTTAGGTTTTTTTATCAATCACCAAATTTCAGTTTTTCGTAAACTAAGTAGTTGTAACTCAGCTATCATTGTAAACATTTCAACCGTTACCAAAGTCTCCTTTCACTCGAACGCCAGTTGAATGAACAGTTCTTGACTTCTTTCAAAGTAACTAGCATGTGTAACTTGTTTTATTAACAACCCGTCGATTACTTGCATCTCCGAAATATGAAATCTGTCTTATACGTTTTATTTATAAATAAATGATTATTAATGCTCTTAAAGTAGGCATTCTTTAAATCATTATTACTAACATAAAATAGTAGCAATTTCTTTGAATCAAATAGTTTTAAGACTCATATGATAAACAACTAATTACTAGACTTACAGTGTAAGTATTTTAAGACTCAACTTATAAACGACTAATTACTAAAGTTACAGTGTAAATATTTTAAGACTCAACTTATAAACAACTAGTTACTAAACTTACAGTGAAAGTATTTTAAGACTCAACTTATAAACAACTAATTACTAAAGTTACAGTGTAAGTATTTTAAGACTAAACTTATAAACAACTAATTACTAAAGTTACAGTGTAAGTATTTTGAGACTCAACATATAAAACATTGAGTTTTTAAAAAGCGTTTTTCGTTTAGTGTGTAACAATAACAAAACATATCACTGTCAATAACTTTCTGTTATTTCATGTATCACTGAGAATAATGAAAATCTATAAATCAGATTTAAAGTAAAAGAAAACAAAAACTTTTCTTTTTTGGTTAACCGTTATTGTCTTCGAATGTTTAAGATAGTGTCAAGGTAGAACTTTCGCGAAGTGTGTTGACCTAATTATTTTTCTTTCCCAGTTAGTTTTATATTTATGCATTTTAATACTTTTACAAAGAACGGTGATATTTGCGAAATGTTATAATGTGAAAAACAAACAGTTTTATGAATTTATTGAGAGCACAGCTTATTGGAGTGTACGTTTACTTGCATCGTAAGAGAGCAAGTAGTTAATTCATGTTTGTAAATCCTCACTGGTTTTTTTCTTTAGGTGGAATGTAGAAGAACGAGTAGTTTACTGATTTTTGTAAATCCTCACTGTTTTGTTATTTAGGTGTACGTAGTAGAGCTAGGAACTTACTGATTTTTGTAAATCCTCATTTTTTTCTTCAGGTGGAACGTAAGAGAGCAAATAGCTTATTCATGTTTGTAAATCCTCACTGTTTTGTTCTTTACGTGGAATGTAGAGGAACGACTAGCATGTTTGTAAATCCTCGCTGTTTCGTTCTTTAGGTGGAATGTAGGAGAGCTAATAGGTTATTCATGTTTGTAAATCCTCACTTTTTGCTCTTTGGGTAGAATGTAGTAGAGCGAATAAGTTATTCACGTGTTTAAATTCTCACTGTTTTGTTCTTTAGGTAGAATGTAGCAGAAAGAGAAGCTTACCCATGTTTGTAAGTCCGCACTGTTTTGTTCTTTAGGTGTAATGCAGCAGAAAGAGAAGCTTACTCATGTTTGTAAGTCCGCACTGTTTCGTTCTTTAGGTGGAATGCAGCAGAAAGAGAAGCTTACTCATGTTTGTAAGTCCGCACTGTTTCGTTCTTTAGGTGGAATGCAGCAGAAAGAGAAGCTTACTCATGTTTGTAAGTCCGCACTGTTTCGTTCTTTAGGTGGAATGCAGCAGAAAGAGAAGCTTACTCATGTTTGTAAGTCCGCACTGTTTCGTTCTTTAGGTGGAATGCAGCAGAAAGAGAAGCTTACGCATGTTTGTAAGTCCGCACTGTTTTGTTCTTTAGGTGAATGTAGGAAAGCGAGTAGCTCATTCAGACTTGTATTTTCTCACTGTTTTGTTTTATAGTTGTAACTACTCATCGTTTCTTTCTTTAGATGGAATGTGGGGGAGGTAAAAGGCTATTATTGTTTGTAAATCCTCACTTTTTGTTCATTAGGTGGAATGTAGGAGAGCGAGTAGCTTATTCACTTTTGTAAACCTTCTCTGTTTTGTTCTTTAGGAGAATGTAGGAGAACGTGTAAGTTATTTATGTTTGTAAATCCTTACATTTTTGTTCTTCAGGTGGAATGTAGGTGAGCTAAAGGACGTTTTTGGACCATTCATTTTAGAGCCTGTCGAAAGTGGTAATTCGATGACAGAAAATTACCAGTTCACAGAAGAAAAAGAGGTTTCATACACCATTGCAATTGTTGTGTTGGGCGGAGCTGTTGCTATTATGTTGACTTTACTTCTTCTGTTATTTCTGAGACGTCGATTTTTGTAAGTTAAAAATTTTGTGAATAATAAAATACATTAGCGAATAAAATGTCTATAAAGAAGTATTAATGAAGAAGTTCGTTATACCTCGAAATGTAGAAAAAATCAGGGTATGTAACTATCACATATTTCATTCTCCAACAGTATATATTTCATATCATAAGTATTTTTATTCTCTTTTTCTGATTTTGAGCACTTTAAATCCGGCTATTTATCTGTCTTTTTTTGTGTGTGTTGCTTCCTTCAGTAGGATGCTATCCACTTTGAGATGGGAAGGTTATATTGTGTGGTAGGAATGGTGTATTGTGTTCTATATTATATGTGGTACTGCTCTAACCCTGTTACTTGGAACAAAGATATCTCTTATCAAAGAAAATGTTCAGTGCTTAGCTTGAAAACTTATGAATGTTCTATCCATGCAGATGACCCATTTCATATAATACGTTATAATGCGTTACAGTTAAAGAACATCAGTAAAATATATTTAATTCGAAAAAGCCAAGACTTTTTGAATTATTAACATTGCTATAATGTACAGTTATTTCTTGTATCATTAAAACCGTCAATAATGTACAGTTATTTCTTGTATCATTAAAACTGTCAATAATGTACAGTTATTTCTTCTTTCATTAGCACTGCTAATATTAAAAGTACCGTTATTTCTTCTATTATTAATTTAGCCAATAATGTATAGTTATTTCTTGTATCATTAACACTGCCAATGATTAAAGTACAGTTATTTCTTCCATTATTAATTTTGCCAATAAAGTTGAGTTACTTTGTGTATCATTAACACTTCCAATAATGTACAGTTATTTCTTTACCATTAACTTTGTCAGTGATGTAATTATATCTTGTACCATTAATGTTGCTAATAATGTAATTTTTTCTTCTTTCATTAACACTACCAATAATTAAGGTACAGTTATCTTTTGTGTCATTAATTTTGCCAGTAATGTACAGTTACTTCTTGTATCATTAATATTGCCAATAATTAAAGTACAGTTATTTCTTCTATCATTAACACTGCCAATAATTAAAGTACAGTTATTTCTTCTATCATTAACACTGCCAATAATTAAAGTACAGTTACTGCTCGTATCATTATCACTGTAATTAATGTACAATTATTTTTTGTATCATTAACATTGCCAATAATATAATTGTATCATTATATTTCCATATATGCTATATTTTATTAGAAAGAATCGTTCAAGAAAAGAAGAGGATACGGAGCAATTAACGAAACGGTGCGTGTGGAATGTAATAATGTGAAATACTGTGTTTAAATACTGTATTATAACACATAGAATTAAATGTGAGAATCACTGGACTTCCTTATGGTAAAAGGAAGCCAGTTGTTATGAAGTTTTGGAGTTTTGTAAGCTCATGAATTTCATAACAATTATCTCGATATACCCTGCTGGTATAATCTGCTCGTAAGAAACTATGCATTTTGCATTATTAGATTCAACCACTTATTTGAGTAGAGCTTCAAAAGATGAAAATAAGAAAAGGAATTTTTTTTTTTTTACATTTAATAGGGAAAATTTAAACAGTATGAAATTAGCATAAATAATAGCTGGTCAAAAGTCTAAGACCAAACTGAAACTAAAACAAAGCGTTAATCGGTAAACACGTAACGAAATTTAGTCTTTTGTGTTCAAGCATTAGCGTTGTTAGCATCTTCCACTAACATCTCTTGTGTTACATTGGGTAAAAACAAGGCAAAAGCTAAAAAGTTGACAAAGTTTGAACGAGGCAGAATTGTCGAGCTGCAAAAACTAGGTCTCTTTCAACGTACCATCACTGGTGAGATTGGGCGTAGTAAAACTGCTATTGCAAATTTTTTAAGAGACCCTGAGGGAAATGGAACGAGAATTTCAAGTGGTCGGCCCAAAAACATTTCGCCGGCGTTGAACAGGAGGATTCGAAGGGTTGTTCGGCAAGACGCCAGTTGATCGTCGAACCAGATTAAAGCCCTTACGGACGTAGAATGCAGCTCAAGAACAAAAAGACGGCATCTACGAAAGAAAGGCTTTAAAAACCGTAAACGTCTTTAAAGGCCACGCCACCTTCAACACCACGAAACAGCTCGGTTAAACTTTGCTAAGAAGCACCAAACATGGTACGTAGAAAAGTGGACGAAGGTTTTGTTCTCTGATAAGAAACAATTTAACCTGGATAGTCCAGATAGCTTCCAACGTTACTCACATGATAAGGATATCCCACCGGACACATATTCTACACGACACAATGGAGAAGGTTCCATCATGACCTGGAGTGCTTTCTCCTTCCATGGAACAATGGAGATTCAGATTATACAGGGTATCAAACAGCAGCTGGCTACATTAGCATGTTGGAGAGAGCATCCTTATTGACTGAAGGCCCTCGATTGTGTGGAAATGACTGGATCTTTCAGCAGGACAACACTGCAATCCATAATACTCGCAGGACAAAGGACTTTTTCATGGTGGATAACGCGATTCTTCTGGACTATCCAGCGTGTTCGCCCGAACTGAACCCCATTGAAAATGTTTGGGGGTGGATGGCAAGGGAACTCCATAGAAATAGACGTCAATTCCAAACAGTGCATGGTCTTTGTGAAGCCGTCTTTACTACTTGGAATAACATTCCAGCCAGCCTTCTGCAAACGCTTATATCGACTATGCCAAACCGAATGTTTGCAGTTATTTGCAGTGACGGCCGTGCAACTCATTACTGAGACCTCTTGTTGGGCATTTCCTACCCTGTTTAGGACTTGTTTATAGTATGGTCTTAAACTTTTAACCAGCTAGCATTAAAGCTAATTTCATAGTGTTCACATTTTCCCTATATTTTAAATGTTAAAAAAGTTTTGTTTTTTTAATTTCGCAAAAAGGTACTGGAGGGCTAGCCGCCCCTAATTTAGCAGTGTAAGACTAGAGGGAAGACTACTAGTCATCATCACCCACCGCCAACTCTTGGGCTACTCTTTTACCAACGAATAGTGGAATTGACTGTCACATTATAACGTACTCATCGCTGAAAGGGCGAGCATGTTGGGTGCGATCGGGATTGGAACCCGCGACCCTCAGATTACGAGTCAAATGCCCTAATCCACCTGGCCATGCCAGGTCAAAAAAGTTTTTTATTTTTGTTTTACATTTTCTTATTTTCATTTATCGAATAAGTGGCTGAGTGTAAAAACGCAAAATGCATATTTTTTTCTTTATGTTTGTTGGCCTGGAGATTTTGGCCTGTGTTGTATGTCACATAAGTTCTTGCTTAGAACTCAAAGTTTCTAAGTACGTGAAAGTTAAACATTTTGGCCCGTGGTTGAAACAATTGTTGTTTTGTTAATTTTTCAATTTGTGACAGTACATACATACTGACGAATATTTTATTCGGAATTAATAATCCAAAGCGTGTTAAGGCGTTTGACTCGTAATCTGAGAGGCCAGGGTTCGAATACCGGTTGTACCTGCTGATCAATATGTAATTTTCTCGTAATCTTTTGTAACTAGTGATTCAGAAATTCCATAATGGATTTATAACTGAACATTGTAACTGAAAAGCACTGACGAATATTTTATTCGGAATTGATAATCCTGAGTGTGTTAAGGCGTTTGACTCGTAATCTGAGGGTCCAAGGTTCGAAACCCGGTTGTACCAAACATGCTCGCCATTTCAGTCGTGGGGGCGTTATAAGTGACGGTCAGTTCCACTATTCGTTGGTTAAAGAGTAGCCCAAGAGTTGGCGGTGGGTGGTGATGACTAGCTGCCTTCCCTCTAGCCTTACACTGCTAAATTAGGGACGGCTAGCGCAGATAGCTCTCGAGTAGCTTTGTGCGAAATTCAAAAACAAACAGTTTCACTTCGGAAGGCAGGTTGACAATAGCATACCACCTTTATTATTATTAAACCGTACTTATGTGGGAAACCTTTGATAGGAAGTTTTGAAATATTAACAAAGCATTATGATTAAATTTGAAATGAATACAGACATTTAATTATACACAGTCCATATGTTATTATGATCATTGATATGTTAACAATATGTTTACCATTGGATTTGTTTAACAGCGACTCACGCTCGGAATTGGATGGCAGTGCAAAACCCAGTTGGATGATCCCACTTCCACCATCTATACAAGAAAGGTATTATTGTTTAAAACAAACTCATAATTAGAATGTTTCTTATATTCTTTTTCCGTAAAAAGGACTAAATCAGATATCCTCTGTTTATAGTTTTAGTGTGCATGTCTAAAATAATATTTTTTTCTTCTCTGAGACAATTTCATTTGACTACACATGTAAAACAAGCAAAAACTCGAATTCGAGTGACAATTTACTTATTTGAATGGTATCTCGGTATACATCTCTAACACACAGGAATCGGGTATTCATAAAACGTGTATCCCAGAAATATTATGCAAAATGTTTAAATGAACACGATCAGCACGTGCGAAAAATCAAACCGAAACAAATAATTATCCACAATAAAGTGGCGTAGTGAAACTCTTCAACCCAACTGACAAACTCCTGATTGAAATTGTAGCTTGAGCTGGACATTGAGGCAGGAGCAGGAGTAAGAAAGAATACTGTCTTCAAGCTCACCAGAATCCTAAACGGTATCCCACGATCCTTTGAATGTCATAATTCAATGGTTATTTCAAATAACGTATAAAAGTGAGAATATCCCACCTCATACTGACTTTTACGAGTGTCTGTAACGCTACTTGAAATAAGTTCATAGAGACACAAGGAATAGACATAAATAGAGAGTCCATATATTGCAAGTTTCCTTTAGACAGTCAATGTAACCTTTTCCAAGCAAGATTATTAGTGTATGTGTATGGCCTTCTTACTTCCTTCTTACTTTACGGAAGACACCAACTTCACGCCAAACAACTTCATGACAATGTAAAAAAATAGCCTGAATATATTCTACATTAAGTATAGAAAAACCAGATATGTTGATATTAATATATTATATCTTCCTTTCCCTATCTAAAGTCTTTCCAGTTTCGAAATTCTAATTTAAGCATTAAAAGCAAAACCAAAAAGTTAACTTACAGCTCTTCAATTACAGTAATGTCTCTTTTTTTATATTTGACACACGATTCCATATCGCCTACGCGTAGACAGTGAAGGAAGGAGTACATAACAATCTAAAAGCAAGCTGGATTAAAATAAAACTGAAAAATTTAAAACTAAAATAAACTTGGAATAAAACGAAATAATAATATTAAATCAAAATAAATTAAATGTGTTATTATAATACAAAACCCGGACAGAAAATTAATATAAAAATCCATATAGAATTAAAAATGCGAGATGAAAATCCTCACTTAAGATATGAAAACAAAATAATCTAAAAATAAGCTAAACGTAGTGGTATTTGTAACTGCACAACACTAACTTAAAAAAACAATGTAAGCTACTTTTTACACTCTCAAATAAACTTGAAACTTGCGTATTAAATTCGAATCCCAGTCGCACCAAACATGCTCGCCCTTTACTCAACACCACTATTCGTTGGTAAAAGAGTAATCCAAGAGTCAGCGGTGGGTGGTGATGACTAGCTGCCTTCCATTTAGTCTTACACGGCTAAATTAGGAACAGCTAGCGCAGATAGCCCTCGTGTAGCTTTACGTAAAATTCCAAACAAACAACTCTAATAAAGAGTAGAATTTACAACTTTGGAAGCCAAGAAGTTCTTTCTTTGTTGTGGTAAAGTGGATGTAACATAAGTTAATCATTTTCTCTGGAGCTGAATGCTTGTAGTTAGATACCAGTGAAGTGCTGGAACATTAAGGAAGATACGTGTTTGAGTTGGTTTAAACTGTGTTATTACTGAAGCAAAGAACGAGAATGCATTTAGAGTACGTACACTGTACAGCAGATAACACTATCTGTAATATATATTACGTACACTGTACAGCAGGTAACACAATCTGTAAAACAGACTATGTACACTGTACAGCAGGTAACACTATCTGTAATACAGACTACGTACACTGTACAGCATGTAACACTATCTGTAATACAGACAACGTACATTGTACAGCAGGTAACGCTATCTGTAATATCTAATGGTGTCATTACCTCTTTTATAACATGCATGCAGTCTATTCTTTTGAACCCATTCTGGTCGGAACTGTATGGTTTACCAAGAATATGCTTAACTACTTGCAGAAACACAACCAAATTACATCCAATTATGTATTCTATATTAGTTATAAATATGATAATACGAATTAATTCATAGCTGCTTTCTAATATATAAGTAATAATCATAGTATATTTCTCTTATCTGAATCAAATTTAATAATCTCACTTTAAACTTTCTCAATCTGAGGTCAGTAAAACTTTATCACTCAATTAAAAACAGAAATAAGTAAATACCACATCTGATAATATGAAAAACGGTATAATTGCGCATATGATTAAATGAAAATCAAATTTGTCAAGATTCTCATGTTATTTTGTGAAATCACATTGAAATCTAGAAAGAAAATATGTTAAAAGCACCCTTTTATTAACTCGATCGTCACATCTTGGCAAACTCAAATTTCGTATTTTTGAGAATATAACGTGTAAAAATTGTAATGTCTTTATGGAGTACTTATGTTAGTATTTGCGTTAGTATATCTGCAGTATTACCAAAATATTGAGAAAATGATTTTGTTACCGATCCTTCGTTGTATTACGACTTAGGCCCATGTGTCATTTTAATGTCTGTTTGTCTGTGTTATTAAGACTTGTCACCAATCGCTGTCCTGTCTTCTGTATTCCTCCGACAGCACACCAAACTGTGCTATAGTATCTCAGATTGCCTTAAAGCAGGACACTCGAGTGCTCAAGGTAAACTGTGATCTTTATCTAGTCCTAGACGTAACGTGTGATGTATTGGCGTGTTATTATTGTATTCATTATACGCTTTGTATTATTCCATGTTTCTATAACTATTACGAACGGACCAAATCAAAATTACTTAAAACAAGTCTAGACCACTTTTTACAGTCATATTCAAAATATTTTTCGAGTTATCTGAATAGTCACGCTTGTCTGGCCAAATCAAACTATGTATCAGAGGTGACCGTTTGAGTGAATATGTTTTTATCAATATATTCTACCCGACCTACACTGGCTCGGCATGGCCAGGTGAGTTAAGACGTTCGACTCGTACTCTGAGGTTCGCGGATTCAAATCCCGCTCGCACCAAACATTTTCGCCCTCTCAGGCATAGGGGTGTTATAACGTGATGGTCAGTCCCACTATTCGTTGGTAAAAGAGTAGCCCAAGAATTGGCGGTGGGTGGTGATGACTAACTGCCTTCCCTCTAATCTTACACTGCAAACTAGGGACGGCCAGTGCAGATTGCCCTCGAGTAGGTTTGCGCAAAAATAAAACAAACAAACAAACATACCCGGTCTACAACTCTCGGAGCAAAGTAGTTTACATTCACGTATCTTGAATTCCTGTAAAATAGAGATTTTTTTGCGCGGTTAACACGCTGGCCTGTAATATTAAACTCTCATTTAACTCATTAGTAAATGATTTGTTTTCATAACGCATTTCTTAATTCGCATGCAACGAATTACTAATATTATGTTTACATATTAATATTTTACTTGAACACGAATCTTCTTCCTCAGCAGATTACTAATAAACATTTAGATTCGTACTGAAATGTTTAGGACACTCATATCATGGAATCCTGTATCTTTAAAAATCTGTTTTTTTTTATCATGACACATTGATTTCAATAACTGTTCCAATCAGCTTTTGACGTTCATAATCCTGTGTAACAGTACCTTGGAATTCATTTTAGACAGACCTTTCACTAAATGAGGTTTTTTATCACAACAGTCTTCCAGTAGGACAATGATAAGTTTACGGATTTACAATGCTATATTTTAGAGTTCGATTCCCAGCAGTTAACAGAGCAGAGAGCCCAATATGGCTTTGTTCTCAAACAACAGCAGTTGTCTGTATGTGATTCCTAATTTATTTTGTCATGAATGGCACAGAAAATTAATATCAAAACCTTATTGTTAAATCTTAACATATATGTATATTAATTCGTGTGTTTTTCTCTTATATCAAAGCCACATCGGGCTATCTGCTCAGCCCACCAAGGGGAATCGAACCCCTGATTTTAGCGTTCTAAATCCGGAGACATACCGCTGTACTAGCGGGGGGCATATACTAATTCAAACCTAATTTCTTTTTTCATTTTTCTTTACTTCAAAGTGTTACAGACAGCGATACTGAATATCTGTTCAAAAGAGTAATGGAAGAAGACAACGAAAACATAACAAAAAACTTCTTCAAGAATATTGTTCAAGAAATTAACGAAAGAAAAGCCGCCAGAATGTCATCAGTTACCGACTCGCCAGTGTCCAGTACAACAAATGTTGAGGATAAATCGATTGAACTAATAGAAGACACGAACTGCAGTAACGTGAGCAGTGGTCATCCGATTGTAGAGAGTGATGTGTCCAGCAAAACAAATGATCTGGAGAACACGTTACCACAGCCAGATTATCCAGATATTGATAGTACCGATGTTACAGATAGTGCCAACAATGATGGCAGTCAAAACGTTGCGGCTGACACAGAGTCGGTTAATGATACTGATGACACCAAATATGATCAAAACAATCAGAACAGAAAGAAATCGGTAGTCACGTTTAATGAGGAATTAGAAGTAATCACCTACGATAATAAACAATGAAGATGGTTCCAGTGGAAAACTATAGAAACCTATTCTAATTTTCAGGTATAAATTATGATCATTAAATGAAAAATTGTTGCGTAATAAAATTATGATTTTAAAAAATCTATTAGACCATTCCATTATGTTTGATATAAACTGAAGCAATGTTTCAAGAAAGATTTTTAGGCTTAATCATGGTGTACAGTTAACAAAAGTATGGTAGCGATTGTTGAAATCTTGCTTTGTTTAATTCCAATAATAATGTCAATTTCTTCTGCAACAATTTTCATAACGATATCCTAATTACATCCTATATTAAATTTATAACAATACAGTGATGTGATATCTCGTCCTTTTGTGTTACTTGCAAGATATGTTACTACAATGTGTTTCAGAAAGGTATTATTACACATATTCATGAATATTTGCTCTTTAAGTATTGCATAATTTAGATTTTGAAAATAAGTACTATATAAAACTGATTTATCTGTCTTGTGTATATATTAAATGTAATGATTTTTAATTATTTTCACTGTTTCAGTTTTTCTTTACATAATCTTCAAAATGTACAACCAATACTTTAATTCACATGTAATGTATAGAAGTTTTTGCTAATTGAGTTGTTATTGTATTCGTAATTTAATCTTACTTGTCCTTTTATTGACTTCTATGTATAACTTGTAATTAAATATGGCCTGAAATTAAAATAAATTGTTGACTCTACACATCTTTTGTTCTTCAATAAGGTAAATTGTTTAAATTAATTTTGACAATGAGGCTGTTCTATTATTCATAAAACTCGTTTTATTCTGTTTGATTTATAGCATGTGAAATTTTTCTGTTATCATGAACGCAATTAAAATCACGTAATGATAAAATTTTAACGTTTTAGGCCTAGTGAAACAATTTGTTAGGCATTCTGAAATTTAATTTTACATTAAAAATAAAATGACAGTATCTTTCATAACACTCTGATATTATGTAAATAATGTTACATTAAAATTGTCATTTTCCTTTTATTAAACTTGATTTCAATGCTCGTAATGAAGAAAACAGCAAATAATAGCAAAGTAAATATGTATATACATGTATGTATGTCTATAAGAAACGTGTTTGATACGTAAACGATACAGAAAGGCTTACCACACCAAAGTCCAGATAGCCTAATATACAGCTTTGTGCAAATGAAATTAATACAATATTACATTCATAAGAGTAATAGAGGCATGAGTAATCACTAGTGTATTTTTATTCTTATTTCAATAAGAACCATAGTGTTTTGTGTAATAGTAAGTCTCAATAAATTACGATCTCCTCTATCACAATCAGATTTTTTTTAATGACTACAACTTTCTCAGGAAGTTTATCGTTACAGCCACATCTGATCCCACGGTTTGTGGTTTTTTTTTTCCAAAAGCCAGTTATTTGATAAAAGTTGTATCAGAAAAAAATATTTGAATTATGAATCAGAAAAATTGAGAAATAATGTGATATTTGATATAAGGTAACAAAAACCAAATAAAGTTTTTTTTGTTAAAAACAACATTGAAAATCTGCTTTCAGACTTTGCTATGCTTGTATATATATATACACACACACACATATATTATTAAGTAAATAACATACATACATATGTATTTATAAAACTTGATCTATTATTTAAAATTTAAAAACATCATCCGACTTCTAACGTTAAAAGCTTCTTCTGTTAGACCAGAGGTAAGTTGAAGAGTTATAACACTAAAAACTGGGTTTCGATACTCATGATGATCACAATATAGATAGAAAATTATGTAGTTGTGTGCTAGTTAGCTTGTTTATCAATACCCCACAGAAAGGTATAATTTCATTCATAACACTCATGTTGTCAGTTGATAAAACTTGCATCCAGAATCATCATGGATCATCAACTTTAAAATTACTATTGCCACCATGGTTACTCAAGTTATAGCATGACACAACACGCGACATTAAGGATTATCAAATCAAAAAATGTCTATTTTTTATCATAGTTGGAAACATCGTGAGGCATTTATTTGAAAATGTCAGTTGTTGCACGATTGGCGTACGTTGAGCGTGATTGCGCAATATTTCTTTTTTTGTGGCTCATTCCTAAATAAGTCCTATTCAAACTTGTTTTCAATGGGAAAAAACTTAAAGGTTAAAACTTGAAAAATAATTGCTGATAATAAAATACGTCTTTTCCTAACGGCTCTCACTATTCTCATTTGCCATACGTACGTTCGATACATAAATTTCTTTCAATGACAATGTCATCTAAAGAAATGTCACCGAAAACATCGTCGCCTACTACGCCTTCAAACGCCACCTATGAAACAAAAAAAAACTGTAATTAAAAAAATAATCTTGCCTTGACGTAGTTGATAGTGTTACACTTTGAAGTTAAAATAATTTATTATTCAGTGGAGTTTTAAGCTATTTACATTAAGTAACATCGCCATAAATAGGACGAAAAAGAGCTAGGACTAATGAAGCTCTCTTATCTCTTTCAAGAAAAAAGAAGTGAACAACAATTTAAAAATATTTTTTTACAAAACACAAGAAATTAAATTTCTTTTAATGAATTATTCAGTTCTAATGTACATAAGTGTATTTTACACAAATCATAAGTTTTAGACGTTATAGCATTAAGTGATGTCTTTTATAGCGGATTGGGTCTTTAAAGTTATGAGTGTACTCTCTACTAAGTTATTAAATTCACTTGTATTATATCAGAATTTCGAAGAACATTTGTTTTTGCAATAACAAAAAAAGACTCGTTATCTGTAAAAAATTAAAGAATAAAAAATCATTGACTTTTTCAGCAAAGACAACTCTGACTCGGAACATTAGGCTAAAATTTGGTTAATAATTTCACCGATCATGTAACTTAATCAGAAACACAAAGCAAGAAACGCGTGTAAGGTCAATGACCATACAGCGTTTGACTTAATAAAACAACCTTGACAATATCATTTGACTAAAAGTACTAACTATAATGTTTGACCAAGAACATTGGCTGTAAATTTCGGTTGGAACATTATTGATTATAAAATATGGCTAGAAGTTGTGGCCATAAGATGTTACTGGAAACGTAAATTACAAAATATGGCTAGAATCTGTTACCATAAGATGTGACTGGGAACATACATTATAAAATATAGTGACTTGGAACATAGATTATGAAATATGACTAAACGCTGTGGCCATAAGATGTGATTGAGAACATAGATCATAAAATATGGCTATAATCCGTGGCCATAAGATGTGACTTGGAACATAGATTTAAAAATATGATTGAAGCTATACCCAGATGATGTGACTGGGAACATATCTTATAAAATACAACTACAAGCTGTGGCTATAAGAAGTGACTGGGAAAATTGACTATAAAACATTACGAGAAGCTGTGGCCACAAGATGTCACCAGAACATTGATAAAATAATATGAATAGTAAAAGTGAGAGTTAAAATGGAACAACCATCAATGAATTTAGCTTTTGATGAAAAATCCTGACTAAACATTTGTCTAGAAACATAAATTATTTTTATTATAAAAGTTGTCTTGGAACTTTGAGATTATACTTGATATGTACGTAGCAAAGTCTTTACTACAGATAAGATGATACTTTAACTTTGATACGAGCTTACATTTTTAAGTGTAAAAAAATTATTAAGATATTGACTGTCATGTAAGTATTAAATTGACGCATACTGATTGTTATGTAAGTATTAAGTTGGAAAATATTGACTCTCGTGTAAGTATTAGGTTGGCACCTATTGTATGTCATGTAAGTTATACGTTGGCACATATTGACTGTTATGTAAGTATTAGGTAAGCACATATTGACCGTTATATAAGTATTAAGTTGGTACATATTTCAAATTAGAGAGTTTATCTAAGTACAACCTTCTGTTGTTGTGATCTTAAATTTTCAAATGTGTCTTCAAATAAGGAAAGAATTTGAGTTTTAACTGTTTAATAAATAAACTAAAAGAAATAGATAAATTAATTATTATTATATATACGGATAGTGAATTACTTACTCTGATTTCAGTGTTGTTCAGAGGAATGTTTATCGCTGATTGAAGCCAAATATCTCCATGGTTTCCGGTTTCTTTAAATAACACAGTTTCTTCCAATTGCCCGTTCCTTTTACTCCTATGTAAAAATGCCTGCAATGTCCCTACACTTTCTCCATACATATGATACCAAAATGTTAAACAAAAGCCTGTTTGTGACGCATTTAACCATGGTGTTATTAACCTAGCTGTTTGGTATGCCCTTCTGGGATTAGATGTTTCGATATAAAGATAGTACCCTGTAAAAACAGAGGAAAAATATTTCTTAATACGAACTCTTCCTTTACAAGTATATACTCTGATATAACGTTGCCTAAAACACGATTGAAACTCGAAATAAACACAACTGAAACGCACGTTCTTTACCGTCGTAAATTCATTGCTGAATGAAACGTAGACAACTGAAGCCATCTGACGTATGCTATTTACAATCTTAATGTTTTGAATTATTGCTTTGGAAGTATATGTCATAAATACATAATTCAGTAGAATAAAATTTATAAAATGTGAAGCGAACAAAATAAGAATAATAAATTATTTCACTTATTTTTCTTTAAAAAAGTTGAAAATAATGTAATAAAGATATGGAGTTATAATGAGTTATGAATTTACTAAAATTCACAAACTTTTACCAATCAGTTTTTTTAATCTCACTGAACCTAAAATATATTTTTCAAACTCAAATAGATCAGTGAAGATTTTTACTAAAAACGTTTTTTTTATATTTAGGTTAATCAAAACATTCAATCGTGCAAACAATACGAATTTGTCTCTGCAACCTTCTTATAGAATAGGAAAAACTATTATCTTTTATCTAGCTGAATGTATAATTAAAACAATATTGGAGAATAAACTTTCAAAAACTTAAATGTTCTTTTTATTTTCAAGATAGGGCGAATTGCTTTATACAGTTGCATATTAACCTTTCAGAGATAAAACGTAGGATTTAAAAATTAACTCGCGTTGGGAAACTAAAAAAGGAACATAAGTTTTTTATCTGATCATATTTAACCATATCAAAGCATGCATGCATTTGGAAATAATGTACATGAATAGTCTAGAGGTAAGATTTACCATTTACCAGAAAAACAAACGTTGAGAAATAAAAAGGATCAAACATTACGGGATATTTAACTTAGCAAGATTTCTTCAACTCCAGCTTTATGATAGATTTTAGATTCGTAATAATAACAGTCTTTGTCAACACCCCCAAAAAAAACAATTGATATTCATACCTGATCCTTGAACCGCTCCTGGTGAGTTATATGTCGTGTGATCCGACTTTGGACCAGTGTTACTCGTGGGAGTCTGACCTTTGTGTCTTGTCCAGTCAAAATCATCGTTATTCCCCTGATGGAGGTCACACAAATCTTCATCAAATGAGCACGACACATATGCACCTACACAAAAATTAAACATTTAGTCACAAAAAAATTTACTTATTTCTTACGAAATATGGAAACTCTAAGTAATAAACACATAATGAGCAGTTGACAGCGATACATCAGCGAATTTCTAACAAATAGTAGATTACATCGCAGCAAATACACTTTCAACCAATAAGGAATCATGCGTTTAAAAGGCCATCTAGAACTATTTTAAATTAGATCGAATGTTAAAGGTTGATCACGTTTATTGGTGCAATTTTGATTTTTGTGCTAAGTTTTGTTATTGTTATTATTGCTTTCTTATCCACTTGCAAATATGATACATGTACATAACAGTCTTCGAGAAGCGAAAAGTAAGATTTGTAAAAAATAGCATTCGGTTTGAATTTCTCGGTCTACCTGCGCTAACCGTCCCTAACTTAGCAGTGTAAGACTGGAGGGAAGGCAACTAGTCATCACCACCCACCGTCAACTCTTGGGCCACTCTTTTACCAACGAATAGTGGGATTAAATGTCACATTATATTGCCCCTACAGCTGAAAGGGCGAGCATATTTGGTGTGACCCTCAGATTACGAGTCACACGCCTTAACCCATCTGGCCATGCCGGGCCAATAGTGTTCGGAAATTACAAACAAACAGAATAGTTTTTACTGTTAACCCTAACTTACCCAATTTCAAAAAAATATTTAAAAAACGTATCAAATGCTCAAATGGGGACCAAATATACTAATAAGTCAGCGTGTGCCTAAAACTTTAATTAGATATATGAAAAACCTGAACTGTGTTTTTATACACATGGAAGTGTAGACAAATATACAATAATGTTTTCAATTATCTACTGATAGATCTAATTAAATTTTTAGTAAAAGGTGGCAGAAATAAAGCACCAATTTGCCACCTGTCGCTGGTAGCAACTATGTTAGCGCCATGGTTCTAGCAAATAATAAGGAAATAATTTCCGTTTCCTTTCTTGACAGCACTGAAACACATAACAAAGCCTGTTTCACTTCATAATTTCACAGAATCGGTTACACTAACATTATTGGTTATGAACTTCTTAGCAATTTAACTCCTATAACATTTATATGTTACAAATACCTGTAATAGGGAAGCATTCAGGAAAAGGAGCGTTCCATCCCACACTTCCGTCAGGAAATTTCCGGCAGTTTACTCGCGCAGGCCCAGTGCGTTTAAATCCTTCGTCACAAACAAATCTTAGGACTACACCGAGGATAGGCTTAACTCCACCTATTATTTTTCCGTGGTTGAATGATACAGCAGGTTGACAGATCTGCTGTGGTTTCACTGAAACTAAACCGGAAACCATTTGTTCAAGGAACAATTATCATAATGCAGGTTTGTAAAGAATGATTTGTTTTAAGATAAAATATATAAGTCGATGTGTATCTTTGAAACAAAGTATTGAAGGTTTCGTAAAACAAGAATTAAAACTAATGAATAAGTTCTATTGTTAAATAAAATTTAAAAATATGTAAAATATTTGAAAATAAATAAAGCTTATCATACTATTCACAATTCTGTACACCAAACATGCTCGCCCTTTCACTTGTAGAGGCTTTAATATGTGATAGCTAATCCCACTTTTTGTTGGTAAAAGGAGAAACATATAAAATATTTTACCATATCACGTTTATTTATTTGTTCTGAATCTGCGTCAGCTGGTCCCAATTTAGCAGTGAGTGAAGGCAACTAACACAGATAGCCCTCATGTAGCTTTGCTCAAAATTCAAAACAAACAAACATACTATGGTAAAATATTTTAAATGTTTCTTCTTTTGTACTTTAGGTTTTTTAATGTTTGGTTAGTTTCGAATTAGGGTCAACTGCATTAACATTCTTATATTAACGAATAGTGGGATTGGCCTCAACATAATAAGCTCCCTACGGCTAAAAGGACAAACATTTTAAAGAGGATTCAGGCCCACGAAATTAAGATTGCAATTCAAGCTCCCTAACAATTATGCCTCCTTTTAAAAGGAGATTTTTTAATGGCAATAACCGTGCCTTGGTGTTACCCTAGCTAGATGACTCCTCGCCTATCTTAAGCTCTGTTAATCACATATAAATATGTTTAAAAAGCATTTCAATAAGCTAATTTATTACCAGCACTCATTTATGATAGATTTGTGTTTTAAGACTACAGATTTTCCACACGTGATATTCGGAAATTATGTCTGTTTGTGTTTTCGAATTTCTGCGCTAGCCGTCCCTCATTTAGCAGAGACAGAGGGAGGTCAGCTAGTCTATCATCACATTCAGCTAATTCTTGGGATATTCTTTTATCAACAATATTAAAAAGATATTAGCATTTGAGCGATTTCACATTTCATACAAACAATTAATATTTGATTTTATATACTGCCAATACTACTTTATTGGCCCGGCGTGGCCAAGTAGTTAAGGCACTCGACTCGTAATCTGAGGATCATGGGTTCGAATTCCTGTCACACCAAACATACACACCCTTTCAGCCGTGTAGGCATTATAATGTGATGGTCAATCCTACTATTCGTTGGTAAAAGAGTAGCCCAAGAGTTGGCGGTGGGTGGTGATGACTAGCTGCCTTCCTTCTAGTCTTACTCTGCTAAATTAGGGACGGTTAGCGCTGACGGCCTTCGTGTAGCTTTGCTCTAAATTTAAAAAAAACTAAAACTAATTTGTTTGGCACTTATGAAAACCTTTTGAGTATATCGTTCATGAAAAGTGTAATAAAATACGCATTAACAAATCTACAAGATTTCTCTGACTACGAAAAAATAATTTTATTTATGAGATTCAACTTTTAGGATGAAAAGCAAGGGTAATTAATGATTAAACAGTAGCTAGTATTTCAAACAAGAAGCTTATCTAAAACTTACGGGTATTGTAACATCTGCCTAGAGTACAAATCCTTCTTTGATGTTGTGTTTTTTGTGGACATTTCCTGTAAAAGTAATTACTTAAGCGGCCTCGCTTGAATGTAGAATCTGGTGTTCTAGGGTGTGTTACACACGTTCGTTGACGATCTTGAACACCATATCCACACGTGGCTGTACAAGGGGACCACGCGTTCCATTCTGTCCATTTTTCTGTTATTGGCTTCGTGAGATTCTTGGTGTTAATCTAGATACAAAATAATCAGTATCCAACGTATATACTTTAATCACTCAATACATTTTACTGTGTTTACTCAGTAATTTGGCTTCTGGAATCAAAAATTAAATTCGGTTTTTCTTAAAGAAAAATGTTTTTTATAGTAGAAAATAACACATAATGATTCCAATATTACTAGTAATTTTACAACGTGATTTCTTATTTGTTTGTTTTTACTTTCGCGCAAAGCTACTCGAGGGCTATCTGCGCTACCTGTCCCTAATTTCGCAGTGTAAGGCTAGAGGGAAGGCAACTAGTCATCACCACCCACAGCCAATTCTTCGACTATCCTTTTACCAAAGAGTAGTGGAATTGACCGTCACATTATAAAGCTCCCACGGCTGAAAGGACGAGCATGTTTGGAGCGACCGGTATTCGAACCCGCGACCCTTAGATTACAAGTCCCACTCCTTGAACCACCTGGACATGCAGGGTCAAAAGTTTTTTTTAGATCAATGTATGTAGGCTGATGTCTCAATATTACTTTGTTATACGCATGACATGATAGCAATGCAAAGTAAAAGGTTTTAAACGATGATAGATACTAATAAAAACTAATGGAACCAATAATACTTCAGGTTACACATTATTAATTTTCCTCATTGTAGGAAATAATTTGAAACGATTATGTTGTCCAAACCACCTGACCCCACTGACTGACCAAAAACGAGCTTATGACACGGAGGGACAGTGTACATTATAAATTTTTTTTTTCATTTGATTCTCATAAATTGAAGGGTAAAGTATTAAATTAATAATGCAAAGAAAATTTTACTTTAATTTCATATTTGACAAATAAATAGATATTCACGTTTTATTAAATCCCATTAATATAGTTAATGTAATCTGTTACTACTCTAGCAGATTCAATGAAATATGATATTTACACGTAAAACAGTAACTTTAGAATCTAACGAAAAAGGATGTAAAACAACCATGTCTTCTATTATTTCTAATTTCAGACCAGGTTCGAATCTCCGTAACACCAAACATGCTCACCCTCTCAACCGTGGGAGCGTTGTAACGTGACGGTCAATTCCACTATTCGTTGATAAAAGAGTAGCCCAAGTATTGGCGGTGGTGGTGATGACTAGCTGCCTTCCCTCTAGTCTTACACTGCTGAATTAGAAACGTCTAGCGCAGATAGCCTTCGAGCAGCTTTGCACGAAATCAAAAACAAACAAAAGCAACTAATTTCAGACAAGACCAAAAACAAATACATTCGGCAGCAGGACTAGTATACGTGAAATTAGGTTGTTAAATTGTACCTTGGAACGTAAGATAGATGGCGCGTTCTCACGTCTGTGAGATTTATAATCAGATAAATATTTTTCGCTTAGACAGATTTTAGTATTTCCATACTACAATTTTTAAATCTGGTTTATTTTTTCATAAAATTGGTATGTGTGATGTTTATTTATTTTTGATGTAGTTATTTGGCATTATTAGGAAATCAGTTTAGGCGATGTACGTAAGCCGATCAGTGGAAGTAATTCTCATGAAAGCAAAAAGAATGAAAACCGACAACTAATTCTTCGCAGCTTCAAAGAAATAAAGTAAACAAGAACTTTGAACACTATAAGTATCTGGTAATCCAGTTTATGCATCACGTGGTATCATTTTTCGACTAATACCTCTCGCATGCCAAACCTGTGTTGCGCCAACTGGCGGTTCCGCTCTTTTGTAAGAGAAATTTCAAGAACTTAAACTACCACAAATTCCTGCTTTAAAACTAACTGTTAGAATACAGTATACATGTTTTGATTAATGCAGCATGGATCAGATCAAACAAAACTAACTGTTAGAATACAGTATACATGTTTTGATTAAGGCAGCATGGATCAGATCAAACAAAACTAACTGTTAGAATACAGTATACATGTTTTGATTAAGGCAGCATGGATCAGATCAAACAAAACTAACTGTTAGAATACAGTATACATGTTTTGATTAATGCAGCATAGATCAGATCAAACAAAACTAACTGTTCGAAAACTGTTATACATGTTTTGATTAAGGCAGCATGGATCAGATCAAACAAAACTAACTGTTAGAATACAGTATACATGTTTTGATTAAGGCAGCATGGATCAGATCAAACAAACGTGCTACAACAAAAAGTTGACCAAAAATGATTTTGTTCTGCTCAAATAAACCTTCTGCATTAGTAGTCTGATTTAAAATTATTTTTTCCTTTGTATTGGCCTAATTTATTTTTCTGCTCAATCAAGATTTCCACAACAGTAGACTGATGTAAAATGATTTCGTTTTGTTCAAACGGGCCTTGAACAATAGTAAAAAAGTAAAATACCCTAAGTTATTTTTTTCTGCTCACACGGGCTTTCCACGATACTAGTTTGGTTTATTATTGCTAAACAATCCAGTTTGTTTCAGAAAACTGAATTTGATTTGACAGACTTTGCTATCGTTCTGTGTCAACCAATCAAATTAGGAAATAGACACTGGGATTGTTCTGCTGAAAAAAATCATGTTTGGTAAGCTTTATGAGTGCTTGGTTTGGGGTTGAATGACCTATTCAAAAGGTTCATTGGAGATTTTAAAAAATTCTTAATTTGATAAAATTTAAAAGAGTTTTGATCAAAGAAAGATTGCCATCTCTCCAAGTCGCGGATTCTTCTATTAAGTTATGCTTCACCGCTATTTAGTCAACAATCGAAAGAAAACTCCCATAGTGCCTTTCACAATTTTAAAAAAAGATTGAAATGGACAATCTAATTGTATATTACCTCTGTTTTTGCTCCAAATAATGGCAAAGAAATCCACAAACACAGAAGAGACCAAGAAGTTAAGTTTAAAAATGCGTTTCTTCTAGAACAGCTGTTTTCATAAAACTTTCTAAATATCATTTTGTAACTTTTAAAATCCTCTTAGATATTGTGTATAGGCAGTGACAGATCTCAGTATCACAAGCAACACTGTTGACTCTACATATTTATATGAGTACAAATTCTTCATACACCCACATTCTCTGTTTGGTATATAATGGTAAGCCTCTGGAATTATATTTATTTTTTACATATTTTTAAGAATGTCTTGCGAAAGACAACCATAACTCTGACTCCCACATTTGAAAGAAAGAGGAGGCGGTGATGTTACATGGTTTGGCACTGTTATAGTTCTGTGAACCTACAAAGTATCACGTTGTACGGAGAAATTCAAGGAAGTTTTCAAGTAATACACATACAAGGTTAGATTAGGTTAACATTCTATCCTGTTCTCTGCTTGCAGAACTTTAACTCAGAAACCAGTTGGGATGAGTGAAAAATGATGCTTAAGTAATGTAACCACGCACTTGACAGTGCGTGTATGTATCTAACATATCTACCCAGTCGATTGAGACTTTGAACAGCTGGTCAGCGATATGACGTGATGCAGCGTCAGCTTTCTGGCCGATGTAATGCACTTAAGGATCGTTCCGCTAATGGGTTCATCAAGTACAGTTAAAGGTGAGCCTGGTTTAGCTCCGAAATGGGTTGAGTCAAATTATCTAGGATGCTGACGTGCCGGAAGTATCTAGGACGCAAGTAAAAAAACCACAGTAAATGGAACAGACTGACAGGAGAAATCAGTTTTGACACATTTGTGTGTCCTCTTTACTCTACAGTTTTCTCGTTTGTTTCATTTCCTGCGTTTCTTCTCTATGTTATTTCATTGAGCTGTGCTCATTGTGGGTATCCAAACCCGGATTTTAGTGTTATAAGCTTTCACACTTCCGCTAAACCACTGAGGACATGATTGTTTGAAGTAAAATTCCTCATTTGAAAATAATCTTTTATTATAATTAAATTATATTAATGGTCTATGGTTTTTAGTTAATTTTGATTAGAGTCACATAGGAGTCTTTTTAATGTATATTTGTCATTTATTTTGAACCGTTTATTATCAGGGAACATGAATAATTTTCTTATTGTCCCTTTGTTTACCCATACCACACTTACTTATTAAATACATAATACAAAATACATGATATAGAATTTTCCACATTCTTGAAAATATTTTACACATTGTGTTTTTATAACAGAAACGCTGCTCTACATCTTATAAAATAATGATTCAGAATGTTCGGATTGTACTGATATAAAATGTAATGTTTTTATATATTTAAAAAGTTTGTTTGTGTTTTTGGAATTTCGCACAAAGCTACTCCAGGGCTATCTGTACTAGCCGTCCCTAATTTAGCAGTGTAAGACTAGAGGGAAGGCAGCTAGTCATCACCTCCAACCGCCAAATCTTGGGCTACTCTTTTACCAACGAACAGTGGGATTTACCGTCACATTATAACACCCCACGGCTGAAAGGGCGAGCATGTTTAGCGCGACGCGGGCGCGAACCCGCGAATTACGAGTCGCACGCCTTACGCGTTTGGCCATGCCAGGTCTATGAAAATAGACGGCGTTCGTTAAATAATACTTTTAAATAAATCCATTTTCAGTTGTAATTTTATCAACTACGTCAAATTTTTACCAAGTACGTCAATAAAGATGTATTCAAATACTCAAGTACCGTTCTAATGAAGGTCATCTTCTTGTTGTGACGAGGGGACAATTATTTAAGAATGAATTCTATCTTAAAGAAATGGTTGTTGCACGTACCATAGTTGTTCTTATGTACATATCTCGAATACCCAAATTGTGAAGTTGTTCGTTAATTTGTTTTTTGTTTGTGGAGCCATTTAATAGAAGGCGCAACAGTTTCTGCCATATTCACATATACACCCTATGCCTATTATAAGATTGTTTTCTGCAAACGATTAATATTAGTTCCAGATTCTCAATATAACTTCTAACGAAGTAATCAGTTTGTAATTGGACTATCACTTCTGCCCCCCGTTAGTACAGCGGTAAGTCTACGGATTTTCAACGCTAAAATCAGGAGTTCGATTCTCTCGGTGAGCTCACCAGATAGCCCGATGTGGTTTTGCTATAGGAAAACACGCACATACTATCACTTCTTTAATCACTCTATGCCGATAGTTCTCCGTTGGTCCAGCGGTGAGTCTACGGACTTACATTGCTAAAATCAAGGGGCTCGATTCCTCTTGGTGGACTCAGAAGATAGCCCGATGTGATTTTGCTGCCATAAAAAAATACACACACACTATGACAACAATACACTATTATTTATTTCCAAGCATGTACATGAAATATTGCGTTTGTTTCAAAGTTTTATGAAACAGACAGCATTTCGTCTGACATTCTTCTCCACTGTTTCCCTATATTTCAACACTGATATTCTGAATACCGTTTATAAGGCTGCTTTATATATAAATACGTAATGTATTCACAACTGTCAAACTGTTAGCAGCGGAAAAGGTTTTCAGTAAACCGTGAAGTACAACTTTATAATTTTGTTGGTAACTTTGAATTAATACTTGATAAGGACAATTCTTGCCAAAACGTCGAATATTTATAATAAAGTGTTTTTTTATTATCCAGTCCTAGCATCTCAAATCGTTTATCTGTGTTCGCGGCAAAGCTAATGATGGCATGTGTCGCTGTCTCTAATTTTAAAACTATTGGCCAGAGGGGTGCCAGCGAGTCGGCGTCACTCTGTTCCCTACGATTCATGTTAAAGGATTGGTTTGATTTGTTTTGAATTTCGCAAAAAGTTAAAGTAGGTCTATCTACGCTAGCCCATTCCTAATTTAGCAGTGTAAGACTAGAGGGAAGGCAACTAGTCATCACCCCCTACCGCCAACTCTTGGGCTACTCCTTTACCAACGAATATTGGGATTGATTGTAACATTATAACGCCCCCACTGCTAAAAGGGCGAGCATGTTTGGTGCTACCGAGATTCGAACTCGCGACAATCGAATTACAAGTCGACCTCCTTAACTCACCTGGCTATGTCAGGTCATGTTAAATGGAATCTAGGTATTATTTCTTGTCCACATGCGCGCACTCGTCTTTTTAATGAGGCAAGCTAACAAAACAGCCATGTATAAAAATTAAATATGAACGGCTACAGTAGCATCATAAAAAAAAATAGACACCTGAAAGTTTGCATACATGCTGAGGGTGTGCACCTTAGTTTTATTTATGTTAGCCATGTGCACATGCGCGTCCTTTTAATGAGGAAAGTTAACGAAAAACCACATACACAAGAATGTGTGACCACCGTAGATCCTATAGCAAAGAACACAGAAAACTGAGCAGTTGATTTATCCACCTGAATGTTTAATGACGCAAACTAGAGGACAACCACATAGATACAAAGTGACATCTTGCATTACAAATATATATCACATTCACTCAGAGAGAAACCGAAATGCGTGCACATATTTTTATGAGGCAACCTAGCGAAAAACCACATAGCAAAGAAGTGTGGGCAGTGTACCCAAGACATTGATACATAATTAAAAGTCTCTGAGGTACTATCAAGTCAAGAAGGATCAACATCAGCAGAACATTTTCGATGTACCAGTGGTACCTGTTTAGTTACCAAGCCAGTGAATAGTTATTTTCCTCAACAATAGCAGAAACGACTTTTCTGTGTAACACTTAGTTGTTTTTTTCCTTTGTTTTGAAAATAATTATTATAATGTGTATTTTAACAATATCTATACCAAGTGTTTGGTACACAAGTGACACTCAGCTGTGTAATTCTGAATATAATTTATCTTATAACATCAGTACGAATTATCGACTTATTACAATATCATTTTAGTTTTGGTTACCAAATTAATACACGTTGATGTCTTTTAACATCACGATGTAGTGAAGCTATACTCTCTTCAAAATGTATCAGACATCAGTTAATGATGTATTTGCTTATAGATACAAAGTGACATCTTGCATTACAAATATATATCACATTCACACAGAGAGAAACCGAAATGCGTGCACATATTTTTATGAGGCAACCGAGCGGAAAACCACATAGGAAAGAAGTGTGGGCAGTGTACCCAAGACATTGATATATATATATAACTTATGACTATATGACTAATATAAGTCACAAACAGATACACACGAATGTGCTCGCTTACTGCCTGCACTTCTTCATGAGGCAAGCTTGCGAAAAATCCATAGAAAAAAAGCTTTTTAGAATGTAATTGTTTCTTATTAAAATAAAAAGTCATTGCATTTTCATAACAATGCGTTCTAAAGAGCTCCCCAATAGCACAGCAGTATATCTCCAGGCTTACAACACTATAAACCGGGTTTTGATACGCGTAGTGGGCAGAGCAAAGACAGCTCATTGTGTTATTTTTTTTTTGCTTAAATTCAGCCAACCAAAAGCGTTCCAACAGTGAGTTTTATGTCATGTCGCTTAGCAACACATGCAAATAGGTTATACTTTTATACTAAAATGAGTTTAAAATAGTTCGAGCAAAGCCGGGTACTTTTCCGTGTTAGCATGCGCATCTTCTGATGAGAAAACCTATATAGAGCAGAAATGAAAAAGCTATAGCTCCAACAATTAGTAACGCAATAAAGAATAGAGATCTTGGTGTTAAGTGGTGAGTAACACAATAAAGAATAGAGATCTGTGTGTCAAGTGGTGAGTAACACAATAAAGAATAGAGATCTGGGTGTCAAGTGGTGAGTAACACAATAAAGAATAGAGATCTGGGTGTCAAGTGGTGAGTAACACAATAACGAATAGAGATCTGGGTGTCAAGTGGTGAGTAACACAATAAAGAATAGAGATCTGGGTGTCAAGTGGTGAGTAACACAATAAAGAATAAAGATCTGTGTGACAAGTGATAACACGATAACGAATAGAGATCTGGGTGCCAAATGGTGGGTAACACAATAAAGAGTAGAAATCTGGGTGTCAAGTGGTAAGTAACACAACGAAATATAGAGGTGGGTGTCAAATAAGCAAGACGATGAAGAATAGAAGTCTGAAATTTTGCTTCCATGCTAAGTGGACCCTTTGGGTGTCCGAGTATTACTTATCTACGTGTGTATTCGCATGTGCGTCTTTTTAATGACATAGAAAATAGATCCTTAATACATAACAATTTCTATTATATATACATATATAAAGCCATTGCGTTTTGGTAACAATGCGTTCCAACAGTATTATTATGTCATGTTGCTCAGCAACATAAACATATCGGTTATTCTTTTTTTCTAAAATGCGTTCAGAATTCACCATAATAACCCGAACGACGCTGAATACTTTCGTTTGTAATTAATAAAACGAAAAGTGAAACGAATAAAAAAAAGTTTTAGATTGTCCAAAATAAAAATCAAAGATAATTTTAAATATTATTTTGTAAACGTTAAGAATTAAAATACATTTTTTATATTTCCCAAAAAAAGATTACAAAAATACATTTTCCAAAATGCAACAGCCCATAGTTTAGAAATTCTTATTAATATAGCATATCTTTTTCCGGATTGGGGATAACATAGGTCAGTATGATTTTATAACTGTCGAATGGAAGGTGAAATAATCATTTAACATTTCACGCACAAGATATTCACGTTTCAATTTCTTACAAAAGCAACAACGTGTTCGCTTTTCCTTGTATTAAATATATTTTATATTTTATAAACGTGTGTCAGTGTTGTCAATAGTTGGAGAACCTTCTACCCAGCTTACTTGTTTCAGAACATTTTCAACAAGTTACCCATTCCTAGTTTAGTCAACGGTTGACTAAAGGGAATGGAACTAGTTAACAACATGTACTTACAATGTTTAGGTTACTTTTCTCTATCGAATAATGGTCACTCTTTTTATGCACCCAAGACCCTAAAGTGTGATGAAGGCTTCTCCGACATCAGTCAAAGAATCTAGATACATTGAATATACATTCTTAACATTTTAGTCAATCAGTCAGAGCTCTCTCAACATTGTATGCTAATGACAAAAGAAATACGATACCAGTATCTAGTTGTTTCAACTCTCAATTTATCTCTGGATTGCATAGCCACGTAGTTTATGTTGTAAATTAAATATAGTCTATTGAGATAGCCATGAGAATTCCGGTTACAATGTCCCGACTTTAAGAACACCTAGTGAGTGAATGTAACATGAGAGATGACTAACAGCTGTTGAAATACTTTATGAATAATTTTCCTAGGAAACCACTTACTAGGTTAAGTGAGGAATGAATATATCTCTAAACAATGTATAAGGGACAGTATTCTTTGAGCGTGAACCATAGAAAGAAATTCTGATGACGTTAACAATAAATTATTAGTGCAAGAGCTCTCCTTGGTTTAACTTTTAAAACTCGATATCTAAGCTTAATGCAGTGTTAAAATTAGGATTTAGAGATTAGTAATTATTTTAAAATAGGGTTAATCTCGACAGTAGTAGTAATAATGATAATATTAATATTTTTCACGAATTAATTTTTATACCCACTGTATTTCTAAATAAAATATAGTGGAAGTGCTCGTCACTATACTGAATATTAACCATTAAATCACCTCTTTTTTTGTTAAATGTAAAAATTATTTAGCTTTCCTTTTAACAGTCTTTGTTACACTACAGTTCAAGTCGATGTTAGAGGTTTTGTTGAATAAGATCGCTCAAGAAATGGAATTGACGAATATATGAAATATTATCTTTAACAAGTTATGTTGTTCCACTCCATTAAAATACAAGAACCCAAAACTGTAATTAACTTGTAGTGTATTAGACAGAATATTTTTTTTTAAGATTCAAGGAAAACTTTTGAAGACATGCTCAAACCACCCAGGAACTGTCATCTGGTAGAAAAAAAACAACACTTCCCACAGCTGGTCACCACTTGTTTAAATTATGATAAAAAATTAAGATGGAATAGCTATCACTTTTTTTATTCATACGCCCATTGCCTTCTACGTATTTTTCTTAAACTAACCCTTATTTGTGCACACAGTGAAATGATTTAATTAGGAAGACCTACGTTATTTGCGATCGAGAGTAGTACAAAGTAAGAAGAATGGTGTAATTAGTGCAATAAGACTTGAAATGCCATACATTTATCACGTGGTTGTTAAACCCTCTAATGAATTGAGAATACCTCATTACTTACAAAAGAGCAGGGTTAAATAATTCACAATTTTGCTCAGTGTACAAAGGCCTCAGTAGTTAGTTTCCAAACAACGACCGGGGTATATTAGAGTATCAAAACAACATCTCCCCAAATGTATGGGTCATGTTATTTCGGTTATTGTTCGTAGCATACAAAAAACTATGAGCAAAGTATCCTTAAGCTAATAGTTCGGCTTTATTGTTGCAAACATTAACACGACAGTACAATGAAATCAAATACATCAATGCTTGATAGCTGTTTTAAGAAGACAATTATCTATGCATATTATTCACTGCTGGAACAAAAATGTCATAATATATTCGAAGGGGATGGATGGATGGCAAATACGTTTTAACCGGAAGGTACTACATCTTTATAAGACATCATGCTTAAGGGAGTATACTAAAATTACACCTATTTTAACATATACTTCTTAAACATGTTAACAAATAACGAAAATATATTTACATTAAATTTATCAATACATTTTCTACACAGCATTGCATCTGGGTCATGCCTTCACAAAATAAACGTAATATTATTACATTAAATATAATCTTAACTTTGGTCAGAAGTATTTCTGAGCACAAACATTTTGGAACCATAATTTATTTCCTTGTTTTCTCCGAAAATAAACTATTTATTAACACAATCTTTCACAGACTATATACAAAGAAGAAAGTTAAAACATTTTGGAAAAGAAAATGATTAACTGGTTCGCTTGATAAGCACGTAACTATTACGTCCTCCTTTGAAGCTCAGAAACGAATAAGTTCACAATCAACTATCATTTGAAGTTTTGATACGAATATGCCCTCAGCAAAACATCAATGGTTATTTTATATTTTTGACATAGATATGCCCTCAGTAAATAGCCAATGACCATTTTGCAGCATACACACGAATACGACCAAAGCAAACAGTTAAAATAATATCCACATTTTTATCCTCTGAGCTCCTCAGAAGCCTACTTCAGTTAAGGTTATAAGAAATTTCATCTTCTCTTTTACAAATTTTTGGTGAGTTGAATATTGTTGAGTTGAACTCTTAAAAACATATTATTTGAGATTGTTACGAAGAAAGCAACTTCTAAATCATATCCTTTTCCAGGAATACGCATGAGCATATTTCTACACTAGAAATTATTTGTCATTGAAAAAGCATTATACACTCACATATGAATGAGTGTGGAAAGCAACCTATACCCAGCGGAGAAGGAACTGTTATGACGCGGAACACATTATATAAGACTTGACTAGCAGTGACGCAACAAAGAATCTTCCCTGAGGATCCATGGTGTGATTTCTGGTGGGCAGTAACGTATAAAAAATATTCCCTCTAAAACAACCCCGCAATTTGATTTAATGTTTGTTCGTTTGTTTTTTTCCTAGAGCTGTTTAATGAGATCCCTCAGTCACGATATCAGTACCTGTGGAATCTTGGGTAAATAATACCTAGAAATTCCTTTTATAGATAAAAGCTGTGCAACATATAACACTGGCACAAATAAAGAATTTGGGCAAAGTCACAACTGAACAAGATGTTTGTTTGTTTTGAATTTCGCACAAAGCTACTCGAGGGCTATCTGTGCTAGCCGTCCCTAATTTAGCAGTGTGAGACTAGAGGGAAGGCAGCTAGTCATCACCACCCACTGTCAACCCTTGTGCTACTCTTTTTACCAACAAATAGTGGAATTGACCGTCACATTATAATGTCCCCACGGCTGAAAGAGTGAGCATGTTTAGTGCAAACTTAACAACACAAGACTGCTGAAGGTTCAGACATCTAGTTTGGACAATATTTTATCTACGAACAAAAATATAAACAATATTACGTAAAGCCCGTAATATATGTCACACTCAGACATTTCATATTTAAAAATATAATACAGTTTTAAATATATTTTGGCTCATAATAACATTTATATCGACTACATGTTACAAAAAAATATAAGTAGAACACCTCCTCATTTTTAATCTTTCTTATATGCAAATGTTTTAAAACTTCATCGATTTCTGTTTAAAATCATCTTCAAAAAGTAACTTTCGAACTTATTTTTAATCTATACTATTTCTCAACTTCACTGAGTATCTTCAGTGAAGATACTGGGTAATGAAGTTGTCTTTCTATAACATAAACTTTTTATTACTCACAATGCAGTAGTTGCAGAGTTGCTGTCAACTCTTTTTTAGCGCATGTTACCTGAATGTGTATTTCACGGGCTACACTCCATGAGAAAAAATTCATATTATTTTAATATTTAAAAAAACATGAGTGCAGCTATTTCGCGTCACTATTTGGCTGTTGTTGAGACGGAGATGTGAGGACAAAAATTTTGTTTTATTCCTTCTGGATATTTCCCTCCTACTAGGACAAAGTGATTTGTAAGAATGACATTTTCACCAAAGTTCATTTCACCTGTTTCATAACTATCTTTTTAATAAAGCCGTTAGAACCTAATAATCTGTTATTTTATGTCCTAGGGAAGAAAATCATTAACAAATAATAAGAATATCACTTACGAATTACAATAAAATATAAGAAACAAAGTGAACTGCATGAGCAGTTGTTTCCTATGTCAATTCTATCATAACAATCTTAAAATAATAAAACAATGTAATATATGGAATAACAATATCAGACCTATATATGTTATTTTATTGTAGCAATGACAGAAGAGAAGGCACTATATGATAAGCAAGTGTATTACCAACCAGTGATATTACTGGAGCAATGACAGTAGAAGAAGGCACTATATGATAAGCTGCTGTATTATTAATATTTGTGGTCTTATTTTAGTGACGACAGTATATTAGAGTACTGTATGATTTTTACTACGACAACAACAACATCAACCCGTTTGATTTTAGTGTATGGACAACAGTAGAAAAAGGCATTATATGATAAAGTACTGTAATAGTATTTGTGATATTATTGAAGCGATGGTAACAGAAGAAGCTGCTATATGATATGTTACTGTAAGTACATAGTACTTTGAGTTTTTGAAAGTTGTTACATTAACACAGAAGTTCGTATGAATCTTTTCAGCTCTTATGTTTCAGTAATGTAACTCTATAATTTGTTGTGTGATGTAGTGGGAACTAACGTATAACACTTTGTTTTGAAATGTTCTAATAAAGTCTAAAAGGGGTTTCAACCCATGATCCTGTTTGTGTAGCAGATTTTACAGATCTGTACACTACGTCCTAGCAAGATGTGCGTGCTTAGATTTTTACAATAAAATAAATGTTGCGAAATGTACGCCTTCCTCTACGTTTCTGTTTTCTATTGTTGTTACATTTATAAAAAAAAAACATTATTAACTTGACAACAACTTAATTGCTATCTGTCTCTCGATCATGTCCAGTCATTGTTTGAAGCATTCGGAATGACCGAGAAGGGATCTTTCCTCCAGTGTACTTTTTTGGTTCCGGTTCACTAGGAAGCTGTGACGCGGGTACTTCGGGTCGAGGGAAGTGTTTCGGAGGCAGCGGCTGCTGAGGGTCAAACACATGGGCCTGACTTTTCGGAGTCTTTCTATTAAGTTGTAACTCAGACGAAAGCTGAGATCTTATAAAATACGGATAAAAGAGCTGTTTATATTACATTGTATATATATATATATATATATAAATTATTTTAGAATTATTATATTCTCACTTCTTAAATAATAAAAGTAAAATGAAATAATAAAAACAAAATATTTTGTAAATGTTTTCGTTTGTTATAGAGTAATTTTGATAATAATTATAGAAAACTTGGTACTGAAGCAGGAATTATTCTTAATTCGATTCCAACAAAATGTATAATATACTCTTCAAAAAAAGAAACGCAAAAGGCAAAATTTGAGACAAATTTTTAACAAGTTTATTCCCGGTAGTTCTGTATGACATGTGTGAAACTTTGCACATTCACTGCTGAACATCCAAAGTCTGCAAAGGCGAAATCCACGCTCACTAGTTGAAGTTTAACTTCACTCAACATCAATAACGAATATGACCCCCATGAGCATCAATAACTGCTTAGCATCTCCTGCCCATGGAAGCGATGAGATGACGAACCACATCCTGTGGAATGGCTGTCCACTCAGCCTGCAAAGCTGCTGCAAGCTGAGGTAGAGTCTGCGGTTGAGGGTGTCGCCGTCGCAGACGTCGGTCCAACTTGTCCCAAAGATGTTCGATGGGGTTTTAATCTGGTGATCTCGAGGGCCAGGGAAGAACGTTGATGTTGTGGCGTCTCAAGAAGACAGTGGTGAGTCGGGCTGCGTGAGGACGGGCGTTGTCATGTTGAAAAACGTCGTTGACGTTCACCATAATGGCTTGCACATCGGGCCTAAGAATCTCGTCGACGTATCGTTGAGCTGTAAGATTCCCTCGAATGTGCAACAGGTCTGTTCTGGCATTGTAAGCGATGGCAGCCCACATCATGACACTGACACCACCAAAACTGTCAACTTCCTGTACACAATTTGCTGCAAAACATTCACCTCGGTGACGGTAAACACGGGTCCTTTCATCCTACCTACGAAGCATAAAACGTGAATCATCGCTGAACCAAACATGCCTCCATCGCTGGTGAGGTTATACCCGATGTGCTCGAGTTCACTGTAGCCGTGCTTGACGATGTTACTGGGTGAGGATGACGCCTCTGACCAGATATCGAGGTCGGATTCCTGCATCTCGTAGACGGTTGCGTACGGTCTGATCGGAAATCATACGCACTCTGGTATGGTTGAGGCAGTAGACGTCGCAGTGGTGGTCCTATCCCGAAGGTGACGTAACCGGATGAAGCGATCCTGTGCTGGCATGGTCACACGAGGTCTGCCAGATCGTGGACGATCACGAGTTGATCCATGTTGTTGGTGACAATTCTATAGCCTTGTAATGGTGCTTGGGGGACATTCACAGCTCTAGCAACATCTGATCGAGATTCGCCTGCTTCCAAGCGACCAATGGCGTTGTTGCGTTGTGCTTCAGTCAGTCTTGGCGTAACTGTATTGCGTGTCGATGGCTAAACATTGAGCTATGGAAACCGAGAACCCGTCATTTGTATAAGGATTTTGCACATGTTGCACTTGCAGAACATGCAGATCTCTCAAACAGGTTTATTGGACACGAATGCGTTTTGGCGAAAAATCCGATGTTTTCATCCGTTTTCAAGGTGCAGAACGTTTATTGTCATTTTGGCCTGTTAGTCAGTGCCTTAACACGTGTAACATCACATACTCTGAGGTTGTAACGTTATTACATATATTTCTATGTAAAATAAAAAAATATCACTTTTGCGTTTCTTTTTCTAAAGAGTATATATGTGAAGTTACATATGTCACAATAATGCTGGTTATATTAATTCTGGACTTCATTCACTAGACAGCTTTAAATCAATTTCTGCACAGACTAAAAAGGTTCGTCTGTAGAAATAAAAACCAAAGTTATAATTAAATATTACAATAAACTTTTCGTATTGCAAACCCGCATTGTAACAGTAAACAATGATTTATCTTCTCATTGAGAACCATATTTAACAGTAAACAATGATTTATCTTCTCATTAAGAACCATATTTAACAGTAAACAATGATTTATCTTCTCATTAAGAACCATATTTAACAGTAAACAATAATTTACCTTCTCACTGTGATACCTACATTGTAGTAGTAAATAATGATTTATCTTCTCATTGAGAACCATATTTAACAGTAAACAATGATTTATTTTCTCACTGGGAAACCACGTTGTATCATTAAACTTAAACATGTTTATCTTCTGTAAATATATCTTTGGCTGCATTAGACCTTGTAAAAGCTGATGATTTATGATATTTAAAGGTAAAGCTTTTTGTAGAAGAGTTAAGATAAATATGTTTACGTTACAATTATACGAACGGTATGTTAATATACAATAATTGTTTAAAACCGTAACTGAATGAAATATATCATTGGGAATAAATAAATTGAAAACTATAATTTTTTTCCAGACCTTTCAGCCTCTAGGGTTGACTAGGTTAGTGGTGTATGTGTTTATCTTATAGCAAAACCACATCCAGCCATCTGCTGACCCCTACGAGAGGAATCGAAACCCTAATTTTAGCCTTGTAAATACATAAACTTTCCGCTGCAATACTGGGGGGAAACTAAATTTTACCACATTCATAAATTTATTGTTTGCAAAAATACACAAAAAATGAATTAACCCTTCAACATCGGGAATGTTGTAGGTAGCATCATCAATTGATGATTGGCCCCGTTTAAGGGTTAAATGGGGTTGTGGCAGATAAATAATTGATCTTAAACGTTTTTTTTACACATGCGTTACTTGAAATGCTTCATACGTTAAATAAGGAGATTCTGATGAGGCCATGTGACATGAAATATCATTTTATTACTGACTCTGGAAGCAAACATGTTTGTTCTTCCCATGAGTAATTCAATCTTATTCTTTTTACATACGAAATTGCACTTTTTACCAGGTGAACCAATACAATCACATAACCATTACAATTCATATCATATCTCATGAAACAGCCTGAGATTAGGTTTTTAACATACAAAATTGCACTTTTTACCAGGTGAACCATGTCAATACAATCACGTAACCATTACAATTCACATCATGTCTCATGAAACAGCCTGAGATTAGGTTTTTAAGTTTGTTTGTATGTTTACTTCACAACAGAGAAGTTCAAAATGAAAAGAAACAAACTAAAACTACTGTTTATAAAAATCAAAATCGATAACAACATTTAACGTGGCCCGGCATGACGCAGTAGTTAAGGCACTCGACTCGTAATCTGAGGGTTGTGAGTTCGAATCTCCGTCACAGTAAACATACTCGCGTTCTAATGTGACGGTCAATCCACTATTCGTTGATAAAAGAGTAGCCCAAGAGTTGGCGGTTGATGGTGACGACTAACTGTCTTTCCTCTAGTCTTACCTTGCTAAATTAGAGACGACTAGCGCACATAGTTCTAACGTAATTTTGCGCAAAATTCAAAACATTTAATTTCAGAATTAGGTTTTCATATTGTAGAGTACCAGACAACCACAAGTAAATACATTAGAAGTGGCTTATATTTTTGTCGGTTTCTGGCTTTGTTGTAATATCATATTTTCTCAGAAATTAAAATCGTATTAGATTCATTCAGTAAAGACCCCCAGTGGCACAGCGGAATGTCTGTAGATTATTCCACGCTAGAAAACGGGTTTCGATACCCATGCGGAGCAAGACACATAGAGCCTATTCTGAACTTCAAATAACAACATTTATTAAACTCCACAGCTGACATCAACAATTTAGGCTATTTTTACCGCTACAAACAATAAGCATGTCTACCTTTTTTGATATCGTTCGTCTTGAATTTACCCAGGCAACAATAAGTGGTTCTACCAAATTTGTAAAACATTCTAATTTAAATTTCCTAACCAATAACAAGTGTCTACTTAGTTTGAAAACATTCTTCTAGATTTTTCCTAATCATCAATAATAACGTTTACATGATTAGAGAACATTCTCTTGAATATTTCAAACCAATAATGAGTGTGTCTACTTAGTTTGAGAACATTCTTCTGTAAGTATCTTAACCTACAATATGGGTTTCGTTTGAGAACATTCTTCTGTAAGTATCTTAACCTACAATATGGGTTTCGTTTGAGAACATTCTTCTATAAATATCTTAACCTACAACTTAGGTTTACGCGACAATTATAACGTAAATACATTATAAACAATGAATTATACTTGTTCAAAAATAAACAAATCTGAATGTACGTAAAACTTAATGTGCTTCTTGTTGGTCAGAGTGCATTCTGAGAGTGGCAGCCAACTCTTTAATGTAGATGGTAAATGGTAAAATGCTACTGACTGGGTGTCTTCCCTTTGGTCAGAACTTGGGTAAACGTAAGACAATATAACAGCTTTGCCGTAAACACGAAATATAATACGAACATACAGTAATTTTTTTACATTAGGGGTATTACTGGGAGTAATATTAGTGGAGAAGCACTAATAACAAAGATACTTATCTCAGGATAAACACTAATAACAAAAATACTTATCTTCATTATTGCTCCCTGTCATTTCCTGCAGAAGTTTGAATGTGTGAGAAGGTATATTTCCTCCTTGGTAACGAGGTTCGATGGCTGTTTCCTCAAGTGTTTTACACTCGGTACAATTCTCTAAATAAGTAATAGAATTAAATAAATGATACTTAGTAGACTGAAAGACTGTCGATCATGTTTCTGGTAATTGTATAAAGTCTAAGATATATTATTATTTTATAGTTGTGCAACAGTCTTGTATATTTATTTCCTATAATAAGAGCACGGTGTGTTGCTGTTGTAAAGTTTTGGATTTCAGAGCCTGTGAGATGGCGAAAATATTCCCAGCATTTTAAGACTTGAGTGCATTCTGAGGGTGGCAGCCAACTCTTTAATGTAGATGGTAAATGGTAGAATGCAACTGACTGGGTGTCTTCCCTTTGGTCATTATTTGGTCAAAACTTGGGTAAACGTAAGACAACATTAACAGCTTTGCCGTAAACACGAACTATAACACGAACACATAGTATTTTCTTACATTAGGGATTTGGCCAAAGTAACGCCACCTATCTTGTCGCTGCTCTTATTTTCAGCCCAATTTGAAAAGAGCGCTAGACACACTTTTGTGTCTTAAATGTAAAAATTTTAAAGAACTGATTTCTCTGCCAATATCGAAATGCATTCGTTTTATAGAAAATGATTTCCTTTTCATCATTGGTTGCTCGACCTTAAGATTATCTTAGATTATAAACACTGATTGGCTCCACCTCATCTTGTTTGATGGTCAGAACAATCTATAACTTTCATTTTCAGCATTTTTTGCAATAGTTTCATGAAATTAGGGCAATAAAGTGGGGCAATTCCAGTTTTACTGAGATGTCTTGTATCCATAGAGATAGCTCATAACAAAATATTCTTCCTTCTAGCATTCATCTGTATCGACTCCAGATTCCTTGTCAAGACTGGAAACCAATGGCTTGTCTTCAACACATGGATAAACAACATTAACGTGTTCTATGCAGTTTCGTTTATGTCATGTCTGCTGTGGTCTGTGTTGTGTGGTAACATAACAACTTCTAAAGCCTCAGATATAGATGTTCATGCTAGAGTAAAATTGGTTCTTTGCTGCTGACATAAACTTCAATCAAATCTAGTTTACCTACTGGAACACTAACTCTTTCACATTGTTCTGTGAAAACGTATCCTTTTTCTTGCTGTTATCAAGCATAATTGTCCACATCAGCCATCATATATCTCAACCAGTTCAAGCATTCCAGTGTAAACTGTTGGACATCTTGTGGCAATGATGCATCACATCAACAGGGAGTAATATTTTCACCCAAATATGAATATGCTCATTAAATAGTCTGTGAAGTTTTGTTTCATTGCTCTATATGCCATCTTATCTAGCAAGAGTTCAACCGACCCATTTGTGTTGGAATAATAAATTTTACTTGGTCAATATTCTGTATCACTAGTTCTGTTAAACCATGAAATTGAAATGATAAAGTGACGTTTGCCTATAAGGTATTGACTAATGAATATGCTTAATCACACATCATAAAGTATTGAATAACTATAAATAGGTGCCAATTACTCTTTACTGATGTATTCAAAGGTATATTTTACAAAGTAAACTCAATTACTTGCGGTTCATTTTCTTCTGCTTCAATTAGTTTTTCACTGTGTAGCCTGCATTGTATAATATTCACACTGTCAACTCAAATTCCTCAAGAAGATCCATTACCAAGTATTAGAATGACTATGGGTTATATCCACATGCCCTCCAATCTTTATATTACACAAAGTGTGGACAATCTTTTGTAATAAAAGTTAGGAGACCATTAGCAGCAACACAATGATAAATCCATGTGTCTGTGGTTTATAGTAATAGTATAGCACCTCTCAGCACTTGAAGCCGATTCTAAGTATGTCACAGGTTACTTGTATCTCTGCTATGCTCCTCACCGAGTGTGGGTTAGAATTTACTTTTCTGCATGGTAAGAAATACCCTTACTTTGTCAGGGCTTTTATTCTCTCTATTCTACGTTTTTGAAGGTTTGATCACAACATCTTCCCATCTGTAGAAACTCTTCAATTATGGCTTACTATATTAGAAATGACTACGCTTTCAACTCCCACAAGTTGTTCAGGGTAAATGCACTTAATGAATGGACAAAGTCTCACTGTGCAACAAGAGAGCTCTTCTTCATTTACATTTTGTAAGTTCAGGCAATAAATTATGACAAAGCAATAATTTTGCAGCATTGTAAACGATTGTGCTATTATCCCTTCTAAGTTTTTTCATTAAAATTCTTAATACAATTTAATGCAACATAGTCTATCTGATTAGTGAACTTTCTACCATATAAATAGCAGTGATATTGTTTCATGACACTTGAAGGTTATACCTATAAGTTGATCTTTCTTCATAATTCAATATTTGTGTTTTAAAACTGTAAGTGTTTATGACTGGCAAATGTTGTTACATGTTCAGCTCAATCCTACTGTGATAACACTGCTTCTATTCTATTGTTACTTATTGTTTCTCACAATCTTTTCATAGATATAATGACACTCAAGAATGTGATAAAGATGCTCTATGGATTAGAATGCTTGATCACATTTCTTCCTCCATCCTCGTGCGCCTCAACTGTTATTAGAAGAGACAATTTTGCTGTTATCTTGAAAACACTTGCCACAAACTGTTGGTGATAAAATACAAAACCAAAGAAACTGCATGCTTATTCCTCAATCATCTTTTACAGAAGCTATCTCAGCTGACTTGTATAGATTCCACCTGAACTTACCATATGATATAGAAAAACTTCATGAGCTTTCACATAACTGAATACTTTCCTGGTTTCATGTTAAACATGGAATATTATTTTCAGGTTTTTAACCACTTAATCTAAATTTTTACCAAACACTAAAACTTATTGATGCAGACCACGCATCTCTTTTGCTATTTTCCCTTCAATATAAGTTCCATTTTCACCTCTAATGTAGTGAGAACATTAAACACATTAAATAATATGCTACAAATTACATGCAAACCACCTCTTGTACAATAAACAGTCGTATATTTGCTCTCATTGTCCAATTTGACTTACTTATAACTGTATTTCATTTCTCAATGTTACATCAATGAGATCCTTCTAGCATACTCAAACTTTCATCTGGTGAAAGGGAACGTCATCATGGTGGTTTACTATGTTTACCAATATTAAATCAACACGGAACCTTGTCATAGTCTCCTTCTTCCTTACAAGCACTACTGGAAGCAATCATGCTCTCTACAAAGGTCGCATGACTCTTTACTTTAAACTACACCTTTTTTTATCGATGACCCTTCTAGCACTACAAAGATGGTAGGATGGCAGTTGCTTTAATGGATGTGCACTGTCTGTGTATAAATAGACCTAAATCATCAATGCTCAATCACTTTGGTCATTTGGACCCACAAACACATTTGCATATTCATTCAATTCTTCATTCAGAAGTTTTTGATACACTGTGTCCAAATTGTTTGTGCAATCCTTAACCAATTGCTTATGTTATATTGGTAATGTTTTATTTGTTTTCTGACAAAGTTCACTCGCTAGAAGCCTAGCATTTACCAATATTCTTAGTTACTTTCTATTTGCACTTCGTGCCCATAATTATTCCAGGATTCTGCTGAATAGCCAATCACCCAAAAATTTAAAACAGCATAGGAACGTTTATCTCTTGTCAGACAAATGACTTTCTGAACAAATGCTGTCTACATTCTGGACATAAAGCAGTTAATTTCGTATACGACTTCTATAACTGTTTTATATAGTACTGGTACAATCAGATGTTCACAGAATACCATGGAATAAGTCATGTATACAGAAGTACTGTTATTCTTGTATTCCTTTTCCTGCATATGCAGTTTTGAGTTCGATATAGAGAGTTTTAAATGACTCTGCAATTGTAAAAATAGTGGTCAGAAATGAAACCACTAATGTAAAGTCTTTTAATGGAGTGTTGAGCTACCAGGGGTTGCCACTATGGACTGCGTGCACTGTGACATAAAGTCTACCAGCGTTTCAAATTCTACAGAAAGAATACAACACCAAGAGAAATTGATCAATTCCCGCCTAGTTGCAGAAAGTGGAAGACGTTGTCATAGCATCTTTCCAGAATATCCTCTACATTCTCTATTGAGTTTAGATCTTGAGATTAAAAAGGCCATGACATATGGATAACGTCAATGTCATGCTCCTCAAACCACTGGACAACTAATTATGCTCACGGAAGCATTATAATCTTAAAAAACCCACCCACTTTTCATTTTTTTTAAATTTGTTTACATTTCTTTATTGTTTGTAAATAACTATAGTCCACTAATATTGCTATTAGTCAGCGGTATATCTTTGTTCAGAGATAACTATAGTCCACTAATATTGCTATTAGTCAGCAGTATATCTTTGTTTAGAGATAACTATAGTCCATTAATATTGCTATTAGTCAGCGGTATATCTTTGTTTCAGATGCATTAAAAAGTTTCTTCTTTACTTTTCTATATACCCATTTTACTATAAAATCCTTTATATAATATTTATTACCATTTGCTTTATGTCTACATACAGTATTTTCTTGTGTGTATATTTTCTGAACTTTGAAGTGATGTAGGATAAGACATGAGAAACTTTTTTCGCATACTTTCATAGTCTCTGAAATTGAATTCATGGGTTAATCTAGTCACTAGAAACATTTATTGTTTAGTTCACATTATGATTTATTTTCATTTGAGCCAAATTAAACTTTTATTCATTGGACTGTGATAAAAAAGAAAACGATTTGGAACTTTCAATCAAAAAATACCTAAACTATGCTTAGTTTAAGGGCAGCGTACATATTGTACTATTTTCTTAGCCTGCTTAAGCAGAAATATTTGTTTTAATAACTTGTGAAGTTTTAAACATTCAACGTGTTCTTTATTCCAGTAAAGGATGCTCGCGAAATAGAGCAAAATGAGCTATATTAATCATAATAAAATTAGGATTTGCCTTTCAAAACGCACTACTGAAGAAGAAATTTAAACAAGAAGACACTTCTGTTACAAACGACACACCAATAATACAAACTAACGATACGTAACAATTTGGTATTCGTCTGTATGTTGTCAAAAAAGACCCGGCATGACTAGGTGGGTCAAGGCGTGCGACTCGTAATCTGAAGGTCACGGTTTTGCATCCTCGTCGAGCCAAACATGCTCGTCTTTTCAGCCTTTGGGGCGTTATAATGTGACGGTCAATCCCAATATTCAATGGTAAACGACTAGTCCAAGAATTGCCGGTGGGTGATGATGACTAGCTGCCTTCCCTCTAGTCTTACACTGCTAAATTAGGGACGGCTAGCGCAGACAGCCCTCATGTAGCTTTGTGCGAAATTCAAAAACAAACAAAAAAAAAACTTGTAAATATTTACATATTTTCTAACTGTTTCTAAAAAAAACGTACCCAAAGTATAGTCAACTGGCTCTAAAGAAATATACGCTTGTGTAACAATTACTACGGAAACTTTATTCAACCAACTATTCATTAAGATACAAACCAAGACGTGACAAAACACAGTTCTGGGATATTGTACCATATTCAATAATATAGCATAATTTGGAAGAATCTAGTTACGAACAAGGTAGATAGCTGTAGTCGTTTCAAAATATAATTGCATTTAAGCGAAGAAAGATTATGTGTTGGCCTATGTCAACTTCTATTGTCATTTTCGGCATTCATCAAACTAATAGAAAAACATGTGTTCGGGATTGTATCAGTTGCTTCCCTGATGTATCTCTTGAGAACAGCAATGAGTTGTTTGTAAGTTGTAGAATTTAGTATATGATCCACATTCAACGGTTTCTACTGTATCGAAAATGTCCAGTGAATCATGAAGTGGAAATTACTTTTGTGTCTCGCTTTGCTGTAAAGGCCTTTGCAGCGCCATCTTCCAATTAGTAAACATAAGATTCTGCAACATATTTAGTTATGTGGTGTTCGTTGATGGCTTTTAAGTTTCAAAGTGAAAAAATAATAAACAGTTTATTTTTTGTGAAAGAGTATATTGGTTCTTTTGTGAATCATAAAAAGGTACTTTCATTTTTATAATTTATTTTCAGCCACAATGTGCTACTATATGGACAGTAAAAACAACAAAATCCAACATTTTTTGGTACAATAAAATGTGAAACTTTCATTATTAGCCTTAACCGACTAAATTGGGTAATGCAGATACTGGTTCTAATAATGGTAACCGTGTTACCAAAACTGATAATAAATATTTTACCTTCCACGGTGCCAGAAAAACATCAGTCTTTTTATATTTTTACTTTTAGTGCATTGTTTGTGTGTGAAATATAAAGTAAATTGATTTTGTTGTGAAACACAAGACGGTAGATTGAATTTTATTGTGAAATAGAACAAGGTAATCTGGGTTCTGTTGTGAAAGAGAAAAGAGAAAGATTGGATTTTCTTGTGAAACAGGAAAAGGTATATTGAACTATGTTGTAAAACATAAGTTTTAACAATAACTTAAATAGATAAATACATACATTACAACCTCTGTACAGAATAACCAAACTAACATATATCTATGTACTACTAACTTTTTTATAGTCGGTCAAGAATAACGGGCAACTAAAATCACATCGTGACGACAAGAAACCCACTTGAAGCTAAAATGTATCTCAAGACGACTAATATAGGTGTTAAAAATTTTATTAAAATACAGTAGAGAACAAAGTTTCGACTTTCCTAGGTCATCTTCAGGTTAAGAAGAAGAGAGTGTTTGAATATGACCGTTGGCGGACATGTCTTAGGGACGAAAGCATAAAAGGGCACCGATTATAGGGGGCGTTGCAGGTGGATGTTTGGTTATTAATTAGTATAAGTATATAGATGTTTTTTTTATATTGGTTTAATGTTGGTTTTAGTTGTTGTATAAGTAGGGCTTCTTTGAATTTACAATTTTTGTTTATATTTGTTTCCCTAGTTAGCATTTAGGTGTTTTCTATGGTTATGTTGTGTTTATTTGACTTACAGTGTTCAAAAACGTGTGAAGGTGACTTTTTATGTTCTTTGAATCTGGTTTCAATTTTTCTACTTGTTTCTCCAATATAGAAGTCGTAGCAGTTATTACATTGAACTTTATAAATAATGTTGATGTTGTGTTTGTCAGTGTAGTTTTTTCATAGTTTTGTATTTGTTATTTGAATAAATTCGGTGTTCACTGGAATGTTGTGTTTTGTCATGAATTCTTTTCCTAATGTTCGTTATTTTTTCGCTAATATCGGAAATATACGGAATGCAGCAATGTAAAGTTTTGTTGTTTTTTGTTTCTTGGAATTTATTATTGTTTGTATGTTGTTGATTTACGTGTATGTGTGTGTAATTCTTTCAACGGTTTTTGGAGGAAATTTGTTGATAGCTCATTGTGTAGCTTTGTGCTTAATTCAAAACAACAACAGAAACGGTAATATGTCGAGAAATATTTTGTTTCTTGTGCTGAGTCCCAGTAGATGTATAATTCAGCATCGGTGACTTTTCTGTGAATTTCTGTTTTGAATTGTGTATCAATTCTAGTGATCTTGAGGTAAATAAATGTTATTGGGTTAGTTTTTATCCATGTTTACAGGTGAACTTAATGTTAGGATGTATGGAATTAACGTGGTTGAAAAAACTAAGTGTGTTCTGTAGATATAAATCCAGCGATTGCGTCATCAACATATCTGTACCAGTATAGTGGTGGATGTAAGGCTGAATTGATCACTTGATATTCAATCTGTCTCATAAAAACGTTGGCTAAAACTGGTGACACAGGACTGCCCATGCTTAGGCCAATTATTTGTCGGTAGTTTTAGTTATTGAACGTAAAGCTAGTTTTGGTGGTAGTGAATTCTATTAGGGATGTGTATCAATGGGTTGGGGTCTTGGATATAAAGTTCTAATGCTATCTTATAGGCTTCAGTTGTTGGGACTTCTGTAAAAAGGGAGATTACATCAAAACTGGCTATTAAGGTTTTAGAGTTTATTGATCAATAACACATTTAAATTTAAAAGAGTCGTTGGAAAAGGAACCGGCTAACGTAATAGCAATCAATTAAGCCTTACACCCATCACCATACTGGTAGATATGTTGACGATACAAATGGATCTTTGTTGTTTCTTATAAAATGTCAATAACATCTTTAGAGGTAATCTATGTTTATTTTTTTTCAACTTTCGTCATCGTCCTTTCTAACTGTTCATACAAATTCTCACGTTGTCATTGGTCTAGAAAAACCTTGGTTTCAACATTTAAGAACAACAAAATGTGACCAAATCTCAATGAAAATGACCCACTTTTGTAAAACTACATATAAATTGCTGTGAAAAATCTGTACGTGATAGAAAAAAATTATACACCACTTTCGTATTCAGCGAACAGGAATTACCGTAGAACACGTAAAACTCGTGAGACGGTGAAATACTCGCAGGATTGTGTTATATTAGTTTAGTTTGTAGTTAACGTGGGGTAACAAACAGATCATTTTCAGAAAATAGAAAACATTTTACCGTTTTTGTCTTCCATTTCTTCGGTGCTTGTGAGGTTTTGAGAAACACATAAGAAACAGGGTTGAGTCGGACTTCTTGGTTCGTAGTGTATATCATGGGTTTGAGGTAGCAACTTGGGATAATACTTCTGTAATTGCTTAAACTTTTTTAGTTCCTTTTCGTTCGTACCTACATAGAAACTGGAATACACGAAGACAGAGTTTCTCATGAAGCATAATTAAGCAATGTTTTTTACAAGTTATACAGTACTGTGCAAAAATATTAGAACATAAGAATATTTTGTAATTTTTTCCATTTTGTGGGGTAATTCATCATGCCATTATAGAATGTAAATTGCAACACTATAGTAATGCTTCACCGATCCATGTTGACAACTAAATGAGCCCAGGTGAGAACATTATCATTCTTTAGAATTCCCATATACTTTTACCATAGACATGTCATAATGTTTCTGATTGAATGAACATACTGATAAAATTTAGGGTCTTAAATAACTGTTATGTAACTTCCTGCAGAGTGTTAACTAAATAGAAAGAAGCTAACAAGGAGCTGGAATATGTTATCGGTGTATGCTGTATAACCGATTTACCTTTGTACACTTATTTTGGTGCTTACGCTCGTTTCATTATAGTTTTCTTTGTTGTATGTGACTATATTCTTCACTATACTGTACAAATGTCGCCTGTTCTCAAAATTTATAGAACGTTCTTGAGTATAAAAATCAACAATACTTGTTTGAAGAAAGCACACAGGAATATTGTTGAAATTTCTACAAATTCGCACGATTTCTATAAAAAGCAGCTGGCCGAGTGACGGAAGAGAAAATTATTGTTGGACAACTGCAGTAGTATGCCAGAGGCCCAGGAAGCTATAATTGTGATTAACGTCTATTAATTGGAAAATTATAAAATTTCAAAAGATTATAGGTTTCGAACATTACAATACATTCTACTTCAGTGAATTTCTTCGGATGTTGTTACCTCTATCTTTATCGACGAGAAGTAAACTTGTAACTGTGTGGGGTTAATTAAGCCAAGATAGCTTAACCTTGGGCAACAATATCAACTCAAAATTTGATCGTCCCGGATCTGGGTTTTTTATAAAATATTGTTCTATTCAGGATATGTAACTCAGTATTATTTGTAACTTCTTGTATATAAACAATGATTTGTAATAACTATTGGTAATAACCATTATCATAAATTCTATTGTTTTTATGTTTGTATATCAAAATATATTTGTGTTATAAAATAAAACTGTGCATATCAATTAACTGCTAAATTAAGAATAAAACTTTGTGCTGTTTGAAATAGTAATTAGGAGACTTTTCCGAAATAAATTATAATATGTAACAGCTAGAATAAAATAACTTAATAGTACTCGACAAATAAACTTTCATAAAAAGTGTTTAACACTATTTATTAGGTTTTTTTCATATCACAGCCCAAAACACGAAGTTGTTGTTGTTGTTTAGAATTAAGCACAAAGCTGCACAATGGGCTATCTGTGCTCTGCCCACCACGGGTATCGAAACCCGGATTTTAGCGTGTAAGTCCGCAGACATACCGCTGAGCTACTGGGGGGCCAAAACACGAAGAGAATTGTCAGTAGAGCAGAGAAATCGCATTAGAAGCTTTAGATGATTCTGGCTGGACTCTTTGACAAACTGCTGCAAACTTGAAATGTTCTCCAAACACTATCAAGTACACCCTAGATCGTGAGACCAAGACAGATAAATTTAAAAATATGAAAGAAAGATGCGGATCTTCTAAACTTAATGATACTAATGTTAAGTATCTTTGTTTATGAAGCCTTCAGGACAGAAGAAAGCATGCGATAAACAACCACGTAGCAAATGATAGAAATGTAGCCAGATCTTCAGTGTCAGGTACACCTAAAGAAAAATAAAATATTTGGCCGTGTAGCAGTTACAAAAAACCTTTACTTCGAGTTTCATCATGTGAAATTTGCTTAAAAGTAAAAAAACAAAAAATCTGGACTGTTAATGGTTTGAAAGGGTATTAGGGACGTACGAGTCCAAGTTTGAAATATCTAGTTCAATGCGCAGTTTGTAGACCGATGGAAGAAAGGTGAAAGATACTTACCTTGATGGATAAAACTTACCATAAAGCATGGATGAGACGTTGTGATGGTTTAGAAGTGTTTATTTGTTGAGACAACAGGAGATATTTGCAACATAGATGGAATAATGGACCAAATCAAATACCATCAGATACTCATCAGTGATGATTTACACAGTGGCTTGGGATTATTGGCAAAAGATAAAGAACTCCAAACACTCATTCAACCTAAGCAGAAATTACTCAACTAAAAATGAAGCTGCTGGAATCATTCAAATGATTTAATGTCTTCCACAGAGCCTCCGTCTAAGCCCAATTGAATTAATCTGTGATTTGATAGGCCTAAACTTGACAAATCTAATGTTACTTCTGAAGAAACTTTATGGGAGTGTGTTTGAGACATTTGGAATGAATTCCTGAAGAACAACTTGAATAAATATGTTGCAACAATTCCTAAAGGACTGTCTGCAGCTATTAAAACAAGAAGGGGGACACAGAAATATTAACTGTTTACTTAACTTAAGCATTTCCACTGAGTTTCTGTTGCACTCAATATGCATCTAAATAAAACGTTAATGTTTCACTTGTGATTCACCTTCCATTGTTCTTTTAAGCTCACCTGACATCTAATTTCTGACTTTGTCATATAACTTTTGCACAGTACTGTATATGCTTTATCTGCTATTAATGCAATTAAAGATACATATAATTAAAATGTTCTAAATGTTACAAGTAATGGTTTCATCTTTTTCACTTAAGTCTGTCAATTATTTCTTATTTACGTATATTTTAAGTAAAAAAATAAAGATATTCTTCATACCCCCTAGTTTTCTCTGAAGAGCATAAATCCGTATTCCGTTTCTGAGTAACTTTGGGGCTTTTAGAGTACGTTTGGCTTAACGACACTGCATGTTGGTTTATCATTCCTGGTAACACCGGTTGCCGAGTAGCTACTGGTTGAGGACAAACGTTGTTTCCTGGAGCTTGGATTCCATAGTTTATCATTTCTGGTAACACCGGTTGCCGAATAGCTACTGATTGAGGACTAACACTGTTTCCTGAAGCTTGTATTCCATTGTCAATCGTTGCTGGTAACAACGGTTGCCGAGTGACTATTGGTTGAGAATAAACGCGGTTTTTTGAGGCGTGGATCTCAGCCTGAATCACAGCAGCAGAAGGCCCTCTCTGAGCTTCAGGTTTGACAGCAACACCTGGATCTTGTTGATTGGCAATAATCCTTTTAGCCATTCGAGGTGATTTAATCTCTAACAAGTTAATGCCTCCAGGAGTGTACGTGAAAGGTTTCTTATCTTTCTTCATTGTCTCGTACAACTCGGGAGGTAGGTTGCTGTACTGGTTACAACTAATTTCATCTGTTTTATTAATATATCGCTGTGAAGGCTGGCGACTAGTGGTCTCATATTCCGTGTTGCTCTTCTGTAAAATATAATTTTTTTAAACACTATACTATATGAATGAAATATGTATTACAGATCTTTTGTTAAACCAGCTCGTAATATAGCTTTTATGAAACGTTCAAACTCATATAAAATTTGTTAATCTGACTTTAAATATAATTTTAAAAGTATCATGGTCAATAACACGTGATTTCCTTCAAATGTCCTCACCTAGTTTCAAATGTGGTTTTTAAAACATATTACTTTGGTAAATTTCTTTGATTATCCAACTCTGAACATTGTTTTCAAAAGATTTCGCTTAACATTAAATTTTGTTAGCCTAGCTCTAATTTTAAATTTAAAAAAACGCTTATATTGTATTTAATTTTTAAACTGTATTGATTTCATATTTCGAACAGTTCAAACAAGTATTATAAAGTCTTGTTATAACCATACAAAACATGATTTCAATGAAATCTTAGTTTAATTAATCATTAAAAAGAAACAATCATGAGATTTGGTAGATATTTAACATTAACACTATTCAATAATACTATGTAACAAAATTTTTACTTTTCTCTTGTTATTTCCCAATTGCTTATGCCAAATGTAAATGGAAAAGACCTATTTTTCTCTTCAAACTTTGCTTTTGTGACCTGGGAATGTATAATGAAAACCTGATGACAGACTAAATTTGTGATTGTCCGGTACAGCCAGGTGGGTTAAGGCGTTCGACTCCCAATCTGAAGGTTGTGAGTTCGAATCTTCATCGCATCAAACAGGGTCTCTCTTTCAGCCGCGGGGGCGTTATAATCCCACTATTCATTGGTAGAAGAATAGCCCAACAAGTTGGTGGTGAGTGCTGATGACTAACTGCCATCCCTTTAGTCTTGCACTGCTAAGTTAAGGACGGCTAGCCCAGATAGCCCTCGAGTAGCTATGCGCAAAATTAAAAAACAAACTATATTTGATAGGTGAAGGTGATTTACATTACAATTGCAAATCTCGAAAAACTACTCACTTCTAAACATTTTTGTATAACTTTAGTATAAATAAATGCAAATCTTGATTCATATGTTGTTTTATTCAGACCTAATGTAAATGAAAATGTTAAAAGTTGCCCGTTTTACATAGAAAATAGGTTAATTTCTAAATTTCATTTCAAAATTTGAAGTGAATAATGGCCATTTTATGTACTTTTACAACATAAGCAATTAAGAAATAACACAGGGGTTCCCAACCAATGGGTAGCGACCCCCCAGGGGATCGCGAAGCCTTGTTAGAAGTAGCTTGGGATAACATTAATTTTATTTCATCAATTACATTTGCAAGTTGCGAGTGCCAAAAGGTTGGAAACCCCTGAAATAACACATACTATCCAGAAACAAAATTTGTGTTACATAGTGTTATTAGTAATAAAAAGTTCAACAAGTAAAAATTGTAAGATTAAGTAATTTATATGTGCAATGTTTTTAGTAAGTTGATTTAAATGTTGTTATTTTACGCAACATATTAATTAATTTAGACTTCGTTATGTGCAATGAGAACAGTAAAGTAAGAGTCTAAGTACTTGAGATTCGTCATAGGAGAACTGACAAACTTGGTTAGGGTAAAGTTCCTGAGTAAGTTGTCTGGTACTTGTGGGGTGCTCAGCTTTTTTATGGGTTTCTTCTGAAAACCCTCTGGTATTGCTGGCGCGAACAGCTCTTTCACAGCATGGGAAACATTTACAAATACAGGACAGCACATTTTCTAACAGTTTACTTCCTGATTCTCTATCTTTTCCTTTGAGTTTCTCCTGGAAAATAGGGTTGATCAAAGTTAACTTTCTGTAAGCAACCTCAACAGTTAGTATAATATTTGTTAACTTACACAAATATCTCTATGAGGTGTCAATATCAATTTATCTTAAAAATCATTTGTGACTTTAGAAAACACGAATACTTCAGTGTACAAACGTGTTGATAACTTTACATTATATACTACACGAATACTTCAGTGTACAAACGTGTTGATAACTTTACATTATATACTACACGAATACTTCAGTGTACAAACGTGTTGATAACTTTACATTATATACTACACGAATACTTCAGTGTACAAATGTGTTGATAACTTTACATTATATACTACACGAATACTTCAGTGTACAAATGTGTTGATAACTTTACATTATATACTACACGAGTACTTCAGTGTACAAACATCTTGATAACTTTACATTATATATTACATTCACATCAGACTGTCAGATCTCATATCACTTATAATATTTTGAAAATTAATGTTTAAGACAACAGACCTTCGTGTCGAGATAAAGTTCTTGTTTGTTTTTATATTATACGTCTGAGTGCCTATTATAGGTACAAGTAAAACTACCTTTTATACCTCTCAGAACCTACCATAGGTGCATGTAACACTATCTATTACATCTTTTTGTGTACATGATCACATGAAGAGTTTTTTCTTGCAATTTACATGATTTGCACGAACTGTAATGAGTAATTAAAAATTTATTTTTCTCACACTGAACATTTGTTAATAAATCATAAGCATGAATGTTCAGTAACCTATCGTAAGTTTCAAATTTCAGTAATTTATCATAAACTTCAATATTAAGTACCATAAAATAAGTTAAAGCATTCATTAACATAAATTTGAACATTCATTAACATATCATAAACTAAACAATCAGTAACACATCATAAGTATGAACAACCAATAATCTATAATGACTTTAAACATTCAGTAACTTATCATAATCCGAATATTCAACAATGTGTTACAAATAAAAAAAAATCACTTTTGTTTTTCCTCGCCTCGTGATCATGCTGTTTTCTTTTGGTTGTGGAGGCGACAGGACAGAATTTGGTCTGTTTGATAAACTGTTGACAACTAGCGTAGACGTCTGACCAGAAGAAGTTGGAAATACTTGAACACCCCTTTTAGGGGCATCTGTGGAGACTGAGGGTGTGTTTACACACTGTTTATCCCAATTCTCTTGGCCATAAGGTCTCAGTTTTGTTCCTCCATCTTCAGGTGACCGGCAGGTGCAGTAAGGCCCTGAGGTTCTTGAGTTTGATGATATAGCTTTCGACATTAAGCTGCTCTGAGAACTTTGTATTCCTTTGTTACTACCAGTTAGGGTTAGAGCTGCCGAAATATATGGTTGTAGAAGATCACATCGCTGGTTTGTCAGGAAACTTATTTGCCTTAACACAATATGAAAGCCTGAAGTGGAGTCACCCAGGAAGAATGGTATAAATCGTATCACTGGAACACCATTCAGAAGAAACTAAAACAATTATGAATTAATATTACTTTATCACCAATAATTTAATGATCATTTACTCAGTAAATAGTCTAATCATTTTTGTAGCTATTAAATTTGAAATGTATGCTAAATTATTGAACTTCTATCTGTTTAGTAACTTTCAATTAATTTATTCATATTCATCGCGTACGGGAAATTTTTCCTTATTAAGATTTGCGTTACTTGCTTTAGAATGCTGTGGCATGCTCAAAGTTTTAAATTTTAAAATAACAGTTATTTCAACAATTTTATTATTGTCTAGTTACTTAGAATTTATAAACGCAATCTTTCACATTTTGACGGCTTATTCGGGACGTTTGTGTGAGTTTGCTAATGATTAATTAAATTAAACTTATTAATTATATTAATATATAATATATTGATTTAACTATTTGCATAAAATATATAGAAAAAACTGCCCCCCCAGTAGCTCAGTGGTACTCTGCGGATTTACAACGCTAAAAACCGGGTTTCGATACTCGTGGTGGGCAGAGCACAGATAGCCCATTGTGTAGCTTTGTGCTTAATTCAAAACAACAACATCAGAGAAAAACTTTAGGCCTAAAATTCGACAATCAAATCTGCGTAGTTCCTAGAGGAAGCTTTACAGACTTAGTGTACGTTGGCTCATAAATATACAGGAATAGTTTGAGGCGATATTTTCTGGCAACTTTCCAACTTTATATTTTGCTTCGTATATGGATATTGGTTACACGACCACATGCTAAGAAAAGAAGCAAGCACTTACTTCCACTCAAACAAATGTTGATTTCAATCCAGTTCTAAAACTCAACATAAAAGATAATCCATCAATTTACAAAATGTTAAATAAATGTTATCTGATTATAATAATGACTTGCCAGTCCTCCAAATCCAATATAGCAGAAAATTAATGTAGGATTCTTAAATAAGCCTAAATAACAAAACAAAATATATCCTACTCGAATATATCAGCTAGGCTATTCTGAAAGTTAATTAAAAGGTCAAAATTTGGACGGGGATACTTCTAGTGTCGTTTTATATAATAATGAAGTAAAATTCGATCGTCAAGCAAGTATTCACAACCGTTTGAGGTTGTAACACACTGGCTGCTATCGTATATGTAAAACGTACTATTTTATCTATATTGTGAACCATTATGTCTGTTTCCTGCTGGAATAGCTGTGCACACAGTCAGAACTCAACATTCATCTTTGACATGACGTCACCGCAGGCATGAATAAGGTTGGTGACAAATTTTATTCTACACTAAATTGCTATGATTTAATAATACAATCATTTACACCTCAAGACATGGCGTAACAAAAACAATAAAATTGTAATTTACCGTATGTTGTTTATTGTAGATGGTCTTAACCGAAATCTCAATAATTCCTTTTTGTAGAAAGCAGTATAAGTAACTCAGAGTTTTGACTCTGAGTGAAACACAATTAAACGTTATGAAGCTCGTAAGACGATTGCTTTTTATGGATGCATAGAGGTATCTATAATATGATATTTATATCATGGCTGATATGCAAAAAGAATGATTGTTAGGAATTTCAAAAGGAAATTACCGATGCTGTTGATTTAGTGGAGATATTGTTATCAAATAACGTTGCTTTAACCGACTTTTCAAAAATACCTGAAACTAAAGTACATTAACAATAGTAATTAACGAGCATCTCGGCCACATAAAGATAAAATCCACGTAATCTTCAGCTCAAATAATTCTCAATAAAACTTCTTCCAACCCAACACACAAATATTTTATATTTCTTAATACAAGCAAATTAGGAAAAAGCACTTCTTACAAAATCTCATGGATAACTTTCCTTTCAAAGAAATTGTAGTAAGTGTAATCAGTGATAAGAAAAAATATACGTGTTTAAGAAAGTATGACGCAGAAGATGAGAAACTGACAATAAAATATCTTTGTTGTTTTGATCTGTTGAGCCAACAAATCAATTATTTCAGGCGCTGGGACTATACTAGCCTTGTCACGAATGTGTTATTAAGTACCTTGATAACATCTATGACCTGGTGGTTAGAGTTTTTGACTTGCAATCTGAAGTAAGTGAGTTAGAATACCTGTCACCGAACTTGCTCACCTGTTGAGCTATGGGAGCATTATAATGTTACGATTAATCCAACTGTTCGTTGGTAAAAGAGTAGTCCAAGAGCTGGCAGATTTTGACATTGACTAGATGTTTTCTCTTTAGTCTGTCACTGCTGAATTAGAGACGGCTAGTTCAGATAGCTATGGAGTAAATTTGTGCGAACTTCAAAAGAAGCAAACAACAGCATTACACTGATATAACAAACACACATCTAGAGTAATGTGTGATGAAAATATCCAACAGTTACGTTTATTACAACATACCTAGATCGCGTGAACAATCGCCACTTAACTTTCAAAGTGGAAATATTTTTAAAAAATCCACTGGATTTATATATTGTTGCGCACAAAGCCAAAACTTGTTCTCTGCTTATCACGTGTATTGAAACTCAAGTTTTAGTGTTATAAGTCATCAGGCTTACTTTTGAGCCACCAAGCGGAAACATTAATAGAAAAACATACATATAAAAAAATCCCTTCGAAGTTCATTAATTCAAATACTTTATTCGAATAAAACAGCAATAACTTACTGTACTTCACATCTTCTGTTCAGACCGAAACAGTCTTGGTTGAAAACAAGAGCTTGTGATTCAAGGCAACCAGTTCATATTAAGATCTTACACCTACTGATAAAATGCAACATAAACTAAAAATAGTTATTTTTGGAGCTATGACTGTTCAGTGTCTCACGTGGTAGCAAATGTTACCGCGGAATCGTGCTCCACTCATGCTCCCGATGTTCAGTTCGTGTTTTCTCTGCTTGGTGTTAAATGAATTTAATTCTCGCTTGTGTTGGTTTTCACCCGCCCTTCTGTTAGTTTACCTTCATTACTGTTATTACATTTGTACAGAAAGATTAATGAATATCTATTATTCTTACAAAATCTTATTGCTTTTTAATTCATTTAATGGCAGCAATACTTTACAAATCAAAGAATATTTTCTATAAAACATAGAAGCAGATTATATTCAGTGAAACATTGTGTTTTAGCCTTTAAACGATTGTTACTTACCTTTACCCGTAAACCAATGCTCCCTCACTGAGAAGCCCGGCATGGCCAAGCCAGACTCGTAATCTGAGGGTCGTGGATTTGCATTCCCGTCGCGCCAAACATGCTGGCCCTTTCAGCCATGTGGGCGTTATAATGTGATAGTCAATCCCACTGTTCGTAGGTATAAGAGTAACCCAAGAGTTGGCGGTGGGTGGTGATGACTAGCTGCCTTCCCTCTAGTCTTACACTGCTAAATTAGGGACGGCTAGCACACATAGCCCTCGAGTAGCTTTGTGCGAAATTCAAAAATAAACAAACTTATGTACTTTTAAAGGGTTTATCATACTTGTATTTTGTGTACACTGCATATATATTTAGGCTACCGATCTTTACGTTTTTAAATTCTTGTAGAAAGTTCCTGTAAGTATTTTATTTTATAAAACTGTAATAATATCTTTGCTCTGATCCGAGAAACACCGCATGCAGTTTATCAATATTTGCATTATTTACATATAACAAAATAATTAGTTTATCATTGTAAAATTATATTAAAGCCAACTGCTTTTAATTATAACTAACAACATTTCATGTAATACATATTATAAGTTTTAAACCCATTTTATATTAATTCATACTTATATGACATATTTATACATACATTTGAATCGCATTTCTTTCCAATGATTATCCTTACTCATTCAAGATGTTACCGAGATGTTAGATACTCGTTTTTTTCAGTCGTGGGGGGTTATCAAGTGACGGTCAATCCCACTATTAGTTGGTAAAAGAGTAGCCAAAGAGTTGGCGGTTGGTGATGTTGACTAGCTGCCCTCCATTTAGTGTTATACTGTGAAATTAGAAACAGCTAGCGCAGATAACCCTCATGTAACTTTGCACAAAATTCAAAAGAAACCAAACCAATTATGAAATGAAAACCGAATAAAGCTGCATTTATGTTTAAGTTATAAAGTGGAAACAGCCTTAACAGTTTATTGCGTCATTCAAGTGTTGTTTTCATCGCTTAATATGAGGAATAGGAACTACAGCGTATTTCAATAAGTTACTATTTCTGTGATACAATTTTTCCCTCGTGGCAGAATACACCCATCTAGGCAGGATAAAGTTAATTACATAATATGATATAATGGTGTCAAACCATTCGTTTGTCATTTAATTTTGATTGCTTTGGAATATATATTGCGCCACTGTGTTTAACCTGCGTAAAAATCTCTTCATTCCTTCAAACTCAGTCAAGGTTAACATATAATTTATTTTTTATTTACAGTGCGTTTCACGGCAGCCATCTTATTTTTCTACAATTTCCTCCCAATTACTTGACCCAGAACCATTTAAACAGAAATTAACACACCAACGTATCTGAAACAGAATTATGGCTATTTTTTCCCTGATTTTTTTCCAGGTCTCCTTAGTTTAAGTAAACAGACCTATTGGCGTTTAATGTATATCATGTCCCAATGGCCTGTTGTTAGTTGTTTGTTTTGTTCTCGCCTACAGGAAAAAAAGAAAAGGCACCTTTATTAGTAATAATCATCTTGACCACAGCTGTAACAAGAATATCTTTTGTCAGTATATGACTTAAAACACACATGCATATAACTTTCGCAGTTGGTATTACAAGACTGTGGTACCACTATCACTCGTATGACAGTCATTGAGATAAATTTGACTACATACAAAACCTGTTGTGTGGAGAAATTTGTTTCAGATCTCCATCAGGTGAAACTACTGCTTTAGGTTTCCTAAGCTACCCGAAGGCTATCTGTGCTAGCCGTCCCTAATTTAGCAGTGTAAGACTAGAGGGAAGGCAGCTAGTCATCACCACCCATCGCCAACTTTCGGGCTCTTTTACCAACGTGCGATTAACCGTAACGACTGAAAGGGCGAGCATGTTTGGTGTAATGGGGATTCGAACCCGTGACCCTCAGATTATAAGTCAAGTGCCTTAATCACCTGACCGTGCGTTTTTCTAAGAATTTATTGTATAGTTTGAGCTTCAGGATGAACTATTCTTTGAATAACTTTTATAATGTGTTTGCACATTTTAATTAAATATTAATCTAACGACTTACTTTCTAAAGAAACTGATCTTTTCTTCCATACTGTTATATTAGCTCACAATGGCTCAGCAGTTAGCCTAAAGACTTACGACACTAGAATTCGGATTTCAATAAAGATGGTTGAAATAGCATAGATAGTCCATGATGTAGCTAAGCACTTAACAATAACTACACCTAATGGTTATAGTTCCAATTAGAAAAAATGACAAATACACGGTATAGAACCAAATGAGCCTATACATATGGCTGACTTCCAAGTATCTGTTGTGAACGAATAAGCTCGTTTTTTTTAATATAGAAGCTATTTTTATTGACTCTTGTAAGGTCTTAAAATAAACTGAATGATTAACTACGTCACAATCATCCGAGGCATGTTCAAGCAAACTCATCTTGTCGTTGGTCTCATATTTCCGTATTTCTTCACACCAGATGACAGTTTTCTTCTTAGATGGCTTCGACATTTCCACTAAGAGGACTAACTCTATGAAAAACATGTAAATTTGAGATTCACGAAACTGAAGCCTGAATCTAACCAAATCAACTTCGAGTATAAATCACTTTTGGTTACAAATTATATTAAGAACTTATTCCTGGGTAATGTGCCAGACGTTCTGATAAAAATCCTAATTTCTATAACCAACTGTATCTGTCGACGATCGCTGATTAAAACATTTTCACATTGATCCTGGAATGCTTTAGACACTGTGAAAAATCTACACTTCGTCCTTTTTGAACTTAGAACAAAGCCTAAGCTATTATAAAAACACATAATATTTTACCCTCAAGGGGAAGTGCTGAGTGTTAAGAAAGAAACTTAATTTTTTATATAATTATAAAATAAAATATAAACTGAAGGAGGTTATTTTTACCATTATTATGTTCTATTATTTACTTATCAAATCTTAAAAATAACCACATAGACGATCTATACTTTGATAGATTGTTTAGGCAGAGTATTCATGGTGAAACTTTGTAGAATGGACGGCTACTGCCTATTGTGGAAACGAAAGTGTAGAGGACGACGTTTCGAAAATCTTCTGCCTTTTGGCTTCAGGTCAGTGTGTGTGCGACAACAACAAACCATGACAGGGGTTTCGTTTAAAGATAGAAAAGTCTGACGAATTCTCTCCCCAACAGGGGTGTTCAGAAACGTTTATCTATCTGCGCGTGGGAGTTCTATATTTTAATTTGATTTGTTTGATACAGTGAAGTGAAGTGAGACAGTATGAACCTGTCAAGTGAGAATGCCGAGCGAGACGAAGGCGGCACAATAAAAGTAGGCAAGGCCAGAGTCCAGTCCGAAAAGTTAAATGGCAGACGAGACGAAACATCAACCCAAAAGGCACGATTCGGGGCCGGCCAAGGATCAATAGATCAAGTTGACCTAGCTGGGATCTAAAGATTTAATGCCTCGGATTTAGGTATGTGGGTAAACGGGAATAGCCCAAGAAAACCCAGGACGTCGAATAATCTACCCAGACCGTGACCGGAAGTAGCTGGAAAGGAAATCAGGGTTAATAACACATACAGAAATAAGACACGTGACTTAAGGCAAAGATGCGGAAGTAGATAATTGGACGGTGACTTGGAAAGCTACTTGTTGTTAACTTGTAAAATTTTGTTTGTTTTAATTTTGCGCAAAGCTACTCGAGGGCTATCTGCGCTAATTGTCCCTAATTTAGCAGTGTAAGACTAGAGGAAAGGCAGCTAATCATCACCACCCACTGTCAACTCTTGGGCTAATCTTTTACCAACGAATAGTGTATTGGCAGTTACATTATACCCCCCACGGCTGAAGGGAAGAGCATGTTTGGTGCAATGGGGATTCGAATCCGCGATCCTCGGATTACGAGTCGAGTGTCTTAACCAACCTGGCCATGAGGACAAATCTTGTAAAGTCAGGGAGGAACTTCAGGTTGAACTTGTGTTCACATCTGACGCCCAGAAGTGATGAGGAAAATCGTGAGATTGTAGGTGACTCGACTGGATGTTCTTGTTTAGTGTATTGTTCTTCAAGGGTCTGAGATGATTTGTGTCTCCTAGCAATTTTAGTTTGTATTTTCTGAGTGTTAGTGATCTGGCTGTCTGTTTCAACTGACGCTTTGGTGGTCGTAGTTTGAGTCTGGCATATAGTTGTAGCACACAGAGCTGAACTTGGGGTCTGGCAGGAACTGTTACATTTTCTTCTTTAGATTAGGTCGTAGCTGAGGTTGGCATGTCGTCAGTCTGAGTCTCATTGTCTTTGGTCCTGATGGTGAGTATTGGGATGTTGCTGGTAATAGGGGTTAGAGACATTGTTACAGAGTTGCATGAATAAGTTTGCGTGTTTTTCATGGCTGGTTGTTGGTTGAGCGGTAAGTCAGTGGCTGGTTGTGGAAAGTCTTCAATTGATTTTCTATGTTGTAGTTGTCCAGGGAGTTTAGATATCTATAGCTGGATGGAGCGACAACAAGGGTGTTTGGCACTGTGCTTGTAGGTTGTGACTATCCTGAAGAATTTAGTGGCTTGATTGGTATGTTTGGAGAAAGTCCGGTGGATGACACATATCGCAGTCTTGGTTTGGCATTCTGTGGCATGTTTGATTTCTGCTGTGCCAATGGATATGTCGACGCCTCTAAAAAAACAACAACAGAGAACAGATTAATAGAGCTCTTCGTAGGCGAACAGCTGACGTTGATTTCAGTGTTCTGATTGGAGAAGATATTTCCTTACGCTTGTGTCTCCACAACAGGTAGTTGCCGGCCATTCTACAAAGTTTCATCATAGACGATCTATGCTGTGCATATTAACGTGTTTGTCGTCCTTGAGTGTTCTTTAGACCATAGAACACTAAAAAACAACTTACATTCAATGGCGGATTTAAAGTTGTGTGAGGCCGGGGGCTAATAATTTCTATGGGCTTTACATTCCATATAATTTTACATTGAATAAAATTATTAATGGACCTCCCATTAAACCCATGGATCCTGGGGCTTAGCCCCCTCTAGTCCTTAACTAAATACGCCACCGCTTATAGTTACAAATACAGTCTGGTGAAGCCTCTAGGACCAGATTAAAAAATATAATGTTCTAACGTGAAAAATGTCTAAAAATACTTTTAATATTTAAAATTCGCTGCTCATAAGATACAGAAACATAACATTACATGAGTGTATCTTACGATAACGAATACAGGAGCCTTTATTCGCGTTACAAAATGTTAAAACACGAGTTTTATGAAGTGGTATGTAAAAATCTCTACTTTTTATCGTTGACATTTTCCTTTCGTTTCCCGTTGGTACAGCGGTAAGTCTATGGATTTACAACGCTAAAACCAACGATTCTATTCATTTCGGTGGACTGGGTCGATGTAGGTTTTCTGTAAAAAAAACACATAGGTTTCCTTTTTAACTTCAAATGTTTATTAATAAACATCCACAAAGCATATTTTTTTCTCAGTTTACTATTTTATTAGGTTTGTTTTATTTTATTGAATATCATATGTTTTATAACTGTTTCTCATCATTGTAACATCTGATGTACAATATTTTAGCTATTTATCTCAGATAGTTCGTCTTTCATTCATATTAACATTGTGAAATTGTCGAGACTTGTTTCGTACAAACAGCATTTAGTTTTTATGTTCTTAATTTTTCATGTTAAAAAATCTATATATTTTTATTAATTTAATTAAAGTCTTGGAAGTTTCTTTGCAATAATCAAACGTAGCAATAAATAACACAAATTAGTTGAAGAAATTAATATTTAGTCGGTTTTTCCTTGGATTTCACTATTACTTCACAACAATGTGACACACTTTCAGTAAGCTTGTGAAGATATTCCTGAGTGACGTGACGTCCTTCTTCGAGTACCTTAAAAAGTCCGTCTTTCTATTTGGTGCCCCCCAGTGGCTCAGCGGTATGTCTGCGGACTTACACGCTAACATCCGGGTTTCGATACCCGTGGTGGGCAGAGCACAGATAGCCCATTGTGTAGCTTTGTGCTTAATTCAAAACAACATCTGTTTGGTTTGTGATCTTTCGTTAATGGGTTGAAATCAGCCCATAAATTTTTTAATTGGACTGATACCAGGTGATTGACCAGGCTATTTTATAGCATTAATTCTCTTATTTTTAAGTTGTCTTTTAACAGCTCTACAATTACAGAGAAATTTATTTGATCATTTTTAGACTAATTGTAATAAGAAGAATATCTGATAAACTACAACAGGTTTACAAAACGTTCAGAGAAAATGTAACTAAAATCATGAAAAGTTCAGGTTTTTATGGATGTCAGTGTTAAAACTAGGAATTGAGATCGTAGTTGAACAGATCTCGTCGAGTGTTTACTACAAACATTTAGTTTCATATGTTTTTCTGTTGTTTAACAAAATATATAACAAACTGTCCTTCCTCTGTATGTATATACAAATATAGACATTGTATGTTTCGGAAGGGGTGTTGCGCAAGTTAAGACGACAAGATTACGGTGTCGTCAATGAAAAAGTGAAACCACTACCTAACATGTCTCAAGATAATGACTGAAATGAACCAGAAGAAGACATTTACAATGGCGTCTTCGCGGATGGATATATATATAAAAATGGTGAGTATGTCTTAAGCCTTGGAGTAAAAATATGTTTGCGAGTTATGAGTGTATTTTACAAATTAATAAATAAATTGTGTAATGAAAAAAAGAGTGAAATAAAAAGTACAATCTGAAACCGAGATTGCACAGAGGAAAAAAATGAATAAAAATTACAATTTCACACTTTTTCTGTATTTTAATGTGAAGAAAATATTGTCACAAACATATTTTCTTAGTCTGGAGACAATGAAATCATAATGATGTGTTGTGTCAAAAATATAACAAGTACTGTGAGAAACACGTTTTGGAAGGACGACCCTTTTCAATTTTAACACTTCTATGTTACACGTTCTCTCACTAGATGTCTTATTTGTTTGTTTGTTGTTGCTATGTGCAACGCTACGAAAGGAGCTATTTGTCCTTAATGATAAGTGACAAGCTTACGGACAAATAACGCTAAAATCATGAGTTGATTTCCTTAATGTGGGCTGGTAGTCCACACTGTAGCCTTGCATAAAATAGCAACAACTATTCTCAGCTCATATGGAGTATTAAAACCCAATTTTTAGTAATCCCACAGAATTACCGCTGAGCCATTGGAGGCCATATCTTATTTACATGTATGGTAAAAGGAAATAATGTCACGGTAAAGAAGTCACATTCTGTTTATATAACATAAATAATTAAAGTTATAAAACAAACACACACAAAATTAAATCCGTGATTTCTACACATTTACAACATAAATTATGTGTGATGACATCACACATAAACTAATGTGCAAAGAAAAGTGACATTTTAAAAATCGAACTTCTAATAATAAAATAAGATTATAAAAGAAAAATATTTAATTTACTCATCTATTGACAATACATAACTTATATAATATTGTGGCATTACATGTACATTCAGTTTTTATCAGTTATGATTGAAATGAATATTCCAGTTGACAGGACGAGGCCCGGCATGGCCAAACGTGTTGAGGCATGCGGCTCGTAATCGGAAGGCTGCGGGTTTGCATTCCACTCACATCAAACATGCTCGTTCTTTCATCCGTAGATGCGTTATAATGTGACGATCAATCCAATTATTCGTTGGTAAAAGAATAGCCTAAGAGTTGGCGGTGGGTCGTGGTGACTAACTGCCTTCCTTTTTGTTTGCGCTGCAAAATTAGGGACGGATAGCACAGATAGCTCTCGTGTAGCTTTAATGGTTTATGATATTAAAGCGGCCTGGCATGGCCGAGCGGGTTAAGGCGTGCACTCGTAATCCGAGGGTCGCGGGTTCGCGCCCGCTTCGCGCTAAACATGCTCGCCCTCCCAGCCGTGGGGGTGTATAATGTGACGGTCAATCCCACTATTCGTTGGTAAAAGAGTAGCCCAAGAGTTGGCGGTGGGTGGTGATGACTAGCTGCCTTCCCTCTAGTCTTACACTGCAAAATTAGGGACGGCTAGCACAGATAGCCCTCAAGTAGCTTTGTGCGAATTTCCAAAACAAAACAAACAAAAAATGATATTAAAGTAAAATGTGACATTTTTGCTGTAACTTTATTTACTAGATTCATTTGTATCGTACAACCAACCCACAAATTTAAAAGTACATTCAGTAAGTGCTGGATAAAGTTAGTTATTAAGATTAAACTTAGTTGTATGGTGCTATAATTCTAAACTTACTGTCTCTTTGTTTAATAACAATTAGCAAGCGATGGACAATGTTAAATTACGTTAGATTTTTATTTTGCAACTGAATTAAAACGTATCTGACTTTCGCAGCACGCCAAGAAGGCGCGCGTTTTTCCAACACATATGGTCAAAGTTATTTCACACAATTATATTATTGTTGTTGGTTTTATTTGCATTTTTATCACAGCAAACCCACATTATGCTATCTGATGTGTCCACCGAGGAGAATCGACACCCTGATTTTAGCGTTTTAGATTCCAAGACTCCCCGCCGTCCCAGTTGGGAACTTAAATATTCTCCACATAGAGACGTTTCACCACGCGCTGTAATCTTTACCCATTGCTACAGACTAAGATGACATCAGTGATATTTTTTATGAGTTTCTCTAACAATTCCTGTTACGTCCCGTTTTAAGTTACTTATACAAGTACGAAGACTTTTAAATGTTTAATATTTTAACTTAAAAGAAATTTCAATGAATTCTTGCTTACACACTTGAAAGTGACAATCTATGTGACGTCTTTTCCGATACTTAATGTTTTTTTGTTTTGGTAAATAGTTCAAGAGCAAACTTGAAAATTCTGAGATTAAAGCGAATATTTGTCAGTTTTAAATTAATTTTATTTAAGAACACTTCTCGTAAGTTTAACTACAACGAATAACATGTAAATCTTTTTTCTCAACAGAACAGATTGAATGTTTCAAGGTTTTTCTAACTGGATTACAGCAAAATATCCACATTAAACGGTTGAAAGACAAAGTTTTCATTACTAGTCACCATTAAAAGTTTGCTTATTTATTTACTACTGTCTTTCTCAATGTGTTAACATCTTTTGTGGCGCCAGCAACATACTAATTGGACTACGTTATGAAGTATTTAAACCTTAGTGATAGAACTACACCATCAAGTCTTTTAACCCTACTTAACAGTTGGACGACACCATGAAGTATTCCAACTTGATTTGTTAGAATACACCATAAAACCTCATAAATGAAATGACTAGATTATACCATAAAGTATGCCAGTGTTATTGACTTGGCTACACCATGAAATATTTCAACCTTAATGACTGTACCACATTAAGAAGTCTTTTAACATTACTGAGTGGAGTATACTATGAATTCTCAGATTTTTACTGACTAGACTATACTTTTGTAAAGTATTATAATTTATCTTGGAAGAATTTTTGATTTATTATGTTATGTATGTTACGCATTACAATTTCAAGTACTGGAAATTTAAATTTAAATTTCGAAGTTAATTAAATGTTAGCATTAGTATTAATTTTTTGATGTTTGACTACAAGTGTGGTACACACAATTTTCTTTCTTAACAAAAGTATATTTTGATATAAAAAAACAATACGGCTTTAATAATGGCTATTAAAAATGTTTATATACAAAAGTTTTATGAACTTAAACACAATACTGAGTGTTCCATCTGGTCTGTAACTGAATACTTTGTCGACGGTTTACGAAGCGCAAATTACTTTAATTTTGATGCAAAGACACACTTCACTTAATGTGAATACTAGCTAGCTGTATTCTTCAACGTCAGATTTTTTCCCGAAAAAAATATCTCATGTGCTCGTAGAAATACTAAAGTCTGAAGTTAATTCACTGCAGTTTATAGTGTTCGAAATCTTTAAACTTTTCTTTTCAAATAGCTGTAGTTTTCCGATTAATAATCGTTTTTTCACAATTATAGCTTCAGAAGCTCATAGCATACTGGCTGTAGCAGCCCAACAATATTATTACACTGTCTCTCCTCGTGTTGATTTATAGACTTTAAGGAGACATTTTGAAAAATTCACTTGACAACAATACTTTCAATCACTAGTGTCACGTACACACCTAGAAAATTCTTACGTTCGAGAATATTGTACGAATTTAGAGAACGGGCGATACTTTGGTAATACACATTTAACTGTGTAAGTTACATACATTTTAAAATATACAGTTAACTAAAAGAAACATTAAAATAAATGCACTATGAAGCTTCCAAACCTTACAACTGAACTATATCATGAAATTTCTCAACAAGCTCCGAGTATCGGACTAAGAGTCATAGATGAGTAATAGAGCATCGAATAGAGTGGATTTGTATTTCTTAAAAGGCGGTATGTCTTGAAATAATGATTTTTGAACATCGTTTCAGCAGAACACGAAAGAAAATTCTTTGAAAAAATCGTTTAAGATGTTGTTTTTAGGTGTTTCTGGAAAATATAAATTTGTAATTTTAACTTGGAAGTTTGGCTGTTGGATGTCAATAAAATTATCTAAGTTGTCTTCTTTCTGTTGAAAGAACAGAACAGATATAGAACAGAACAATAAAATTATCTAAGTTGTCTTCTTTCTGTTGAAAGAACAGAACAGAAAGAAGACAACTTAGATAATTTTATTAACATTCAACAGCCAAACTTTTTAGGTAAAATTACAAATTTATATTTTCCAGAACACGAAAGAGCTGAAACGTTGAGCAGCTTACATTTTTCTAGGAATTTTCCGTTTAAAAGTAATATAAATACAGTCTGTATGTGAAATATATTACAAACTACGTGTCAAGTAGTCATTTAACTGTTTAAAACGTCATTTCTAAAGCAAAAACCAAAAAGTGAATGTCTTTTATAAAATGTATCAATGTCACAAATGTTTCAACTCAAAATAATCAGTGGGCCACCGTATGTCTGCGGACTCACAGTACCAGAAAACGGGTTTAGATATCCGTGGTGGGCAGTGTAGCGATAGCCTATTGTGTAGTTTTGTGCTTAATTCAGAACAAAAATAAATAATCAAAATTTTCTGAAGAAAGTGTTATGGCGACATCTATTAGTACATAAAGTAACTATAAATAAAATATAAACGGTTCCAAATAGTAATGGTATCCTAAAACATTAGTGTTAAACACTGACAGGAAAAAGTAAATTTATAATTTACTACTAAATTAATTTTGTGTATAAAAATAAGGTTCGATAATTTTCTGAATAATAGTAGCATTGTATGGAATCCCCCTGGCGTGAATCACTAAACAATCTGATACTAAGATGATCACAGGGAACTTTTTCCCAAGTTAAACACAATAACATACTAATACATGGTAGGGATAACCAGTAATATCTGTTATAAGACGTTTTAAAACATTATTCTAACAGGGAGCTAGTGCTGAACAAAAAAGTTAGATTAAATAACGTGTAATAGTGTTTTTAGCCAGTTTTTCCTAGTAAAAAGTTACACATTTATGTCTAAAGAGGTTTAACGTTCATTCATTGGATAGAGAACTAAATTTCCTACGATACTTAGGAAATCTTACATATGTATAAAAACAAGACATTAAACACACGTATATTTGAGTGTAAATATAGGAGATACATTGAACTACGAAATATAATTATTTTATAATTATTCAGTTATGTAAGTAGGTAAAATAGCCGTTTATCATGTTTTAATACGTACTTCTTCTGTCTCAACGTCAACAGTCTGGTAAAGACTACACTGACGTCTGGTACTTGAGTAACAGTCAGGTGTAATGAGTAGAAACAGAAGTAATTATAAATTAATTGTCTGCATTCTGAAATAAACGTTTTTATCTGGTCATGAAGTTCAGGTCAACCTTACCAAACATCTTAACTACCTTTAATTATGACAATGATAAAAAGAGTTTGGAGTTGTAATACAAGGTGAAAGTTTATTTTTGATACAATATAAAAGGAGTACTAAACGTGTCCATATTACCACAGAATACAGGTATTTAAGTTGAATTAGCTAGCTCCCTCTCTCGGAGGTTTAGTGAACAAGCTATAACTAAGCACAGCCGCTCTACGACCCAAGATTCTGCCCCTATACTAATGTTTCAAATAATAATACAAAGTCATCGCCTTTAGCTAAACATACTAATGAAACTAAACCCATGATCCATAGGGGGAAAAACAGTTAGGTTGGCAAAATCTGCAAACATAAACAGCTGTAATATCCTTGAACACATTGAGATAAACAACTGTGATGAACATAATTTGAAAGTATTAAATTAGGTTAAACGACTATAGAGAAATATTTTTAAGCATAACGTAACATTTTTTGAGTTAAAATCTATATGAATTTGAAGATGTTGTTTCAGGAATGATGTATATATATGTCTTAATTATTGTAATATATTGCACTCCTAAAGATGGCGCAATAAGCTGTCGAAACGTGAAGGAAACGAGATTGTTCATAGTATCATAGTAAAACTATTAAGTGAAATAAAAACATATTGTAATTTGAAACTGGAGACAGTCCAATATTTAAGTATTTATTGCATACTATTAGTTGTTGTTTTTTTTCGTTCAGTGTTATAAAATGTGTCCAATTTCGTTATGAAATGTTGTGTATCGCCAATGGTCATTGGGCCACTAAAACAAAGACGTAAAACAATAATGTATCCGTGAAGTATAGAAAGACATTTGTGTGAATTTTCAGTGACAGATTTATAAGAAAGAGCTAACGTTTAACAGTACTTATTAAATATTTAAATAATGGTGTTTGTCTTGACAAAGAAAGCAACAATGGGAAAAAAACAACAATAAAGTTGTCCAGAATCTTAATATAACTAAATATAAAATTGAATTAATGGTAAAACCTTGGTTTGTACAAATTAACACGTGAATGTAGAAATATTCATATAAATAAAAAAAATAAATTTATAACAAAAAATATAGATTCAAGAGTTCATGAATCACCTGAACAGACGATGTCCAATGATACAATTCACAGTTTGATCTCACAAAACATTAACATGATTCATAAACCACAGGAGTTTACAAAACAACATAAAGTTAAGGTGAATCCCCATTTCTGTGTGTCACGTGATGTGTTTGCTTTCTTAAATCTCTCTTCACCATATGATAACATAAGTAATCAACATTTCCATGTTGCAGTCACAACTGATGATGTATCAAAAAGTATCCCTTTCACATTTCCAAAGTACATTAGCCTTTCTGAGCATAGCGTGTGCCACACGAATTACCCTTTTCAAATATACAACAAAGGGTTTTCGTTATTCATATATGCTGCAAATGACAGATATTATTTCTTCACAATATAGTATTTACATTCATGAGTTCAGGAGTTGTTATTGTATAACAAGTATATGCAAGTACACATTGTACTAAACTGATGAAAGTATTGTTACATCTACATGTATTTATGCAGAGTGTCTGAAAGTGATCTGTTTCAAGAGTAAATAAAACTAATATTAAGAGTAACAATGTTACAGAGTGAATACTTGTTCTCATGATTCTTGGTATACACACGTTTAGTGATGTTACAACGGTACAAACTGCAACGTTAAGCGTCCATTATAGGACGTTATTTCATTACTAACTGACAGACAATACACTGCTGTATCATGGCATGAGTGGCTAAAACAGAATCTACTATAGACAGCTTGTGGTCCTCTTTCTGAATCATTACACTAGTTACAAATAACAGTGTTTCCACATGTATACTAATGTGTAGTTCTAATGTATACTTATATCTATTTGCTAATAAATCCCACGTTAGTGACTAAATGTTCTGCACACAGTTTTACGTCCACCTAAAACGTTTTTCAGCTTTAATGTGATTTAATAATAGATCAACAGTCTTGGAAAAATCAGTCACAAGTCAGAACTTGGAAAACTCCAGATTACTCATAATTTTAAGTTCTTACTCCTGTGAGTTTTACACATCATCGCTAAATAGAATGCAAGAAAAGAATATGACCTTTGTATGCACGAGCATAACTTTACAAATATATCCAGTCTCAAGCTGGTACAGCGGTAAGTCTACGGATTTACAATGCTGAAATCAGGGGTTCAGAATTCACTGGTCAGTGGACTCACCAGATAGTCTGATGTTGCTTTGTTATAAAAAAGACCCCACACACACAGATATATCCTCAGTTTTAATTTCAAGACTTTTCTTTTTCATTTCACTGACTGAAATATCTGAACAAATAACAAATCAAATACTTGTATGGAATGTTTAAAGAGAAACTACATTCTCAGATAAAACAAATGAAGTTTGCAAAACCTTGTGATTAGGGCTCTTGACTCCTATTATGAAACCCACACCCAAAAATACGTATCTTTTTCAACCTTATAGTCATTATAACTTAGTGGTCAATCTCAGTATTTATTAGTAAAAAAAAGCTGGAAGTAAATGTTACTGGACAATACCTTCCACAGGTTCATCAGTTTGAAATTAAGGATGGTATCAGGGATTTAAAATTTTTACAACCAACAAAATAAAGGTAAAAGTTGCCATAAATTCCTTTCATCTTTCGTTTTTATTACATTCTCGAAACTGTGTAGGTATTAGTACTTCAAGATTTTTCCACAACTATTCTACCGATCCAGATATCTGTCTCCTATTTCAACTTAGTTTAATTTAAACAAAACATTAAAAACAAAAACTGCATAAACTCTCTTTCTCTCCGTGCGGGCTGCATTAGAAGATAGAAAATGCCATGAAACATTACATAAAAATACTCTTTCATATGTTTTTGTTGGCAACAAAAAGATATACAAACACTCATTTTTATTTTAACTTGGTCTTTTGTTAGTTATCAAAACCTCATTTGCCTCATTGGTAATCGTCCTGTACAGGTATTTTTATCATGCATACAGTGGGTATTGTGAACAAGAACAAGATGTAGGTACTCATTAACTGGTCCAAGCCAATCGTTCTTGCTCAAGACATTTATATATCAAAACATTATATCTTAAATGTTTCTCTGTGTTTGGCTTAAGGCTAGGCTGGACATTATTTTGGAATGTGATGTTTGTATTATTCATATTTTTCACTTTTTATAAAAGACAAAATATCATCTCTTGCTACAGCAAAAAAACTGAAGGTCATCTTTTACATAACTTCCGGACTAAAATGCAAAGTTTATGTGTTTTTTTCTAATTTATATAAAGAAGGCTCTACCTCGGTGTGAAGAAATAACTATTTTCCTGGGAAAATATTTTATAAATAAAATATAAGTGAAAAAATAGCATATCTATCGACTGTAAAACACAACTGTTTATGACAGATGCAAAGAACAGTTTATCCTCTGTATCAAGTTTGGGTGCATTCCAAAATTAAACGATGGTATTAAACTTAAATGCACCCTGTTATTAATTTCAACTTTCTTGACTGTTGAATTTTGATGTTGTGTCAATACACTTAATGAACCAAAGTAATATCGAAAATAAAATTGTAATATTGAATAAACTTCTATGAAAGACACAAATTTCGTTTTTAGATAACTTACAGTTCAGAGTATATGTGAAGGTACAAGTTTACATAGTTTAAAATGAAATCATTGTAAGACCTCAATGTTAAAATATAAACAAACGTATTTTGTTTAGCAATCTTTCAAGCAGTTATTCAAACTCAGGCTACATATTGCTGTAACATTGTTTTTATAGGGAAAAAATAAATCAAAACCAACTTTATAAAAATTAAAAGAGAATATTTAACTTCTTACCTGACGTTTCTACAGACTTCAGTATTTGTCCACACTTGTAACTGATAATAGGCTTACGTTCACAAAACACTTTCAAATAAAAATTTCTCGCTTATACCATACTAATGTAAAGTGAAAAACATATATACTTAGTACTTCAGGTATAAATACTTCTGACTTTAACAAATCCTTTAGTATATTCCACTAACTTCTCATGCTTTGTATAACCTTTTATTTATAATCTATCTTTGAAACATGATTTGAAAATTTAGAATATTCTAGGCCTAACTTACTACAAGTGGCGTCTGTTATTAAATAATATTTCCATCACAAAATTTTCTTACAAATACTCTATTCCAGAAATGTGAAACCTCTTGAATAATTCTAACACAAAAATAAACAAAACATTAAATTAAATTGTTCAACCATCAGGTCTTTTAATGGATTTTTTATACATGGTATGCAGATCGAATGGAGTTTTTTTTTATCCGTTGTTGTTTCTTGCTATTCTGTTGCAGGAAGATTGTTTTTCCTAAGTAGGTTTAGGACTGTATCAACTGATAGCCTAATGTGGCTTTGCTACAAGAAACACACATACACGTTTGGATAGTACAAATAGGCATTATATAAATAGGTTACAGTTTCGATACATTTAATTTTATGTAAGTACTTCTATTTATTGTTAATTTCATTAATTGTGCTTGCTACGCAATTTAATATAGCGAATTTCATTAATTTATTATTATTATCTAAATTATTTTACACTGTTAGCTCAGTACTTATATTTAAAACTAACCTAAATCTCTTCAGCTGGCCGAACCTCATGAGATATTATTAGGATTAAGGCCGAAATATTTCTTAAAAGCAACTGTATCCAACTAATGATATAATACCTTCCGATCTTTCTTAGTAAAAACGTTAAAAAGATTATTTTGAATTCACTTACATTGATGGCCAGCATCGTGTTGAAGTTTGCTCCAGTACATAACTTACTCTGATCGGAAGCTGTTATTATTTTTAAGAAATGATTTAACAGATTTATAGTTCATTATGTTTCACTTTTATACGAATAGTAGTAACAAAAATACCAATCAGACAAATTAGAATGTTAGTAAAATCCTAAATCAGCTTTCTCAAATAATTATTTCCATAACATACAGTTGATAGAATGTGACTTGTCTTTAAGAGTGTCCCATACATAACTGCTGGGACTAAAGTCTGAGAGGATGCACTTTTCCTCTGCTAATCTCTTCATTTACAAAGAATACATTAATGAGTTCAGATGGCGAAAGTGGATAATGTCAATAACTTAGATGAAATCAAAGCCAACTATGTCACAAAAAACATCAGAATAGCTCTAGTATGTGGTTCGTCTGAAGCATTATGTTTACTATTCTATATGTCATATCTTATTGTCTTCAAATGTGCAAGATCTGTGGTTGATTCACTTCTTTTCACATGTGTGAGAACTTTGATCGATCATATACTTTTCACACGTTCATTATCTGTTGCCAATCCAGTTCCTTACACATCTGTCTGATTTGGGACACTTTAAAAGATCTTCAAACATGGTTCACATGTGACTGATATTAAAGCCTTCACTTAATTGTAATCTGTTGGTCATCCTATTTTCTGCTCCTGGGTTTCTTCTGTGATGAATGAAATTATCTTCATACCTGTGGCTCATCTCTTTCTTTTTACATACATATTACATGTGGTGTATCCTTATGTCTTCACATGTGTCTGTCTGCCATGTACACATGATCTGTTCATCATCCTGTTTTCTTTTACTGTTATTGACATTATCTTCCCACATGTATTACTTCTGACTTTTCTTCTCTCCTACCTATGCTATATCCTGATGTCTTCACATATTTTTTAATTAATGGTGATGGTTCATTTTTTTTACACATTCTTCATTTGGTGTTGATGTTACTGTTCTCATGTGTTAAAGATCAGTAGCTCGTTTTTTGTTTTTTTTTAGACGTGGGAAAACTTTGATTGTTCCTATTATTTGTACGTGTCTTATTTGGGGCTTACTCTGTTTCTCACACACCTGTCTGATTTATATCATTTTCAAAGGTCTTTGAACATTTCTCACATTTGACTGAACAAACTGCAAACACTGTATATGTGATTAGTTTCTCATCTTGTGTTCTTCCTGTGATTCTCCGGAGGCTAATGAAAGTGTGAGAACTTTGATCGATCGTTTACTTTTCACACGTGTCTTATTTTTCCCCAATCTAAGATTTTACACATCTGTCTGATTTGGGACTGTTTCAAAAATCTCCACACGTGATTCACCTGCGACTGATCTTGAGGCCTTCACGTACGTACTATCTATTGCTCATCCCGTATTCTTCTCGTGATTACTGACGTCATGCGTCTGTCCTGTGGTTTATCCTTTTCTCTTCACATATGTCTTATTTGTGGCGTAATGAAGTCTTCACATATGTCTGTCTTGATGTTGATTCTTTCATCCTACATATTCTACAAGTGAAACAAATCCCATCGTCAACGAATGTGGTATATTTTTATCCGATCCTGTTTTTTTTCACATGTGGGAAAACTTTTATTTACGTTATTATTTCTACATGTGTCTTATCTCAAGATGACCCTATTTCTTCACACGTGGCTCACCCTTGACTGAAACAAATATGTTGATATATATGTGATCTCTTGGTCGTACTGTTTTCTTCAAGTGAGTTTCCTGTACCTAATGACATTATCTACACATGTGTCTTATTTGTATTATATCCTGATGTCTTTACATATATGTGTCTTAATTATGATAATTTCTTCTAAAATATTCTTCCACTGGGACAGACATTATTGTCTTCAAATGTGGGAGATCTTTGGCGGATCCTATTATTTACACATGTAAGAAAACTTTGATCGATTTTATACTTTTGACACGTGTCTTATCTTTGTCTGATTTGGGACACTGTCAAAGACATTCATACATGACTGATCTTAACGCCTTCATGTATGTAAGATCTGTTTGTCACCCTGTTTTTTTCCTGTGGATACTGAACTTATCTTCCACGTGTCTTACATTTGTCTAGATAAGTCACTAAAATGTTCTAAATATTTGATTTACGTATCATTACTTTTAAATTTTATAAAATTGTGGATTCAAATACATAATATCCAAAACATGTTGTTGTTTTTTGCAAAACATTATATTTCCCTAGTTATTAGGTACTGTATTCATTTTGTCTATATGACAATAATACGTTTACAAAATTTTTGTTACTATTTGAAAATATCTTATTTGCTTACAAAATACTTTTGTGATATTTCAAATAGAACAACACCTCATATGCATACAGTAAACACTATGTCAGAAGCCCATGTAATTCAGGTAAATCATTGATCAAAATTGAACTTCTCACCACCGAAAAGGCAGACAAACAGGAGCACCATAAGGTGCGGAGTATGTTTAGTGGTATCACATCAACCAATACATTTTGTAACTCACCATTATAAATATCAGGCGATAACTTATAAAATTAATAACATTTTTAATTAAAAAAGACAGCGGGCACCTCGTGGGCTTGGAACAAGTTGTTTATTGTGTAGCTTTACACCTAGTTGCATAGCTAGGTGGGATAAGGCATTCAACTCGTAATCGTCGTACCAATCACGCTCGCCCTTTCAGCCGTGGGGTGTTATAATGTGACGGTAAATCCCACTATTCGTTGGTAAAAGAGAAGCTCAAGAGTCGGCGGTAGGTGGTGATGACTAGTTGCCTTCCCTCTAGTCTTACACTGCTAAATTAGGGACGGCTAGCGCAGATAGCCCTCGAGTAGCTTTGCGCGAAATTGAAAACAAACAAACAAGCACTTAGTTACAAACAAGAAATAATCATATTAGTAAAGTTCTTCGTGTATTATTTTTAGAGAAAAAACATAAACTCTACAAAATTCTTCAAAGTTAATAAATTCCTCTAATACACTAGTTTCACTGGTTCTAAAAGTATCCCAGACTTGACGTTATAAAAACATGGATTATTAATATCATTCTTCTGGTAAATCGTAAATAAACTAATGGATGTGATAAGTAAATGATGGTATTTTCGCTACTTGTGTTTGTGGTCCACTTTAATCACAGTGACGTGTTTTCATGAACATGTCTTGACTGCTTCTATATTACATTCTTAATGAAATTGATTAATATAGCTAACAATCACTACAATCTCACTGATAAATGAAAGTACATGACTTAAAAATATATAATACTGTCTTTTATCAAATGCAGATTAAATCCATTTCCAAGCCCTGGGTTAACAATCCAAACAGTTTGATCTTAACGACATCTAATTTATTTTCTTTCATGTATAGAAATTATTGCGTGATAAACTTTACAGGTAAGTTATACTTGTGTATTTGTTATACTTATGAGTGTCCTACACCAATGTTCTCCAATAGTGGTTAATGTAAGAGTGTTTTAGTAACTAGTTCAAGCCACCCCGCCAAACTTACGTCCTTTACAGAGTCAAAATGATCTTAATTGAAGCAAACAATATACTGAGACAGACGACGTGTGAATAATGTATTTAGAAAATAAAAATAATTTGATTTTCTTCATTCTCAGATTCTTAAAATGCTGTAGTAAATTCAGGGTTGGATTATTTATTAGGCACAACTGGCACAGTGCCTAGAGTCGACAAAAACTATGGGTTCATGTAAAATTTTCCTTACAAGTTAATCTTTGGTTGAACTTATACGGCTGGTAAGACCAACGAAGAGAAGGTAAATGGGTCTTACGATCGTCTTCATCTGGCACTGACAATATTGCGTAAGAGAAAAAGATTGCGTATAACAGTCATAAGAATTTTTAACGAATCGTATAAAGTGGTCATAGCAATTTTGTAACACAAAAACAACTAAAAGGTACAGCTATCACCTGTAATGGTGTTTATTTGAAAATAAAGAAGAAATGATTAACAAGGAACACACACGGTAATAACCACAGCAACACTACTTAAATTGATAAAATTCCAATCGCTATTGAATCGCTATTTGTTTATCATATAGTTACAATATTTATCATATAGTCATGTCCACATAGGTTGAGCTTAGTCTCAATTCATCAAAGTAACTTATGTATAGAGTTTAACGTACTTTCAGAATATTTACTTAATTGAAGTTTTCATTCCTGACTACTATAGACTATTAGTTAATTTTATGGTTTTAAATAGAGAGTTGAGTTAACATTTTAAGAAAGTTCTTAAAACCATCAAAGAACTGATTTGCTTGCTCATGGTTTTGTTTTCAGTTCACTTTCTGCCACGTTGAAAGCCCCACCTGTGACAACTTTAATGCCCTCAATGAGCCAAAGACAATCGGCAACTTGATTTTATTTGAGCATGCCATTTTTCCAAAAAGGGACCAAAAGCCACCTGGAGAACTCATCTGTTATAACCACTCACACCACTATAGAGTAGAGTTATCTGTCATTCAGTCATTAGACACTAAAATTACGTTACATAAGGTATGCTTTAACGTTGCTCTTTGTGCTGTCGTCACGTCAGTAAAATGTGCATGTGCAATAAATCATGTGAAGTACTATGAACTCTTTAGGCTACAACGAACCAAGACATATGACTTTAAAAGAAATAAATTCATACTTATAACTTTGGTTATATTAACTCTTAAAGCAGAATAATTTATCGGACATTGCGGAAGTACTTCTAATAACTTAGAGTATTATTTTAATTACAGAAAGTAAAATACTCTTCAAAAAAGAAAAGCAAAAGAAATAGTTTTGTTATTTCAAAGAGAAATATATATATAAAAGTTACAAGCTCAGAGTATGTGATGTTACACGAGTTAAGGCACTGACTGTCCGACCAAAATGACAATAAAAGTTGTGCACTTTGAAAACGGAGGAAAATATCGGATTTTTCGCCAAAACGCATTCGTGTCCAATAAATTGGTTTGAGAGATCTGCATGTTCTGCATGTGCAACATGTGCAAAATCCCTATAAAAGTGACGGGTTCTCGGTTTCCATATCTCAGTGTTAAGCCACCGACACGCAATACAGTTACACCAAGACTGACTGAAGCACAACGCAACAACGCTATCGGTCGCTTGGAAGCAGGCCAATCTCGATCAGATGTTGCCAGAGCTGTGAATGTCCACCCAAGCACCATCACAAGGCTTTGGAATCGTCACCAACAACGTGGATCAACTCGTGACGGTCCACGATCTGTCAGACCTCGTGTGACCACGCCCGCATAAGATCACTACATTCAGTTACGTCACCTTCGGGATAGGACCATCACGGCGACGTCTAATGCCTCAACCATACCAGGACTGCGTACGATTTCCGATCATACAGTACGAAACCGTCGACGAGATTCTTAGGCCCAACGTGCAAGACGTCATGGTGAACGTCAACGACATTTTTCAACATGACAACGCCCGTCCTCACAGAGCCCGACTCATCACTGTCTTCTTGAGACACCACAACATCAACGTTCTTCCCTGGCTCTCCAGATCACCAGATTTAAATCCCATCAAACATCTTTGGGACGAATTGAACTAACGTCTGCGACGGCGACAACATCAACCATAGACTCTACCTCAGCTTGCAGCAGCTTTGCAGGCTGAGTGGACAGCCATTCCACATGATGTGATTCGTCATCTCATCGCTTCCATGGGCAGGAGATGCCAAGCAGTTATTGATGCTCACGGGGATCATAATCGTTATTGACGTTGAGTGACGTTAAACTTCAAGTAGTGAGCGTGGACTTCGCCTTTGTAGACTTTGGATGTTCAGCAGTGAATGTGCAAAGTTTCACACATGTCATACAGAACTACCCGGAATAAACTTGTTAACAATTTGTCTTAAATTTTGCCTTTTGTGTTTCTTTTTTAGAACAGTATATATTCTTCTTTAACTGTGTTCATTGTTCTATGGATCCTAATGATGGTTCACTGGTTGAACTAATTTTCTTCTGAAAAAAATAGGTTGAAATGTAACAGCTAATAACGAAGAAACAAAGTACAGTACACTGCCTTGAGTTTTAATAAACAGGAATCCACGTTTTAGAAAATAAAGGTTTAGAGGTGGCTTGATTGTGTAATAAAAAAAACTATTATAAATGTGCCACGTATATTTATAATGAAGTTTTGTCATTATTCAGCAAAGTAATCGCAAAAATGTCACTGTCTTGGCACATTTAAAATACTTTCACAAATCTCAAATTATATTGTTTTTGTGTTATTAATGATGTTTGCAGTAAAATACGTGATACTACACTACTAACGAACTTAAAAATAACAAGCTTGAGTTTTAAAATCATTGTTATTTTACTTTATTATTATTTTTAATATCGAAAATATAAATCAGCTCGGATGCTTGAAACACTAAACGCACCAGTAAAGTGATAAGCACACCTGCTATTTTATAACATTGCATAAAGAGAAAAGAGCTAATTTGATAACCTAAATAACTGTAGGTGTATCAATTTTTGGTGGAATGATAGAAATAGATTTGGGTTTTTACCAGTGAGATGTTATAGATAGGATTAGAATGTACACTAGATGCAAGAAGAGAAACCATTATAGAAAAGTAAACTTTGAAGACAAAACATATAGATATTACAGCGGAAAGAATAATTAAAGCTGGCGACGAGAGACACTGATATACGGAATGTAGGAGAAAACTGAATCAAATATTGAGTGCAGATAATACAAAATCCTTGAAAAGACTGAAAACACAAAGCGACGTGAAAGCTTTACAACATTTTAAACGTTAACCTTCGATCTCTCAAGTGAAAAACTAAACCCAGACAACAGTCTTGTTCTAGAAAAAATCTGTGTATCTGCAAGATCGCACCTGTTTTTATCAATATTTTGTCTGGGAGTGTTTTAGGACATGCAAATATAAAGTTTACCATAATTATAAGGGACATATAAATATACACGGTATTAAACATACGAATGTGAACACCTCCAGAAACAGGTGTATTGTTTGAGATATTCATGGTACCTACACCTCTTGTTGTATATAGCACTGTCAGATATAAATGCCCCCCAGTGGCTCAGCGGCATGTCTGCGGACTTACACACTAAAATCCGGGTTTCGATACCGTAGGCAGAGCACAGATAGCCCATTATGTAGCTTTGTGCTTAATTCAAAACAACAACAACAACAGATATAAACTCTTTCGAAAATAGTAAAGGTTAATGTACGATGGGTCTCTGCCCCTGCTCAGCTGTGTGCTTGTGTTATATTTCAAATTGATATCAGTATTGATAGCAGTTGAAGCTTTCATACATAAAGCGAACCGAAAAAATCAAAAAGACGCCACATGGTGATTAAAATACAAACAATCTACAATCACGGAGTAGCATTGGGAAAGGCTAAATATATACTATAGAACAATGGTTTTCAACCCGTGATCCGCGAAGTTCGCCCAGGGGATCCGAAAGACCGGCAGATGTACAATGTGCAATTAATGTAGTATCAATGTGTATCAATATGTAGTATCACATCAATGTAGGTACAGTAGTACACTGTGTCAATGTAATTAGTGCATCTTGTCGAGATAACTCGTCGTTTACATCTGAAACCAGCAACCTTCAATATTTCCCTTCAATATCGCTTGAAGAGTATGATTGGATTAGAAATCCATTTGTTGAATCTTTGAACGTGGATTTCAGTTTGACCGACGAGGAAGAGTTGGCAGGTATTTCAAATGACCGGACACTTAGAATGAAGCACACTGAACTTGATCTGGACTCATTTTGGATTTTAACTGCAAAAGAATATCCATCAATCTCGAATAAGGCTCTGCGCATTCTCCTGCAGTTTTCTACATCATACCTGTGTGAAATAGGATTTTCCACCATGACGAACATTAAAAGTAAGAAAAGAAATAAATTACTAGCACTTGAAGAAGAGATGCGTGTATGTCTTTCTAAAACCAGGCCAAACTATCCAGTTCTGTTCAAAAATCACCAAGGACAAATTTCACATTAATTTGTAATTCTCTTGAATAAACAAATTTAGATGGTACTGTATTGTGTTTTTGTGTATATAAACCGTTTTTATTTCATTGAAAAAATCTTATATATATATATTCATGTACAAGGGGATCCGCAAGAAAAAATGAGCTCCTCGGGGGATCCGCGCCTGCAAAAAGGTTGAAAAGCACTGCTATAGAATAACAATAGAATATGACGTATGTGTATTACAGCAAGTCAACTGAAAATGTTGCATGTAAATAATACGTAACAATTGAAGAGCGAAAATTTATATAGCAAAGTGAACATAAAATATGCCACAATTAAATAGATAACAGAGTAATAATCAAAGACCCCACCTGTCCAACATGTAAACATAAAGCATGAAAATTATGTCACGTGCTGGTAACAGTTCACGAAGCAAAATTAGGCTCATGTGTAGTAATGAACGATGTCAAACACATTACATGTAAAAATTCAAGAATCTCATACATATCATGGAGCTACTGTGAAAAATATCTCATGTAGATCTCAGTGTAACTTACTTTGAACTGTTAGACTTAGATCATAACACTCGATAACGCCACACGTAGAGCTACACTATAAACAAAAAGCCATTGGGACAAAAATGAGCATTATAATTTCGAATATATGTTAACTTGACGAAAAATATGTGAACAAACATTTGATTACTTTTGTGTTGATACTATATACAGCTTTTAACGTTATAGGTTACTATAAGTAAATACTGTACAACAAGTTGATGGTTAGAAAAAAAAAGACATTTCTGATTGTTGAACTATAGTCTTCATCTCTTAAATTTTTATGATAATTGTGAATGTTCTGATAAAGTGATAAAACTTTAAATTTTCAAAGTTTATTTTGTCTGTACATAAAGATAAACATATAATTTACCTTTCTGCTCAACCAGTTATGCCATTAATGCTGAATTAATAATAATTTCTGATTTTTTTAAGTGTCAATCCCAGTCGTACAATATGCATACTGTTCATATTGAAGCCATCTTGATTTCTCTCAACTGTAAGGACAATTTGTTAGCTTGAGCAGTTTTATAGTATATTTACTGATTCGATTTCCAAGAAAATATAATTACGTCATTTATTTTTATTTCTAACCAACATATTATGTGAACTTTCTAACTTATTTGTTGATTATGGGTATGTATGTGTGTTTTTCTATACTAAAGCCACATCGGGATAGGCGCTGAGCGCACCGAGGGGAATCGAACCTCTGATTTTAGCATCGTAACTCCGTAAACTTACCGCCGTGCTAGTGGGACTTGACTGCGAACCCTTCTAACAGTAGAGTTGACTTGGATGTTAGCACCTTCAGGAGGATCACCTTATTCAGTTAAATATACAACAAAAGTACCATATTTACTTTAGTACGTTTTCACTGATATAAACATTCACATTTTAGAGCTCTTGTAATGGGAGAGTTCTCTGGGACATCAGCATCATTAGAATAATTATTCTCTTTTGTGTCATCTACTGTAAAACAATCATAATTGTTTTTACACATAGGAGTTTCGGAGATCTTTAAATGAAAGACTTGTTTTGGCTGTCAGCACTTTCAAGAACAATAATATTTTTGTGGTGACCTACTGGTTTGCAGATAGGCCTCAGGGTGATAATTTCGTCATAGTTGTTGCGAAGTCCAGTAGTCATAGGCCTGATGTAGTTAAATGTCTTATTTTGAATATTTTCATCACCGTCATCACTCCCCTGATGTTGATGCTTCTATCTGAAGATGTTAAACATAACTGTATATAGTGGTGCAACACTCATCAATGGAGAAAATGCTTTGTTTTAATAGCATTGATCGTTTAACAAACATTTTATATAATTTATTTCTTTATATAACAATTTCTTTACTATAATATACGTAAAACCAAACGCATGTTTGTATGAAAAATTATATATTATGAAATTGGTTCCAGAGATTTGATAAACGTTTCCAAGATAACTAGGAAAATTATATGACGCATTGTTCCAACTGGTAAGGAAGGTAATATACAGCAAACAATAGCTGTAAATACTGTTTCACATTTATATTTGGAACATTCCCAAAGAATAATTGGATTGTTTATATTACTGTTAAGACGAGATAAAAACTACTGTTATAAATTAATATCAGTTGTCCTTCTCATTTCATCGTTATACAAATTATGCATGTGATGAACAGTTACGTAATCTGAACTGCAAATGACTGGTCATTTATTTTATTTGGAGAAAAAGTTTTTAAACTGTATCATCTTAGTTATTATTTTGGAGCTAATCATGTAGTTGAAAGTGTTTTAAAGATATTCAATTATCATAATAAAGTCAGAAAGAAGACAAATGGATGTCTTGCTAAAGGAAACCATCAGACCACTGAATGCTGGCTGACTATAAAGAAAGTTGTAATGTGTCTAAAAGTGTCGTTAACAGGATGTGGAACCAGTTGGAACAAAATGACACACTGACTATAAAGAAAGTTGTAATGTGTCTAAATATGTCGTTAACAGGATGTGGAACCAGTTGGAACAAAATGACACACTGACTATAAAGAAAGTTGTAATGTGTCTAAATATGTCGTTAACAGGATGTGGAACCAGTTGGAACAAAATGACACACCAACTATAAAGAAAGTTGTAATGTGTCTAAAAGTGTCGTTAACAGGATGTGGAACCACTTGCAAACAAGTTACACAGATACTTGAGTAATGGATTAAACAGAACACCATCCACATATTAAGAAGGTTACCCTTATCTGTTGAATCGCCGCAATTATGGGGCGCCTGCTTAATAACTGAATCTGATGTTCGTAGCTGCAACAGAATGTCATTTTAGTGTACGGACAGTTAAACACTCAAGAAGCTTTGCAATACGAGCAGAAAATGTAAATTACAGTTGCATAAAATAACACGCTTTAAATATCGGTAGTGGAAGTATGTATACAAAGTCATGAATAGCCACTCTAACCTTTTTATACTCCAGATGTAACTGATGTTATACACTATAGAAAAGGTAGTGCCTCATACCCACAAGTACTGAGATTGAAGAAGACGTGACTGACAAGCTTTACTGGTGTACAGTCTCATCGGACCTCAATAGTATCGAACATGTAATGGTCTCTTTTGGAAGAAAAGTCACATGTATTCAAATGACTCTGAACATTAAAGATTATCTGAACGCATGTTTTTTAAGTAGTTGGGATTATCCCAGAGACTTATCAACACTGATTTTACGTTGCATACTTAACATTAAAGTGAAATGTTTTCAACTGTAAAAAAAGACTCATTCTTAAGCAACAAACAATTGCATCGATTCTTTAGCCAAATGTGTTCAGTCATAATCCTTCGAATCATCAAACCTGGTACTTTATATGAAAAAAGGTGTATCAATATAACACCTCATATGAAGATGAATGTATCAAATTAATACCTCACCTGATATCAGATATATCAATGTATTACATCACATGAAGACAGATATGTGAATATAGTATCTCGCATGAAATCATATGCTTTTAACAGCAGTGTGGATACAGACACCAAAGTGTATTGAAACATTTGATAAAATAACTTACATTAGAATTTTGTACAGCCAAACAACAAATAAAAACGCGATTTTTCCTTTTATTTTTTCTATAAACACTATAGCACTAAAACTTAGTTCTAAATCACTCTTTTATTTGTTGCCATATCGTATGTAAACACACCCAGAAAAATACTTCAAAACTTCTTACGTTTAAGTTCAGTAAGTAGTATTAACTATAACTAAAAGAATGTTTAATCATCAGTTCAGTAAGTGGTATTAACTATAACTGAAAGTATGTTTAATCATCAGTTCAGTAAGTAGTGTTAACTATAACTGAAAGTATGTTTAATCATCAGTTCAGTAAGTAGTGTTAACTATAACTGAAAGTATGTTTAATCATCAGTTCAGTAAGTGGTATTAACTACAACTGAAATTATGTTTAATCATCAGTTCAGTAAGTGGTATTAACTACAACTGAAAGTATGTTTAATCATCAGTTCAGTAAGTGGTATTAACTATAACTGAAAGTATGTTTAATCATCAGTTCAGTAAGTAGTGTTAACTATAACTGAAAGTATGTTTAATCATCAGTTCAGTAAGTAGTGTTAACTATAACTGAAAGTATGTTTAATCATCAGTTCAGTAAGTGGTATTAACTATAACTGAAAGTATGTTTAATCATCAGTTCAGTAAGTAGTGTTAACTATAACTGAAAGTATGTTTAATCATCAGTTCAGTAAGTGGTATTAACTATAACTGAAAGTATGTTTAATCATCAGTTCAGTAAGTAATGTTAACTATAACTGAAAGTATGTTTAATCATCAGTTCAGTAAGTAGTGTTAACTATAACTGAAAGTATGTTTAATCATCAGTTCAGTAAGTGGTATTAACTACAACTGAAAGTATGTTTAATCATCAGTTCAGTAAGTGGTATTAACTATAACTGAAAGTATGTTTAATCATCAGTTCAGTAAGTGGTATTAACTACAACTGAAAGTATGTTTAATCATCAGTTCAGTAAGTAGTGTTAACCAGAACTGAAAGTATGTTTAATCATCAGTTCAGTAAGTGGTATTAACTACAACTGAAAGTATGTTTAATCATCAGTTCAATAAAGAGTGTTAACTATAACTGAAAGTATGTTTAATCATCAGTTCAGTAAGTGGTATTAACTATAACTGAAAGTATGTTTAATCATCAGTTCAGTAAGTAGTGTTAACTATAACTGAAAGTATGTTTAATCATCAGTTCAGTAAGTAGTGTTAACTATAACTGAAAGTATGTTTAACCATCAGTTCAGTAAGTGGTATTAACTACAACTGAAAGTATGTTTAATCATCAGTTCAGTAAGTGGTATTAACTATAACTGAAAGTATGTTTAATCATCAGTTCAGTAAGTGGTATTAACTATAACTGAAAGTATGTTTAATCATCAGTTCAGTAAGTAGTGTTAACTATAACTGAAAGTATGTTTAATCATCAGTTCAGTAAGTATTGTTAACTATAACTGAAAGTATGTTTAATCATCAGTTCAGTAAGTGGTATTAACTATAACTGAAAGTATGTTTAATCATCAGTTCAGTAAGTAGTGTTAACTATAACTGAAAGTATGTTTAATCATCAGTTCAGTAAGTGGTATTAACTATAACTGAAAGTATGTTTAATCATCAGTTCAGTAAGTAGTGTTAACTATAACTGAAAGTATGTTTAATCATCAGTTCAGTAAGTAGTGTTAACTATAACTGAAAGTATGTTTAATCATCAGTTCAGTAAGTGGTATTAACTACAACTGAAAGTATGTTTAATCATCAGTTCAGTAAGTGGTATTAACTATAACTGAAAGTATGTTTAATCATCAGTTCAGTAAGTGGTATTAACTACAACTGAAAGTATGTTTAATCATCAGTTCAGTAAGTAGTGTTAACCAGAACTGAAAGTATGTTTAATCATCAGTTCAGTAAGTGGTATTAACTACAACTGAAAGTATGTTTAATCATCAGTTCAATAAAGAGTGTTAACTATAACTGAAAGTATGTTTAATCATCAGCTCAATAAGTGGTATTAACTATAACTGAAAGTATGTTTAATCATCAGTTCAGTAAGTAGTGTTAACTATAACTGAAAGTATGTTTAATCATCAGTTCAGTAAGTAGTGTTAACTATAACTGAAAGTATGTTTAATCATCAGTTCAGTAAGTGGTATTAACTACAACTGAAAGTATGTTTAATCATCAGTTCAGTAAGTGGTATTAACTATAACTGAAAGTATGTTTAATCATCAGTTCAGTAAGTGGTATTAACTATAACTGAAAGTATGTTTAATCATCAGTTCAGTAAGTAGTGTTAACTATAACTGAAAGTATGTTTAATCATCAGTTCAGTGGACAGTTGACCAAAGTTAGCTGGTGTTGCTTTTGTTTCAAGGAAGTTGATAAAAATTCTCAGTAATTAGAGATCCATTAGTCTTATATCATTTGTGTGAAAAGTTTTTGAAATTTGATATTAACTATAACTAAAAATTTGTTTCGGCTCTTTTCGCAAAGTTAATTAAATTTATTCAGCCTTACTAGGCTTACTTTGGTGTTTTCATGCATTATCAACAAAAGGGCCACTCAACACATATGGTATTTTCAAATGTGGTAGCGCAAAAATTGAACACTTAATCCCAGTATTCAGTTAAAAGTTTAATTGGGTATTGAGGCCAGATGCTTTCCCACCCCAGTATGATCAAGTGATTTATATCTCTTGTTCCACATACATTAATTATCGAAAAGTATGTTTAATCATCAGTTCAGAATGTAGTATTAACTATAGCTGAAAGTATGTTTAATCATCAGTTCAGAATGTAGTATTAACTATAACTGAAAGTATGTTTAATCATCAGTTCAGAATGTAGTATTAACTATAACTGAAAGTATGTTTAATCATCAGTTCAGTAAGTGGTATTAACTATAACTGAAAGTATGTTTAATCATCAGTTCAGTAAGTGGTATTAACTATAACTGAAAGTATAATTAATCATCAGTTCAGTAAATGTTATTAACTATAACTGAAAGTATGTTTAATCATCAGTTCAGTAAGTAGTGTTAACTATAACTGAAAGTATGTTTAATCATCAGTTCAGTAAGTAGTGTTAACTATAACTGAAAGTATGTTTAATCATCAGTTCAGAATGTAGTATTAACTATAACTGAAAGTATGTTTAATCATCAGTTCAGAATGTAGTATTAACTATAACTGAAAGTATGTTTAATCATCAGTTCAGAATGTAGTATCAACTATAGCTGAAAGTATGTTTAATCATCAGTACAATAAGTAGTGTTAACTATAACTGAAAGTATGTTTAAACATCAGTTCAGAATGTAGTATTAACTATAGCTGAAAGTATGTTTAATCATCAGTTCAGTAAGTGGTATTAACTATAACTGAAAGTATGTTTAATCATCAGTTCAGTAAGTGGTATTAACTATAACTGAAAGTATGTTTAATCATCAGTTCAGTAAGTAGTGTTAACTATAACTGAAAGTATGTTGAATCATCAGTTCAGTAAGTAGTGTTAACTATAACTGAAAGTATGTTTAATCATCAGTTCAGAATGTAGTATTAACTATAACTGAAAGTATGTTTAATCATCAGTTCAGTAAGTAGTGTTAACTATAACTGAAAGTATGTTTAATCATCAGTTCAAAATGTAGTAATAACTATAGCTGAAAGTATGTTTAATCATCAGTTCAGAATGTAGTATTAACTATAACTGAAAGTATGTTTAATCATCAGTTCAGAATGTAGTATTAACTATAACTGAAAGTATGTTTAATCATCAGTTCAGAATGTAGTATTAACTATAACTGAAAGTATGTTTAATCATCAGTTCAGTAGGTGGTATTAACAATAACTGAAAGTATGTTTAATCATCAGTTCAGAATGTAGTATTAACTATAACTGAAAGTATGTTTAATCATCAGTTCAGTAAGTAGTGTTAACTATAACTGAAAGTATGTTTAATCATCAGTTCAGAATGTAGTATCAACTATAGCTGAAAGTATGTTTAATCATCAGTACAATAAGTAGTGTTAACTATAACTGAAAGTATGTTTAAACATCAGTTCAGAATATAGTCTTAACTATAGCTGAAAGTATGTTTAATCATCAGTTCAGTATGTAGTATTAACTATAACTGAAAGTATGTTTAATCATCAGTTCAGTAAGTGGTATTAACTATAACTGAAAGTATGTTTAATCATCAGTTCAGAATGTAGTATTAACTACAGCTGAAAGTATGTTTAATCATCAGTTCAGTAAGTAGTATTAACTATAACTGAAAGTATGTTTAATCATCAGTTCAGAATGTAGTATTAACTATAACTGAAAGTATCTTTAATCATCAGTTCAGAATGTAGTATTAACTATTGCTGAAAGTATGTTTAATCATCAGTTCAGTAAGTAGTATTAACTATAGCTGAAAGTATGTTTAATCATCAGTTCAGTAAGTAGTGTTAACTATAACTGAAAGTATGTTTAATCATCAGTTCAAAAAGTGGTATTAATTATAACTGAAAGTATGTTTAATCATCAGTTCAGAATGTAGTATTAACTATAGCTGAAAGTATGTTTAATCATCAGTTCAGTAAGTGGTATTAAATACAACTGAAAGTATGTTTAATCATCAGTTCAGTAAGTGGTATTAACTATAACTGAAAGTATGTTTAATCATCAGTTCAGTAAGTGGTATTAACTATAACTGAAAGTATGTTTAATCATCAGTTCAGTAAATGTTATTAACTATAACTGAAAGTATGTTTAATCATCAGTTCAGTAAGTAGTGTTAACTATAACTGAAAGTATGTTTAATCATCAGTTCAGAATGTAGTATTAACTATAACTGAAAGTATGTTTAATCATCAGTTCAGAATGTAGTATTAACTATAACTGAAAGTATGTTTAATCATCAGTTCAGTAAGTAGTGTTAACTATAACTGAAAGTATGTTTAATCATCAGTTCAGAATGTAGTATCAACTATAGCTGAAAGTATGTTTAATCATCAGTACAATAAGTAGTGTTAACTAAAACTGAAAGTATGTTTAAACATCATTTCAGAATATAGTATTAACTATAGCTGAAAGTATGTTTAATCATCAGTTCAGTATGTAGTATTAACTATAACTGAAAGTATGTTTAATCATCAGTTCAGTAAGTGGTATTAACTATAACTGAAAGTATGTTTAATCATCAGTTCAGAATGTAGTATTAACTACAGCTGAAAGTATGTTTAATCATCAGTTCAGTAAGTAGTATTAACTATAACTGAAAGTATGTTTAATCATCAGTTCAAAATGTAGTAATAACTATAGCTGAAAGTATGTTTAATCATCAGTTCAGAATGTAGTATTAACTATAGCTGAAAGTATGTTTAATCATCAGTTCAGTAAGTAGTATTAACTATAGCTGAAAGTATGTCTAATCATCAGTTCAGTAAGTAGTGTTAACTATAACTGAAAATACGTTTGATCATCAGTTCAGTAAGTGGTATTAACAATAACTGAAAGTATGTTTAATCACCAGTTCAGTAAGTAGTGTTAACTATAACTGAAAGTATGTTTAATCATCAGTTCAGAATGTAGTATTAACTATAACTGAAAGTATGTTTAATCATCAGTTCAAAATGTAGTAATAACTATAGCTGAAAGTATGTTTAATCATCAGTTCAGAATGTAGTATTAACTATAACTGAAAGTATGTTTAATCATCAGTTCAGTAAGTAGTGTTAACTAAAACTGAAAGTATGTTTAATCATCAGTTCAGTAAGTAGTGTTAACTATAACTGAAAGTATGTTTAATCATCAGTTCAGAATGTAGTATTAACTATAACTGAAAGTATGTTTAATCATCAGTTCAGAATGTAGTAATAACTATAACTGAAAGTATGTTTCATCATCAGTTCAGTAAGTGGTATTAACTATAACTGAAAGTATGTTTAATCATCAGTTCAGTAAGTGGTATTAACTATAACTGAAAGTATGTTTAATCATCAGTTCAGTAAGTGTTATTAACTATAACTGAAAGTATGTTTAATCATCACTTCAGTAAGTAGTGTTAACTATAACTGAATGTATGTTTAATCATCAGTTCAGTAAGTAGTGTTAACTATAACTGAAAGTATGTTTAATCATCAGTTCAGAATGTAGTATTAACTATAACTGAAAGTATGTTTAATCATCAGTTCAGAATGTAGTATTAACTATAACTGAAAGTATGTTTAATCATCAGTTCAGTAAGTAGTATTAACTATAGCTGAAAGTATGTTTAATCATCAGTTCAGTAAGTAGTGTTAACTATAACTGAAAGTATGTTTAATCATCAGTTCAAAAAGTGGTATTAATTATAACTGAAAGTATGTTTAATCATCAGTTCAGAATGTAGTATTAACTATAGCTGAAAGTATGTTTAATCATCAGTTCAGTAAGTGGTATTAAATACAACTGAAAGTATGTTTAATCATCAGTTCAGAATGTAGTATTAACTATAGCTGAAAGTATGTTTAATCATCAGTTCAGTAAGTAGTATTAACTATAGCTGAAAGTATGTCTAATCATCAGTTCAGTAAGTAGTGTTAACTATAACTAAAAATACGTTTAATCATCAGTTCAGTAAGTAGTGTTAACTATAACTGAAAGTATGTTTAATCATCAGTTCAGTAAGTAGTGTTAACTATAACTGAAAGTATGTTTAATCATCAGTTCAGTAAGTAGTGTTAACTATAACTGAAAGTATGTTTAATCATCAGTTCAGTAAGTGGTATTAACTACAACTGAAAGTATGTTTAATCATCAGTTCAGTAAGTGGTATTAACTATAACTGAAAGTATGTTTAATCATCAGTTCAGTAAGTGGTATTAACTATAACTGAAAGTATGTTTAATCATCAGTTCAGTAAGTAGTGTTAACTATAACTGAAAGTATGTTTAATCATCAGTTCAGTGGACAGTTGACCAAAGTTAGCTGGTGTTGCTTTTGTTTCAAGGAAGTTGATAAAAATTCTCAGTAATTAGAGATCCATTAGTCTTATATCATTTGTGTGAAAAGTTTTTGAAATTTGATATTAACTATAACTAAAAATTTGTTTCGGCTCTTTTCGCAAAGTTAATTAAATTTATTCAGCCTTACTAGGCTTACTTTGGTGTTTTCATGCATTATCAACAAAAGGGCCACTCAACACATATGGTATTTTCAAATGTGGTAGCGCAAAAATTGAACACTTAATCCCAGTATTCAGTTAAAAGTTTAATTGGGTATTGAGGCCAGATGCTTTCCCACCCCAGT